>OY728123.1:937040115-938290115 GCA_963277665.1 Viscum album | reverse complement strand
TATAATCTTCCATTCAAATCATGAGAAATTAACCCCAACTATTTACTACTTTGAGTGAGAATCTAATCAGTGCTAGACACTGATTAAAAACCCAAAGGCAAGTAGGGAGGTTGATGATATTGAGTGGTGAGAGTTCTGTGAAATATTTTTCAATAAATATATCCCCTTTTTGATGAGAATGAAAATAGTGAAAAATTCATAGATCTGAAGAAGAAGGAAAATGAATCCATGGAAAGCTATGAGATGAACATTAAAATACCTTCTCATTATACCTATAGCTTTTTTATGGATACTAATAAAAATTTTGATATTTTTTTTTGTGGAATAAAACCCCATTTATAGAGGAATATATACAATTGAGACTATGAAAGATATGAGGATATAGTGAAAGTGATATAAAGGTTAAAGTGGAGTTTATAGAGATGAAATGGTCGCATAAATAGAATAAAAGGAAGATATATTTAGATCCAAAATTAGGAAGGAACATTGATCATAGAAGAGGAGTAAAGAAAGTGAAACTTTCAAGATGCAAAAAATGTGGGAAGAAGAATTCTGGGAACTGCTTACTCATATGTGGAAAATGTTACAAGTGTGGAAGATGTGGCCATATATCTCGGAACTGTCACAGTGAGTTGAAACCTCAACTTCTCAGAACTAATGAAAAAGGGAAGATGGTGCAGGCCCAACCAAAAGTCCAATGCTATAAGTGTGGGAAGCATAGGTAATTTTCAAATCACTTTTCAAATAAGAAGTTATTGAAGGGGCATTGCCATTAACCATAGCATAGGATAAGGAAGTATGGTTAGGAATTTTCTATCATAATGGATGAAGTTATGGCTCAAAATGATGTGGTGGATGGTACACTTTTGGTTCTCTCAAAGCTATCAAGTATTTTTTTTATTCTGGTTCTATGTATTCCTTTATTTAATTCAAGTTTTAAAATAATATAGAATCAATACTTGAACCAATAGAAGTATAGTTGTAAATAAAGACTATTGGAAGGATTATCCAAACATTAAAAGTGTATATAAACTCTTGTATTGACTTTGGAAAACACAACATCATCATAAATCTAGTAGACATTCCCATGCTGGAATTCAAAATTATACTAGGGATGGACTAGGTCTCAAAGTATAATGCTAAGATCAATTATACAAGTAAGAAAATATCATTAGTATTGAAATGAAAACCTATATTTGTTTTAAAAGGAGAGATATCATGGCCCAAAATTTTTCTAAAATCACATTATGTATCCATCTTTATAGAGATTATCGGTGAAGAGGAGAGGGAAATTTAAGTATAAGAATAAAAAATTACCACCTTATTTTGGAATAAATTAATGTATTTCCTAAGGAGTCACCTATACCCCCCAGAAAGAGATGTATATTTCTTTATTGGACTCATACCTAGATCCAAAACAATATAAAAAACCATGTATATAATAGATAATGTAGAGATAAAGGAATTGAGGAAATAAGTTCATGATCTTTTGGAGAATGGGTTCATCTGACCAAGTTTGTCTCCTTGGGGAGCACCTATTCTTTTTATAAAGAATAATTATGGATGAATGTAGCTATGAATTGATTATATATAACTTAATAGGATTGTAGTGTATAATAAATACCCTATCCCAAAGATTAATGATTTATTTTACCAGATTTGTGGGACTCAATTATTCTCTAAGAATAATCTTGGATATGGTTATCATAAATTGAGAGTGAAGAAAGAAGATCTTCCAAAGACCACCTTATGATATATTTTTGGTAGTTTTTATTGATTATATTATGATATATTCCAAAATTCATGAGGAGAATGAAGATCATCTAAGGGTTATATTAAAAAATATGAGGAAGGATATGATAATTTCAAAGTTCTTCAAATGTGAATTTTGGTTACAAAAAGATTCTTTCTTAAAGAACATTATAATTAATGAAGTAATATCAGTTGACCCTACCAAGATAAAGGTTATGGAGAAATGGCCTCATCCTAAAATAGTAACTAAGATTTATAGTTCCCTTAGTTTATCAGGACATTATACGAGGTTTGTGAAAACAATTCATGACTTTATAATCCACTAACCAAGTTAACAAGAAAAGGGGACAAATTTATATGGAAAAAATAGTGTGAAAAAAGTTTCCAAGAGATGAATAAGATATTGGTTGATGCACCTATATTAACTCTACCATCTATCGAAGAAGGATTCGTTTTTTTAGTGATGCATCTTTGAAAGGGATTTGGAGTATCCTCATGAAAAATAACAAGGTGATTTCTTATGCATCTCGACATTTAAAGCCTCATGAGAAGAATTAAACTACGCATAACCTAGGGCTAGTTTTAGTTGTTTTTTCTCTAAAGATATGGATGAAATATCCTTATGTGGAGAAATGTGATATATACACAGACCAATAATGTTTTAATTATATATTATTAAAAAAGGAATTGAACATGAGAAAACGAATATGGTTGAAAATTCTTAAATACTATGAATGTTCAATTAATTATAAAATAATGTTTCTAAATTATTAAGAAGAAAATACTTTGTTGGTATAAAAATGATAATAATTCAAGGAGATCCATTTATTAAAGACCTAGTAAAACTAGACATGGGAATTGTAAGGGAAGGGAAATCATTAACCCTATTCCAAATTATTTCTCAACCATTATTACTAGACAATATCAAGAAATCTCAAATAGAAGAACCTCTATTAAAAAATAAAATAGAGGCTATGAAGAATGAGTAGTTTCCTACATTATGTATTGATAAAGAAGGTGTACTAAAATTTCGTACAAGGCTATGTGTTCCATCTATTCAAGAGATGGAGAATAAGTTGATTGATGAAGCTCATAGCTCTAAATTCTCAATACATCATGGAAGAAATAAAATGTATAGGTACCTTCATGATAATTATTGGTGGGATAATATAAAAAAATATATTTTTGAATACAATACAAGATACTTGTTATGTTAGCAGGTGAAGGTGGATAGAAGACTTCCAAAAGGGGCATTTCAACCACTACCCATAGTATCATGAAAGTGGGACAATATCACTAAGGAATTTTTCACTTGTATCCAAATAAATTCCAAAGGAAATAATGCAACATGGGATATAGTGGATTGTCTCACCAATATGGCCCATTTTTTCTCTACATGGGAAGATTTACATCTTGAAAACATTCCAATATTTACATAAAGGAAGTGGTGAGGTTTTATGGAGAGGAACTTTCTATTATTTCTGATCATGATCCAACGTTCACATCAAAATTATGGAGAAGTATTAAACATGCTCTGAGTACCGAATATAATTTCAGTATAACCTATCACCACCAAACTTATGGTCAATTTGAATGGAAAATTCAATAACAAGAGGACATGCTGAGAACATGATCAATGAAATTTAAAGGTGGATGGGATCAATATCTCCCATTAGTCATGTTATCATAAAAAAATCTTCCATTATAGTATTTAAATGACACCCTCTGAATATCTATATGGGAAGAAATGTGGAACTCCTACTTTTTGGGATGAATTTGGGGAGAGAAATCCTCTTAGGTCTGATCTTGTATAGTAGATGAAAGAAAAGTTTCATGATATCCAACAACACATAAAATATTCTTAGAGTCAGTAGAAGAGATATGCTGAAAACCATTAAAGGGACTTGGTGTTTGATGTTAGAAACAATGTTTTCCTTCAAATATCCCCATGAAACAGAGTCATGCAGTTTGGGAAAAAAGGGAAGCATATACCCATGCGCATTGGCCCCTATGAAATCTATTATTGCATAGGGGAAATGTCCTATAGTATATCACTTAAACTAAATATATATAAGGTTCAGGATATATTCTATGTATATTTCTTAAGGATTTACCTACTTGACCCTTCACATGTACTAAATATTGAGGTGGTACAACAGGAATGTGACCTCTCTTATGTAGAGAAACAGGTTGAGATCTAGGACCATAAAGACAAGGTTCTCCACAATAATACTACCCACCTCATCAAAGTGTTTTTGAGGAACCATAAAAATGAAGAAGTGATGTGGTAAACATATGAGGAAATGGGACAGAAGTACTCCCATCTTTTCTCAACTAAGTTAATGAATTTAAATTTAAGGGATGAAATTTCTTAAGGAGGGAAGAATATATTGAAATATACTTTTTAAATGATATTTGTTTCTTTAGAAAATGTGTGTTATATTATTTTATACACAAAAAACTATATATCTTAATAATGAAGTAAATATAAAGGGAAATGCGACCATCTAGATTCGATCATTATATGACTCTTGGACAATTATGACCGTTGGTCAATATAAATATTAGTTAGTATGACCATTGGGAACTATAATTTTGATAATAATTTTAATTTTATGATTAGTGTTTATTAAATTATAAAGGATAATTAATGTAGAAATGAGAAGTGATGATGTCAACAAGTAGAGTCATTTTGTATGAAGCCCATTTTCAGAACTTTAGTGGGAGGTAGCGTTACCAGGGTTCTCCCATGACCAAGCCCAAGCCAAGCTACAACAAGTGGAATTTGAATGAAATCACATATGGGAGAAGTTCAAGTTAGTGTAAATTACCTCTCAGATGATGTTAGTCGACCCAACTGATGAATCTATCACCATCACACACCTTGCACCAGTGTTATAGGGGGTTAACTGTCCTGACCTTAGTTACCTAATGTGTAATTCCTTTGTATAAATAAAATTTTTATTCCATCAATTCTGTTTTAAGAATATTTTTCTTAATAAAAATATAATAAATTTTAAAAATTGATTCTTCAGACAGAAAATGTACTATTTATAAAAGATATAAATTTTTATAATAAAATTATTATGAATAATACTTATTTTAATGATATTGTATGATAAAAAAACTTTTATTTAAATATAAATTATAAAATAATTTTATTATTTTTAAGTGTTTGAAATTTTACTATGCATTTTTTATAACAATCTGAGATTTTTTAAAATATATATTTTGAATTAATTTAATATTTTGTTTGATATTTTTCATTTCATACAACACTAAATCTAACATTTTTTATATGGAAGTTCAATTTTTGGGTTGCGTTATTTACAACACCAAGCATGTAACGGAATATAATATCCTAATAATTTAAAATATATCAACGAGTTTAAATAGATTTGATATATTCTATATATTTTTCAATTAACACGATACTTATTTAGCATGTGTTACACAAAACAATGAGTTTCTTCAATGACTTTAATTGGATGCATTACAGAGTGTTACCAAATAATAATATATTATTAAAAATATTATTATTTAATATAAAAAGATATAAACTAACCATTAAACTTAATATTATATTATTAACTAAATTATGAAATTATATATCTGAATTCATTGGTTACCAATTAATTATAAATGAATATAGAAACAAAATGAATATAAAGGGAATGATTTTATAAAAGACTAGTTTTATCTGCAAAACTTGATTTATTTAATAAGTTAAATTAATTACTATTATTTAATTAAATTAATTAAATTTATACATTATATATTAAATATAATATTTTTTATATTCATCCAATTGATTTAATATCCATAGGATAAGAACAAACCCAATATTTTGTATAAAAATCAATATTTTTATAAAATCACTTTTACTGCCTTTTAATGGAGAACCTATTTCAAATCCAATTTTTGGAATTTTTTTAAATATTATATTTCAAAATAAACTTCATATTTTTAATAGAACCATTAAAATTATATTTTGGTGAATTTTTGGAACTTTTCTATGAAGTAAAATTTTTAATGAATAGTGAAAACATGAAATTTTAATTCAAAACTACTTTTTCATATGATTTATTTATATTGTTAAACAATATTTTAAATTGTTTTTATTGTAACAATATATAAATTATTTATCAATTAATACAATTTAATATTTTGGAATAAATATATAAATTTAATATAAAACCATACCAAACTTTTGAAAGCTTTTACTTTAAAAACTCGCACTGTCATCCCATATATGAGATTAAATTTAAATTAATTTCTGGAACTTATGAGATTTTAATTTTTAAAAATAGATTCCATATTTGGAATAGACATAATTTATATTGTATAATAAGGTCAACTTAGTTTTTACCAAAATTATTAGTGAAAGTAATTGAAATTAATTACAATGATTAAAGTGAAATTAATCTTAACATGTGGCTAAACCTTAAACTTAATTGAAAAAAATGACCTATAAACTTATCAAAAATCCATTTTATGTAAATATTTAGACCCTATAATACCTTTTATATATTTTGGTCCATGATTGGATCCACTTTATATAGAAAAAACGTGGGTGGAATTGCCTTTTCTAAAATTTACAAGAATTCCACTCCTCTCCTATAAAAAGGCCTCCTCTCCTCCCACTTTCCCACACCTATCAAGACACTTTGTATCAACCAACATCTACCCACCGATCTCCTAAAAATGCATACACTAACCCTATAAACCTCCCCTTATGAATAAATCAAACCATGGAATCCCTTTGGTGCAAACCAAAAGGAGTTACCCAAAGAAGAGGTAACATATTTCATCAAGCTCTTTAGTTTTATTTCCATTATCCACCCCTCAGCTATTCTTATTACATGATCATACAAAAAAAAGTATAATAAATATAATTAGACTTTTTTATGCTAATTATTTGACCTAAACTTATACATACTTTCATTTAATGTGTAACAAACATAATATTTATGTGTATAGAGAACTATCACCTCACGAAATGATGGTTGTTCATTTTTATTTACCACCTTTAATGGTTGGGAATTATGATAGAAACTATGTTTATATATTTTATATATTATAATTATTTATGTTTATGTAATTATTTTATAACACATACTCTTTTTATTTGCATCTTGTGTAAATAAGATAACATCGTTTGTGGACATGTGAACTACCTCCTCCTCAAAGAGACGTGATTCGTTCAAACATTAAATGGAATGTGTTAAGGACAGTTTCAATGAACATATATGATATAAATAACATAATAATTATACTTTAATTACATTATAAACATAAATACCTATATGGTATTTACTTAATTTCTTTCAATATGACAACAAAATGGAAACATCATCCATGCATACGTACAACCTACCGTCTCCATGAACAGTGTATTCCATTTCATCTTTATATATTTTATATATTATTATAATTACATATATACTAAATATATATGATATTTATATATATTTTTTACATTCTTTAAGTAATTAAATTACGATTTAAGTAAGATGACAAAGATTAATAAGTCAAAACATGTACAAAGAACAAAGCACATATTACCTAAAGTGAAACCATTACATAGAATTGTTAATAACCAGGTAATATAAAGTAATAATCAAACCATATATGGTTTTATATATATGAATATGGTTCTATGATATATTTATAATAAAATTATATTTATTATACATGAGTTTTGAATGAGCACGATGAGAGTCAAGACATTAGGTAAGGGAATTTCATCTCACTCTTTATTTACGTGAGATACATTCATTATTAACCACTCATTTTTTGTGTGGTTTATATACTTACAATGAATATATTATATTATTTTTATTCTTTAATTTATGGGTATTTAAATATCCATTTTATTATCTTTCTTTCACAGGTTTTTATGGTTCTAAATTTACCAAATCAGTTAAGTAATTTTGTCTCAATTTTCCTTCTTTGAGAAACATGTTTTCTTATGAAACTATGTTCATTAATGAGGTGTATATGCTTCGAATTTACATGTTATATACTGAATATAATTATTTATTTATGATATTTTAGGTTCCAGTTAATTTCATTTTTTTACATGGGGATTATGATTCAATGTTTCCAAGTGGTAAGTGTTTATTGAAACAATGTCATTGTTTATCGAGATTGTTTTTTATTATGATTTCATTGATGCAATATTATGATCCATATCTTAAGAAATATCATGAATTTTATTAACCTATATATATGAATGTTATATCCATGTAATGTTACCATTTTTACACTCTTTGGTACTTAAGTTAATTAAGAAAATATTTTTAAGAAAATGTGGCTAGATCTTTCCTTTCAGTGATAAATCCAGGTTATTACAAAACTATGTTTCCTAAAAGGTTTTCAAAAATATTTTAATATTATCCTATAATTTTTAAAGGAATTTTTTACCCAAGTTTTACATGTTTAAGTTTTTTTAAAAGTAATCTTCTTGTCATTTTTCTGTCAAGGGAATTTTCTAACATTCAATGTGAAAAAGGAATATTTTTCATGAATGGACTTTCCCATCGTCATTAAAATAATTTCCTTGAATATTACTTAATAATATTACAAGGTTAATTTTGAAGATAATTTTTTCCTAATATTCTATTTTCTAATTTCTAGTTGTTTTCAAATAAAACGGTTTGAAAAAGGTTTTATGTTCAGAAATTGTTTTAAGTGATTTTTAAAGCTTCCATTATATGTTTTCAAAAGTTTATTTTCAAATAAAAGGATTTAAACTATTTCAAGATTTATTTATATGTTTTAAAATAAATTTTATATAAAATGGGTATTAAAATGTTTCAATATTCTTTTATAAGTTTTGAAAGTGTTTTCAAAGAAAAATGTTTTCAAAAAAAAATTGAAAATCCTTTTATATGATTTAAAGGAAATATGTTTTCAAATATTTTCTTGACTCCTTTATAAGTTTTTATGTTTGTATTAAAATGATATGATTTTCTAAATCTTTTATGATTTAAAAATAATTTTTCAAATAAGAAAGGATATTTTTCACAAGAAATGTTTTTTAGGGATCTTTTAAAATTATTTTCCATCTAAGATGACATCTATTGATGTTAAACATGTCGTAATAAGAAATGATCTAAAGGATCAATTAATATTATTTCTCTTAATGGTTTAAACATTATGGAATGATGTTTAAAAAATCTATTCTACTTCATAGGTTATTTTTTATGAAATCAATTTCTCTTTCACAGGTTATATGTTTATGAAGCCCACTTATTTTTAGGGGTTATTCTTTAATGAACTTATTATAAAACATGTATCTTTTTCCATATGTTATAATATGATTACATTATTGTGATACCCATTTAATTTTATGGGTTATGATATTATTATTTATTATTTTTTTGGTATGTGTCTGTATGTTTTCATTATGAGATGGGTGGAACCTATATCTCCCTCCAATTCATTGGGTAAAGATTTATATCTCATGATATAGGATAAGATGGTATTGGGGGTAAACCATGACTACTAAGATGGTAATGGGAGTGATATATGACTATCAAGATGTTAGTGGGAGTGAATTCATACAACTAATATGGACATGGGAGTGAACCATGACTACTAAGATGGTTTGGGGACTAAACTCCATAATAATAAGATAGATTTTGAAGAAATTCATTAACTACTATGGAAATAATTTATATTCTTATGTGTCTACCACAATTATATGTATTATTTATATTTATTTATTTCGTATATTATTATATTTATTTCATTAATTATGATTCATGTCTTATGAACTACCAAAATTTATGCCATGATTTGTGTTTATGATCTTATGATATGTAGCGTTTCATCTTCTAATGGAGTGATCATGATCTCATACCCCTACTCTCATGTTTATGCTTACATTTCTACACCCTTTCTAAGCATCCAAGTTCAACTCTTTTTATGTTTCCTATCCCCAAGGTTATGAAAATATGAATTGTGTTTGATGTTTCTAAGATGGGTTCTAGTCAAGAAATACCTAGTGGGATATAATATAGATCACTTTTGTACCAATGTTTATGTTTCCAAAGGTACTATAATAGTTTAGTCTTTGGGTGTCTATTTGTATAATGATTTAAGTATTCTGAAAAGTTATGTAATGCTAATGTATGAAAAGTGAGGTTCTATATAGTTGGTATCAGAGAAATGGTTTAGTTAACCTTTGGAAACTATGATGAGTTAATATTTAGGAAAATGTCCTAGAATTTTGGAAAATGATCGAGAGAGTGGTTTACTAGAAATTAATCCATGTCTAGATACTACAAGTGGATGTGATTTTGGTACATATATACCTTGGAGTAACAACATTGATAATATGTGTTGGGCCTGACTTGGTATAACATGGTACATGAAAACAGGTCTTACTGCACACCCCGTTTGACACTCCAAAGGGATATGCTTTGGGAATTCACCAACTATTTATAAACCATAATTAGGTATTTAAATATAATTTGTCTATTAATGACCTATGATAAACCTAAGTATCCATATATTAAGTAATTATGTGTCATTATTTAGACATCCTATAATCGATTTCTCTTGATTATATGGTTTCCCATTATAATAAGTGTTTCTCACCCTATGCTTGCTAGATTTAATCAATAGAACTTGGTTAACAATGATTGTTTTAGTTTTGGAAATTATGAGAATTATGAAAATATATTTACTAAGTGGAAATCTCATGAAGAGAATCAGGAAGGTAGTATGAGTATTGGTTATACTGTTAAATATAAAGAGACTATGAATGAAATGTGAAAGGTATGGGATGTTCTTCCAGTATTGTTTACATTAAATGTAAGAAACATGATTAGATTGAGGTTGAGGAATATTAACACATGAATCATATTTCATATTCTAGAAAATAGTTATTAAGGAATAAGATGACTGAGCCTAATTAATGGTTTAAGTATACATTTGTATGATTTAAGAGTATATGTTTTGGAATTCAAATATTATGTTATACAAATCATTAAATATATATGTATTTTTAGTATAAGTTTTTCATCAAGGATTGAAAAGGATATAGTTTGAATTGTGATTATTAATTATAAAGGTGATATTTTGATTAAGGGAAGGAAACCCTTGATGTGATCAAGATGTTATTAAAATTGTGTTTAGATTAGGTAAAGAGATGATTGATTGAATACAGTAAACTGGATAACACTAATTACCCTATATCTGATTAGTGTTTTTTTTGAAAAAGTGGTATATGTAATCATTGATGAATTTTATAACTTCTTAGATTTAAGGAATATATCCAGTAACCTTTGTAATAAGAAATAATTCATTTTTTCTATAAAGTAATAATGGTAATTTGGTTCATTAGCATGTTTCAAGAGAATATACGATGATGATATTCACATGTTTGGAATGTGAAAACCAAGAGATACTTTTTGATATATGGGGAATAAATGTTAATATGATTTCATGACCTTTATAATATTTCATATTTTCATCTTCTCTAAGAGTTTCATGGTTAACCATTTATGGAAGGGTGTAAGATTAAATTAATATCACACCATATGAGTATTTATTCATCTCAGATAACTCGTGCTAACTATTTTTCTATGATAATAAGTAAAGTTAGATGGTATAACTTATCATTATATTTATGGATCTCATAATTTTATAGTTTTTTAGGAATGAAAAATTATCCATCATTCCCTAGAATAATTGATGGAGTGGTAATTGATCAAGGCAAAACCAAAGGGTGACATTGTACAAATGAAAAAGAATGAAATCAAGTAAGTATATTTCCTTATGTCCCCATATAGTAAAAGAATTAATCAAATCTAAGAAAAAGATATTGAAAAATATTTATCCTAGAACCTTTATTTTTGATGAATCAGATGTTCTATTATATCATCATATATTTATGCTTTTGTGATCACCCACTTATATTAATATATGTTCTCTATCAATCTCCATCGGAACTTAATAGATTGATTTCTCTTCCATGTCCATATTTTCAATCCCCACCTATTTTATCCCATATAGAAACCTAGTTTTATGTTACCTTGTATAATATTTATGTTTCTAAATTTCCCTTTTTAAAGGAAGTTTTAGTATTCATTTCTTTACGATGTGGGTTTCTATGAAATGAACATCCAAGTATTGAACCTTTAATAACCCAGACAAATTTTTGAGGGTGAAATTCATTTTAAGGGGGTGTAATGTAACACCTTGAGATTTTTTGAAATATTTTTTTTCAAATGTATTTAATATCTTGTTGATATTATTCATTTTATGAAACACTGAATCAAGCATTGGTTACATGAAAGTGCTAAGTTTGGATTTCTTTATACACAACACCAAGATAAGATTTCGCGGCATGTAACTCCAAGAACGTAAGAGAATATAATATCCCAATAATTTACAATATATTATATATTTTAAATATATTCTACATATTCTATGTAACTTTAAATGAATGTTATATTGAGTTAGAAATCGTCGCATACAACAACGAGTTTCTTCAATGACTTTCATTACACACATTACCCAGTGTTAATGAACAATAATATATTATTAAAAATATTAATATTTAATATAATAAGATATAACATATTTATTAAATTGAATACTATAAAATTAACTAACTTATAAAAATATATAGTTTAATTCATTGGTTACCTATTAATTAAAAATGAATATATAAACCAAATGAATATAAATGGAATGATTTTATAAAAGACTATTTTCATCTATGAAAGATGATTTATCTTAATAAGTATAATTAATCACTATTAGTGAATTATATTAATTAAATTTACCATTCATATATTAGGTAAAATATTTTCTTATATTCATACAATTTATTTTATATCCATAAGATGAGAACAAACTCAATATTATGCAAAAAAATCAAAATTTTTATAAATACACTTTTACCATCTTTTAATGGTGAACCTATTATAAATAAAATTTTATCACTTTTAAAAATATTACATATCAAAAAAAATTTAAATTTGAAATTTAAACATAAAAATTATCTTAGGTTCAATTTTTGGTATTTTTCTGTGAAGTTTCATTTTTTAACGAATAACGAACAATACAGAATTGTAATTCAAAATTACTTTTTCATGAAATTTATTTATAGTGTTAAATTATATTTTAATTTTATTTTAAATAAAAATTATATCAATTATTTATAAATTAATAAAATTTAGGTCATTTTAATCCATTTTACATTGAAATTTAATATGAAAACATAACAAACTTTTGAACATTTTTACTTTAAAAACTAGTATTGTAATCCCATATGTGGGGTTAAATTTAAATTAATTTCTTCTATCAATGTGATTTTAATTTCAAAAAATGGATTTCATATTTGGAATAATCATAATTTCTAATTTCTAATATGTTCAAAAAAATTACCAAAAATATTAGTGAAAGTAATTAAAATTATTTACAACGATTAAAGTGAAATTATGATTAACAAGATACGAAACCATAATCTTAAGGGCCAACATTACATATAAACTTGTTCAAAATCCATTGTATGTCCATAGTTAGACCATATACTCCATTTCATAAAATTTGGAACATTATTAGATCCAAATGTAGTGGGAAAACGTGGGTTGATTTCTCTTTTCCAAAATTTACAAGAGTACCACTCCTCCTCCACTATAAAAATCCTCATCTACTCTCAATTCCTATCACCTCTAAAGCCAATTTTTATTGAAAAATATCTAACAATATAGATCCTAAATATCCTTCCCCTAATTCTAAAATCATACCCTTAGGAAAAAATCCATCCAAGGAATACCTTTGGTGCAAACCAAAAGAAGTTACCCAAAGAAGAGGTATCGTCTTTCCTCAATCTCTTTAGTTTTATTTCCAATCTTCACCACCAAAAATATACTTATTCACTAATTATAAAAAAGTATTATAAATATACTAAGATGTTTTTATTCTATGTTTTATACCTACACTTTCACAAAGTTCCATCTAATGGGTAACGAACATACTGTTTATGTGTACAATGAACTACTGCCTCATGAAACGATGATTGTTTGTTTTTTTCATTTAACACATTTAGTGGTTGGGAATTATAATGAAAAAAATGTTTATATATAATAAATATTATATTTCTTTATGATTATGTAATTATTTTATAACACATACTATTATACTTTCCATCTTGTGTAAATACGATAACATCATTTGTGGATGGGTGGACTACCGCCCCCTCAAAGCGATGTGATTCGTTCACAGTTTACATGGAATGGGTTAAGAATGGTTTTAATGAACATATAAGACATATATAACATAATAATGAAAATTTAATGATATTATATACATATAATCATATATATATTTCATTATTTACTTTCTTTAAATACAAAAAAAATAGAAACAACATTCATGTGTACGAACGACTTATCATCTCCATGAATGGTGTATTCCATTTCATCTTTATATATTTTATATATTATTATAAATATATATTGTCAAAAACAATCCTCGGGGCCTGTGCCATGTAACACCCTGAGATTTTATGAAAAATATTCTTTTTAATTTCATTAATGTCTTGTGTTGTACGCTACACCAAAATGAGCTTGCACAACACACATCATTGAATTTCTCTGCATTACACGCAATCGCGACCTTCCTCGATAGCGTGTGTAGTACGCAATACCAAGTTTCACTAAACAACGATATGCTATTAAAATATTATTAAAACTAGCCATTATGAATATTAATAACCACTTTTTGAAATTTTGTAAATTTCAGTTTTCAAAATGGACTTAATTTTTGGATTTGGAATATCGAAATTAGCTTAGGGTGAAATTTTGGTACTTTTCGGATAACATTCATTTTCGGATGAATAGTGAAAATTACTAAATTTTAATTAAAAACAACCTTTTTAATCGAAATAATTTATACGGATAAATTATTAATTTGAGTGGTTTTAAAGTATATTTAGAATATATTTTTACAATTTAATACAATGTTGGTCATTGGATGTAATTTTACATTTAAACCAGACATAAACAAGTGTCAATCTTTTGATAGTTATTATCTCTTAAGAACACGCTATTTGTTTTGATGACAGGAATTAATTTTTAAATTAATTAATGCAACTGATATGTTTTGAATTTGGTAAAATAGAAATCATTTTTGAGTTCATAATATCAAATATATCTTAGGCCTATTTTTTGGTATTTTTCTGGAAACTGTCATTTTTTGATGAATAGTGAAACCACTAAGTGGTTGTTAAAAAAATGAATTTTTCATTAAACTTAAGTTTTCCACTTCTGTGAGTGGAATTTCAAAAATCTGAGAGACACGGTTGATGTCAGTATGTAAAATTCGGTTCAATGAGATGAAAATAGTTTTTGGTGAATAGTAACTTTTTACTTTTTTTTTACCACGGTTAAAAGTAAATAGGGTAATTAAGGGTAAAAATGATATTATTATTACCCTAACACAAGTCATAATTCTATTGGATAAGTGTAATTTGACCAAAAACAACCTTAGGAATAAAATATGACCATTTAGTCCCACTTGGATTAGATTAGGACATTTATTATTAATTTATTTAAAGAAGGGTTAAAATAGTTAAAATCCAAGTTTAATAACTGAATCATTTTTAATATAGGGTTATACATAAGATAAATTTGACTATAAATATTAATTAGAAATCTAAAAAGATTTCCTACATAATGATATTTTATTTTTAATTTTTAGAAATTAAAATGTTAATTTATTTATGACACAAAGATGATGCAGTAATTATCTTATTAATGAAATATTGACATAATTAATGTTATAAATACCCAAATAAATGTAATTTAAGACTTTTTATGAATTCAACTAATTTTATAGGTTAATATGACATGTTATTATTGATTTAAGTAACTTTGTTCGAATTAATAATTCTTTTATGAGTTTCAGAAAAATCAATTACTAAATAGTGTCAAAATTGACATAAAATAGTTTTTAAAACAAATATTATATTATTAATTGTTATTTTATTCCTAAAAATCCAAGGTTCGGCCAAATGACTTAGATAAGGTTATATAGATTAATAATAAACAACTTGGGGGTTCGTTTGTCTTGATATAGT
Source organism: Viscum album (assembly GCA_963277665.1). NCBI lineage: Eukaryota > Viridiplantae > Streptophyta > Magnoliopsida > Santalales > Viscaceae > Viscum > Viscum album. Next base: position 938,274,262 of record OY728123.1, on the reverse strand, counting down.
AAGTTTATTAACCTTATAGTGTAAGAAAACAAGAAGACACGGTAAAAGTTAAATTATCTAACTTAAAGTTAAATCTAAATGATAAGGTTAAAATTGATACCTAAACTTGTCTAAATTCTATTGGATGAGATGATTTAGACCCATAACCACCTTAGCTTCGAAATATATAAATCTGGAGCTATTAAAAACCGAATTTGACTTTATAATAAAATTAAATTTTTAGTTATTCCAAAGGTGCCCCTCTCCTCCCATATAAAAGGGCACCTCCTCCCTCTCTTCCTCACACCACTTTGAGCCTTCAAGCTCGGCCAAACCCTGCCAAATTATCTTCTCCACTTCTCTATAAACATCCTAGAGGTCTTGTTCTTCTTCAAAGACCAATTTTAGTGCCCTAAGAGGAGGTATCAAAGAGGCGCTTCATAGAAGAGGAGGTTTGGAACCATACGAAGTATATCAGACCTAAGGTAAGGGATAATTGTGCAAATCTCATTTTTATCCGAGATTTCTTATTTGTAAGTGTTTACTGGGTTTATTTCTATCATCAATGTCTATGTTTTATAAAAGTGTATTCATGTATGTTTAAATTCCTTTTTACCCATTTGACTTTTACCCCATGGTATGGAAGGAATCTTTCTTTTATTTACCCTACAAGGTACTTTTTTGACTTTTCCGACAAAAGTACGAGAAGAATGTTTTTTTAACGTATACGGCATGAAAGGATTTTTACGGTTTTATAAAGCCTTATTTTCATGAAGCTTCCTCCAAAATATTTCATGACTATTTTCAACAAAATCCTTTTCTTTTAAAATTTCATGACATTTTGTGAAAAGAAAATGATTTTGAAGAAAAAAGGATATTTTCCTCAAGAATTCATTTCAAGGGTTTTATCAAAACCATTTTCCATCTAAGATGACATTATTTCATATGTGTAAGTTTCAAGTATATTGTATCTATGATTTACATGGTTTCAATTTTCTTATGATGTAATATCCATTTGTTTTATATCGATTATGTGATGATGGGATGGTGTTTATGAAACCCATTTTATTCTTTGGGTTATGATGAATTATTTAAGTTTATTTTGTGGCACAAGTAAGAATGATTTCACTATGAGATGGGTGGGACCTATATCACCCTCCAATGCATTGGGTAAATATTTATATCTCATGAGATAGACATGGCTGGAATGGCATGTTAAACCGGTTCAGTAATACAGGACTGGAATGAGGAGTGAACTCGATTCAGAAAGGGACTTTGTCCACTAAGATGGTCTTGGCAGCAATGCCTTGGCTAATATGAAAATCATATCATGTGCTTAATGGTTTCCAAAATTACAAGTTTTACTTCCAAGCTATTTTATCATGATTAATGTTCTTTTATGATCTATGCTTTATGTACTTCCATGATTTATGTCTTTACTCAAGATTTTGATGTTTAGATTTTATGTTCATGTTTTTGGCATTCAAATTTTTATGGATTGTTTTATGTTCTCTATGTTTACCCTAACTGGGAATTTGATCTCACCAATTTTATGTTTTCTTTTACCCAAGATATAAAGAAAATTTTTAGGTAAGAAAAAAAGGGGAAGATCTTTATGGGAGATGTTGGAGATCTTTCACCATGATTAGAAGATTATGTCCCAAGTTTCCAAAGACACTAAACTTTTATGGTCCTTGTGTGTATGTTTGTTTTATGTATTAAGTATTCCACTAAAGTAATGTAATGTCCATGTACGTCAAGCTTTGGGTCTATGTAGTTGGTATCAGAGGAAAGGTTTAGTCAACCTTTGGAAACTAGGATGCGAAAACATTAGTGAGATCCCTAGATATATTTCTAAGGTATGTCTAGGGATGTCCCTAAAGATAAGTATACATATAGGATATAGTCCTAGAACTACGATAACGATATTTTAATTTAACCTAAGATGTCAGATATTGAGGGTACTCCCCCTTTACTATGTTGCTTTCCCTAGCATGATTTTTGCCTCTCACACTATTCTTTTTGGGTTTTAGAAAATGGATGGAAACAATATGATTCACGATAATGGAGGATATGATGGACAATGGAATGATATTTTTCATGAGAAACCAAATGAAATGGGATTTGGAAGTCCAAACATCATTATTATGCCAAATCGGAAATCTCATTATATGATCAATAAAGTAAAATTTGGTAAGTTTCCTGACTCGTCTAATAAGAGAAAGATGGAGTTTCATGATGATCATAGAGGAAAAAAAAGTTCAATTTCCCCTATGTAAATCATGTGGGAATAGGCATCAAGGAGAATGTTTCAAAGGAACTGGAAGAGGATTTGGGTGTGGAAAAGAAGGACACAATGTAACACCCTGAGATTTTATGAAAAATATTCTTTTAATTTCTTTAATGTCTTGTGTTGTATGCTACACCAAGATTACCTTGCGCTATACGCAACACCGTATTATCTTGTAGTATACGCAACACTATTCTTGGACCGTGTTACACACAATTTTGATAATAGTTATTCTACGCAACATTGAGTATATATATATATTAAATGTATAAATGAAATATGGTTGGATTCTGTTATACCAAACAAATAAGGATTCTTGCAGAACACGCAACCCTGACTTGGCTTACATTACACGCAATCGTGACCTTCCTCGATAGTGTGTGTTGTACGCAATACCGGGTTTTACTAAACAACGATATATTATTATAATATTATTATGAACTAGACGTTATGAATAGTATTAACTAAATTTTGAATTTTATAACATTATTATTCATCTTACACATTTTCTAGAACATGGTATAAGAACAAAATAAATTTTTTTGGTAAAATAAGTATTTTTCAGAAACTGCAGTTTTGCCGCCTTTTGATGACGCACCCACTTTAAATATATTTTTTGACATGTTTATAAGTTCAATTTGACAAAATAAAATTCTTCTTTGGAATCAAGAAATAAAAATTTACTTTGGATAAATTTTTCATATTATTCTGGTAACTTTCATATTTTGATGAATAGTAAAAACACGCTATATTTTAATTAAAAACAACTTTTTTCATCGCAATAATTTATATGGTTAAATTATAATATTGAATGGTTTTAAAGTATAAATAGAATATATTTTTACCATTTTATATAATTTATGTCATTATCATGGATTTTACATTAAATTCGTAGGTTAAATCAATTCAATCTTTTGCAATGTTTTAAAGAAAAACCCGTTTTCTTTCGACAACGAGATTAATTTTAATTTAATTTATGAAACTTTTGTGTATTGAATTTGGAAAAATGGATTTCATATTTGGAATCAGTGGGTCCAAATTATGTTAATAAGCTACTTTTTATTTTTGGGAATTATGATTAGTAACTACGGTAAATTTTATTTACCATAGTTAAAGTTAAATCGGGTAATTAAGTGTAAATATAATATTATCAAATTACCCTAACACATGCCAAAATTTTATTGGATGGATAAAAGTATACCTATATAACCTAAGTGTCTGATTAGATTCATTTTATGGACTATTGACCATGAAAATAATTTAATTATTATTAAAACCAAAGAAAGTGACAACATGTCACTCTCTTAAATCTTATAAGTATAATAATTTTAATTGAGTGATAAACATCATAAATAATAGAACATGAATAGTATCCAGAACTCTAATAAAATTATCTACATCATGATAATTTGTTTAGAATTTTTAGGGATTAAATAATTGTCATTAATGGCGATACATTAATGATACAGAAATTATTTATAAAGTGAAAAATAAGTAATATAGTTTTTATTGAAATAATAATACCCATTGAAAGGCCCAAAAACCTGAAAAAACCTTATTGGTAGTGTATATCTACACCTTAACCATCCAATGACCTAATATATAACCGTTTGGAGCCTTATAAAAGTGAATATGACACTTATATTATTTTATTTTAAATGATTACAAAGTTGTCACCTTCATAATTTAATAAATATAACAATTTAAATATTGTGATTTTAAGATTATAAATTCGATTAAAAGTATTATTGTGAAATTTAATATATTTATATTTATCATAGGATTTTATTTTTAATTTTTATGCAACAAAACTGTATATTAAATAATTTTACCAAAAATGTTGTAGTAATTATTTTATTAAGAGATAAACCAAATAAATGGTTTTAAAAATAATAAAATAAATATTATATGAACTATTTAATGTGATCCACTAATTTTATAGATACATATGACCTTTTATGAATCTATTAAATCTTTTATTTTGAACATATCATCTGTATATATTTTATTTAAATTCATATAAATGAATAGTGTCAAAATTGACACTTTTGATATTTTATAAAAATAAAATATTATAAAATCGTTTAAAAATCACAAAAATATTTAAAAATTATAAATTTAAATTTATATGGTCTATAAAGTTATGAAGTAAACAATTATGGAAAATTCACAATAAATAAGTAATTATGTTTTATAATATAAAATTTAGAATTTTATTACCACAAATAAACTTAAATAGATTAAATAAGGATAAATCAAAATGATAAGGTTTACAATAAGATCCAAACATGTCTAAATTTAATTGGTTGATGAGATTACAACCCTAGATCATCTAATATTCGAATATGTGTCATTTTATGAGGGTTTTCAGTGGGGTTAGATTTATTACAAATTAATATTTTTAAGAATTCCAAAGGTGCCCCTCTCCTCCCTTATAAAAGGGCACCTCCTCCCTCTCCTCCTCACACCAATTTGAGCCTTCAATCTCGGCCAAAACCTGCCCATTTCACTTCCCAACTTCTCTATAAACATCCTAGAGGTCCTGGACTTCTTCAAAGACCAATTTTAGTGCCCTAAGAGGAGGTCTCAAAGAGGCGCTTCAAAGAAGAGGCAATGTCCGTTACCGATTCTTTCAACTTTATTTCTTCTTCCACTTCTTCTTCTTAGGTTGTTTCATTATGAAGTAATAACATCAGTATCACTCATATAATGATATGTTATTGTATTTATGAAACAACCCTATTTCACCATCTATCTATCCTACGGAAAAATAAATCACCGCGCGTACGTACGTACGGAATACCATCGCCACGCCGTGGTGTATTCTACTTTCCACCACCACCTTACTTGGATGGGTATAATGGTGTAAATAATAACTATATATTATTATTATAAAGTGATATTTATTCTGTAATAGTATAAATACACTCCAATAAAATTCCACGATCATGGGAATGATATCATCGCTCGTGCGTACGTATGGAATTCCGTCTCCACGACGCGATGAAATTCATTCTCAATGATTAACCATTCATAAATGATTATAAAGTATATATAATAAGTAATCATGAAATATATGACATAATTATGATACTGGATTTATGTGTGTATATATATATGTATGTCATCCAATTAATCTCATTCAATTCAATGAGGAAACGAAAACAACGTTCATGCGTACGTATGACCTACCGTCTCCATGAACGGTGTATTTATTTCCATTTATCGATCTATTATATATACATATATTCTGAATATATATTATATATAAATCATGTTTTACATTATTGATGTAAGTAATCATGATCTAAGTAATCATATGAATAATTACAAGTCAAAACACGGACGACAAATGAAACTATTTTAACCAAAACACTCTTTAACATGGAATTTACAAAAGAACGGGTAATATAAAGTCTTAAGTGAACCATATATGATATCATAACAATGAATAAAACTATTTAATAATTCAATAACATTATTTAAATCATTATACAGGAGTTTCGGACACTTACGAAGCAAATCGTACCTAAGGTAAGGGATAATTTTGCAAATCTCATTTTTATCTGAGATTGCTTATTCGTAAGTATTTACTGGGGTTATTTCTATCATCCATGTACATGTTTTATAAAAGTGTTTTAATGTATGTTTAAAGCCCTTTTACCCATTTTTTACTTTTACTACATGGTATGTAAGGAATATTTCTTTTGTTTATGTTACGAGGTACTTTTTGACTTTTTCGGAAACAGTACGAAAAGAATGTTTTTTTAACTTATACGGCACGAACGGATTTTTACGGTTTTATAAAGCCTTATTTTAATGAAGCTTCCTCCAAAAGATTTCATGACTATTTTCAACAAAATCTCTTTCTTTTAAAATTTCATGACGTTTTGTGAAAAGAAATTTATTTTGAAGAAGAAAGGATATTTTCCTCAAGAATTCATTTCAAGTGTTTTATCAAAACCATTTTCCATATAAGATGAAATTATTTCATATGGGTATGTTTCAAGTGTAATGTCTCTATGATTTAAATGGTTTCAATTTTTTTATTATGAAATGATATCCATTTCTTTTATATGTATTATGTGATGATGAGATAATGTTTATGAAACCCATTTTATTCGTTGGGTTATTATGAATGATGTATGTTTATTTTGTGGCACAAGTAAGAATGATTTCATTATGAGATGGATGGGACATATATCTCCCTCCAATGCATTGGGTAAATATTTATATCTCATGAGATATACATGGCTAGGATGGTAAGTTAAACCGGTTCAGTAACACAGGACTGGAACGAGGAGTGAACTCGATTCAGATAGGGGCATTGTCCACTAAGATGGTCTTGGTAGCAATGCCTTGGATACTATGGAAATCATATCATCTACTTAATAGTTTCCAAAATTACATGTTTTATTCCCATGATATTTTATCATTCTTAATGTTTCTTTATGATCTATTCCTTACGTACTTCCATGTTTTATGTTATTGCTCAAGCTTTTGATGTTTAAACATTATGTTCATGTTTTTAAGTTCAAATGTATATGATATGTTTTATTTTATCCATGCTTACCCTTATTGAGCATTTGATCTCACCCTTTTTATGTTTTCTTTTCCCCAGGATATAAAGAAAGGTTTTAAGTATGAAAAAAAGGGGAAGATATTTATGGGAGATGTGGAAGATATTTCACCACGATTAGAAGATTACGTTCCATGTTTCCAAAGACACTAAACTATTACGGTCCTTGTGTGTCTGTTTTTGTTATGTATTAAGTATTTCACTAAATTAATGTAATGTCCATGTACGTCAAGCTTTGGGTCTCTACAGTTGGTATCAAAGGAAAGGTTTAGTCAGCCTTTGGAAACTAGGATGCGAAAACGTTAGTGAGATCCCTAGAGATATTTCTAAGGTATGTCTAGGGATGTCCCTAAGGATAAGTATACGTATAGGATATAGTCCTAGAACTATGGTAACGATCATAGAATTTAACCTATGATGTTAGATATTGAGGATACTCCTCATTTCCTATATTGTTTTGCCTAGCATGATTTTTGCCTCTCACAATATTCTTTTTGGGTTTTAGAAAATGGCTGGAAATAAGAAGATTCACGATAATGGAGGATATGATAGACAATGGAATGATTTTCTTCATGAGAAGCCAAATGAAATGGGATCTGGAAGTCCAAACATCATTATTATGCCTAATCAGCAATCTCATAATATGATCAATAATCTCAACTTTGGTAAGTTTCCCGACTCAGATGATAAGAGAAAGATGGAGTTTCATGATGATCATAGAGGAAAGAAAGTTCAATTTCCCCTATGTAAATCATGTGGGAAGAGGCATCAAGGAGAATGTTTCAAGGGAACTGGAAGATGCCTTGGGTGTGGAAAAGAAGGACACAAAGCCAGTAAGTGCAAAGGAAAAGGTTCAGTTAACACCATGGATGAGGATAATGGTATTGCTACGACATCAACAATGGTTAAATGTTTTAAATGTGGAATGTATGGGAATTATGCAAACCAATTCCCTAAGGGAAAGTCTCATAAAGTGAATCAGTACGGTCGTATAGGTAGTATTTATGTTGATGATGATGAAGAGACTACAAATGATATGTAAGATGAAAGAATTGTTGATGTTTAGTCAATGGTTTAAGAAGGTAGTGGAATGATTACATGTTTATCAAGTGTAATGTTGTATAAGTAATCTCATGGTACTATGGAATAAACAGACATCTAAGGATTGTTACACTATTGTCTTTCTTTAAGTTTTGAAAGTGTATGATTAATGGTACCAGTAACCATGAAAGGTTATTCAGATATTTTTGGAAAGTAGATGATATGCGCATAATGAAGGGATAAGGAGAAAATTAAATGTTTGATAGTATTCATGAGCTCATGACTGATATAAGGAGAAGGTTATATCATGGTTTGAGTATATAGAATTTTTGGATTTTGGTATGTGGAAAGAGTTAACTTTTAACAACATTTATGTTTTCACTAAGGTTTAATGGGTATTCATTTTTCAAGAGAATACATGTTTAAGGTATTCGCATGATTGGAATGTGACCAACAAGATATATGGGGGATAAATGATGGCATTCTCATGCTTGGTTGATGATATTTTAAGTAATCGTTTTCTTTACACTATGAGCTTGGACCGAAGTATTGTATATAATCCTAAAGATTGGAATGGATTATGTTGGAAATAAGTTATTATTGTTTAAGGATAGAACTGTTTTCGATATTATTGATCGGATGTTATAGTAATGTAGTTTTAGAAAAAGGACCACCAGCAGGACGGGCGACAGCCCATCGCGTCGGACAAGGCTGTGGGAATCGAAGCCACAACCGAAGTGAGACTGGCCTTTATCGCCTACCACTGGCCTACAGGAAGTCCCTGGTTAGTAGAAACTAGTTTTATTTTATTAAGCGGTATGATATATGAAGTATAAGTTCATTTTTGGAACCATATACGATTAATCTAACCATAAGATGGACTTATAACTTTTGCTAACCTTTTGTTTGAAAGAGATGGAATGACCCATCATTCTATCACATGATTTGCTAACACATCACGAATAACAAATTCAACTTCATTTCTTTAAGGGATGAAGTGGAAATTGTTCAATTCATGAACAACAGTGAGATTGTACCAAAATCATTCAAGTATTTCTTTTAATTCATCAACTTTAGGGAAATGATCTTGAAAAACAAAAATGTTGTCCGAGTTCCCTTATATCCGATGAATCAGATGGTAACTAGATCATCACAAATCAATAACTTTGTGATTGTTGGCTTTTTCATAGCCATGTTCTCTACCACTCTTCATCAGAACTTGATGGTTATATTTTTCTTCCATATCCATATTTTCACCTATGTTCTCTTACGTGGAAACCCAGTGATGAGTTAATTTGGGTAACCGTTACATTTCATACTTTAGTTTTTAAAGCCATGTTTTGGTATTCCTTTTTATGATGTGGGTTTCTATTAAATAAACTTTTGAGTATTAAACCATTTATAACCCCGACGAATTTCGAGGGTGAAATTAATTTTAAGGGGGGTAGAATGTAACACCCCGAGATTTTATGAAACATATTCTTTTAATTTCATTAATGTCTTGTGTTGTATGATACACCAAGATTACCTTGTGCTATACGCAACACCGTATTAGCTTGCAGTATACACAACACTATTCTTGGATCGTGTTACACACAATTTTGATAATAGTTATTCTACGCAACATTGAATTTATATATATATATATATATATATTCAATGTATAAATTAAATATGGTTGGATTCTTTTATATGAAACAATGAATTATTCTTGCACAACACGCAACCCTGACTTGGCTTACATTACAGGCAATCGCGACCTTCCTCGATAGCGTGTGTTGTACGCAATACCGGGTTTTACTAAACAACGATATATTGTTATAATATTATTATAAACTAGCTGTTATGAATAGTATTAACTAAATTTTGAATTTTATAACATTATTATTCATCTTACACATTTTCTAGAACATGGTATAAGAACAAAATAAATTTTTTGGGTAAAATAAGTATTTTTCAAAAAATGCAGTTTTGCCGCCTTTTGATGGCGCACCCACTTTAAATATAGTTTTTGACATGTTTATAAGTTCAATTTTACAAAATAAAATTCTTCTTTGGAATCAAGAAATAATAATTTACTTTGGATAAATTTTTCATATTATTCTGGTAACTTTCATATTTTGATGAATAGTAAAAACACGCTATATTTTAATTAAAAACAACTTTTTTCATCGCAATAATTTATATGGTTAAATTATAATATTTAATGGTTTTAAAGTATAAATAGAATATATTTTTACCATTTAATATAATTTATGTCATTAGCATTGATTTTACATTAAATTCGTAGGTTAAATCAATTCAATCTTTTGCAATGTTTTAAAGAAAAACCCGTTTTCTTTCGACAACGGGATTAATTTTAATTTAATTTATGCAACTTTTGTGTATTGAATTTGGAAAAATGTATTCCATATTTGGAATCAGTGGGTCCAAATTATGTTAATAAACTACTTTTTATTTTTGGGAATTATAAATAGTAACTACGGTAAATTTTATTTACCATAGTTAAAGGTAAATCAGGTAATTAAGGGTAAATATAATATTATAAAATTACCCTAACACAAGAAAAAATTCTATTGGATGGCTAAAAGTAGACCCATATAACCTAAGGGTCGGATTATATTCATTTTATGGACTTTTGACCATGAAAATAATTTAATTATTATTAAAACCAAAGAAAGTGACAACACGTCACTATCTTAAATCTTATAAGTATAATAATTTTAATTGAGTGATAAACATCATAAAATATAGAACATGAATAGTATACAGAAAGCTAATAAAAGTATCTACATCATGATAATTTATTTAGAATTTTTAGGGATTAAATAATTGTCATTAATGGTGATACATTAATGATACATAAATTATTTATTAAGTGAAAAATAAGTAATATAGTTTTCATTGAAATCATAATACCCATTAAAAGGCCCAAAAACCTGACCAAACCTTATTGGTAGTGTATATATACACCTTAATCATCCATTTAACTAATATATAACCGTTTGGAGCCTTATAAAAGTGATTATTACACTTATATTATTGTATTTTAAATGATGCCAAAGTTGTCACCTTCATAAATTAATAAATATAACAATTTAAATATTGTGATTTTAAAATGATAAATTTGAGTAAAAGTATTATTATGAAAGTTAATAGATTTATATTCATCATAGGATTTTATTTTTAATTTTTATGCAAAAAATCTCTATATTAAATAATTTTACAAAAATGTTGTAGTAATTATTTTATTAAGAGATAAACCAAATCAATGGTTTTAAAAATAATAAAATAAATATTATATGAACTATTTAATGTGATACACTAATATTATAGATACATATGACCTTTTATGAATCTATTAAAGCTTTTATTTCGAACATATATTCTGTATATATTTTATTTAAATTCAAATAAATTAATAGTGTCAAAATTGACACTATTGTTATTTTATAAAAATAACATATTATAAAATCGTTTAAAAATTACAAAAATATTTAAAAATTATAAATTTAAATTTATATGGTCTATAATGTTATAAAGTAAACACTTATGAAAAATTCACAACAAATAAGTAACTATTTGTTATAATTTAAAATTTAGAATTTTATTACCACAAATAAACATAAATAGATTAAATAAGGATTAATAAAAATGATAAGGTTTAAAATAAGATCCAAACATGTCTAAATTTGATTGGTTGATGCGATTACAACCCTATCTCATCTAATATTCGAATATGAGTCATTTTTGGAGGTTTTTAAGTGGGGTTAGATTTATTATAAATTAATATTTTTAAGAATTCCAAAGGTGCCCCTCTCCTCCCTTATAAAAGGGTACCTCCTCCCTCTCCTCCTCACACCAATTTGAGCCTTCAATCTCGGCCAAACCCTGACCATTTAACTTCCCCACTTCCCTATAAACATTATATAGGTCCTGGTCTTCTTCAAAGACCAATTTTAGTGCCCTAAGAGGAGGTCTCAAAGAGGCGCTTCAAAGAAGAGGTAATGTCCGTTACCGATTCTTTCAACTTTATTTCTTCTTCCACTTCTTCTTCTTAAGTTGTTTCATTATGAAGTAATAACATCAGAATCACTCATATACTGATATGTTATTATATGTATGAAAAAACCCTATTTCACCATCTATTCATCCTACGGAAAAAGAAATCACCGCGCGTGCGTACGTACGGAATACCGTCTCCACGCCGTGGTGTAATCTATTTTCCACCACCACCATACATGGATAGGTATAATGGTGTAAATAATAAATATATATGATTATTATAAAGTGATATTGATTCTGTAATAGTATACATACACTCCAATAAAATTCCACGATCATGGGAACGATATCATCGCTCATGCGTACGTACGGAATACCGTCTCCACGACGCGATGAGATTCATTCTCAATGATTAACCATTCATAAATGATTATAAAGTATATATAATAAGTAATCATGAAATATATGACATAATTATGATACTGGATTTATGTGTATATGTATATGTATGTCATCCAATTAATTCCATTCAATTCAATGAGGAAACGAAAACAACGTTCATGCGTACGTACGGCCTACCGTCTCCATGAACGGTGTATTTCTTTCCGTTTATCAATCTATTATATATATGTATATTCTGAATATATATTATATATAAATCATGTTTTACATTCTGGATGTAAGTAATCATGATCTAAGTAATCATATGAATAATTACAAGTCAAAACACGGACGACAAATGAAACGATTTTAACCAAAACGCTCTTTAACATGGAATTTACAAAAGAACGGGTAATATAAAGTCATAAGTGAACCATATATGATATCATAACAATGAATATGACTATTTAATAAGTCAATAACATTATTTAAATCATTATACAGGAGGTTCAGACACTTATAAAGAAAATCAGACCTAAGGTAAGGGATAATTTTGCAAATCTCATTTTTATCCGAGATTGCTTATTCGTAAGTATTTACTGGGGTTATGTCTATCATCCATGTACATGTTTTATAAAAGTGTTTTCATGTATGTTTAAAGTCATTTTTACCAATTTTTTAATTTTACTACATGATATGTAAGGAATCTTTCTTTTGTTTACGTTACGAGGTACTTTTTGACTTTTCTAGCAAAAGTACGAAAAGAATGTTTTTTTAACTTATATGGCACGAACATATTTTTACAGTTTTATAAAGCATTATTTTCATGAAGCATCCTCCAAAATATTTCATGAATATTTTCAAAAAAATCTCTTTATTTTAAAATTTCATGACGTTTTGTGAAAAGAAATTGATTTTGAAGAAGAAAGGATATTTTCCTTAAGAATTCATTTCAAGTGTTTTATCAAAACCATTTTCCATCTAAGATGAAATTATTTTATATGTGTATGTTTCAAGTGTAATGTCTCTATGATTTACATGGTTTCAATTTTTTTATTATGAAATGATATTCATTTCTTTTATATGGATTATGTGATGATGGGATGATGTTTATGAAACCCATTTTATTCGTTGGGTTATTATGAATGATGTATGTTTATTTTGTGGCACAAGTAAGAATGATTTCATTATGAGATGGATGTGACCTATATCTCCCTCCTATGAATTGGGTAAAGATTTATATCTCATGAGATAGACATGGCTAGAACAGAAAGTTAAACCGGTTCAGTAATACAGGACGGAAACGAGGAGTGAACTCGATTCAGAAAGGGACTTTGTCCACTAAGATGGTCTTGGTAGCAATGCCTTGGCTACTATGGAAATCATATCATGTGCTTAATGGTTTCCACAATTACATGTTTTATTCCCATGCTATTTTATCATTCTTAATGTTTCTTTATGATCTATGCCTTATGTACTTCCATGTTTTATGTCATTGCTCAAGCTTTTGATGTTTAAACATTATGTTCATGTTTTTAAGTTCAAATGTATATGGTATGTTTTATTTTATCCATGCTTACCCTTACTGAGCATTTGAGCTCTCCCTTTTTATTTTTTCTTTTCCCCATGATATAAAGAAAGGTTTTAGGTAAGAAAGAAAAGGGGAAGATCTTTATGGGAGATGTGGAAGATATTTCACCACGATTAGAAGATTACGTTCCAAGTTTTCAAAGACACTAAACTATTACGGTCCTTGTGTGTCTGTTTTTGTTATGTATTAAGTATTTCGATAAAGTAATGTAATGTCCATGTACGTCAAGATTTGGGTCTCTACACAAAAAGCCAGTAAGGGCAAAGGAAAAGGTTCAGTTAACACCAGGGATGAGGATAATGGTATTAGTAACCATGAAAGGTTATTCATATATTTTTGGAAAATAGATGATATGCGCATAATGAAGGGATAAGGAGAATATTAAATGTTTGATAGTATTCATGAGCTCATGACTGATATAAGGAGAAGGTTATATCATGGTTTGAGTATATAGAATTTTTGGATTTTGGTATGTGGAAAGAGTTAACTTTTGACAGCATTCATGTTTTCACTGAGGTTCAATGGGTATTAAAGAGAATACATGATTAAGGCCTTTGAATGTTTGGAATATGACCAACAAGACATATCTTATGATATATGGGGATCAACGATGGTATTTAATCTCTGGTAATCGTTTTCACTATATTATGAGAGTGGACTACAGTATTATGGATAAGCCTAAAGATTGGAATGGATTATGTTGGACATAAGTTAGTATTGTTTAAGGATATAAGTGTCTTAAATATTATTAATGGGATGCTATAGTAATATAGTTTTAGAAAAATGACAACCTGCAGGACGGGCGACAGCCCATCGCGTCAGACAAGGCCGTGGGAATCGAACCCACAACCGAAGTGCGACTGGCCTTTATCACCTACCACTGGCCTACAGGAAGTCCCTGTTTAGTAGAAACTAGTTTTATTATATTAATCAATATGATATATGAAGTATAAGTCCATTTTAGGAACCATATATGATTAATCTCACTATAGATGGACTTATGTATTTTTTTGATAACTTTTCTAACCTTTTGTTTGAGATAGATGGAATGACCCATCATTCTATCACATGATCTGCTAACACATCATGAATGAAAAATTCAACTTCATTTCTTTAAGAGATGAAGTGGAAATTGTCCAAAGAACGACCAACGGTGAGACTATACCGAAATCACGAAAGTATTTCTTCTAATTCCAATTTCATCAACTTTAGGGAAATAATCTTGAAAACCAAAAATGTTGTCCTAGTGCCCTTATATCCGATGAATCAGATGGTACCTTAGATCATCACAAATATATGGATTTGTGATTTCTGGATTTTCCATAGCCATGTTCTCTACCACTCTCCATCAGAACATGATGGTTAGATTTCTCTTCCATATCCATATTTTCATTTATGTAGAAACCCAGTGATTAGTTTATTTGGGTAACCATTACGTTTCAAACTTTTGTTTTTAAATATTGGTTTTGTTATTCCTTTTTACGATGTGGGTTTCTATTAAAGAAACTTTCTAGGATTAAACCATTTATAACCCCGACGAATTTTGAGGGCGAAATTCATTTTAAGGGGGGTAGAATGTAACACCCCGAGATTTTATGAAAAATATTCTTTTTAATTTAATTAATGTCTTGTGTTGTACGCTACACAAAAAGGAGCTTTCACAACATGCATCATTGACTTTCCTTGCATTACACGCAATCGCGACCTTCCTCGATAGCGTGTGTAGTACGCAATACCGAGTTTCACTAAACAACGATATGCTATTAAAATATTATTAAAACTAGCCATTATTAATAGTAATATCTAAATTTTAAATTTTTTAAATTTTAGTTTTCAAAATGGACTTAATTTTTGGATTCGGAATATCGAAATTAGCTTAGGGTGATATTTTGGTACTTTTCAAATAACTTTCATTTTCTGATGAATAGTGAAAATTACTAAATTTTAATTAAAAACAAACTTTTTAATTGAAATAATTAATAGTGCTAAATTATTAATTTGAGTGGTTTTAAATTATATTTAGAATATATTTTTACAATTTAATACAATGTTGGTCATTGGATGTAATTTCAGATTTAAACCAAACATAAACAAGTGTCAATCTTTTGATAGTTATTATCTCTTAAGAACACGCTATTTGTTTTGACGACGGGAATTAATTTTTAAATTAATTAATGCAACTAATATGTTTTGAATTTGGTAAAATAGACATATTTTTTGAGTTCATAATATCAAATATAACTTAGGCCTAGTTTTTGGTATTTTTCTGGAAACTTTCATTTTTTGATGAATAGTGAAACCACTAAGTGGTAGTAAAAAAAATGAATTTTTCATAAAACGTAATTTTACCGCTTCCGTGAGTGGAATTTCAAAAATATGAGAGACACGGTTGATGTCAGTAAGTAAAATTCGGTTCAATGAGATGAAAATAATTTTTGGTGAATAGTAGCTTTTTACTTTTTTTTACCACATTTAAAAGTAAATAGGGCAATTAAGGGTAAAAATGATATTATTATTACCCTAACACATGTCCTAATTCTATTGGATAAGTGTAATTCGACCAAAAACAACCTTAGGAATAAAATATGACCATTTAGGCCCACTTGGATTAGATTAGGACATTTATTATTAATTTATTTAAAGAAGGGTTAAAATAGTTAAAATCCAAGTTTAATAACTAAATCCTTTTTAATATAGGGTTATACATAAGATAAATTCGACTATAAATATTCATTAGAAATGTAAAAAGATTTCCTACATAATGATATTTTATTTGTAATTTTTAGAAATTAAAATGTTAACTTATTTTTGACATAATGATGATGCAGTAATTATCTTATTAATGAGATATTGACATAATTGATGTTATAAATACCCAAATAAATGTAATTTAAGACTTTTTATGAATTAAACTAATTTTATAGGTTAATATGACATGTTAGTAATGATTTAAGTAACTTTGTTCGAATTAATAACTCTTTTATGATTTTCACAAAAATCGATTACTAAATAGTGTCAAAATTGACATAAAATAGTTTTTAAAACAAATATTATATTATTAATTGTTATTTTATTCCTAAAAATATAAGGTTCGGTGAAATGACTTAGATAAGGATATATAGATTAATAATAAACAACTTGGGATTCGTTTGGCTTGATATAGTAAGTTTATTAACCTTATAGTGTAAGAAAACAAGAAGACACGGTAAAAGTTAAATTATCTAACTTAAAGTTAAATCTAAATGATAAGGTTAAAATTGATACCTAAACTTGTCTAAATTCTATTGTATGAGAATATTTAGACCCATTCCCACCTTAACTTCGAAATATATCAATTTGGAGCTATTAAAAACCGAATTTGACTTTATAATAAAATAATATTTTTAGTTATTCCAAAGGTGCCCCTCTCCTCCCTTATAAAAGGGCACCTCATCCCTCTCTTCCTCACACCACTTTGAGCCTTTAAGCTCGGACAAACCCTGCCAAATTCTCTTCTCCACTTTCCGAGAAACATCCTAGAGGTCTTGGTCATCTTCAAAGACCAATTTTAGTGCCCTAAGAGGAGGTCTCAAAGAGGGGCTTCAAAGAAGAGGAGGTTTGGAACCATACGAAGCATATCAGACCTAAGGTAAGGGATAATTGTGCAAATCTAATTTTTATCCGAGATTTATTATTTTTAAGTGTTTATTGGGGTTATTTCTATCATCCATGTCCATGTTTTATAAAATTTTATTCATGTGTGTTTAAATTCTTTTTTACCTATTTGACTTTTACCCCATGGTATGGAAGGAGACTTTCTTTTATTTACCCTACAAGGTACTTTTTTGACTTTTCTGACAAAAGTACGAGAAGAATGTTTTTTTAACGTATACGGCATGAAAGGATTTTTACGGTTTTATAAAGCCTTATTTTCATGAAGCTTCCTCCAAAATATTTCATGACTATTTTCAACAAAATCCTTTTCTTTTAAAATTTCATGACATTTTGTGAAAAGAAAATGATTTTGAAGAAGAAAGGATATTTTCCTCAAGAATTCATTTCAAGGGTTTTATCAAAACCATTTTCCATCTAAGATGACATTATTTCATATGTGTAAGTTTCAAGTATAATGTCTCTATGATTTACATGGTTTCAATTTTCTTATGATGTAATATCCATTTGTTTTATATGGATTATGTGATGATGGGATGATGTTTATGAATCCCATTTTATTCTTTGGGTTATGATGAATGTTTTAAGTTTATTTTGTGACACAAGTAATAATTATTTCACTATGAGATGGGTGGGACCTATATCTCCCTCCAATGTATTGGGTAAAGATTTATATCTCATTAGATAGACATGGTTTGAACGGAAAGTTAAACCGGTTCAGTAATACAGGACTGGAACGAGGAGTTAACTCGATTCAGAAAGGGACTTTGTCCACTAATATGGTCTTGGCAGCAATGCCTTGGCTAATATGGAAATCATATCATGTTCTTAATGGTTGACACAATTACAAGTTTTACTTCCATGCTATTTTATCATGATTAATGTTCTTTTATGATTTATTCTTTGTGTACTTCCATGATTTATGTCTTTGCTCAAGATTTTGATGTTTAGATTTTATGTTCATGTTTTTGCATTCAAATGTTTATGGATTGTTTTATGTTCTCTATGTTTACCCTTACTGGGAATTTGAGCTCACCCCTTTTATGTTTTCTTTTCCCTAGGATATAAAGAAATGTTTTAGGTAAGAAAAAAAGGGGAAGATCTTTATGAGAGATTTTGAAGATGTATCACTATGATTAGAAGATTATGTTCTATGTTTCCAAAGACAATAAACTATTACGGTCCTTGTGTGTCTGTTTTTGTTATGTATTAAGTATTCCGCTAAAGTAATGTAATGTCCATGTACGTCAAGCTTTGGGTCTCTACATGTCGTGACTACCCCAAGCCCGCCTTCCATAGGCCAGGGGATGGAGACTAGCACCAAAGGTATAAATCCCGATAATTGGGAAGGCATTGCCTTTATAAAAAGTAAAAAAAACACCACAGAGTACAAGAGAAAGTAATACACTAAGTACAAAAGAATGTGATGAAAAGTAAATGGTCCAGAATACAAACCCAACTGAAAGTACATCTACAACTGAACAAAAGTACAACATAAAAGACAAGCAGCTGGAAAAATAGAAGTAGCTCCTAGGTCGTCCACCTCGGATCCTACCTAAAGGGTAGGTACAGATAGCCTCCACAACACTCTTGTCCCTCAACCTCCTCCGATTATCGTCTCGTCGTGAAGTCCACCTCCGGATACTGACTCGTCGTGAGGTCCACCTATGGGTACCGTCTAGTCCTCGAACACTCGGCCTCTGTCAGCACAGCCCATCGTCTACAACCAACACAACGAGGTGCGGGCATAGCCCATGCAGGGGTGAGTATACGATACTCAGTAGGGACCCCGAGACCTTCACGGTCTCACTAAATCCCACAAGGATAACCACAAATAAGGATCTCAACAGATAACCCTTACTTAGGTATAAGCCCATACTTATACCTAAGTTATCAAGTAATCCATCTCAATCATGAGGAAACACAAAGGTTATGAAATCAACGGATAACCACTACCTAGGTATATGCCCATACATATACCTAAGTTATCAAGTCAGCCATCTCAATCATGAGGTAAACACAAAGGTCATAGACTCAGCACAAACCCGAATTTTCATTATCGAAACCGTAACTAATGAAGAGCTCCGTCTCTAACGAGTACAGTTACCATGTCACGACTTCGAGGTACTTCTCACTAACCTAAGACTGCTGAGGTACTCCTCCTTTTGAGTACCATGGGTCTGCTACGAAATACCGGGCACTCCGTCCGCTGTGGGTCTGTCACCAAATACCAGGCGCTCCCCCTAATAGCCTACAGAGGTACTCCTCCTGTCGAGTACCGCGGGTCCGCGGGTAACTACCGGGTGCTCCGTCCACCGTGGGTCTGTCGCCAAATACCGGGCCCTCCGTCCATTGGGCTAGTCAACTCACTCCAAGTCGATTCGGTCAAGCAGTCGTCAGGTCTCATCCAGCGACACGGTCTCCGTACTCCATATGCTCGTCTCCGGGAGGGTCCACTCCAGGAGCTACAGGTCGATACTCCAAGTATCACAAAGTACCATGAAGAAGTATCTCGAAGGACCGCCTCTTCATAGGGGTCTTAACGCAACAGACGGCGCGTCAATCGGACGCCCGGTCTGTGAGTTATTAGTCTTTTCATCCCAGGGGCCCGGTTGGTTTCGTGTACGAACCAACCCGACCGTATCTCAACCACACCCCGAACTCTCATAGGGTATACTTATAGGGACCTTTTCTCAACATGATTACCAACGCTACTGACGGTTCGTCAAACGGACGTCCGGTCTGGAAGTTATCGGCCTTTCTGTTCCAGGGGCCGGGTTGGATTTCGGGTACAATCCAACCTAGAAATACTCTATTTACGTCCAAACCTCTGGTTAAGTATACCAAAAGATCCGTCTCTTCAAGAGGAATCCAACAAAGTCTATGGCACGTCAATCGGACGTCTGAAGCTCAAGTTATAATGGTTTTTGCTCTGAGGGCCCGGTTGGTTTCGTGTTCGAACCAACTCGGCCATACTCAAAAATTTTAGAAACCTTGAGTGTAATATACTGAAACGACCGTCTCGATCCAAGGATCGTATCGCAACTGAAAGTACGTCAATCAGAGGTCCGTAGCCCATGATATGGGAAGAAGAATTAACATGTCTGGTTTTAGGGGGATTTAGGCCCGGACCGACCCGGCCCGAGACCCCCTGGGTTGGCTCGAACCGGGTCGACCCGACCCTGTTCTGGGTCCGGCCCACTAGGGCGCAGCCCGACCTGGCCTGGGCGGCCCGACCCAGTGTGGCTGGTCTGACCCGGGGTGGCTCGGCACTGGCCGAGCGGGGTCGGCTCAGCGCTGGCCGAACGGACGCGGAAAGGGGGGAGCGGCTCCCCCCCTTGATTGAACAACAACAAGGCATTAAGTCGCGCCCTCCCCCAAACCCAGAACAGCAAAGCCGTTCTGGTCCACTGTGGCTTAGCCACGGTGGTCTCCTCCGGAAGCGTGCCGCCGCCGCTATCCGCGGACCACCGGATGCGCACCGGTGGTCCATTTCACCCGCCGTCTGCACCTGGAGTCCTTACTGGACTCGAACTTCACTACGGAGTCTTCAAATCATCATTTCATCATTTTCTATCATCACACGTCGATCTTCATGTCAATAAACAAACTGCGGAGTCTTCGAATCGCCTCTGCGACACCGAATCCGACCACAGTTTCGTTCGGCCTCAACGACGCGGCGCGACGGCGCCGCGCTTTTTCGCCGTGTTCCTTCATGATTCCACACAGTGCCGTTGCACCGCGCCGCCTTTGTTCGAGCCGTAAAAAAAACAACATCGAAGGGGGAGGAGGGTCGGCCGTGATCGTGCAGTCCAACCTCCTCCCGTTATTACGATAACAGGCGGCCCAAATAGAAGTCGATGAATGACAAAAAATTCATGAACAAATAAATAACCCCTATGTGGATATTTGACGTCGCAAGTCAGGCATCATGGAGATCAGACGTCGATTCTGTGGACGATAGAGTGCATCCGAGGAGGAAACGACATCTCCTCACTTGTTGTGGAGATGAAGAAAGAAGGCACGTTGTCGTTCGTGAGTTCCCCACATCGGTGTCTTCTCCCTTGCCATGGAGGAAGAAGAGGATAAAGAACCGTGATCGCCAAGTCATTCTAAGTTGATGGGTCGATGTTCTTCATCGGAGAAGAACCATTATTCACAGTGAGGATGACATTCCTCAATGAAGAAGGAGCTTCCTTCTTCTTTCACACAAAGGCTCTTTCTCCAAAATCCTCCCACAACAATTCAACCTCAAAATAAAACAAGGTTTCCCCTTATTTTTTTTAATCAAGCCATGCATTGCAAGTTCAAAATTTAAACACTTAATTGATTAAGAGTTTCAATAACTTAATTAAGTGCTAGTTGGCATGAGTTATGAGGGAGAGAGGGAGAGAGGGAGAGAAGGAGTTACACAAAAATTAAGAGGGAGGTGAGGAGTTATGGAAAAAGTGAAGGGGTGGGAATCGTGTTAGCCCCACCTCACCTTTAATCCTCTCATGGGTAGTTAGGGGCTTGTGGGTCCCACCCTAAATACCCCATGTTAGATATAACCACTAGGATAAAGAATTAATATAAAATTGTTCCACAATTTTTTTATTCAATTCTTTATTAATCCACAAATGTTTAAAAACTCCTCCCGAGAAAACGCATCTTCGGTAATGGTCCTCTTAAGAAATTACCGGTGATGCGGTTTCATCAGTGCCCTCAGATTTAGATTCCGAGGACCTGTTCAAAAGTTAGGAAAACCCGCTCGTTTGTTCACTGAACGTACCCGAGCTAAACTTTGGAAATTGATTTCGGGCACACCAGGCCTCGGAATCAGGTGCCGTTAGAAACTACATTCTTGTAAAATCCCAAAGAAATTAAGAAAAAATTTTCCTTGAAATTTCTGGGTCTTTATACATATATACTGATATTATATGATATTTATATAATTTTTTACATTTTTTAAGTAAGTAAATAATGATCTAAGTAAGATGATCAAGAATAATAAATCAAAACATGTACAAAGAACGAAGCAGATATTACCTAAAGTAAAACCTTAACATAGAATTGTTAATAAGTGGGTCATATAAATTCATAATTAAAATGTATATGTTATTATATATAAGAATATAGTTCTATGATAGATGTATAATAAACTTATTTTTATTATACAGTAGTTCTTAAAGAGTACAACGAGATTCAAGACACAAGGTATGAGAATTTCATCTCAGTTTTTATTTCTGTGAAATACACACCTTATTTACTATTCATTTCTTTTTTGTAGTGTATATAATGTACATGAATTTATTATATTATTATAATAATTAAATTTATGGGTATTTACATATTCATTTTATGATCTTTATTTTAGGGTTTTTATAGTTAGAATCTTACAAAATCGGTAAATTATTTTTTTCTAAATTTTCTTTCTTTGAGACACATGTTTTTTTATGAAAATATGTTCTTTAACGAGGTGTATATGATTTTAATTGAAATTTTATATCATTAATATCATTATATTTCATGATATTTTAGGCTCTATGTAATTTCATTTTCTTACATGGGGATTATGATTCAATGTTACCAATTGGTAAGTGTTCATTGAGACAATCTCACCATTTATCGAGATAGTTTATAATCATGCTTTCATTGATGAAATATTATGATCTATCTCACATGAAATATCATTAAATTTTTAACCTATGGTTATTAATGTTATATAAATTTAATGGTACCATTTTCCACTCTTTTTTACTTAAGATAATTAAGAAATTTTTTTTATGAAAATGTGACTATATTGTTCCTTTTAGTCGGAAATATGTGTTCTTTCAAAACCATGTTTTCTAAAAGGTTTTCAATTTTTTTTACAATTATGCTATGATTTTTAAAGTAGAATTTTACCCATTTTTTAATATTTAATTTTTTTAAAAGGAATATTCTTGTTGTTTTTATGTTAAGTCACTTTTCTAATCTTTTAAGGTGAAAAAGTAATGTGCTGCATGGACGGACTTTCCCACCATCATAACCATCATTTCCTCAAATATTACATTTCATGCTTTCAAGGTTGTTTTTGAAGAATTTATTTCCTAATATTTTGGAAATTTATTTAATTTAAATTGGTTTTAAAATAAAAAGGTTTTCAAAAAAAAATTTGTTCAAAAATGGATTTAAGTGATTTTGAAAGCTTCCCTTATATGTTTTAAAAAGGTTATTTTCTAAGAAAATGATTTAAAAGATTTCAAGATTTCATTATATATTTTCAAATCCATGTTATATAAAATGAATTTTAAAATGTTAAAATATTCATTTATAATTTTTCAAATGGTTTTAAAAGAAAAAGGTTTTCAAAAAGGTTTTCAAGCTTCTTTTATATGATTTCAATGATTTGTTTTTCAAATGTTTTCTAGATTCCTTTATATGATTTAAATTTTAATTTAAAAGAAAAATGTATTCAAAAGGTTTTACGTTTTAAAAATAATTTTTCAAATAAAAAATGATATTTTACTCAAGAAATGATTTTAAAGGATCTTTCAAAATTATTTTCCATCTAACATGACATCCATTTATGTTACTCATGCCTTTCTAGGAAATGATTCAAAGGTTACATTCATATTCTTTCTCTGAATGGTTTACACATTATGTCATGATGTCTATGAAAACCATTATATTTCATGGGTTATATGTATATGAAATCCATTTAACTTCCATGAGTATGAAACCCACTTATTGTCATGGGTTATAATTTGATGAAATTATTATGAAACCCGTATCTTTTTTCATAGGTTATGATATGATTACAGGTTTATGATACCCATTTCATTTCATGGGTTATGATATGATTTTTTTATTTTTTTATACATGCATGTATATTTTCATTATGATATAGGTGGGAACTATATCTCCCTCCAATTCATTGGGTAAAGGTTTATATATCATGAGATAGACTAAGATGGTCTTTGGAGTGAACCTTGACCATTAAGATAGCCATGGGAGTGAACTATGACTACCAATATGGTATAGGGAGTGAACTCATACTATTAAGATGGATATAGGAGTAAATAATGACTATTAAGATGGTATGAGGAGTGAACCCATACTACTAATATGTCCTTTAAAGTAATCCCTTTACTACTATGAAAATAATTTTATATGTTTATGTGTCTGCCATAATTCCATGTATAATTCCTATGTTATGAGTTCATGTCTTATATTCTACATTTCATTATGATTGTTGTCTTATGAACTGCCAAGATTTATTCCACGATTCATGTTTATGATCATATGATATGCAGTGTATGATATTTTAATCTTATGATCATGATCTAATACCCCTATGATCATGTTTATACATAGGTGTATCCCCTGGTTACCCTTACTATGAATCTAATCTCACCCATTTTTATGTTTCCTTTCTACATGTTATAATGATATTTATTATGTATGATGTGTCTAAGAAGGGTGCTTGTTTGGAATAACCTAGTGGGAGATAAGTTATCTAACTTATGTACCAGTTTTTATGTTTCCATGTTTCAAAATTCAATAGACTAGCATGGACTTTGGAATCTATTTGTATAATGTTTTAAGTATTCTGAAAAATTTATTTAATATTAATTTTTTAAAAGTGAGAGTCTTTACATTTTCAAGCTGGTATTATTTTTAACAAATAATTATTTTTTATTTAAAAGTTAAAATTATCATTTTTAGAGAATTATTATTATAAAATAGAAATAATTTTTGAATTCAGCATGTATAAATTAATTTAGGGTGAATTTATGAAAATTGTTTAAAATATTTTGTTTCTTCATGAATAGTAATAATATAGTTTGAGATTTTTAGTATGTTTAATGACTTCATAATTATGTCATAATGATTTAATAATTAATTAAACATAATACATGATAAAAAAATATTTTATTTTATTAATATAAAATATTTTAATATATTTTAATCAATTTCCAAACTTATAATTTTCATTCCAAAGTCTAAAATGTAAACTTTAACATTAAAAACATTATTTTTGTGGAAACTTTTGTTTTACATGCCAATATAAGTAATATAAAATCAGGATCGAATATTTAGGATTAAAATAACATAAAATATGTATCAAATAGAAAATAGCATGGGAAAAAATAGGACTAATCCCATGGTTTTAAAAATTCCACAACCTAGATTTCCAAGGCAATTATTTGAAAATTATTAAATAAATCATCCACTTTTTCTATAAATACCCACCAATTTCTCAATTTAATTTCACTTGAAATCCATAATACATGAAGATATGTTATTTTTTACTTCCCAAGTATCCCCCAAGGTGTCCTCAACCCCCAATATTTCATTTCCCAATATTTAGGAGTAGCTCTTCAAGGTAAGGGAATTATCCTTTTTTTCTTTTTAATTCAAGAACCAATTTTCATACATGTCTTCTAAATGATATGGTAACTCTATTATCGTACCATTTTTATCATAACCTTACTAAATAATATGTTTTATAAATGTTATAATCTTTTAAAATATCATTATACCTTTTTCTAAAACCTTAGTTTATACATGTTATGCTGCCAAATTTACTTTTCAAAATTTTTCTATTCTCCTCAAGAAATTCTATTCTATTTTATTTTTTGGAATACCCAGTACTATTTATTTTCTAATGTTATTAAAATAGATATTTAAATTATTTAATTTATTTCAGGATTAATATACAAGAAACATTCATTCCCTTTCCATTGGTTTAAAGTGACATAATAAACATGTTTTTAATTACTTTTGAAGCACCGTGATTTTGATATGAAACCCGTTTTTTATTCTCCATGGGATATTTATGAAAAATATGATTATGATATATGTGGATCACATGAAATAATATATATTAATGTTTCACCCTAATATAAATCTAATTCATTTGGAAAATAATTTAATCTCTAGAGATGACATGTTGTACGACACCTTGGTGAATAACCTTGGTAATTTTTATGTCACATTGATGATTGACCTTGGTGATATTCTTATGAATGTCTTAATTAATTATTGTAGACTCATTTAAATTTTACTAATTATTTTAATTTTATGATATGAATCATGTTCCATTGATCAATAAATAATGGTATTCCTCATGTTCTTATTGATATTCCTCAAGATCACATGTAAACCATTTACCTTGATGTCCCTTACTAGGCCTTATGCTCACCCTTTATATTGATGTATGTACCCATGTTATGATATGTAGTAAATGAACTTGGGATTAACCAGTGAATAATCCTTTCAAGTGGATTATAATAATGTTTTATGTTTTCATATATTATGTACCTTATTTCTAAGAAACTAAACTTTAAAAGATCATATGTTTGTACAATGTAATGAAAAATTATGGAATAAAAAGGAATGATTCCATATTTTTGATGTTTAAATCGATGAAGAACAACTAAAGAATAACAAAAATTGATTTATTTATCAAATATAAAACCTATAAAGCTCAATTTTCATGTTTCTATAAATTTACCATTTTTACCCTGGATTTATGTTTATGGAGTTTTCATATCATCCTTACAAAGAGAAGATTAATTCTTACATATATGGGATGCATGGTTATATAGAATTGATTCAGCCTTATAAAAATACGATGATGTTTATTCAAACTGAAATTATTTTTACACACTTCAATTTAATCCTTACAAACCCCATGATCATCATTAAAAATATTGGATGATCTTTACCAAGAGGAAGGTCTTGCTTACACAGCATTGGATCATCCTTATGAAGTATAATCTTATTTTTATGGTTCCTCTTCCTTATAAACATTTATTCATGCTTATATATACTCTAAATCATGTATACATAGTGGAACAAAGTTTACATTGAATCAATTCATCCTTAAAAATGAAAGAAAAATAATTCTAACATATTGCATGATCATCCTTATGGTGCTCCAGGATTCATCCATACCGATCCATGCATATGGATATCATCCTAATAATTTCAAAATTTGTCAAATTTTAATGTTCACATTAAAAATATATAATTTTTCAACTTACATATGAAGATACTTTGAAATATACCATTCCTTCTAAATCACTTCAAACTTAATTAAAATACTTTAAAATGAATTTGGAAAATATGAGAATAATTCTAAATAACTTCTATTAAATTCCTAAGCCTCTCTTAGAATATAAACTCAACTTTGAGTATTATAATAAACCTTTACTACCTCTTGATGCTTCAAAACTACTTCAATATTTATAAACCATAATCATAATGATATTTTTACTAAAAATAATAATTTATTATACCTAAAAAACACAATGATGTATTCTCCATAACTTCATCTCTCCATATCTCCATTAAAACTATCTTTTTCACACTATAAATAGAAGATCTTTATGTTATTCACAGAAGCATCTCTCTTATCTTAGAAAAAGTAGTAGACATCAATTTTTACACTTGTTATCACATAACGTTTCCTTTAGGATCTTCTCTATTAACCGTCTAATGTTGAAAATAATGTCCTAGAACCTATCCAACCATATTTTTAAAGGTATATAAACCTATTTTATTTACCCAAAAATTATGGGAAGATATCACTTTGTCACATGGGTGGAGGATCACTCTATCACCCAATTTCTTCTATAATAAATTTTTATTGATAACTAACCAACAACATATTGAAATAAAAAAATACAAAAAAAGATACACCAATCCACTAAGAGAGATTTAAAAGGAATAATACATCAATATAAAACTTCCTCCCTATGATTATAAATTTCCATAGAATTATTAATATAAGTTTCAGGTCCCTATAATTCAAAATATCCCCAATAAATAATAAAAAAGTCATGAACATACTTCTCAAATAGTTACAAATTGAATACATCATGAATCCCACTCAACCGAGTAAGAAGTGTTACAAGATAAGTAACATATATAATAAATTTCAACACCTGTAAAGGTCTAATAAACTTTTCTAAAAGTTTACAACCTCTTCTAATCCTACACTTCCCAAGTCCATGGAAAACTACTAAAAAATCATGTTCACTAATATTGAACTCAAATATAATCTTTATATGATATTTATGAAATTTATATCTACTCTGAGTAGTCCTTATACAATTCTGAATCATCTGAACTAAATATATCATGATATTCACTAATTCTTGTCTAATAATATCTAACTCAGTAATACCAATCCAATATAATGGAAACCTTATAGATCAATCATATAATGAAATATATTGTTCCATACTAACGAATTAATAGTAACTATTATTATATTATAACTCTATCGAAGTAAAATGATCTTCCCAAGATCCACCAAAATCCATTACACAAGATCTCAATATATCTTCTATAATAACATTTTATTCCTCTTAAAATTTGAGGCAAATTGAGCATCGTAGTTATAAATAATTATTTGAAGAACCTCAAGAAATATCACCACTTATTCTATAAAAATATTTGTAAACATTTCCACAAATCTATGCTTATTAATTAGAAATAAATGTTCAGTCCTAATTAACTGATCCATAAGAACCTAAATAGAATCATACCCACTAAACATCTGAGGTCAATAAATCATTATGTCCATATAAATATCCTCTGATTTCAACTTAGCAATATCTAAGTTGTGTAAAAAATAGGATAGTACACACTACTCAAATACTGACCAATTCATTTTAGTCAAACAAAATTGTATCTTTAAAGAATAATTCTTTTTTTCCATTACAAGATTCACCAATACAAATTATCTGTGAAACTCACATAATACCTCATAAAACTTTCTCTAAGAAACAAATACATGATCTCAATATATGACTTGGTATCACTACTTTTAGACCCGCTATAAGGAGAATCATAATAAACAAAAAAACTCTCCAAACATCCATATTAAGAAATCCAAGGCTTGACTATGTGATTCATCAAATATGTTTCAATATTTTCATCTGATAAAGACTTTATTTGCCTATTATTTCTCCCAAAACAAGATATATAAATATCAATTGTTTCAGAATCACCCATTTCTCACTTTATTTTTTTAATGTTGGGGATGAATCCATTTTTTATTATGAAATCAAAGACATATTTCTATTTGGGTAGAGGGAGACCAATTACATATCCCATAGTTTCATGTCTAAGTGACCCAAATTTCTTTTCTAAAGGCCCAATTCTCACTTGATTCCCATACCACGTCATTATAATATCTATCTCTAAAAGAATCTACCACAACATTATCTTTTACTAGAGTATAGATTTTTTTTAAACTATATTTATACCCTAGGTTCAAATAATTTTGAGAAAATAAGTACTTTAAAATTTTATGATCCATAAATACATAAAATATTATTTAAATAGGAAATGTCTTCATAAATTAATTGTGGAGATCAACGATGTAAACTCCAAATAAGGGGTAGAAAAATTTCATTAATGAGAATGTAAATTCCTAGAGTCAAAAGAAATAATTACCCTCTACTACATAAAAATACATCCCAAACCCTAATGTGATTCATCACAATATACCTCAAATGTAATCCCTTCCTTAGGTAATCGAAGAGCTAGAGCACTCATCAACCTCTTATTCAAACTATCAAAAGTATCCTGGAATTCTGATTCGACATTAAATTTCAATATTTTATACTATAATTCAATGATTATACCCCAATAATTTTCCCAAGATTTGGATAAATATAACAATTTAATTATATTTGTATAATTGTTTATTTAATAGAAATATGACCTAAAATTATCAATTTATTGACTATATTGATATTTTATGATATAGTTCCATGGTTTTATGTTAAATTATATTTTATGGTGAGTTATAGATGAATAAGTTTGAAATAAGACATAAAAATATAGAATATAAGGTGGGATATTGGGTATTCTATTGAGAAAATCATGTTACATCCACAAGCTAATGAAACTTGTGATTCATTATTATATTCCTCTATCATATCACTATGTTAAAATGATTTTGTATTATAATTTGAAAAAAATAAAATAAAATTAACTTATCATATGAATCATGTTATTAAATTTGAATACTGTTAAAAATGTTATTTTTACTTGTTTGGTTGTTTTCATTGTAGGTGGAGGTGATTTAGAGAACCCATGTTGAAGTTGATGAAAAATGGGACAAACTAAATGGAAACCCAAACATAACTGTAAACTAAAACTTACATTTTAAAATATATTCCCATATAATTAGGATAAAAATAGGTAGTCTCATTCATAACCATGTGGGTTATAATTTTCTAGAACACCATGAAACCCAATTAATCCATTACAAGGCCAAAAATGTGTTATCATTGATGAGAATATTCACTGTTACCAACCATGAGATCACTTATGTAACTTAATTATACCTCACGTTCAAAATTTAGTAATAATATATTCAATATGTGGGGATAAATCTTTTGTTTTTTAAAAACCAAAAAATACTATCAACTATCCCAAAAACGAGTTCCAAGTGGAATTACAAAAATTAGATTACAAAAAAACCTTTCACTTTGCCTATAAATTGGAACCTTGGGAAGTTTATAGGTAATTTCAACCAAGAGAGGGAAAATATATCACTTTTAAGATGTAAAATATCTCCTTTCATCAATATATTATTATTCGATCTCTCTATTCACTAAGGGATAGTTTAGTTGAAGAAATAAATCCACTTGACTATCATCTTTCTCTCTATGGAAAGATAAATAGTGGGATATCATTACAAGGGAGATACACACCTGCTGAGGAAGTTCCAACTATTTTCTTTCTAATGGTTTATGATTTTTTGTACACATTTATTTTAGTTTTATATTAACAAGGTTCTACATCACATACATTATTTTGGTATAATTGAATGAATCATTTTTCATTTCATAATCGATTAGCTTGAGATTTTAAGTGAGAATATTATATTTCTCCAATTGGAGAAAATGAGTCCTTTTTATCTCATAAATAATTGAGATATCATTATGCTTTAGTAGTCCTCCTTCCATGTAGAAGATCCAAATCTTTTAAAATAAGTAGTTTTTTCAAGGGTTGGTTTTAAGTTAACCATCCTAATGGGTGAAGAGGAGAATAAAGATCCTAGTTACCCTCAACAAAAGAGTTTCATTTAACCAAATAGAAGTTTCCTAACTATAAACTTTATATTATTTATATTAAAAATGAAATTATCACATCTATTACCTCTCTTAAGACACTATTTATTTTATAGAATCAAATTGTTTAATTTAAGTTGGATTGTTTCTTTATTTTGTTTTTAATCATCATAACAAACCCACCTCAACTATTTTTTAAATATTTTTTTAAATGAATACTTTAAATAATCAACACCCCTTGAGAGATGTCCTATGTTATATCCTATACTATATTCCATCTTTTAAAACCTAATTAATTTGACGTATCATGAAAGAGAGATCAAATTTTGGAATCGTTGCTCAGAGAGATAACATTTAGAATGTTTTTTATAAGATATTTATATATTTTTTTAATATTTAATTATTTATTTTCATTATTCAATTATAAAGATGAAGTGGTGTTCTACTTTTCTCTCTTTACAGGTCTTATGTATGATGCATTCTAATCTAGGGAAACTATCACCATTCAAACCCGGACCAGAGCTGATTTTGTATCACTAGAATCAAAACACTAAAATCAAAAAATTAAAGGAGAACACATGGAACAATAATACTATTCTAAAACATTATTCTTCTGTAATTAAAATTGAACAAAAAAAAATAATTTATACAACATTATTTATAATAATCATTCATTAAATTAATTAACTTCACTTGATGTCAAATATCAACTTGCAAACATCCAACTTCTTGTGAATCAACTGATTTCAAAATAAAATCAGGATTAGTTCACTTATTACCCAAATCTTATGAACTTTATAGAGACAAAAACTTATAAAATTTAACTAATTTCATACTATATACTGAATATTAAAACCTACATAATTTTTTGGTAATTTTTTAAGTTAATATCATTTCCATTTTATTTAGAATTCACTGTAAAAGAATGGTTGTATTATGTTAACACCACAGCTAGAGACTAAGAGGGCATAAAACCCATTTTTATTGAAAAATACTTCCCTTCCTCCCAAAATTCAACCATAATGAAATAAATAAGTGGTATAGAAGTATCGAAAGGATAAACATTACATGAATATTAGGATGACTTTAAAGGATTGTTTACAAAATGACATCACTTCCAAATAAGTGATATGTTATTAATCTAATATTTTGATAAATTCATAATCCCCATGAATTATAGTATGATTGATTTAAATATAGGTTGTTACCTATTGGAAAATATTCTATCTACATCAAGGAAACTAATTATAAACATGGTGTATAATAGTGAATAATTTGGTTTTAGGTTTAGTGTTCTTATTTGATGAGTTTATGAGGTATGGAGTTCAAATTTCAAAAATATTTCACAATTTGTTTTGAAGAGTTAAAAAAAATCTCTAAAAAATCATGATTTCTCATAGGAAATCCTAACTCATATAGTTTATTATAGTTTTTATGCTACTAAAAGATACTATTTTGACTCATTACATTAATTGAGATAAATCTTTGAGAGTTTTGAGACATTATTTTTGGATCACCGAACCAACTAACCTAATAGGAAAGAACCATACTATCCATACAAATATAGAAGGAAATATAACCAAGACTATAGTTAAGAGAGTATTTTAACCAACTTCAATACTTATGGAACCACCTGTGGTAGGATTTTCATCCTCCATAACCACTCAAAAATCTACAATAACAAGTAATGGATTTCCAAAAATGCCCTTAAAAACCTAATCCTATCCTAGAAGGCATAATAAAACAAATATCTAAACATAAACTTTAATTTTAACCAAAAAGTAAGGATTCCACACAAAACCTATAAAAATCAATTAGGTTAACTTTCCAACTTGTTCGGGTAAAATAAAAATTCAATGGTTAGGTAAAATTCTTTACACATCTATAATAATCCATAAAGATAAGCGAAATGTAAGATTCATCACCCTTCAGAGTGGTGTACAATTGAAAAGTACAATGACCCCTCCATTAGGGACATACCCTCATGTGTAAATCACTATTACTACCATCCATAAAAATTAATATTATGAAAAGACTGACCAAGATAGGAGTCCAACTAAGAAAAATAGTGTCATTTAATGAAAACCTTAGTAAAACCATTCCTCTTCCATTCCCCTAAAGGGCCACCCAATCAGGGAAACCAAAAGAAACTAATCTTGATAATAAAATATTGTAAGCATTTGAAACATTTTAGGTTAACATCCCCTTGATTAATGTTTTTGGATTAAATTCCATGATATTCCAATATTTTGGATGAGATGTGTATAAACCTATTCCTCAATAGGTTTGTGTACAAGTTTGGTTTGGTTGCAGACCTGCTTTCTAATGGTGGGTGGTCATTAGGATAAGTCAACTACATTTTTAATTTTTCATTGTGATTGAGAGAATTATAGGATGTCTAATATCATAAAAGGTTGTATTTTATTATTTATGTTCTCTTATAGATTTAATAAATATCCCTAAAATCCTTCATAGTGACAATATAGGTTACCCTTGATGTGAAAGTGATCGATCGACACTATGAATTGATGTGAACATCAATTTATATCAGAGGTTATCCATCTATATATATGAGTGGTTATCCATCTCCACCCTCAATGTTTAGTTATGCTATAGTCTAAATCCATACAATTGTTCACTCTATAATTTATCATCATCTACGGAGGAAATATGTATTTTAGAGTTGGGATTACACCTATGTTGAGGGTTACCTTTGTATCTATATAAAGGGAATAAAAATAAAAATATTTCAGTATCATATAATGAGAAACATTAATCATTTTAGGGGTATATGAAAATATCCATTATTGTTCATTTTAAGGTAATGAATTCATGACCAATGAAGATACTTTTATGGTTAGGCATTCAAGACTAATGAAGTTCCTTTTATGGTCATGCACTTAGGAATAATGAATTATATTTTAATTTCATGTGTCCAGGACCATCGTACCTTTTAGTTTAAGGTCATAATACCATGTCCTATTTTTATATGTTTAGAGTCACGTGGTATTGACTACTAGGTGAAAGAGGATTAATAGTAGTTTGTGTGGGAATTAATCATGAGCATTCCATTCTGATTTAACATGACAGATGAGTCATGCAAAGGTAGGTTGGGAATTAAACTATATTAGCAAACCATTAATGCTTATGGACTATTTATTGGACTAGGGTGTTTAATTAAATGAATATTTCGACACGTGATAGGCATGGAGTCAGTTTTCAATAGACAAGTTAAATGAGCTGATAGGGATGAACAAGTGAAGATTCCACTAGTCTTTTTCATTATCAAGGAAATTTATGATTGATTATATCCAAAGGATATTATTGGTAGTTGATCAAAACTAGAGTCGATATCTTATATGATACCTAATTTATATTAGTAGTAGAACACATTATCGAAGGGGATAATGATTGTGTACATGGTGACCCGATCATGTTAGTTTAGTGGATTTGGATGATGTTTTTATGGAATAGGGTTTTTATGGTTTGACCATAGAGAAATGAGTAAAATAGGTTCCTTTGGGTTATTATAAGGGTTTGAATATACATATGAGAAACCTTCAATTAAAACTGATACTTAAGGTTAGATATTTTTTTGAGATAATTCATCGAGAAGAGGGCCACATATACCGGGGACACCCTTAGATCATATAAAATTCAGGAAGATATGTGGATGAGTGGGGTCTAAAAATGATAATACGGTTAAATTATAGTGATCACATATGATTTGTGTATCCATACCTAAAAAAATAATTAATGGGTGTAATTATGAGGGTTCGTAAAATGTATTTCCATAGTCCATCTCAAAAAAAATATTATTTGGGAAGGTCATGGTCGTGAGTATCTTGCATGGGAGGCCACCACCTATTTAGACTAAAATTTAAAGTCTACCTAAGATAATTTATCTCTAATGACTTTATTGTAAAATAGTTACTCATGAATGATGCAACTTCCAAATATTAATGCCTTAAGAAAATCATTCACTGAAAATATGTGTTGGGATGCATTTATACGTTAGATTATACAACCACTTTTCTAAGAGATGCAGATCCACTACCATTTAAAATGGGTGAAATTATACATAGGATTATTTCATCAA
The DNA here is from genome assembly GCA_963277665.1 of Viscum album. Lineage (NCBI taxonomy): Eukaryota > Viridiplantae > Streptophyta > Magnoliopsida > Santalales > Viscaceae > Viscum > Viscum album. The sequence goes on along the minus strand of OY728123.1, from coordinate 938,238,583 downwards.
TTCCTCAATAAAGATGAAAATATATATTGGTGTATGTAAGAGTTTACCGCATCTCACTCAAAAAATATGTATAGGACACCCAGAGTCTCATGACCACCTAGGATGTATTTCATCTAGATATAAATGATATACTTGGATCCATAATTCTTATGTAGCCCACATTATTCTTTTGTGGGTGTTTAGGTCCTTTTTTATTAAACCATATATTGTTTCTCAGTTGTTTTTTATCTTTATTCCAAATCCTTTATAATTTTTTTAGTAACTAAAAAACTACCCATTCTTATAATTAGATTCAACCAAAATAAAGAGGATAAATTCTAAGACAATGTAAGATTAATTGCATAAGATTTATATGGTCCACATAAAGCATAACATGAAACGTTAGTCCTTCCCCTAAATTTAAGGATGTATGGCCTCTCATTTAATTATTTTTTAGTCAATGAGAAGGTTTATGGAGTTTCTCTCACCCCACATAATATTTCACGTAAATATCATCATATAAGAACCATATACAAAAGAACCTTTCCAGACACTAGGTAACCTTATATAAATCAATCAGTTCCCCTTTTACCACAAAATATGTACATGAGAATGTATACAATTTATAGAAAATTTCTTTTTCATATGTCTTATGTTGGATTTTTTCCATCTTCTAAGCTTTCTAAATCTCTTATTTTTTAAAATGGATGCAAGATATATAATTATTTATTTTGCAGAAAAAATGACTTCTAGTTCACTTCAACTATTGAATTTAATAAATGTAGCTAAATATATTAATTTAATTATTGAAAATACTTGTGATAATATATGATCATATGGTAAAGCTCAAAATGAGACCCTAAAATGTATTCTCAAATCAGATCTCCAATATTATCCAATATCTAGTTGTTAACCTTGTATAATTTCAAATTTCTTAATGTATTTCAAATTCATATGTCTAATCATAACCCACCATTAATATTGTTTTCATATTCACTCAACCACATTCAAAAAAACATTTCCTCTAAAGGTATACTCATCCTAGAATCATATGAGGGAAGTTTTTATATATATAATAATTCCCTTTTGAATTATGATGATTATTACCAGAATAAACAATAAGAACCCCAAGATTATTCAACAATTATTTCCAATTTTTTAAATAATCCCAATAGAGGATGGATTTCAAAATAATATTTTTATCCTAGAGGAAAATTCGTTTATGAATGAGCCTATTCATTCTGGTTTCATAATATTTTCTTTTATTTCACTGAGAAATAACAGGTAGTCAAACTGTACAAAGTGGATTAGATTCAAATTTATGGGTGTATCAATTGATGGTTATACTTATATAGTTAAATAAATATTTGTGTCTAGAAATAAAAACCTTCAATTTGTGATATGATGAAGGAGGAATCAATTTATGGGAGTTACACCTATTTAGAAGAATCCCAATTCTTTGGATTATGTATAATGAATTCATCCATGTGTTTAATGTTTGAGGAGATGGGGATAAAACTCATCCCTTATAAAGGGGATTGTTAATGAAGTAGGGATGATTATAGGGAAATAACTTCAACCCCACTCGATCAGTTCTTTTATGGACGGGGTGGATGTTTTCTTATGATCAAATAGAGTGAGGTTGAAAATAAGGCATCAAAAAAGATTCCATTTTTAGAATTCTCTTGATGCTGAGGGATTATATTTGGGTATCTTAGTGGAGGATAAATACACCCTATATAGCTATGAAACTAATGTAGAAGTGTCCCCACACTTCTAATTAGGGGGGGGGGGGGGGTTCTTTCTCGTGTTTTTGAGTTGATATCTTTTCCCAATAAGCAATTCCCTTTTTGGTGTTAGGGTTAACCATTTTATAATAGAGGCATTATTGGAACAAGGATAACTAATTGAAATGTTTATATTGTTTCTATATTTAATCTACTATATGTTGGGTTAAGTACAATAGGGAATGACACTATATTAGATCAATACTCTGATCTAGGTCTTTCACTGTTGGGTATTGGAGAATTTCAACTGCTATGAGTTTTAGAATACTGCAACAATTCCCCATTCACAATTTCAACCTGGATTTCTCAAAATCACTGGTGTTTATCCAATACCTCTAATAACCTAAGTTTTCACTGATATATTAATAAATCATTCCAATTTTAATTGTATTCCCCATGATGCACTCTCTTGGATGGTTGTTAATAATGCTGACGGTACTCGAAATGAGAATTCATTCATCATTTTCTTCTATGATATATTCCTATAGGTTTGGGTTGATAATATTATTATCTTCAAAACTTACACCCTATACAGGTTCACACGTAGATTTATTTTTCTACAAAGAGTTTCTCCAATGACCTATAATGGGGTTCACAATGAACAACTCCCTATACTCATCCATAAATTTTGGTTGATGTTGTCATGTGAGGATATAAATAATGAAATCAAATTTCCACCTAGAGGTATCCTAATAAATATGTGATGGGATTACGTAGAATCTTTGATAGATAATTTTTCAAAATGGGGTACTAGGATAAACAATTCAATGGGTTCACAGATCGCTCAACTCCCAAAACACACAAATTGAGATTATTTAAGAACAAACTGTTGAAAAGGAAGATCATCCATCCAAGAATCCCAAAAAACATGGGGCTTATAATTTTCAACTTCCATTTATATTTATGGGGGTTGAGATCCATCTTTAGTAACTAAAATTTATAACTACACCATCGATGTTGATACTGATGTGCCTAAATTATGTGATATACTCAGGAGAGCTACTTATGTTGAGTTAATATCTAAAAAATGGTCAATGGAAAAATATTGAACATATTTATCCATACACCATACCAAATGGATTTAAAACCTTTATAGTGGACTTTATTCCCAACTATATATACATTTATGGATTATTTGGGTTCAAATCCTGAGGTTGTTTCCCAAAATCAGGTGGTAAGGAATTAGTCCAAGCACCAAGTCCTTTATATTATCAATAAGACCTAACTTAATAAATTAGAAACAAGGATAAAGGTATTCATCATAAATTATAGGGTCTATAAATTGGTGGTTTCAATTTACAAAGAACTCCTGATCTTATCTAAAAAAATTTCTTCATTCTAGAGAGAATAAAGACTCAAGAAAAGGACATGCACACATTTTAAGTGAAAAATCGCCACACGTTATTGATAGAGAGTATTGTATAAGAGATAAATTGATTAAAGGATAATTAATCATGAATCCTAGACTATATAACCACTTTAAAAATAGATATAAGGTAATATGAGTCTTATGTAGAATCTATAAAAACACAACTGATGGAAATAATAGTCCAAACTAAAATTTTCCAAAAGAAAATTTAGTAAATAGATGCACATATTGAGTAAATACATCCACCAGTTGAAGAATAGGTGTCATGACCCCCTCCCCACAACGTTTACCCATCATAGGCTAGAAATGGGAGAAGATATATAGTAACCCCTTGAGTCCCGCCTCTAGAAGGACCCAGGTTGGCGACTAGCACCGAGGGTATAATAAACATGAATATGGGAGGCATTACCCTATAAGAGAAACAAATTAGGAAGAGAGAGATAATATATACACTAAACAAATCCTAATCATGATACAATATAAAATAAAATACAAGTAAAAAGTGTAATTTAATGAAATAACTACTACCACTGAAAGGAAAAACTACAATTACCAAAATAAATTAAAGACGATAGAAAACACGAATCCCAAACAACTCTTGAAAGCCACAATCTAGTAGTAAATAGAATGATCTCCAACCTGCTCTTAATAACCTGAAATAAGTTTATCTATACATAGGGTGAGTGTAACAGTATACTCAGTAGGATAATCCTTAGAGCCTCTTATACAAAAGGAAAAGAAGTCATGCTAAAGAACAGTGAACAATAAGAGAAACTAACTCATAACCTAAACAGGTACACTAAGTTCCCATCCTCACTAAGGATACTCTCACCAAGTATCACATACAAGAGAATATGATATAATAAAGAATACAAAGGGTACCCCACTACTGCTTCCCCACAGGTTTTCCACTCTACCCCAATGTCATACGTCTTGAGCATCTCTCTCATAAAAGACTATCCCATAGAAACCTAGGCGAAGAACCACAACACACACCTCATACATCAATATGCACCTCGTTCATTACACTACCATGACCATGTAACCAATGTAACCCAATAGTTTCGAGGATTCACCACCACCCACACAATGTGTATCATAAGTAAGATATTATACCTCAAGCCATTACAACCCATACACCAAGTAAGGATCCTCAAGAAATCACAACCTATACATGTTATACCTATAACAGACCTTAGGAAACTATATCTAGAATATAAATGTGTATAAAATAACCAAAATCCATTATAGTCATCTACACACATATATGGGGAAAAATAACTGATGTGCCTACCTGCACAAGTAACTACCAAGAGCAGAGATCATGGAAAAAGGGGGTAGTTAGCCATCCATCCTCTCACCAGGATACTGGGGAAAATACCCTATAGTGATTAGAATACCTAGGGTGTCACTTACCAAAAATGAAAAGTTGGAGTAGAATATAGAAACACAAAAAGTATAGGATGTAATATAGCTCACTACCATGTTATGTGCATAACCTAGTCTCAGAATAAACTATAGATAACATCTCTCGGACTCCTGGTTGCCACTGCTAAGACCAAATACCCAATAAGCACACACCCATTTTAAGATCTATAATAAGTTACTTTATCCAATTTTATCAGTTATACTTTATTTTAATTAGTTCCTAATCATTAATTAACCATTAATAATTCCAAATTACATTTCATTACCATTTCAATAAAGATCTACGCCCTCTAAGAATAAGTAATCTGAGTCCACAACTTCTTAGAATTTCAACCTCAGCATTTCATCCTAGAAAGATCCAACACCATGGTCTAAAAATTTATTCATTTATTAACATCATTACTTTCTATAATAACAGGTATTCTAGGAAACATTATAAGCTACAAAACACAAGGGTCTCAACACAGTGAGTATGTGAACTACCCATCAAGTATTTTCCAGTTATAGAAGGAGCATAGACTCATCCAACCATGAGAAGCTAAACATGGAAACAATGTGGAGTATCTTGAGAATTTTCACCTCTCTTGGAAGGATATTAACCAAAACCATCTACATTAAGTAGTGGAGAAAGTAAATTAGATAAAGAAAACATGGTTGTCAGCCAACCAGCTAATTTAAACAAGCATCCACCTTTCATATCAACAGGTAATCTCAACTTCAACATGTTATGTTATCTTCGGTGTCCTCCTTAACACCCACATGCATATCCCAAGGAATCCCTCCAATCCAAGCATCAATTTCTTCCACAAAAATCAATAGAAACCCCATTAGAATCATGTGTAATCAAATTCCATAGCACTATGAGAAGATATGAGGGGAAAAAAGACAAAACTGGTAGAAACCACTAGAAAATGAAGGAAAAACACTCTTTCGATCAATCCGAGTCACCACATATCAAATATGGAAGCCCAAGATTGATTCCCATCAATGGGATCTCCAAAATACTGAAGAGGGGACTTCTGGGGCACTTTGGATGTAAGAGAGGTATGTTGAAGCCATAGGGTTTGACAACCCAAGAGGCTGAAAAAACATTTAATACATTACAACATTGGGGGATTACAGGATGTATAATCTCCATTCACATGTGTAATGCATCGAGGTTAGTTTCTACGGAAAAAACCATCACCTTTTCATTTCATTTTATTTTTTAACCAGATAATATTACATGACAGGAATCCCACTTTCACATCACGGAACTCTTCTACGCAGTGTGAAACCCACTTTCAGGCCGTGAAACTTCCCTACTTCCAGTTCTCATCACCCTAACTCTTCCAGACATCCTTAGATCCTCCTTTGAGCTCTGAAATCCTCAAGAACATGCAAAGGGTTGATCGATGTGGATATAAAACCTTATATCTGATACTCTCAAAACATTCTCTTCCTCAAGAGTTGAAAACCAACCTATAGAGGAAACTTAAAAGGTGGTCCTCATAATAGCCACCCTGTAAGATACCTCTCAAAGCTCTCACCATCACAATATCTCTACTTCCATAGTATAATAACAATAAAAAACCACAAAAAACCCCAACTAGCTCCTAAACACTCTCCCAAGGTAGATACCCCTCAAAAGATGGAAATCCACAGCAAGAAATAAGATAAAGTCATCTCACAAAAAAGAAAGGTATGTAACCACAAAACGAACAACATTACAAGAGAGGAGATAAACATAAAATAGCTTGGGGTACTGAGAACATATCTACGTATAACATTCGCAGGTACTCTCTTACATGATACCATGTCTCCAAAAGACATGAACCAAGGGGATAACATGCCTTCATAATACCTTCTCCCGACAGACCTGGACCTCTACATGCCACTCTTCAAAGGTCACAACATTATACACATTGATATCTACCCAATAGATGATGTGAGATTTTTCATGAAGATAACAATGGATTTATAACATGTGAAAAGGATCATGTATCTGAATCATCTACGGGGGAAGTGTTGTTTGATACGCTATAAATCCAACATAAGCCAACACCTCAAAAGGTCTAACAAACTGGGGAGAAATCTTGCTCCCATGACCAAAACTTCACTGCCCATGATGGGGAGTTAACTTAAAAAATAAATTATCCCCAATATCAAACTCTAGAGGTATCCTCCTATGATTGGAATAATATTTCTGATAATCCTATGCTTCTTTTATCCTTTTTTTAATCACTTGAACCATATATGGTATATTTTTTACTAGTTCCAGCCCGAGAATTGCTGACTCTCTGACCCCAGTCTAGAACAATGGAAAATGGAAAGTTCAAACATACAATGAGTAAAATGGTTCCATTCTGATGGTGGAGAGAAAACAATTTTTTAATCAAACTCTACCAAGGGAATGTGCCTCATATATGAACCTCTAAAATCTAGAACACAAGAGAAAAACATGTCTTCAAGAGTCTGGATGGTCTGCTCTATCTAACTATCAATATATGGATGGAAAGTGATGATAAGGAACACATGATAACTAAATGAATTCTGGATACCTCTCCACAAAATATAGGTAAAACTAGGATCTCGATCAGAAATGATCATCCTCGGGACTCTGTGGAGTCTCACCATCTCGTCCAGACACTTCCTTGACAAAACCTCCACTGATCTCAACTCCTTGATCACAATAAAGTGGACTTATTTCATCAAACGATCCAATACCACTGATATAATGTCATAAACTCTTTGATCTTGAGTTAAAGAGGTTACAAAAGTCCACCGATAGGTCATACCACTACCACTGAGGAATATCTAATGGTCGGATCAAACCACTGTGAACATGGTGCTCGACCTTCACCTTATGGAATACGAAACATCGAGACACAAACTCTAAAACTACACACTTCAACCCAAGACACCAAAACCATCCTTTAAAATCTATGTACATCATTTTCATTCTAGGATATACTGCCAAAGGTGAACTATGGAACTCTATGAGAACCATCTCACACATTGCCAATGGAACAAAAAACCTTCCTTGAAACAACACTCAGTGTTATTCATATTTAGGCCAACCATCAGGGGCCTCACCAGAAACAACTAGTTCTCTCCAGACCTCCAACTCAAGATCCTCTAACTGGGACCCCTCTACCTGCCACACCAAATATGACTACACTATCATCTGAAAAAGACAACCTTTTACCCTAACTTCTCCCATATCTAAATGAATCATTGAAAGTTCTTCCATCATTCTATAGGATTCTCCATATTACCACACCACATCATTGCGTGAATTCCTTATCAGTGAATCGGGTACAACATTCCCCTTTATAGGTGTATAAGAAATCTAGATGTCGTAATCTTATAATAACTGCATCCACTGACGCTAATGAAAGTTCATGTCACATTGGGAGAAAACATACCCTGGGATATTATGATCGGTGAAGAACAAAAAATGATCACCTATCGAGTAATGCCTCTTCAACTTTAGGGTAAACACTAGAGCCTCCAACTGATGATTTTGGGTGGCATAGTTATGCTCAGGGGGGTGTAACTACCAGGACCCAAAAGAAACAAATGATCTCTACTGCATTAGAAAACAACCCAAACCAAGACATGAATTATCAAAGAAAACTTCAAAATTAACCACTCCTATTGGTAGATAAATAACTAGAGCACTAACCAAAATCTACTTCAGGTTCTCAAAAGTTGTTTGACACTAATCAGTCTACAAGAATTCTAGACCATTTTTGGTCAATGCTATCAGAGGAGTCACAACCCAAGATTAATCAACTATGAACCTCTTGTAATATCCTCCAAGGCAAAAGAAAATTTGCACATATTCCACTATCTTGTGGAATTCCCATGACATAACTAATTTTATATTTGATGGATCCAAAACTATTCCCTACTAGGATACAAGATTCCCTAATAAAGAGTCTTCTCAAGCCTAAAAATCACACTTTTACAAATTTTCAAATAGCCATTCATGATGAAGAACTCCCAAAATGGAACTCATATGCTCTGTATGCTCCTACTGAAAAATAGATTACACAAGGAATTAATCAATGAAAATGCAACACCCCAAGCTTCAACGATACATTTCCCTTTGAATAATGAAATAGCTTTCATTAAACGCAACTTGGTGTTTTATCACACCACGACCAATCAAACTAGTTTCTATGAGTAGTAACACCTACTTTTTGAAATTTTATAAATTTTATTTTTCAAAATGGACTTAATTTTTGGATTTGGAATATCAAAATTAGATTACGGTGAATTTTTGGAATTTTTCTGAAAACATTCAATTTTTGATGAATAGTGAAAAACATTATGTTATTGTTTAAAACCACATTTTTATTTAAATAATTATTTATTTTATATAAATTAATTCTAAGTCAGAATAGATATATAATACCTATATTAGTTCAATACAATTCAATGGAGTCATTTTATAACAAAATTATATGTACAAAACTTTATTGAATTTTTTAAAGTATTTTACCCACCTTCTAGGCACGTTAGCAAATTTGCATAAAACATTATTTTACCACTTCTGTGAATTGAATTTCAAAAATTCAAGATACATGGTTGATATTAGTAAGTAAAATTTGGTTTATTAAGATGATAAATAATTTTTGGTGAATAGTAACTTTTGACTTTTATTTACCATTGTTAAAAGTAAAGAGGGTAATTAAAGGTGAAAATGTTATTATTATTACCCTAACACATGTACTAATTTTATTTTATATGTGTATTTCGATCAAAATCAACCTTATGAATAAAATATGATCCTTTTTACTCACATGGATTAGATTAAGACATTTATTATTATTTTATTTAAAGAAGAATTAAAAGTGTTAAATTCAAATTTTCACAACTAAAACATTTTTAATATAGTGTCATAAATTAGATAAATTAAACTATAAATATTAATTAGAAATATAAAACTATTTCCTACATAATGGAATTTTATTTATAATTTTTATATATTAAATAATTAAATTTATTTATGACATAATGATGATGCATTAATTACATTATTAATGAAAGATTAAAATAATTGATATTATAAATATCCAAATAAATGTAAATTGAGACTTTGGATTAATACCAATAATTTTATAGGTTAATATGACATTTTAAGGTCGATTTAATGATTTATTTTCGAATTAATCAATTTTTTAAGAATTTAACAAAAATCAAATACTAAATAGTGTCAAAATTGACATAAATGAGTTTAAAAAATGATATATTATTAAATGATATAACAGTCCTAAAAATATAAGGTTTTTCCAAAGGACTTATATAATAATATATATGTCATTAATGAACCACTTGGGGTTCTCTTGAAATTTTATAGTAAGTTTATTAACCATATAATATAAAGATACAAGGAGACATGGTAAATGTTAAACTATTTAACCAAGAGTTAAATCTAAAAGATAATACAGTGACATAAACCTGTCTAAAACCTATTGGTTGAAAGTTTTTCAAACCATCACCACCTTTAACTCAAAATAAATTACTTTTTTTCCATTATAAAACAAATATTATTGTATAATAAAATAATATTTCAAGCTTTTCCAAAAGTGACCCTCACCTCTCTTATAAAAGGGTACTTCCACTTATCTCAAAATCACACCTCAAAAGCCATTTGGCTTGGCCAACCCCTACTAAAATATCCTCCCAACTACCCTAAATTTGACCTATTGGACTTAAATTGATAATAAAGTCAACCTATGCAGCCCTTTTGATCAACTCAAAATGAAACACCCGAAGAAGAGGTAATAATTTCACCACCCCTTTCAAAGTTATTTTCTTCTTCCACTTCCTCATTCTTTTTTGTTTCCATAGAAAAATAATAACTCCAGTACCATATACATAATTTGAGGTTATTATAAATATGGTGCAACCATATTCATTATTATATTCATACTATGAATGAAAAGTCACCATATGTGCGTACGTACGGCTTACCGTCTCCACGTCGTGGTGTAGTTTATTATTCAAACACTTCATTTTTTGGATGTGTATTATAATGAGTATAATTAATGTAAATAATAAATATAACATGTTATGTATTATTTATATATATGATATACCATCCAATTACATAATATTACACCATCAATAGAAGGGTATTGTCGCTCGTGCGTACATACAGATTACCATCTCCACGAACGCGATAAAACTCATTCCTTATCATAACCATTCAAGAATAATTTTCATTTATGGTTAAAAATAATTTTTAAGAACTTAATATCATTATATATATAAATAAAATACATTTTATCAATAAAAATATGCCTTACATAACCAAGAATATAAAGTAAAATGAATCAGTTTACACCTGAAACGATGATACTACTAAAATATTATTAACAATGAAATATTAAAAGATCATATTTGATTTCATATTTATGTATGTGGTTATTTTATAATTTAATAACAATTATTTAGATATTATACAGGATTTTAACATACCCTCGATCAAGGAAAATTACAAGGGAAGGGTTAATTCTACAATCTCTTTATTTATCCAAGGTTGTTTATACATGAGTATCTACTGAGACCTCTATCATTCATATCAATGTTTCTTAAAAAAGTATTTCAAAACATATTTACTATTTCCTAGACTATGGATTAAATTAATTTATACCATTTTTTGAATTTTTATAATATTTTTATAAAGTAATCTTTCCGTCGTTTTCCAAACAAGATCTTTTATGACCTTTTCGAAAAAATTATGGAATGGATTTTTTTTAACTTATATAGCAGGTGCGACTATTTTCTACCATTATAACATCTTCAAATATTTCCTTATAAGCTTATAAGAATATTTTCAAAATAATTTTTTTCTTTTATAATTATGTGACTTTTAAATGATTTCAAAATAGAAAGATATATTTATCTCAAATAGTTTTGATTTCATCTATGTAAACATCCTTTGATGGATTTTACACTTGTTTAAAGTTGAGTTATTAAGATACAAATATTCCATATTGTATTTAAGGTTTTGTGATATGTTTGACTGTGGATGTGTTATTTTTACACAATTCATGGTTTATGGTTAAAGTATTAACATTTATTATACTAGTTTTAATATGAAAGTTTATGTTATGTTTCAATATTTTCATACGAAGAATGTATTGGAATTATTAAGGGATGGGTAGATCCCACTATAGCTCCTCGATGCATCGGTAGGTCTCATGAGACAAACTAGTGTCTTGGAACAAGGCCTTGAAAAAAATCTTATTTGTAGTCTTGGAATGAGTCCTTGACTATGTGGTTATGAAGTCTGACATTATGCAATCTATCATTATAAAATTGACTATCGATATTTAATGTTATTATTAAACTATTAGAATATCCATGTGAATAAGTAAATGGAATTATTTTATTTATCTTTTCCATATTATGTTGAGGTTTAAGTTTAGAAGGCTTTTGTTTTGGTCTTATACATTTCCTTAAATGTTTGTGCTTATTTATGAATGTTTCAGCTATATTGTTATCCTTACTGAGCATCTCAGCTCACCCCTTTCTATGTTTTCTTTCTCCCAGGATGTGAAGAAGAATTTTATAGTTTCCCTACAGGGATAGTTTAAGGGATATAAGTGTGTTCAAAGGGGACAAAATTTTGTTTTTGTTGTTTTTATCTAATGATGTAATGTAAAACTTATGTTTGTATCTAGTAATTCAAAGGCTAATAAATAGATTGGTATTTCGAGACTTGATCCCATGTGATAATTAAAATGTTATGTAATAGTTCACCAACTCTAGGTATCTAGGGTTGGGGTGTTACAGTTGGTATCAGAGGAAATTTAGTACAAACCTTAGAAGCTAGATTTAGAAAAACTATGATTAGAGAAAATTACCCTAAGATAGACTTTGAGGATTAGTATAGAATAAATTCCTAGAATTTTAGTAATGTAGAGATTTTTTGAGTTTTCCAAGAAATAAATCTAAGTCTAGATATGAGCAGGTAGATGTGGCTTTAGTACAGATGTACCTAACAGTGAAAACTCTGACAAGGAGTTTCGGGCTTGACCTGAGGTATCCTGGTACACTACAACGGGCCTTGCTGCACTTTTGGTTACGACACTCTCGGGGGATATGATTTATATAATTCAAATTTTATTTATAAATCATTATGAAGGATTTATGAGTATATAAATTCTCAAAGAAAAAATATATATGATTCTATATTATATCAAAAAACTGTTCAATTTATGTTAAGTGTTTTACAAGTTTGGAATTATGTATTGCAATTCATAAACTAATCTAGTGTATTCCATTGTTTAGAAATGGAACCTAGTGGAAGGAATGGAAACTATATCAATGCACATAATCCATGTAGGGATTTACCTCCTACTCAACATAATTATAGTGGAGTTGGTGATACAACTAGTGCTAGTCAGATTATCACCATACTGGGACAACTCACTCAGGTTATGAATAATAACCTTACCTGTATGGAACACCCTAATCCACAACATGGAGGATCAATTTTAGATCGATTCATGAAGAAAAAACCACTAAAATTCAATGGGACTAAAAATGAATTTTTAGTTGAGCAATGGATAAGTTCCTTAGAGAAAATATTTCATGATTTATGGAGTAGTGAAAGGGAAAAAGTTTTCATGGCAATTTATCGCCTCCTGGGAGATGCAGATCAATGGTGGTCATTAATTCAAAATAAAAAGGAGGGTGAATAATTATCAAATATGGAATGTAAGGAGTTTAAAGATATTTTATTAGAAAAATAATTTCCTCTTGACCATTGAGCTGATATGGAAAGACAATTTCTGAGTCTGAGCCAAAAGGAGGATGAGAATGTTGCAAAGTATAAGGCTAACTTTACAAGGATAGAAAGGCATGCATCATATTATATAAGTAACCCCAAGAGTAAGATTGATTTATTATTTGATGGGTTAAAACCATTTCTCCATCGAGCATTAGTCTCACAATCCTTCTCATCATAAAAAGATATTATCTCATGTGCTATCAATATAGAAAATAAATTCTCTAAGTATTATGACTTTAAAGCAAACACAGAGAAGAAAAGATCTGATGAACACTCTGGAAATGGAAATAATGGGAAGAAGGTAAAAGTTGGATATTCATTCTATGGTAAATGTGGGAATAAACACCCCGGAACTTTCCTGAAGGGAATGCGAGTCAGTTACATGTGTGGTGAAAAAGGCCACTAAGCTCATGATTGTAAGGGAAAGAAAGTGGTTGTCAATATAGAATGCTAAAATTCTAGATAAAAGAGGCATTATGTGAATGAATTTCCTAATATTCAAGGAAACTTACCTAAAAAAGGCCAAGGGAGTAAGGCCAATCATATGAAATAACTACTATTGAGGTTGAATCTCCGAAAGAGGTGGTGGCAGGTAATTTAATGGTTTCCTCAAGTTTAGACAATGATTTATTTGATTCTAGACCATCACATTGTTTCATATCTTCCGAGTTTTCTAAGAAAATTAGATATTTCCAATTTGATTTAACAAAGGAGTTGTCAGTAAAAACTCCTAAGAGAAGTATCACTGCAACAATGTTTTGTGAATCAATTCCCATTAGGTCATATAAATGTTATTTATCTGCAGATCTCATTTTCATACCCATGATTGAATTTGATATAATCCTTGGATTGGATTGGATTGTATTTAGGACTATGATGCAAAAAAAATTTGTAAGAAGGAGGTTACAATTTTTTATGATGATAAGGAGTACCTCATCATTAGAGTAGAAACATCACCACCTGATTTTTATCTAGATCCACCCCTAGTAGCTCTACTAAATTCAATTATTGTGGAGGAAGATAATTAAATAACTATGGGTGAGGATAGGAATATTCAAATAGAGGATGTACCTATTATTCAAGAATATATTGATGTGTTTCTAGAGGATTTATATGGATATCCTCTAGAATGATAAATTGAGTTTTCTATTGATTTAATTCTTGGTTCAAGGCCCATATCGAAGTCCCTTTATAGAATGACCATTGTGGAATTAGTGGAACTAAATAAACAATAAGAGGAATTGAGTAATGAAGGATTTATTCCCCCATGTATTTCTCCATGGGGATCCCCTGTTATTTTTGTTAAGAAAAAATATTGATCTATTAGGTTGTGCATTGACTACAGGGAGACCAATGCTATAACAATAAAGAAAAAGTATCCCCTACCTCACATTGATGATTTATTTGACCAACTTCATGGATCTAAATATTTTTAAAATATTGAAATTTGATCTGGATATCATCAGTTGTGTGTGAAGAAGTAAGACATTCTGAAAATAGCATTTTGAACCATGTACGAGCATTACTAGTTTACATTAATGCCTTTTGGAATGGATAATGCACCCCTTATTTTCATGGATCTAATGAATAGAGTTTTCAAGGAATATATTGATGAGTTTTTAGTGGTATTTATTGATTATATATTTTTTTAGTAAAAAAATATGAATATTATGAAAATCACTTGCGTACTATTCTGAAAACCCTCATAAGAAATGAATTATATGGGATTTTTAGGAACTGTTAATTCTGGATTTAGGAGATTTATTTTCACGGCCATATTGTCTCTAAGGATGGAATCTATGTTGATCCTTCAAAGAATAAGGAAATCCAAGAATTTCCAACACTGACAAGTATAACTGAGGTACATAGTTTTATTCTTTTATCAAGTTATTATCAGTGTTTCATCCAGAATTTTGCCCGATTGGAAAACCCATTAACCAAGATCACATGTAAAGAGGTTAAATTTGTTTGGAAAAAATAGTTTAAATAATTTTTTGAATAACTAAATATAATATTAGTCAATTAACCTATATTTACTCTACCATCGTGGAATGATGGGTTTGTTATTTATAGTGATGTTTCAAAGAAAGGACTCGGTTGTGTCCTTATGTAGAAGGAGAGAGTTATTTCCTATGCATCACGGTAGCTAAAAATTCAGGAACAAAACTATCACACTCATTATCTTGAGAAAGAATCTATAATATTTAATTTGAAGATTTTGAGACACTATCTCTATGGTGAAGAATGTGAGATATATACCGATCAAAAGAGCTTGAAGTATATTTTTTCACAAAAAGAACTCAACATGAGGCAAAGGTGGTGACTCGAGATACTCAAGGATTACGATTGGACTATACACTACTAACAAGGGAAGGAAAATAAGGTGGCATATGCTTTGAGTAGAAAGGATCACAGAGTTTTGAACAAGATGAGAGTTGAAAGGGATCCTATGTTCGTGGATCTAGTAAAAATGGATATGGTAATAATCATGGAAGATGAAACATCAATACTTTTTCAAATGGTTTCCAATCCATATTTAATAGAAAGGATAAAAATTTCTCACACTGATAATGAAGAATTTAAATATAAAATTAAATCTATCAATGATCAGAGATTAATTGGCTTCGTATATGAATATAGAATTTTGAAATTTGGGAAGATAATTTGTGTACCTGACATAGTTGATATAAAAAGGGAATTGTTGGATGAAGCTCATAGCTCCAATTTCTCTATACACCCTGGTAGCACTAAGATGTATAGAGATCAGAAGGAACTTTTTTTATGGGACAACATGAAGAGGGATATTGCTGATTATGTGCCAAGATGTATGGTTTTTCAACACGTTAAGGTTGGAATAAAACATCCTAGAGGAGTCATGAAACTTATTCCCATACCTGAGTGGAAATGGGGTGATATTATAATGGAATTTTTCATGGGGATATAAAAGACTCCTAGAAGGAATGATGCAATATGGGTTGTTGTTGATCATCTTACCAAGTCAGCAAATTTTCTTTCTATAAGAGAATATTTAACACTTGAACGTTTAGAAAGACTATATATTAATGAAGTTATAAGACTTCATGGAGTACCCCTATCAATTTTTTCGGATCACGATCCCTGTTTTACATCAAGATTCTGAAAAAGTCTTCCGAAAACCTTGGATACTGAATATTGTTTGAGCACACCCTACCACTATCAAACTGATAGACAATCAGAATGGACTATTCAAACCTTAGAATACATGCTGAGATCTTTTTCATGTGACTTTCAAGGTATGTGGGATCAGTATTTACCTCTCTTATAATTTTCCTATAACAATAACTTCCATTCAAGTATTTAGATGACACTATATGAAGATTTATATGGTAAGAGATGTCACAAACCAAATTGTTGGGATGATGTTGGTGAAAGAAAACTCGTAGGCCTAGAACTTGTTGAGGAAACAACGTAAATGGTGAAGGTTATCCAAACCCACATTAAAGCATCTCAAAGTAAACAAAAGAGCTATGCCGATAATCGATGAAAGGATTTGGAATTTAAACTAGGAGATCATGTTTTCTTGATGATATCTCCTTGGAAGGGTGTTATATGTTTTGGTAATAAGGGTAAATTGATTCCCAGGTACATCATATGTTTTGAAATTCTAGAACGAATTGGAGTTGTAGCTTATTGTTTGTCTATGCCGCCGAGTCTCTCCAAAGTTCATGATGTGTTCCACATATCATTGTTGAGAGAATACATGCCTGACCCAATGCATGTACTCCCCTATGAAGAAATGGAATTAGAACTTGATTTGTCTTATTTTGAAGAGCCTATCAAGATTCTTGATACCAGAGAACAAGTGCTGAGAAACCAGACGACTCATTTGGTAAAAGTTCTATGAAGAAACCATAAGATGGAGGAGGAAACGTGGGAACCTGAGAAACTTATGATGAAGAACCACATGGATATTTTTATGAAGTAATATTCTTGAAATTTTGAGGATGAAATTATTTTAAGGATGGAATAATGTAATACCCCAATCTTCCACTGTACATTTCCCTTTAAATAATTCAATAGCTTGTGTTTTATGCAACTTGGAGTTTTAACACACCACGACCAATCAAACTAGACATTATGGATAGTAATACCCACTTTTTGAAATTTAATAAATATTATTTTTCAAAATAGACTTCATTTTTGGATTCAGAATATCAAAATTAGCTTAGGGTGAATTTTTGGTATTTTTCTGAAAACATTCAATTTTTAATGAATAGTGAAAAACATTGTGTTATTGTTCAAAAACAAATTTTTATTTAAATAATTATTTATTTTATTTAAATTTATTATAAGTCAAAATAGATACATAATACATATATTAGTTCAATGCAATTCATTGGAGTCATTTTATAATAAAATTAAATGTATATAATTTTATTGAATTTTTTAACGTCGTTTACCCACCTTCTATGCGCATTAGCAAATTTGCATAAAACATAATTTTACAGCTTTTGTGAATTTAATTTCAAAAATATGAGAGACATGGATGATATCAATAAGTTAAATGTGGTTCAATAAGTTGAAAATAATTTTTGGTGAATAGTAAAGTTTTTCTTTTATTTTCCATGGTTAAAAGTAAATAGGGTAATTAAAGGTGAAAATGATATTATTATTACCATAAAACATGTCCCAACTCTATTGGATAAGTTTATTTCGACCAAAAAAACCTTAGTAATAAAATATGATCCTTTTGACCCACTTGGATTTGATTAAGACAATTATTATTATTTTATTTGAAGAAGAGTAAAAAGTGTTAAATTCAAATTTTCATAACTATTTTTTTTAATATAGGGTAACACATAAGATAAATTTTAATATAAATACTCATTATAAATATAAAAATATTTAATATATAATTGTATTTTATTTATAATTTTTATACATTAAATAATTAAATTTATTTATGACACAATGATGATGCAGTAATTACCTTATTAATGAAAGATTAAAATAATTGATATTATAAATATCCAAATAAATGTAAATTGAGACTTTTGATGAATTAATCAAATTTTATAGGATAATATAACATGTTAAGGTTTATTAAATTAATTTTTTTTTGAATTACTCATGTTTTTAGGACTTTAACAAAAATCAAATACTAAATAGTGTCAAAATTATCATAAACGAGTTTTAAAAAAATACTATAATATTAAATGATTTCATAGTCTTAAAAATATAAGGTTTGTCCAAAGGAATTTTATAATAATAGATATGTCATTAATGAATCACTTGGGGTTCTCTTGGAATTTTACATTATGTTTATTAACCATATAATATCAAGATACAAGGAGACATGGTAAATGTTAAACTATTTAACCAAGAGTTAAATCTAAAAGATAAGGTTAATATGGTGACCTATACCTATCTAAAACCAATTGGTTGCGAGGTTTTCGACCCATCCCCAAATTAACCTTGAATACATTATTTTGTATCCATTATAAACCGAATATTATTGTATAATAAAATAATATTTCAAGATTTTCCTAAAGTGACCCTCACCTCTCTTATAAAAGGGTACTTCCCCTTATCTCAAAATCACACATCCAAAGCCATTTGGATCAGACAAAACCTAATCAAATATCCTCCAAACTACACTCAATTCGAACTATAGGCCTTAATTTGATCATGAATCCAACCTAAGGAGCCCTTTTGATCAACTCAAAAAGAAACACCCGAAGTAGAGGTGATAATTTCACCACCTCTTTCAAAGTTCTCTTCTTCTTCCACTTCCTCTTTATTTGTTGTTTCCATACCAAAATAATAACACCAGTACCATATACATATCGTGATGTTATTATAAATATTGTACAACCATATTTATTATTCTATCCTTCCTCTGAATGACAAGTCACCATATGTGTTTATGTACGACTTACCGTTTCCGTGTCGTAGTGTAGTTTATTATTCAAACACTTTATTTTTTGGATGGGTATAATAATGAGTAAACCTGATGTAAATAATAAATATAACATGTTGAGTGTTATTTATAAATTATATACCATCTAATTACATATTATTCCACCATCAATATAATGGTATTGTCGCTTGTACGTACGTATGGATTACCGTCTCCACAAACATGATGAAATTCAATCCCCATCGTAACTATTCAAGAATAATTTTCATTTCATGATTAAAAATAATATTTAAGAACTTAATATCATTCTGGATATGAATAAAATACATACTATCCATAATAAACATGGCTTATGTAACTAAGCATATAAAGGAAAACGAATCAGTTTATACCCAAAACGATGACACTACTGAAATATTATTAACAAAGAAATATTAGAAGATAATATATGATATCATATTTATGTATGTGGTTCTTGTATAATTTAATAACAATGATTTAACTATTATTCAAGTGGTTAATGTACCTTATATCAAAGAAATATTACATGGTAAGGGTTAATTTTACAATCTCTTAATTATCTGATGTTGTTTATATGTGAGTATCTACTAGGACATCTTTTTAACCCACATATGTGTTTCTTACAAATGTATTTCAATTTTTTTTACTATTTCCTACATTATGGGTTAAAGTCATTTATACCTTTGTTTGAATTTTTTTTAAGATGTTTATACAGGAATATTTCTGTCATTTTCCAAACAAGGTCCTTTACGACCTTTTCGACAAAATTAAAGAAAGAATGTTTTTAACTTATACGGTGGGTGCGGCTATTTTCTGCCATTATAACAACATCGAAGCTTCCATTACAAGATTATAAGAATATTTTTAAAATAAATGTTTTCTTTTATAATTATGTTACTTTTAAATTATTTCAAAGTAGAAAGAGATATTTCTCTCAAATAGTTTTGATTTCATCTATGTCAACATCCTTTGATGGATTTTACACTTATTTGAAGTTGATTTATTAAGATACAAATTTTTCATACTGTATTTAAAGTTTTGTGATATGTTTGATTGTGGATTTATTATTTTTATACCATTCATGGTTTATGTTTAAAGTATTAACATTTTGTATACTAGTTTTAATATGCATTTTTATGTTATGTTTCAATCTTTTTATATGAGGAATGCAGTGGACTTAGTAAGTGAAGGGTGGAGCCTGATATAGATCCTCAATGCATCGGTAGGTCTGATGAGACAAACTAGTGTCTTGGCACAAGGCCTTGACAAAATCTTATTTTTATTCTTGTTATGAGGCCTTGACTATGTGGTTATGAAGTCTGGCATTATGCATTCCATCATTATGAAATTGGCTATTAATATTGCATGTGATTTTTCAACTAGTTGAATATCCATGTAAATAAGTAAATGGTATTATTTGATTTATCCTTTCCATATTATGATGAAGTTTAAGTTTAAAAGGTTTTTTTAGTATTATACATTTCCTTGAATGTTTATGCTTATTTATGAAAGTTTCTGCTATATTGTTATCCTTACTGAGCATTTAATCTCACCACTTTCTATGTTTTATTTTTCCTAAGATGTGAATAATTATTTTATGGTTGACCTGTAGGGATATGATAAGGTATATAAGTGTGTTCAAAGGGGAAAAAAGTTTTTTTTTTGTTGTTTTTATCTCATGGTGTAATGTGAAACTTATGTTTGTATCTAGTAATTCCAAGGCTACTAAACTGATCGGTCTTTCAGGACTTGATCCCTTGTGATCATTCCAATGTTATGTAATAATGAACTGAATATGGGTAACTAGGGTCATGGAATTATAGAAAACCACAAAAAACATATCCATGAACTTTTAGAACATAGTTTTCATTAACCCCATAGACACAACTGGAGAAATTCTCTTGCCGAATAAAATCACAACATACTCATAATAACTATGATGGTAATTGAAAGCAGTCTCTAGGATATCCTCATACTTTAAACACATTTGATGATATATTGTCTATAAGTCAATCATAGAGAACTAAATTTCACCCATCATTTTATCAAATAAATCATCAATCCATGGAATAGGATTGTGGTTCTTCACTGTCACTTTGTTCAAGCATTTATATTTGATACACAACCATAAATTGCTATATTCCTTCTTTATGAACAAAACTGGTTCACCCCCATAATAACACACTCAGTCGAAAAAAACCACACTACAACAGCCCATCAATATATATAACAATATATCACTACTCATAAGGTTCCATCCCATATGGATACATTGAGATAGGAGACACAAATTTCTATAGTTCAATCCTAAACTCGATCTCTTGTCGATGGGGTAACACTATAACATCTTTTGGAAAGACATCAGGGTACTCTTCTATGACCCTAGGAAATTCCAACTGTTGAACCTTCAATGAAATCAAAATCAAATCATCCTTCATGGATGAGAAGTACAAAACATGTCTCTGACCCATCTGAGGGTCTCGATCACCAACAAACAATTTTGGTAGTCCATCAACATCGAAGAACAAAACTTTACTCCTAAAGAAATCCATGATAGCCTACACCGAATAAAACTAATCCATACTGATGATGATGTCATATGATTGTGTCTATAAATATAAGAAATATACCCTAGAGCAGTGCTTCCCCAGCACTAGCTTATAGTCTCTACATAATTCAAACAAGTCAGCTAGACCTCCAACTGGTGTAGTTAATAGTTAGGGCACTAAAAGAGTCTCTTCCAAAAGTCCCAAAGAATGGATAAGGGTAGGTGATATGAAGGAGTGAGAAACTCCTTGATCAAAATAACAATGCACCCAAGTATAAAAAACAAAGGGTAGCTCAAAATATGTCTAGATTACTTGGTGATGACAACGCTAAAGCATAAAGATATCCAAAACCTACTCTAAGACCTCTCTGGCCCTACTAAAGATAACCTCTACAACTGTGCTCTTCTCTCTAAGGATAGGGATCATCCCATGGATAACCTCTTCCTACCCCTTATACTCTCTTCTAATCCCAAACTACACTTACCTGCTATTGTTGCCTCAGTTGGGACTGGCTTAATGGAGGAACCTGAAGTGGAAAAACAGGTGCACACTGACTACTCAGACAAGTCAGGAATTCTCACCATTGATGACCTCAACCTCTAAAAGAAAACCATTCATTTGATCCCTTGGAATAAGTATGAGAGCCACTTCCCTAAGAGAAATAAGACATCAAGGGCTGAGACCTACCCCTGGTAGACTGAAATATCTTCTCTCTTGATAAATGGGAACCCCATACCACACCTCTATTTTGTGAGGAATCCTAATGACTCCCCTCTCATGCTGATCTGGTTCTAGATAACACCCTCTCAATGACCTCTGCACTTTATATCACCTTGAGATACGTCTTCAGTGTAAACAGGGTGACATGTTTTTGAATCTCAAAGCCTCCTTTAAATTCTTCTCCCTAGCCTCCTCATCCGGAAACATGTCCTAAGCATATAACAGAATGTTCCTGAAATAGATTCCATACTCTCGCACACTAGAGATACCATACTGAAGGGTAAGCAGCTCCTGGAGACTAGCCGCCTTCACTGTGGAAGAATGATACCCAGCTCTAATGTGGTCTCGAAACTCCTCCCACATTACTAAAAACCCCTCACAATACCCATGGAACATGAACCACCACTACCTCACAACCCACACAACATTGTAAAATCCAATGATACCCAGTGCCCCTTACGAACATGGATCAAACTGAAGGCTATCTCATCCTCCTACAACTAGTATTCCATGATTGTATTTGAAACAAATCCATCATTAGACTATAGACTCTAGTTTTGAAACTCTTAGAGTATCCTTCTCTAAGTAACCTCATCATCAACCTCTACTATTCGGTATTCTGTTGGCGCAACTTGATGAATATCTTCCATGTGAACCTAACAAATTTTCCGACCTAGAGCTATTCCTATAAAAGAAAAAAAAATTCGAGTTCCTAACCTGGAATATGGAAGAATTTTACATTAATTAATTTTATTATTTTATAAATTTAGGATAACCTATCCCAAGGTCAACCCATTCAAACACAAGTGAAAAGAAGAATGATGTATGATCCTTTCCGATGTCTTTACCCTGAAACCAGTATCACTTTATTTGGTAGATACTTTAAGATTAAAGGTCCATGCATCATATCATAGGGGCCCCTAAATACCTATGTCTGAGATAGTCTCCCATGTTTACATCACCTTCTAGACATAGAAGACACCATTTCCCTACTAACCCATGCAACCTCACCTATTCATAACTCAAAACTATATCCTATCCCTCAAACTCCCTTTAATACCACTCTATCACAACCCCTCCCCATAAAGTGTACCCCTACTAGGATGGAAATGGGAGAAGAGAGACAATGTCCCCCCAGATTCCCACCTCCAGTTGGCCCTGGGTTGACAACTAGAACTAAGAGTATAATAAACATGAAGATGGGAGGAATTACCCTATAAGAGAAACATATGTGAAAGAGAGGGAGAAGATAGACACCAACCAAATCCTTATTAAGATACAATAAAAAAATCCATGTACCCAAATTTAATGTCATGCAAGAAATAATACAACTAAAAGGGAAAACAACAAGTACCAAAAGAAAGTAAAGACGACAGAGGCCACAAATCCCAATCATCTATTGCAACCCATAATCTAGTAGTAACCGGCCAGATCTCCAAACTACTCCAAATGACCTAAAATAGTTTATATATAGGTAGGGTGAGTATAACAGTATACTCAATAGGATCCTCCATTGAGCCTCTCATACAAAATTTAAATAAATTATGATAAATCATAGTGAACAATAAGATAAACTAACTCATCATCTATATAGGTCTTCTAAGTTCCCAACCTTACCATGGATACTCTAATCAGGTATCACATACAAGAGAATATAATATAATAAAGAGTACCAAGGGTACCTCACTACCTATTACCCAATGGTTTTCTTCTCTGCACCAACATTGCACGTATTGTGCATATCCCCCTAAAAAGGATAGCCCACAGACACACGGGTGAAACACCACAACACACACCTCATGCATAAATATTCACCTCATGCATCAATATTCACCTCATGAATTACACCACCACATCCATGTAACCAATGTAACCAAGTAGTTTTTAGGATCCACCACAACCCACACAATGTATATCATACATTGAGTTTTATATCCCAAGCCATCACATCCCATACACCAAGTAAAGATCCTCAATCCATCACAACATATACACGTTATAACTATAACATCCTTGTAAAACTACACCCTGAATATATATGTGTGTGATATAACCCCAAACTATTACATCCCTCTACACGCATTTATGGAAAAGAATAACCACCTTCACTACTAACAAAAGTGACTACCAAGAGAAGATAGTGGGGCTAAAGGGGGTAGTCAGTCATCCATCCTTCCACCGAGATGTTGGGGACAACACCCCTAGGGCTCAGAATCCATAGGATTTTATTTTCCCTAACCAATAGGGTGGAGTAATGTATGGAAACACAAAATGTATAGGATATAATATAGCTCACAACCACACTATGGTAATAACCTAGTATTACAATCAACTGTAGATAATGTCTCTCAGACTCCTGGATGCCATTGCTAAGACCAGATATCCTATAACCACACAACCATTTTAAGAGATATATTATGTTACTTTATCCCCTTTTATCAGTTCTAATTTATGTTAATTAATTCTTATCCATTAATTAACCATTAAAAATTACACATTACATGTCATTACCATTTTATCAAAGATCCAGGACCTCTAAGAATAAGTTATCTGAGTGCAAAAATTCTTTGAATTTCAACCTCAGCATTGCATCCAAAAAATATCCAACACCATGGTTAAAACATTTATTAATTTATTAAAATAGTTTCTTTCTGTAATACCATGTATTCTAGGAAAACATTTTACATTACCAAACACAAGGGTATTAACATGGTGAGTATGTGAACTACTCGTCGAGTCTTCTCCACATATAGAAGGAGCATAAACTCATCTAACCATGAGATCCTAAACACGGAAAGCATGTGGAATACCTCGTCCATATTATCCTCTCTTGGAAGGAGAGTTACCAAAACCATATTCCTCAAGAAGTGGGGAATGAAAATTAGATAAAAACAACATGGATGTCTTCCAATCAAATAATTCAAATAAGAATCCAAATTTCATATAAATAGTTAAACCTAACTTCAACCTGTTCTATTATCTACAGTGTCCTCCCCTACACCCACATGCATATCCCAATGAATCTCGCTACTCCAGGCATCAACTCTTTCCACAACATCTGAGAGAAACCCCATTATAACTATAGCTAAGAAAACTCCATAGCACGATGAGAAGATACAATAGGAAATGATATCCAACTGGAAAAAACCTCTATAAAATGAATGGAAAACACACCTTAGATCAAGTAGGGTCACCTCAGATCAAATATAGAAGCCCAAGATCAATTCCCATTGAAGGGATATCCAAAACACTGAAGAGGGGACTACCGAGTCACCTTGAATGAGAGAGAGGGAAACTATAGCCACAGGGTTTGACATCCCGAGCGATTGAAATAACACTTAAAACATTACAGTATTTGGGGATTACATGATGTGTAATCCCCTTTCATGTTGTGTAACGCATCAAGGTCTGTTTCCACGGAAAGGAAAACATCACCTTTCCATTTTATTTTATTTTTAAAACCTTGAAATATTAAATGATGGGAATCCCACTTTCACATCGTGAAATTATTCTGCATGGCGTGAAAACCACTTTCATGTCCTGAAAGTTCCTTGCTCCCAATTCTCACCACCCGAACTCCTCTAGAATTTTTCTGAGTCTCCTTAGAGCTCTGCAAGCCTTGAGATCATGCAAAGGGTCGATCCATGTGGATCTGGACCTTTATAATAGGATTCCAAACAAGGATATATCTAGTGATAAATCAATGCCTCCTATCAGATGATGGTTGATTTATAAAATTTTACTAACTTGATCCCATCATATTTTCCTTGGGTATTTTCCATTTATTTATTATAAATCAAGGCTCCATCATATTGATGTTCATCCCTTTTTTCTTAATAAATTATTAAACTCCTTTTTTTCAACATTGTTTTCAATTTTTCAATTTTATTATTTTTATTTCATATCATTGATAATCCATGAATACTCACAAGGAGTAATCATCATAATAATTAAATTAACTTGAAAATTAAATGGATATGAGTTTTTTAAATAATAATATAAAAATAATCGAGTCAAATGATAAGGATGGGATAATAAATCATCTATAAGGTATGTACTCTAAGAAAGGTATTTTTCAATCTTGATACAAATAATATATAAACCATCACTATAAGCTGAGGCAAACCTATTGAATAAAATATTATAGTTTATTTTCCTTCAAAACTTGTAATATTTGATAGATATAGGAAATCTATATATGTGGTGCATTTACGACCATTGTATGCTAAGGTTATGTCATTTTGATTTAGGGGAATGAATGAATTAGAATAATTAAAATCACGAAAGGGGTTTTTTAGGTAAGGATCAATTCATAATAGATTTAAAATACCCTATAATTATATCTTTTTTTTACATATACCATTTGATCCAATATAAATGTGTTGAATAAGAAGGTGCTCTAAATTTTTCCGAGATCCATAGAACTAGCTACCATGGCTTGGATTTTCTTAGGGATATATGGTGATCACTATAATATTTTGTGACTATTTATTCTTTTCTAGTCCTATATTTTTTCTAATCTATGAGAGGAAAATTCTAAGAGGAATAAAAATAGATTTTTATTAGGACACCATTTGTATGTTTTCAAATTTATAATATTTATGATTTTTTCTCTCTCAAAAACCCTAAATTTTTCCTATGATATGCAAGGAATAAGCCTAGGAAGTAGAGAGTTGACTTTTGTTTCACGTTTCCCTTCATGAGTTTTCAACTAGATGAGAACTATGCCTATTTCCATTGACATTTTAATGTCATGCGATTTGAACTAACAAGGTTACTAGTGTTTAAGGACCAATAACCTTTACCAAAATAAGAGGTAGTCTATATACTGATAATGGAAACATAAACCCAATAAAAATTGATAAACTAATAATATTATTGATAATCTTGAAGAAACAAATACATGAATTTTAAGGTAATGGTGCTCAAAATAATGGGATGTGTGACAAACCAAGTATGAATTTTGAGATCTAGAATAGTTTTAAAACCTTTTAAACTGGAGATATAGGTGATTTAAATCATGACATGAGTATTTTGAATTAAAAATTATTAAATGAAAATATATAATCTAGGATAACTATTGAACATGTTTGGATAATGGTACAGTTACCATACCATTGAATAAGAATAATGATAATGATCATTGATAAAATGTGAATGAGTGGTTTTTTTCAATATTTTTGAGGGAATGTATTATTAAAGGATATTATACATAGGATAAAAACATTCCTCTATTTGGTTAGGGGTGGGACAAATACATGATACATATGTCATCAATAATCAATAGATTCCTTCCTTGTCTAATGTACTCTTTCCCAATATCCAAAAACATTTGTGATGATTCAAATACTCATAGAAAAAAGTATGAAATATGGGACGATAATATTTAGAAGGTAATTGGAATACTCTAGTTTGGGACCAACTAAGATTAGGTTATTACATAATGATAGAGGGTAGTGGAAGTGGATGATGATTAGTGGAAAATTATAGGATAATTATTTCTAACATCGTTACATATCCTATAATAATTGAAATTAAGACAAAAATATCATTAGAAATAAAATATATTACCCTATTTTAGATTAAAATATAGAAAGACGTAAAATGAATGGGGAGACCATATGCATGGACGGGTTTTATGGTTATGAAATTTATGGATGGGTCCAAGGCAGGTGACCTAGACCTCAATACATACCTTTAAATAACAAGATTCAAGTCACACATAGTTCTAAGAAATGGTCTCTATATATATATAACTGATACATAGGGGATAATGATGTAATTTCATCCAAGAATAAATCCATGGAAGGGAAACCTAACATGAAATAAGGCCAAAAACTAAGATGGGATTGGGAGTTAAAGAGGTTGGATTTTATATTTGGGTCCATGAAAGGTTTCATGGATATCACTACATATATTATGGGAATAGTAATCAAGATAGAAATAGTTCTTAAATAATTATTTATATCATTATGTCTCATAATTATTGAAAATAGAAGTGAAATTGATGATATTCTTGGTGGGATAGGGGATATTGAAACCTAATGTGAATGAAGTGAGGTTTTTCTAATAAGGTGAAAAAATGGGTCCATCCTAATGAAAAAATATTTGAAGACCCAATTTGAATAAATATAAACCTAAAACATTAGTATAGAGTGAAAAATTGAAGTGAATTTGTAATTTTTTATTGGGATTATGATATAAGACTCACTCATCACTTTCTATTCTATAACAATAGGAATCAAGCCACACATAGTTTTGAGATATGGGAACATTTGGATCTTAGAATAAACTTTTAGATAGGGAAAACCATATAATAGGGATCTTAAATAGAAAATTATCTTTTATAAGGGATCTAGGTCATAAGATTCATTCCACTCTAAGTATTTTATGTTCCATGTTGTAAAGATATAGTATTGTGTATTTTAACATCATGTGGAAGGATTGAAGGATATGTAGTTTAAATTCATGCAGTGAGAAATTAGGTACTATTTAGTTTTGTATCATATGACGAGAACCTATTATAATTAGTTTGAAGTCATGGGACATGGAAATTCCATGAAACCGATGTGAAGTTATATAAAGTATTTCTTGAGAAAACATTGGTTGGTGGTACACATGATATTGTCTCTATCCAGTATGACTAGGGAATACACTCCATTGGATTACACTTTCTGAATGATATAAGGTATTTATTATTTCTATTCTAGATTTGGGTGATTCTTTCTAGGCACCATTTTAATTATTAAATCCAATTCTATTTCCCCTTAAATGAATGTGTCTAGGTGGACCTTCTCATTGAATTCTCATATGACACAATTTTTTTGAAATTTGTGGTTATGTAGTGTGCATAACCTTTATTCATCAAGCCATTACAACACATAAATATTGATCTATGTCTATTATTCTTCACACATTTGATAAAAATATAAATTCAAAGGAATTAGAATTATACATTTATGGTAAATACTATTTTTGTCGCATATACTTATGAATACAGGGTTGTTTGTGTGGAGGTATGGTTCATGGTAAAATAGTCCCATAAATAATGAAGAAATTTTTCAAGAAAATATTTCTATTATTAATCCACAATAATCTGAAGGATATTGGGAATAGTTTTGTTTAATTCCTGTATTTTTTATTTACAGCTACATGATAGAGGGATTAATGATTAAACAAAATATTATACTCATGGTATAGTTTCTTTAGCTCAGAGGCACATAAGTTAGTATCATTTTTTGTCTAGATTTTATGAAGTAATTTTAATATAGTAAAAATATTATAATTAATGAATTAAATTATAGTGTTATTCTTAATACTTTTTAGGTCTAAAATTGTTACCCATTTAGAGAAACATTCAGTAAAAGTAAGCATGAACTTGAACTACCTCACTATAGATAAGGGGTATGGATTGATGAAATATATCCCCTGTATATATAATTTCTAGG
This sequence comes from Viscum album, assembly GCA_963277665.1. Taxonomy (NCBI): domain Eukaryota; kingdom Viridiplantae; phylum Streptophyta; class Magnoliopsida; order Santalales; family Viscaceae; genus Viscum; species Viscum album. The sequence continues at coordinate 938,208,592 of OY728123.1, read as the reverse complement.
ATGATTTAACAATGTGAAATAAATCTTGGGTTTTATGAATGAAGTTTTAATGTTCCTAACATTCATGGCACTTCTTGGTGAACTCTACGAAATCGCACATCAATGATAACAAAAAATATCTAAGTCACCTGATTTAGTGGAAGTGTTTGAAACATGATTATTAAGAATCATATATTCTATTGTGAAAATATTATATAATAGTGAGGGTCCCTCCTCCTTAGATACACATACAGTGGACCCCATAAAAGCCTCATTTATATATAATTTGTTTAGAATTTGGATTTTCATAAAGGATGAAATCTATTGCTAACTGAAATATTTGTTCTTTTATGGATCGATCCTATAGGAGGGTCATTCGTTAAAGATAGTTAATTATGAGAGACATTTAACCAATATTAAATTTTTCAATGAGGTTTATGAATTAATTTTCTCAATGTTGTAATTAAATTAATTCATTTACTATATATAATTTCTAATAAATGAAGAAACCACACCCTACGATGCACAATAAAAATCACTATCTCATCTTGGTTTGGATATTCCAGGGTGGTAACAAAATTTTACATTGAATAAAAATGAGAATTATGTAAGAATAGAAAATGGGACAACATTGGATCTATAGAAAACTATGAAATCAAATTTCATATATAGTCAAGGAAGGGTATCATCTCTTCTTTCTTGATAGCATAGTCCCAATTTCTTTGTCTAATCAACAAATATATGTCACCCATGAAATTTAATTAGTTGATTGGTTTGGGTAGAGATTGTTCTAGAACTATGATAAGAGTCTTGTATTCTACCTCATTATTAGTAAATCTTTTGAAAAAGAAAATAATAGAGTATGAATGACTTTATCTAGGAAACAAACACAATCCCTGAGAGAACCCAGTTAAGTCTCAGGTCTTACATATTTCTCTTTATTGAAATTTAATAAGAACCATTGAAATAAATTTAACAGGTTTGGGAAGTCTCATTGATAGAAAAAACTTCTTCAACAAGGTTTTCCATGTCCAATGATTCCTCCTCTAGGGTAGGGTATGCTTTAAGAAAATCTACAAGTTCTTATCCCTTGATCACATTTTAGGTTACAAATCAGATATTTAATTATTATAGGATGATAAAACATATTATTAATCATCTACCTAACATAGGCAAACCATGGATATATTTTAGTGGATCCATATAATAAATTAGGTGGACCTCATGATTCTATAGATAATTTTTAAGCTTCTATATCGAAAATATTAGTTCCAGGCAATTTTTCTTGATATTCGTGTATTGGGTTTCAGTATATAACAATGTTTGGATGAGATAATAGAGATTGTTACCCATTTACAAATCATTATTTTAGAAAATTAGGGAACTAAGCGACCACTCTATGGTTTAAATATAAATAATTCGGGGTTTCGATTTTATAGGTGGTTTCAACAATAGGTTATATAGTAGATACTAGTTTCGGTCATTGAAATCCTTTAGAAAATATTCTTATCACTGATATGTTATCCCTTTTTTCATCTACTTATTTATGTGTAAGTATTTTCCAACAAAGTTTTATATAAAGACCTTTTTTAATAAATATGTTCTTAGAGTCCTCTCAATTTATGATGTTTTAGAGGAGGCTGTACATTAAGTATGGCCTTGATTTTCTCGGGATAAACTTAAATGTAATGATGGTGTACTATAAGGCTATGTAATTTACCTAATGTCACTGTGAAGTCACATTTAAGTGGGTTATTTTTCAAGATATTTTATTGTATCTTATTGAAAATTATATCAAGGTTGGAAAGGTGATCATGAAACTTGTGGGATTTAACTACCCAACCATCAAAATAGTATTCCACTTTTTTCACCCAAAAATGACTTGAAGATATTGTGAATGTCATGTTTGTAAGTATCACCAAAATTATTAAATCTAGAGGGAATTACACAGTTGTAACATACCCATTTTGGATCCCTAAAGATAGAATTTTTTCATCCTCATGGGCCATTCAGATCTAATTATATCTAAAGTATCCATCAATGAATGTAAGGTCTTGGAAACTAGTTTTTACATCAATCATTAATTCTATAAGTGGGACTATAAAGTCATATTTTGGACAATAGAAATTCAAATTCCTAAATTCAATAAAAAATGTATTTTTCTTATTATCTTTATTAGTGAGAATTTTTTTAACTCAATTAGGGTATTAAAATTCCCATATAAAGTTGACTTAGATAGATTTATCAACATTATTTACCACCTTAGTAGTATGAGTCAGATGCATTCTCCATACTTCATATTTATAACCATAATAGTTTTCAAGTATACCCAAGTGATGAGTAGAAACTTTAGGATATAATTAGAACAAATATCTATAATTCCGTGAATATTCATCTAAATTTATCTTAATATAAGAGATATTTTTTTCACATTCTTCATTGGTTATGGTACTATTAATTAATATTTCTTATAAGTACTCTTCCGTATCTTGATTCCCCTATAAAATTTCATCAATTGGGGTTGAGATACCTTCCTAGAATAATAAATTATAATAATTGATAAAATTAGACATACCACTTGTGATACTAGAGATAATGTAAGAGTTTAATTATTTCCACTGAGATCACATCAGTATGTGGAGTGTAAAGGTTTTTATGTGTATTTGACACTATATAAATGGGGGAAAATGTGATTAAAACTCGTTTTATTCTTTTAAGGGTTCATATAAAATCATTAAAAGTTCCTTTTCTATGTTGAATGATTTTTAATCAAGATAGTTTTCAAGTAGAGATGAGTAGGTGAAATATTTATTTGTATATAATTATTGAGAGTTTATTCCTAAATTTATAGTGGGTTTTCAATGGAAACAAATTATTTAATATCATAGGAGTGTAAGTTCATTGGGTGGTCTATGTTATTGTTCAACATGACTTGATGTTTTCTATATCTAGAGATATTGCCTCAATATGAATAATGGGTAGAAAAATACCTTTACCATGTATACTTCATGGATTTATGGGAGAAGTTTCCAAGATATTAATGGTAGGAATGTTTATGTCATCATTCACCAATAAATATTTCACCTCCTTTTTTTAATATCATATATCAATGTATTGAGATTATATGGATTTGAAAAGAGAGCTATCAAAATAGAGTACCCCAACATACTCAACAATGGAATATTTTAGGAATTGGTGATATTAATAGGGAACTATTGTGTGTATGTAAATCCATGACCATCCAAAAAAGGAATTGTAAGTTGCATATTGGTGAAAAATAATGAATTTTGTGTTAAACATGAGGCCTCTAAATTAAGTTATCATCTTAATATTCCCAAGGGTTCTCTAGTCACTCTTATTATATACTTGGATTTCCATATTGGAAAGTAACATGTCAACTTCACTTTATCTTAAATGACGAGTGGTTTTGAATTAGGATAACATTTATTCCATAACCATTTCAAATTTAGGATTGGTGAATATAACCATTATAGATATTTCTAAAAACATATAAGGGTTTTATGTGTCTATGTATGATAATTTTCCAATAATTTTTTGTGAATTAAATGATCATGTGACACTCGATAGAACCCATTTCTGTATGATATGTCTTAGATTGATCCACTCTAGTCTTTAATTATTTAGGTATTGAAAAGTCCTCAATAAGGGAATCCTTCAGTTCTTTGGAAAGATGAAGGGATACCATGATTGAATATCAGACATGGATGATAAGAACATAAATTTATTTACTATCATGTGTTAGTTCCAAAATATGGGATTTTTGGATCAAAGCTAATTGTATTGATAATCCCTTTCCCCAGTCAGAATTAAAGAATGTATTTTTTATTTGGTAGTCAGAATGAACTAATATTTTGATTTTTTAAGGTCGATTGACTGAATTATTTCTTACCAAATATTACACCAATATGATCAAATCAAAATGATTTTTAAAAGACCCATGATTAGATTTATTCTCATGTTTGAGCTCATTACAGTAACTATATTTGATTTTTTTCTTCATTTATGATCTCTATGGAAAGGATGCTTGAATGTCAGGGTATACCATGACCTACCCTTCCTCATCTTCTATGTCCTCCTCTATGATTATTATTGGGGAACTGTAAATCATAAGAACCTTCTTGACTAGTTAATGGATCCATAAAATGTAATATGTTCATATAAATCTATTTATTCTCCACTTTTAATGAAATTTCCATTATGGGGGTGACACCTAACATTCCAATAATGATAGAAAGAAGTCCAAGAGAGTTTGGACTATATTGGGTGCCCCTGTGGGATATAATTTTTATAATCTAGTTAATTTATATCAATTTTGTAATATTTTTGGAGATTGTGAATAAAAATTCATTAGTTTATGAATTTTTATGGGAATTAAGATCATGAAAAATTAATTTAGTCATGCCCTAATAATGGAATGCTTGAAATTAATAGTCTTCCTAGTTATCCAATGATAAAATTTATATTAATTTCTATAAAGGGAATACCACCACTCTTCTTATTACTCAGGGGGTGATGTAGACACATGATCCACATGACCTGGTGTATGAGCCAATTTTACATACCCAATATAAATTGTTTTATCGAAGAAATTATTTGAATACAATGCACTCCTAGCTGTTGGGATCCAATATCCAATTATAAGGGTTGTAAATATGGTGATCATGAAAACCAACCTAATTAGGCTTCTTGAGACCTATAAATATAACCATGCTATTTTCTAAAGAGAAAACAATACTAGGGGACTTTCTATTTATATAAGTAATAGACTTTATTCTTTCAATACTATAAATTTAGTTCATTTTTTCCTTCTTTCTATCCTAACGAGGCACTACTATTTATTCATAGGAGAAGGTACTATATTATATCTAATATGATCAAGATCTAGATCTATAAATATTATTTTTTTAAGAGTGATATTCATTTTTATGATTTTATTGTTTTATTTCCTCATATTGAGGGTGTTGACATGAATTTTCTTCAGAATATAGAAGGGAATATTCCAACCATTTCACCATTGTGAAAAAATCTCGAAACCCACAAGGATACTTCAACAGGACAATGGATTTTTATAGCTCATCATAAATATTCCCTATAAATATTTCTAGAAACTTTTCTAATGGAATCTATATGTTTAGGGAATAGGTTAAAATTTTTTACTCAATAATGAATTATGAAACCCTCTTATTTTCATGTTGTTTTCAATTTTTTATGCTAATAATGGACATCATACACAATGTTGAACTTAATAGATAGAATACATTATACCAAATATGTGCCACCCTTTGGTTATTAGTTACACTTTAATTTGATATTAGTTTGTATTTTAGGTCATTCTCATGGGTTCTAAGGAATGGGGGTTAAAAATTTAGATATTTGAGGAAGGAAGGCTAGGTGCATGGTTGGTGAATAGTTAGTACTAGCCATGTGGTATGTCTTTGTGAGGTTCTGGTGGATTTTTTTTAGTTTGGGCATGGTTAATCACACCATGAAACATACCAGGTGCATTGTGTGGGGGTCTGGGTGGTTGTCAATTAGTTTCACATGGTTTGATCATGGTTTTTCCAAACCATACGACTCACATCCAGGAGACTATATGCCCTTACTTTTCGAGGACAAAGGCCGCCCACAGTTAGTGCATAGTTTTCCTAACAGTTTTCCATAACCATGTTCCCACTCCTAAATTTTAGAAATTTGATATTTAAGCCTTTAGAATTGATCATTTTTATGTTTAATCTCACCCTGATACCTATTAGGATCAACCTAAACATTCCCTAATTCTTTCTATGCTTCTCTCCTAAGATTGTTGATGATTATTCTTTATTCTTGATGGATATCTTCAAGATATGTTTGTTTTTTGGTTTGGTTTCCTCTCCCATTCGTATAACCTTTCTAGATCTCTCCTCACCTTGTCTCATTAGAACCTCATTAGACTATGGATGTCGAATCTAAGGGGGTTTATGGAGTTTTTTTATTGTTTCTTATAGATATAGGATTGTGACACCTGATATTCTCTTTCCCAGTCTCCAATTTTTTAAGTTGACAAGTTTTATCTCCATTAATGAGTTTGGTGACTCTATACAAAGGGATAACACGTGGAGTGATTTATGTTCTTTTAAATTCCTTTGGCTAATTCAATTAAATTGAATAATTTGTGACCATTTTAGTGTTTGTTTATAGAGACTCATGTTTTTAAAGGGGTTCACTTTAACAATAGATTTTTCCACACCAAATGTTCAATGAAATGATTAAATGGTGTTTTTAGTTAAAAAAATTGGTTTAAATCAAGAAAAATGTTAGGTTTTCATCTAAATAATTTTTTTATAAACTATGAGCATGGTTTTAATTTTTTTTTAAAACTGAGCACATTGGGTAACCTTGGGTGTATCCAGAAATAGACTTGTCACTTCATTGCATGTAATGAAACTAGAGGTTTTGTGTCACTTTAGTGTGTGTGATGCCATTATATGTTTTATTGTTGGGATTCAACTTATTTCTGGATTATTGATTTCCTTTAATTTATATCATGTCGTCCCATATATTAGATCCCAAATGTTTTTCTTTGTCATTTATTCTTGTTTTTTCACATGATGTTATATTTTATAGTTATTTTCTCGTATGATTATATAATGGTGTCTCTATGGATTGATTTCACTATGATTTCATGCTATATCACATGTAATTTTCATATTCTATGTTATGTGAATTTGAAAGTATTTTTATGAGAACCAAAGGAAGATTTAAAAATGGTTTTATCTTATGAAAATGTTTTGTAAACTAGATTTGTTTTAAAGACTGAGATAACAGATTCTTGATATTAGACCTAGTATAGATTATTTAGTTAAAATATACTAGGATTTGTTCTCACATGTTACTCTTTACATTGGGTGGTTGTAGATTTTTTTTTCAGGACTCTTGTAAAGGGAAGGGTATTGTATAGCATGCAAGTTTCTCATGTTGTCGTTTCCTAGGAAAAAGGATGATTTAATGGTGATGAATGGTCACAAGGAGACAAATTTAGTGTTTTATTGTTTTATATTTTTGGTTTAGCCTTTTTAGATAGAAATTCTGAATTTTATGGAATTGTACTCATTATCCCACTTTTTATTTGGTTATTATTTAGTTATATATGGGACTTGTGTTCGTTGTTACAAATAACCAAGTGGGGAACCATCTGAGGTGACTTGTATAGTTGAACCGAGATAGTTTATTACCAAAACGACATCAAAGGGAATACTTATAAGAAATTGTCATGAAACTACCTAGGTTTGGTTTGGTGTATTTAGTAGAGGGGACTTAGGACCATTATAATTTCGATAGTAATTATTGGAGGGTTTCTAACCAGATCAATTCCATGTCTAAACCCATGTTTCCATGGGTGGTTTGGTATTTTTACCGAGCATTATAATTGGTGTTTGAATTTATTTGAATAAACCAGGCTTGGGGTTTATTTAATTGGGCCAGTTCAAATTTTAATGTTATTTTTATTCATTCATATAAACCATGAACTCTGAAAATTCTTATTTTTTAAAAGTAATTTTATGGATTTCTAGGGTTTGGTCTTCTGATTTATGAATTTTCTCTTAAGATGATTGGTTATTGTATTGTGTTTATTTTAAAATTAATCATATAAAATATCTTTAGAATTTGATTAAGGAAGCTTCAAGAAATCTTCCACAAGAAAATCCTCGAGTGGACCCTTATTTGGAGGAAGCTGTAATTCACACTATTTAGACTCTAGTTCAAGTCGGTGTTAGGAACCCAAGAAGGAAAATGGATTGTGGGTTGGAATTTAGTAATTAGAATCCACCCATATTCAGTGGTGACAAAGGAACCTCGGAATCTAAGAAATAGATTGAGAGGTTATAGAGGATATTTAACTTTAAGAAAAATCTTGAGGAATAAAATGTTGGTTTTTCACATATATTCTTGGAGAACATGGAATGAGATGGTGGGAATATATTGTGCAAGCTAAGTTACAAAAGGATCTTACTTGGGCCTCCTTTAAGAAAATAATCAATCAACAGTTTTACCCTAAAATTTTATGAGTGGAAAATGCCTATTAATTTATGACCTTGGAGTAAGGGGATCCTATAGTTGGATTATTCCACCCATTTCATGGAGCTCGTGCACTTAGTGATTGATCTTGTTACCAATGATCACCTTAAGGCCTATAGTTTTGAGTTAGGTCTTAGGGAAAATATTCAATCAGTGTTTATTATCTTGTGCCTTCTGGCCTTTTTTTAGGAAGTTGATAAAGAATTTATGACATAGGAAGACATAACAGGTAAAATAGGTTTGGGTGGAGCTTTAGTTGGTGTAGTTGTTAGCTAGGGTGTTTATTATGGCTAGAAAAGTAAGTACAAAGGTATCTAGTTTTCATCAAGACTAATCTTATAAGATTTATAAGGATAGTAGAAATATTTATGCTATTAGTGTGGAATGCCTGGTCCAACTAATACTAATTGTATAGAATATACCCAAACTTGTCACCATTGTGGAAAATCTGGTTGTCTAAGGTATTTTTGTGGAAGGATGTACCAAGGGAGTAAGGTTGGATCTTCCCTCACAAAGGGTTTACATTTTTTTTGATACTTCCATGGGTAGTGTTTCTTATCCTTAGGCTATGGGGGTTGTTCATGTAGCCAAGAAATATTTGGAGGAGTTGATTCGGGAAATATTTATGTGGATGAGTATGAAAACGAGTAATATGAAGTAGGGATAATGATTGTTAGAGGTATAATATTTATTTCATCTTCTATTATTCTATATTTACATTCATAGATTTATGTCATTCTTGTTGTTTATTTCCATGGCTTTGGTAAAGAGGTAAAAAAAGGATTCAAATGTCTTGTGTGTTGGGTGATGATAGTCGACTTGAAAGTGGTGTGGGATTTTTTAGTCCTTCATTTTTATGTCTTTGAAATTATTATTGGTATGTATTGGATGATCAACGTTAAGACCCAAATTGACTGTTATCATCATTGATTTCATTTTTTATCACTCAGTGGGGTGAATCATTTTTTTCAATGGGAGTGGGACTCTAGATCCGGAATGGTGGGGATTGACTTTCTTTATGTTGGGGTTTTATCATTCCAGTTATTGGAGATGTTCCTTGATTACATTGACTATTTCTTGATAATTCTTCTTCCTATAGTGGTTTTCTAGTACCTTGAGGTCTCTTCAGAGTATTTTTTGGTCTACCACCACGTAGAGAGATCAATTTTATTATTGGACTACTTCCTAGTATGATGCCCATTTATATGTCATCTTATTACATAAAACCTATTGAGTTGATGGAACATAAAGTCCAGCTTGTGTACCTAGAGTCTAAGGGATTTATTCATCATAGCATGTCACCTTGGGCTTCACCTATCCTATTTTCTAAGAATAAATATGGGAGCTTCATACTTTTCTTGGATTATTGAAAGCAAAATCATGTGAATGTTAAGAACACATATCCCTTTCCCAAGATTGGTGATCTATTTGATAAACTTATAGGGGCTTGTTGGTATTCAAGGATAGTCCTTTGGTCAAGGTACTACCATTACAGTTTGTGAGAAGAGTATATAACTAATCCAAAATTTTGGAGCCTGTATAGGCATTTCAAGTTACTGGTTCTTCCATTCAATCCCACTAATTTTCCATGGTGTTTATGGAATTAATGAACTATATATTTCATTAGTTCTTGGACTCTTTTTTGGTTGTGTTCATGGATGATATTTTGGTGTACTCCAATTATGAGGAGGTGCACATTGATAATTTAGATATCATCTTTATAGCCTTAAGGGAACATTATAAAAATGGTAGGATTTAAAATTTTTATTTTTAGATCTAGTAAATGAATTTTCTCAAGAATGTTATTTCATAGAGGGGCATCTCAATGGATCCTAAAAAGTTACAAGTGGGGATATTTAGGGAGAAACCTAGAAATATGGTTGAGATCATGAGATTTTTTGGATTGGCTAGTTATTACAGACTATTTTTTCAGTAATTTTACATGATCACATCTATAATGATGTCTATAAGGGTGTAAAGTTCATCTGGAATGAAAAATGTCAGAGATATTTTGAGGAAATTAAGGTGTGGTTGACTTCATCACAATTCTTGATTATTATAGATTTAGGTACAAGTTATGATGTTTTCCATGATGTTTTTTGGTATGGGTTTAGGTTGTGTCTTGATGAAAGGAAACCATGTAGTGTCATATAGATCTCTCTAGTTTTCCCTTCATGAGAATAACTACCCTACCCATTATGTTGAGTTGGCAATGGTGAAGAATTATCTCAAAATGTTGTCCCAATATCTATTTGGCCATCTATTTATGTAATATTCTGATAATAAGACTGAAATAAATTTTTCCTCAGAGGGATCTACACTTGTGATAGATATATAGGTTTTAGTATCACTGTACTATTTATTTTTATATTTCATATACTCGTGGGAAAGGGAATGCAGTTTCTAATGCATTAATAAAGAAATTAACAACTCAAGAATTAAATGAATATATAGAGGTGTGGTATCTAATGAGTTTTTTCATTGATATGTGTTTGGGAGTAGAAGAGCCTGGTGAGAAATTGTTCTTAGATTTAGTTAAGGATTACTCATCTATTAATGAGAGAGTTTTACTTGAGCAGGTGACATACATTGATTTCCAGAATTTGAGTAAAATCCTAAATATTAGGGAGACTTTGGATGAGTGGTCTCAATCTCTTTTCTAGGCATTATGTTTCCAAAGTAGTTTGATTATTCTGATATCATTGAGGTATGAATTTCTGAATTATAGGCACATATCGTATTTGTATATACACCCTTAGACTAACAAGATATTCCATGATCTAATATATCAGTATTGGAAACTAGGGATGAGGTGGTCGATTGAATATTTCATGTCGTAGTGCCTTACTTATCTTAGTATTAAGGTAGAGTACCATATACCTACATATTTTTTATAACATTTTCCATTATAGTATGTAATTAAAATGATTTTTCAATGTATTTTTTTGTTGGTTTTTCCATATAATCCCAGTGAGAGGGATGATATTTGGGAGATCATTGATCTACTTATTAAACTGGATCATTTCCTTCCTATCAAGGTAAGGATGAAGGTGGAAGAACATAAAGACTTGTATGTATAAGAGGTTGTGAGATTTCATGGGGTCCCCTATATGATTGTATCTAATAGGGACTAGAAGATCACATCTATGTTTTGGAAGGTATTATAATAGGTGATGAGTTCCTATTTGAAATTGAGCACAATGTATCATCTCTGGATGGATAGAAAGGAAGAGAGGGGTATTCAGGTTCTTGAGGATATGCTCTGAGCCCGTTGGATTGATTTCACTGATTCTTTGGAAAATAATTTTACTATATTCATGTTTCCCTATAGAAATAGTTATCAGGAATCAATTAATATGGATATATTTAAAACATTATATGGGAGGCCATGTGGATATCCCTTTTTCTAGGAAGAGTTGGGATAAAGGTCCTTGGTTGGAAAGAGTATTGTTCAGGTGATGACATAAAGTGAGAAAATGTTCCAGAAGAGGTTAGTCCTAACATAAAGTCATCATAATTCACATAAAGACCATAATCATCAACCATTAGGTTTTTTTAGGTTCATGATCGAGGTTTTCTTCAAGTTTCACCTCACTTGGGAGACCGTAGATTGGGTAAGTAGGGTAAGTTGGCACTGAGGTTTGTGGTCCCATTTGAGATTGCAGTACATCTTGGAAAGGTGTAATATCAGTTGGACTTGTTTTCAATATTGGAATAGATTTAAAATGTGTTCCATGTTTACCGAATTAGGAGGTATCAACCAATTCCTTCCCATGTGTTTGAATGGGAGGATGTTGATCTTGAACCTGAAACTACTATGGTTGAGAAAACAATTCAAATTATGGATCCCTAGGAAAATTTATTTTGTGGGAAAAAAATTCCCTTGGCCCGTGTAATGTGGATGTTCATATAGGATAGCCATGAGAAATGGGAATAGGAACCATTGGTCAAGTAGTAGGGGAACTCTCTTTTTGTGAGTCTGGAATCTTGAGCCCTTTCAGGGACATGAAGTTTTCATGGTGGGGATAATAATGACACCCTTTAAGTCATAGGCACACTTTAATTTTATTTTTCTTTGTATTTAGGTTCTTTATAGAGGTTTTTAGGAATATGTGATGAAAAATTGGATTTTTGAAGAAGTTTGTACAAGCACACTATTGATGCATGGTTATTACTTATCGCGTGATATGCCTCTATGAGGTTCCAGTGGCATTTTTCATGGTTTGAGCATGGTTAGTCAAACTATGGGACATGCTAGGGGAACTATTTAGGGTATAAGCTATTATCTATGTGTGTCATATAGTTTTATCATGTATTTACCAAACCCTGTGACTCAGCTCTAGGAGACTATGAGCCCCACATTTCAAATTTTATAGGCCATAGATGATTGGTGCTTGGTTTTTATAACCATGTTCCCCTTTGAACCATTAAAAATTTATAAATTACCCCCTTTACATTTATCATTTTTATGTCCAATACCATCCTAATCCTAATTTGGCTCAACCTAAACCTTCCCTAATGCTCTTGAGGATTCTATATTTAGATTATTGACTATTATCCTTCACTCTTAATATATCTCTTCATGGTATGTTCAATTTTTGGTGCAGTTTCCTCTTCCTTTCATATATCCTTGTTTGATCTCTCATCCCCTTATCTCATTTGAACCTTTTTGGGTTGTGGATTCTAGGTAAAAGGTATTTGATAGAGTTTTGTTTTTTGTTTCTTATAGATATAGCATCATGAGGAACTGATCTTCTCTTTCCCAATCTCCATTTTCTAAGGTGAATAGTCTTTACTCCATTCTTAAGGTCCTTGTCTTGATAAAAAGGGTTAAATAAAGGATTACTTTAAATTATTGTAAATTCTTTTTGGTTATTCAATGAAATTGTTTAATTTTTGATCATTGTGTTGTTTTTAGGGAGAATCATGTTTTTAATGTGGTTTTTTATTTTAAAAATAGATTTTTATACACCAAGTGTTTGATAAAATGTTTAAATGGTGGTTTTGGTTCAAAAATGGGTATTCAAGAATGGAGGTATGTTAGAATAGAAGACATGGCACACACCCCTTAAAGGCCATTTTTGGATGAACCAAACATGAAACCCACCCTGATGGAATATTTATATTCCGAGGAGCTGGTTGCACAAAAGTCTAAATGGTTTCATGTAATGATGTGGTTCCATGTTCAAAGGGAATGCATTCCAAAGTTGATGCTAGGATCCGCAGATACCCCCAAGAATGAAATAATTCCTAAAGAACATTAAAAAAAGGATTCTTGCACATAAGACCATCATTTGTTGGAACAAAAAATTTCTTGTGAAAGGTGATGTCAGATCCCATATATCACATCATCAATCCCAAAAACCCAATTCATGAGCACACATAAGAAGAGATTTGCATGTGACTCATCTCAAAACCATCAATTTGATCATGAAAGGTGATGTAGAACCATGAAGGTTATATAGACAATCCCCAGCTACAAAGGAATAAAAGTTGAACATCCCTTCCATAGTGAAGTTTCACGCCAACAACCGATGATTTTGGATATAAATATAATCTCAACCCATCTTGGAGGAGGACCTTCAGAAGATGAAAAAAACCAAAATCATGAAAAGCCCCTCTTCAGTGACATCACACAACACCAGAATCAATAGACCCTCAAAGTTAGAAAAACTTTCACAATAGACCTCATATGGTCCCTAACTTATATCAGCATACATTTGAGAGATCATCATGCAACTAACTCCCAAGGATGATGAAATTCATGTAATAGAATAAACCTTCACGCAAATCTGGTATATGTGCAACTACAAATATTTTGTACAGTTATGACTCCCGAGTCCATGTGTTGTATTTTTTTTAGATACCATGTATCTCGAAACCCTAATTATTAATAATACAAATTTTTTTGTGTAATAACTTTCTGGTCAATGACCCGACATCCCCAATGATTACAGTGAATTCATTACCCTACCTATTACTTCTAATAATAGGTACCCAAATTTCTATAGATCCTAATTTTAGGTACCCTAATTTCAAGCATCCTAAATTACACACCTCCACGATTGTTCCAATGCCATTCCCTACAAAGAGTCACATGAGCGGTGGACACATAATCCCTAGAGGCAACATCTTTAAGGGAAACATTTTACCTATATCAGTGGAGATTACTTGTTGAGAATCTTCCTATTGAATTGAAATGGACCCTCTAAGGTGTAATCACCATCCAAATTCAATATGAAAGACATAAAAATACTTTTGTTTATGTCCTAGTGGTATGATGTTAAACTACACAACCCCGTCCTCTATACATGATGTCAAAATACATTCGTACCCTATTAAATGAACATAGGATGCCCCATTCATGATCATCATGGAATGAAATATTCTATAATATATCACAAAGGGTTGATCCTCATACATCAATAATCGTTCATGCATAATCCCCACATCATCTTCCCTATGGATGATCCTACAGAATCAGGTAGCTTCCATGCGTAATCCCCACATCATCTCCCTGAGGGATGATCCTACTGCATCCGGAAGCATCCACATGCAAGCCCACACTATCTTTGTTGACAGTCATTCCACAACATGTGCATCTATACCGCATGAAACTAAAATGAATTGATTGGAAATTTCAAATGGCCTAAAACTGTGACATCAAACTACATGGGTTTTGGTACCTATTTATCAACATGGTACATAGGATGCTTCCCTGAGGTCCAATATCGACAACTAAATCCTAGTGTGAAGTGCCCCCCTAGGGGACATAATAGACCATACTTGTGTGAAACATTCCCTCAGAGGGATACACTATTCCATCCAAGTGTGAAATATTCCCCCATGGGAACACACTCTAAAACTTTTCCCCATAGAACATTAAACCCATGAACTTATCTGTCTCTAAAAGATGTTAAACTTGTGACCTGATCCATCCCCATAATATGTTAAAATTGTTTCAAGATCTATAATCCCTACCCCATGTAGTAAACGTTATATGGCTAAGGTAAAATTCCTTGGATGACTTACAACATTGGAATCAACAACCTCACAATCGACATGGGATGTCTTGGGTTCCACACCAAAGATGCCTCAAAATGACATTCTCTCCAAAAGAGGTCATTTTATAGGTTCCCAATCTACCCAACATATATAGATGTGGAATGTTCCCAATTATACTACCTCCCCTAATCAGAGGTTCCTATCATGTCAAGGAATAAATAGTGTAATTAACCAGCATCCACCTCGAGATGGTGACATGAATGAGTTTCATGAACCTGTATTAAATCTATGAGGGGGACCTAGACTATCTGATGAGCTCTGAGGAGGAATCTATTGAAGGAGGAATCAACATCCCATCATCCCATTTTGATCAAGGATATGGAATCTCTAATTAAAGTGATGGAATCCACCCACCTTTGGAAAATGAGAATGTGGGTAAATAGAAAGAAGTTTGTTTCCACCTTGCGGAGGGATGACGTTGTGGCCTAGTGAAATAATCCAAAATATAAATGGTGAACCTCACACGAAACTATTCTACTCAATTACAGGGACTAGTAGAATTTGGGTCACCCATAAATTTTCATGTCACCGAATCCAGATATTTGTCACCAAGTCCCAATATAAAAATGGTGGGCCCATCATGAAACTCTCCTATGACTTGGGGAAGATAACGTTGGGAATCATCGGTTTGTGACATAATTAGTATAGATCCTTCTCTACTTTAGAAATAATGAATGACTTTGTGGTAGTGGGAATCAATTTCATTGTACCAGTACTGACGGATGAATCCATATGCCTTACAAGACTCAATCTACGGGAAATTGGTGACCTGGTACCAATAGGCATTAGGGATGGAGAAACATTGGTGCGACAATCCCGAATTACTACATCCCCACCACAACTTCCACCATGTGTTCAGATTTCAAGCACCCATTCCCCATATCTCCCTATGAGATCATACAGAGGAGGGTGATTAACCTCCTCGTGCACTGATATGAGCGGGAAAGGGTCATTCCCGCAAGGGGTATGACCCACTAAGATATTTAGTAATTGAGGCCTCATCGAAATCACTAACCCTAAGGGCCGCATAGGGGAAACCACCTCCCATTATGGTGGAAAACCTCTTCGGGGGGCCCTTCCCAGTGCACTATGATAGCTCAATCCCATATGATTAGGATATATGGGATGTTCGAGCTATGCTTGTAGTGACCACCACTCGGGAGCATACAAGTTCTAAAACTGAGATGTCCCACAGGATGATGAGTAGGTTGAATTCACTCCCACTATTCCAACCCCAGTCCAAAATAACCGATGCTGACATCAGGGGTCGAACAATAATATTTCCTGAAACAGGGAATCTTTTGTAGTTATTATGCCCCCTACCATCGATGGATATCCCACCATATACCATGTAATAGGCGAACAAGTATCTTTATTCACCTACCTGGGTTCAAGACCCCATTCACATCATAGGATGGACTGGTTAACTCTCTTAGTTACAGGACCCACATACATCCATTATGGGTCATACCATGATGAGGACAATCAATCTGGAGGTTCTCCCCAAACCACTATCAACTGGTATAGAGGTCATCCCTGTGCTACCACCAATCAATGTGAAGTCCCTCCTCACACTAACGCCAATCGATATGGAGGTCCCCCCATTATATCATCAATCAAAGAAAAATTCATCCCCACTCCATCAACAAACAAATAAAAGGTCCTCTCCAATTCATCAACAACTAGCATGAAGGTCCTCCCCATATCGAAGAAATACCATGGCCGAATGAACCATATTGGGGTAAGAGGGTGAACACCTACTTTCGGTGGAAAAACCCTAGGAAGCATCATGTCATCATGGACATTTCCGATTATAAAATGAATGATGACTCAATGAGGTAACATTTACCCCATATACTAGTGTATAGGGAAGAATACCAATAACTGAGGCTTATGATCCCGAAATCCATGGTCCACAAGATCCCTAAATCACTTCGTAGATGGATATAGGTGGAGGATGTTTTGGCCTCCTTCCAATGACTCGAAGTGCGACCATCACCACCACTACTAGTTTCCCTCCTCTCTACCTCCACACAATAACTTAGAGAGATTGTAAGGTTGACATTGATAACATAAGATGACGGTGACAACTTTTTTGAGTCACAAATGGATGCTGCTACCCTCACACATGGCAAAGTGATGAACACCCAAAACTACATGATAAGATCCTGACCATTATTGAGACATCTTGTGACCATTTTTAGGAAATATTTTACCCTTTGTTGGTTAAAACTTGGTTGGGTTTTTCTTTAGGGTTGTTTTTAGTGAATTTTCAAAATTTTATAAGCCCATGGGGCCGTGGATAGTTGATGTATGGTTAGGGAAAACCATGTGGTTTTCCCCAGCAATCTGTGTTCCCCATTTTAAGCCACACGAAGGGGGTACATGGTTTGACCAAACCATGTGACCACCCTCCCCAAACCATGAAACCATAGAAAGAGAGGGATTTCAGGGATGGTTTATGGTTTCGAAAATTGTGTTCCCACCTAGGAGTAACCATGAACCCCAGATAGTAGGGGCATGTGGTTTGGGTGTATAGTTTTGTCAAACTGTGTGGCCCTTCCAGGAAACTATGCATGTGGGATTTTAAACTCACAAATTTTGAATTAAAATTTATAAAACCCCCAGTTTGTGTCTTTAATCTTCCCTAGTTTTCCTAATACAAATTACTTCTCTCTTGGAGCCTCTTTAGATGATTCCTAGTCTCCTCAAACCTATTCCGGTGTGAATTGAATATCCAAAATGGGAGATCAAACCCTCTATGGTATGTAATTTTCTCCTTGATTATATTATTCTCTATCCCATATTTATTTACCCTTGGAGAAGGATGAATTATTAAATTTTTGATGGTTTAGATATAGGTATTAATGGATTTAATTTTTTTGGATCTTGATCCTAGGTTTTGATCCAAGATATTCCTCGCTGTTATCATTTCTATCATTCTACATCAAATTAAGGGCTAAGGTTTGGTGAGAGTTTTTCAATGATATTGAGGTAGGTGGTATAATTTATAATTACCATATTATTAATACTTATCTTGAGTTTTATTTGTATCTTTGAGGTTCCATGTTGTAAAATTTATTCTAAATAAGAAAAATGAATTGAATCCTCATGAAACTGGGAGACTCTTCACAGATGTCATTGGACCCATTGGAGATCATGAAACCAAACTTTATGGAAACCCATGGGGTGTGCCAATATATTTAGATGATGAATTATGAAATGTAAATAGTGTAATAATGTGTTATTGTAATTAAACTAAATCTATATTGAATGTTTGATAATGGTAATTAAAGGGTTGGTTGACTTATCCTTGAAGGGTTAATGAATTGAGTAATTAAATGGTGATAAATGGATTAATAGAGAAGTTGTTCATGTTTTTCCTTGTGATAAAAGTAAAGAACCATGGTTATATTGATAAATTAAATGATGAACTATGATGTGAATATTTTATGATAATGTTACAAATGAGTTGAGGGTGTGGCACTGATGCTCAAAGTATGCATGGGGTGATAGAATGATGCTCTAGGCTATGATGTATATTTATATGTGAATATGAAAAATGAGTTGTGGGTGAAGTACTGATTCTCCAAGTACCCATGGGGTGTCAGACAAAGTCTCTAGGCCCATGATGCATGATTGTGATAATGGTTCTCGGACTAAAACTCCAGGGTACCAAATGTAAATAAAATAAAATGAATAATTAAATCCCTTAAATGAATAATTTTTTAAAATTATATGATGTATGGTTTAGACTCTAACATAGTTCGAAGAAGGTACCTAGGGATAACATGGTTAGAAAAAGAATAATATATGATAAAAATGATTAACTTATTGTTTTTTCATTAATTTTAATACAACTACATACACTTTTATAGAATGAATATTGATTTAGACATCATTGGTGGTGGCCTACTGTGTCATAATAAAACCTTACTCGGGCCACCATTTGGTTCCCAAAAAGACTTCATGTTTTAAAGACATGCTAAGGGTAAAATCCCATTTCTAGATAGCTGAGTTAGGATTTGGGATGAAGCATGGATGAGGGAACTAAACATGATGTCCAGACCCATTTTGAAGATGTCAGTGTGTATTTATTTTTGGGTTTTCATGAGAATATTGACACATGTATGACATGACAAATTTATTGTTTTTGTTTATGGTTTTTTTCCTATTTTTGATTTATTCACGTGTTGTCTGGTTGATTATTGATTATTATAGTATCTTAACTATATAAAATATTGATTTCTATTGTTGTGTTACTTTGATAAAGACGGTATAGTCTCTCCATGTTACATATTAGACCCTTGTTTCTATTCTGCAACCTTTGGAATATAGGGATGTGTTCTTGAGGTCATCTGGGGAACCGTCTCAGGGCACTAGTATGTGAAACCCAATTCGGGTCTTTAAAAATTGGTATCAAAGGATGATTTTAGTTTCATTTAAATTATTTTATTATTTAGGAAAGTTAGATATGAGACTAGGATGAGTTGGTCCTTGGTCATTTACTCATGCATGGGAGTAGCTAAACCATGTGCGGGGGAGAAAGAAAGTACCCAGGGTGTGATTATTTTTCTAGGTTTTTGTTGTTATAGTTTAATATTATTTCACCTTGAGTGATTCATTTTTTGTGTGATGTTATTGTTTTCTGATATTTTACTCATGTCCCAGTATAGAATGAAATCTGAGTATACATGCATTATTTTAGGCACACACATAAAATAAAATTGTGTGTGGGTTTTGGGAAATGAAAATGATTTTCTTTATTTGAGTAATTTAAATGAAATGGTGCCTAATAATGAATTTTTAATGGAAATTGATGTTAAATTTGGTAATTTGAAATGTTCAATAAAAGGGTTTATGATGATAAATTTATAATTACCTCATGTTATCCATAACCTAGGTTAGTGATAGTTAAAGGTATTTTAAGTGCCACAATTTTGACCACAGGGTAATGTATACAAGAAGACTTGATATGGAATTATGTGAATATATCTTGTAAAATTATGTTAATGATGTGTTATGTTTTCTATGACGTATTTTTGGAGTTGTAGAGACATGCCTCTATGATGAAATTTGTTGGAGGTATGATAAGAAGAAATTATTGGAAATGTACATCAAATTGTGGGACAAGAGGCCCTAATAGTTCTCGGTGAAGGGAAAAGAGAGAAGTTCTGTGAGAAATTCTCTATCTTTAGGAGGTTTATAAAAGGAGGATTAGGGAGAGATGTATAGAATGTGTCTGATTTTCCACAGAAGTTCCGGTTACATCTCCCATTGAACTTTACCAGAGAGTATGGGCCTGATGTAACTAATTTTTGTATTTAGTCTATCTAGACCATCCTAGATCATTTAGAGACTCTTAAAAAAAGAGTCAAGCTGGTTATTTATATTTTATGAGGTCAAGAAACACATTAGTCAAATATTCAGTCTTGAGATGAGAAATTGCAGAGCATGGTATGAAATGAATTCTAGGAGAAGTTCCAATAACACTTTTACCCAGATATGATGAGATATGATATAGTGGAAGAGTTAATGTGGTTTACTCAGAGATGTATGTATGTGATGGACTATGCTGGTCATTTCACTAACCTTAAGCACTTTTTCCCAGTGCTAGTAGGAGATGAGGAAACTATATTACAGTGTTTTCAAGACTTAATGAAATGTGAGATTATGTATAAGGTTAAAATCATATGATTGAAGAAGTTTGTTGTGGTGGTGAATCAGACTCTCATTTCAAAGGGGAACCTAAAGGAAGATTCATAGTGGATGATAGTTAGTTTTTTATAGAATATCAGAGGTTACATAATTTCAGAGTAGGAATAATCACTATGAGAAGGATAACTAAAGTAGTGATAGGTAGAGTGGATAGGGGTAAGGATCAGTTACCCAGTGCAATAATTGGGTGTTTTTCCATCAGTTTGGTAGTCTATGTCACAATCATAGATAGTTTCCCTAACCATTGGTAAAGTTATTGAGCTTCTATAAATATGTGGAATCTACATCAGTTTTACAGGAATACATGACATATCGGTAGTGATAGAGGATCTAGAACAAACCACAGTATAGGAAGGGGGTCTTCTACACCATACTAGTATTGATGTTAGAGTACTATTGACCATGCTGGTCGAGGTGGTAGACCTGGTAATTTAGTGAAAGTGTTCCCATATCAGAATAATAGTGTGACACAAGGGACATAGATTGTAAAACATGTAATAGGGAGAGTTAAATCACATGGATTTTATCCTACACTTGTGTATTGTGAGGATGGACCATCAACAATAAGTGGTACTATTCATATAGATTCTATCCCTTATAGTACATTATTTGATACAAGTTCCTCACATTCTTTTATATATGCTCAACATTTAAATGGTTTTAGTTTGATTGTGAATTTTTAAAGTAGAGTTATGAAATTTATCACACCTCTAGTTGTACGATAAATGTAAATCTATCTATAAAGTGTTACGTAAAAGTTTCTTTATGACTTTTTCCATTCATTTATATTGTGGAAATAACAAACACATTTCCTTAATCACTATTTCTGTCTGTAAATAAATTTATATGCAACATATTTATATCTCTATGGAAATTTATATGCACATTAATTTTATATCAATGTCTAAATTAGGTTTCTTAAATCATAATAGTTACTAGAACAAATTGGATTTTTTTTAAAACTCATAATATTTAACTTTCTCAATTTAGAATCATCCAGAAAACCAAATATAATTCATAGTTTCTTAGATTATGAATTGCTACAAATTTTGGATTCATTGAGTTTCTTAAATTTTGAATCACTCAAAATTTTGGTTCCACTTAGTTTCTTAAATTCAAAATTGTCCATATGTTTTTATTCTAATTTTATGTTGCTTAAATTATGATTCACATAGAAAATTGAATATGACTCACTTAGAATATGATTCCCTTAGTTTTTCATATCTGATTAATATTTCTTAAAGTTTGATTCATATAGAAATGTGAATCTTATTCCCTGTGTTTTTTCAGTTCCGATTATCAATAATTTCCAGATCTGATTATTAACTTAGGATCTGATTTCATATTTTTCTTAATGTATTCATAACTTTCTTAATATTATGATATTTATTAAATGTTAGGATTTTATATGTTTCTTAATGATTCTATATTTAATTAATGTTATTATTTAATAAATTTCTTAAAGTTACTCTATTTCCTTAATATAATTTTTATTATATCCAGATTATTACATATTTTTGTAAAGCTAATGTTACTTGTGATAGTTTTTATTATCTAAATGGTGTTGTTGTTTCAATTACAATATAATCGTTATAAATCCCACCTATCCAAGTCCCTCTAAAATTTTAGAAAAAAATTGACCATTGGAGGATAAGTTGATCATTGGAGATCTCGCTTATAAATACCCAATAATTCAAACATGATTGATGCTATGAACTTTCGGGATAATTGAAACTCTTCTAGATTTTCTTCGTGTGAAATCCTTGAAGATTTTAAGTTTTGAATAGCTTGTTCCACATAATTAAATATTAAAGAAGCTTTGTTTTTCTTTGTGTGACGCTGATTATTGTTGTATACAATCAAGAGATTCCAAGATGAAGGAATACAGAGGTACATATTACCTACTTAATCATGGGCTTCCATGATTAAGGAAGACAAAGGTGTTGATCACCTTGCAAATTGAGGGCTTTTAGGGATAACAAGATAGATACTGATCTTCATATCTATAGATTATCTTGGTGTGGGTAATACATAATTTCTTGAAAGTATATATCAAGGGATATTTATCTATGTTTGTTGTACACACATATCTTTGGGTTAAAATATTTCATTACACTTTTACTACTTATTTAACTATACTTTCTTTTATTTCACTTCACATTTTATTATTAATAGAAAGTGTAACTTTCTTACACTTTATCATTTGTTGTAACTCTGATTTAAGATTCTATATTATTTAAAGTACAATCTTACTTAAGTATACTTGTGTGCTTATTTATTTTTAATATCTTTGTTTTTGGACTTTGGGACCTTATGATATCATTGTTAAAGATAGTAGATGGTTTTTTTAATTTTGTTTTTTTTAACCTTTTTAAACAAAGTTTCCTTAAAGTTAAAAACAAAGGTTTTTAAACTTACAATTCACCCCTTCTTGTAATTGTGTATCTCATCTCATATTTAGATCCTATATAATAGGTATGTTCTCTTGAGGTTGGTGAGTATCATTTCCTTTAGGATCTGTACATACTTTACATGTTAGGTTTTGTAACACCGTGAGATTTTATGAAAAATATTCCTTTCATTAATGTCTTGTGTTGTACGCTACACCAAAAGGAGCTTTCACAACACGCATCCTTGACTTGCCTTGCATTACACACAATCACGACCTTCCTCGATAGCATGTGTAGTACGCAATACGGAGTTTCAGTAAACAACGATATACTATTAAAATATTATTAAAACTAGCCGTTATGAATAGTAATAACCACTTTTTGAAATTTTGTAAATTTTATTTTTCAAAATGGACTTCATTTTTGGATTCAGAATATCTAAATTAGCTTAGGGTGAAATTTTGGTACTTTTCGGATAACTTTCATATTATAATGAATAGTGAAAATTACTAAATTTTAATTAAAAACAACTTTTTTAATAGAAATAATTAATAGTAATATATTATTAATTCGAGTGGTTTTAAAGTATATTTAGAATATATTTTTACAATTTAATAAAATTTTGGTCATTGGATGTAATTTCACATTTAAACCAGTTATAAACAAGTGTCAATCATTTGATAATTATTATCTCCTAAAAACACGCTATTTGTTTTGACGACGGGAATTAATTTTTAAATTAGTTAATGTAACTGATATGTTTTGAATTTGATAAAATAGACATCATTTTTGAATTCATAATATCAAATATAACTTAGGCCAAATTTTTGGTATTTTTCTGGAAACTTTCATTTTTTGATGAATAGTGAAACCACTAAGTGGTAGTTAAAAAACTGAATTTTTCATAAAACATAATTTTACCGCTTCTATGAGTGGAATTTCAAAAATCCGAGAGACACGGTTAATATCAAGGACTAAAATGTGGTTCAATGAGATGAAAATAATTTTTGGTGAATAGTAACTTTTTACTTTTTTACCAAGGTTAAAAGTAAATAGGGTAATTAAGGGTAAAAATGATATTATTATTACCCTAACACATGTCCTAATTCTATTGGATAAGTGTAATTCGACCAAAAACAACCTTAGGAATAAAATATGACCATTTAAGCCCACTTGGATTAGATTAAGACATTTATTATTAATTTATTTAAAGAAGGGTTCAAATAGTTAAAATCAAAGTTTAATATGAAAATAATTTTTAATATAGAGTTATACATAAGATAAATTAGACTATAAATATTCATTAGAAAGCTAAAACTAGTTCCTAAATAATGGTATTTTATTTGTAATTTTTAGACATTAAATAATTTAATTTATTCATGACACAACGATGATGCAATAATTATCTTATTAATGAAATATTGATATAATTGATGTTATAAATACCCAAATAAATGTAATTTGAGACCTTTTATGAATTACACTAATTTTATAGGTTAATATGACATGTTATTATTGATTATATTAACTTTATTAGAACTAATAATTCTGTTATGAGTTTTACAAAAATCAATTACCAAATACTGTCAAAATTGACATAAAATAGTTTTTAAAACAAATATTATATTATTAATTGTTATTATATTCCTAAAAATCTAAGGTTTGGCCAAATGAATTAGATAAGGTTATATATATTAATAATAAACAACTTGGGGTTAGTTTTTCTTGATATAGTAAGTTTATTAACCTTATAGTATAAGAAAACAAGAAGACACGGTAAAAGTTAAATTATCTAACTTAAAGTTAAATCTAAATGATAAGCTTAAAATTGATACCTAAACTTGTCTAAATTCTATTGGATGAGAGTATTTCGACCCCTACTCACCTTATCTTCGAAATATATCAATTTTTAGCTATTAAAAACCTAATTTCACTTTATAATAAAATAATATTTTTAGTTATTCCAATGGTGCCCCTCTCCTCCCCTATAAAAGGGCACCTCCTCCCCCTCTTCCTCACACCACTTTGAGCCTTCAAGCTCGGCCAAACCCTGTCAATTTCTTCTCTCCACTTCCCTAGAAACATCCTAGAGGTTCTGGTCTTCTTCAAAGACCTATTTTAGTGCCCTAAAAGGAGGTCTCAAAGAAGCACTTCAAAGAAGAGGAGGTTCGGACACTTTCGAAGAAAATCAGACCTAAGGTAAGGGAAATATCACAATCTCATTTTTATTCGAGATTGCTTATTTGTAAGTATTTACTGGGGTGTATTTTATCATCCACATCCATGTTTCCTCAATATTTAATAATATTTCCATCCACCTACAATTGTTTAAATCCAATTTTACCCTTCGGTGAGTTTTTAGTAAAGGATATGAAAGGAATCTTTTGTCATTTTTCGTACGAGGTACTTTTTTTTGACTTTTCAGACAAAAGTATGAGAAGAATTTTTTATTTTAACTTATATGACATGAATGGATTTTTAAAAAATTATTTCCAAGAAGCTTCCCTTAGAAGTTTTCAAGTTTATTTTTAATCAACTTCTTTTAGTTTATAATTGTATGACATGTTAAGAAAAGAAAAGTGTTTTTGAAGTAGAAAGGATATTTTCCTCAAGAATGGAGTTCAAGTGTTTTATCAAAATTATTTTCTATCTTAGATAATATAGGGTTCTTTTTCTATACCTATTGTTACATTGATTTTTTTATGTTGTGATGGAATTAATTTTATGAATTCCTTTATCTTATATGAATTGTTTTATGATGTCATGTTGTTTAAGAATCCCATTTTTATTACATGGGTTAGGCTATGATGTATGGTTTATGATTTTGTGGCACACATAAGAATGGTATCATTATGAGATGGGTTGGACCTATATCTCCCTCCAATGCATTGGGTAAAGATTTTATATCTCATGAGATAGACATGGCTGGAACGGTAGGTTATACCGGTTCAGTGAAACGGGACTGAAACGAGGAGTGAACTCGGTTCAGAAAGGGACTTTGTCCATTAAGATAGCCTTGGAAATGAGTCTTGACTAATAATAAATGATTCTATATGATTGTGTGTGTATGCCACAAAGTTTCATGTTTTATGTTATGATTATTGGGATTACATTTCACTACTATGATTTATCCCATGTTATGAAATTATGATCTCTTTTGCAGGTTAAGATTTCCAAAAGATATGTTCTTATGAATATGACGTGATTGATATTTCTTTTGTTTACCCTTACTGAGCATTTGAGCTCACCCTTTTATGTTTTCTTTTCCCCAGGACATAAAGAAAGGATTTAGGTTTTTTAAAAAAAAAAAGATCTTTATGGGAGATATTGAAGATCTTTCACCACGATTAGAAGATTATATTCCGAGTTTCCAAAGACACTAAACTATTACGGTCCTTGTGTGTGTGATTTTTTTATGTAATAAGTATTCCGCAAACGTAATGTAATGTCCATGTACGTCAAGCTTCGGGTCTCTACAGTTGGTATCAGAGGAAAGGTTGAGTCAACCTTTTGAAACTAGGATGCGAGAACTTTAGTGTGATCCCTAGAGATATTTCTAAGGTATGTCTAGGGATGTCCCTAAGGTTAAGTATACGTATAGGTTATAGTCCTAGAATTACACTAACGATCATATAATTAAATCTAATATGTTAGATATTGAAGGTACTCGCCCTTTATTATGTTGTTTTCCCTAGCATGATTTTTTCCTCTTACACTATAATTTTTGGGTTTTAGACGATGGTTGGAACCCGAAGGAACCGTGCTGATCAATGCAATGGACAATGAAATGATTGTCCTCCTGAACAAATAAATGTTATGGGAGATGGAGTGAAAAATCTTATTGCTATACTTACACAAGATATGAATCATTCTGGACTTCCAAATGAGCAGAGAAGGGAACAATATTCTATTGAGTCCTTCATGAGGCAACGTCCACCTTCTTTCAGTGGGTCTTCTGATCCACTTGTTGCTGAACAATGGATCAGTACCACTGAAAGGATATTTTCAGTTGTTCAATGTTCTGAACATGATAAAGTCATCTTAGCAGTATATCGTTTGGAAGGTGAAGCTGATCAATGGTGGAATCTTATCAAGAATACGAGGCAAAGAGATGAAATTGAGTCCATGGAATGGGACGAGTTCAAGAACTTATTTTTTAATAAGTACTTCCCTCGTATTCTTCGAACAAAGATGGAGAAGGAGTTTCTTGAACTAAAGCAAAAGGATGATGAATCTGTTGGTATATACGAAGCGAATTTTACAAGGCTTGCAAGGTATGCATCTGGATTTATCATCCAACCTGAAAGTAATGTTGATCGATTCTTCAGTGGCTTAAAACCAAGTCTCTGAAGGGCATTAGCTATAAGAGACTTCAATAGCTATTAAGAAATTGTGCGTTGTGCTATCATAGTATAAATGGAAGTTGGTGTTACTTATCCATATCATAGTTTTGACAAGAAACGAAAGATGGAGTTCAAGGAGAAATCTCAGAATAATGGTGAAAAGAAGATGAATGTTTCCTTATGCTCAATGTGTGGAAAAAAGCATGGTGGATATTGTCTTAAAGGGCCAAGTAAATGTTTCAAATGTGGAAAGGAAGTTCATCGAGCATTTGAATGCCGCAATGATGGGAAGAAGATGTCTAATGATACAAACAAAGGAAGGGATACACAGAATGAACCTACTACACTTCAATGTTTCAAGTGCAAGGAGATGGGACATTATGCCAATAAATGCCCTAATCCAAGGGTTAGTGATGATCGACATGGGCAACCACTTAAGGCAAAGGACAAAGGGAAGTCACATGCGATCACCATTGGTGATGTTGAATATGACAACGATGTGGTGGAATGATTAAGTGTTTATGTAATGGGATTCCAAAATAATGTTGAGTATTGGAATATTTATGTATTGGTCTATTGTGGTCTTCAATAATTTTGTGGTACCGGTAACCATGGAAAGTGATTGAGATATTTTTGGAAAAAAGCAGATATGCGCATAATGAAGGGAAACCGAGAAAATGACATATTTGACAGTATTCATGAGCTCATGATTGATATAAGGACTAAGTGATATCATGGTTTGAGTATATATAATTTTAAGGATTTTGGTATGTGGAAAGTGTTAACTTTTAACTTCATTCATGTTTTCACTAAGGTTCAATGGGTATTCCAGATAACACATGATTAAGGCCTTTGAATGTTTGGAATGTGACCAACAAGACATATCTTATGATATATGGGGATTAACGATGGTATTAAATCTCTGGTAATCGTTTTCACTATATTATGAGAGTGGACTGCAGTATTATGGATAAGCCTAAAGATTGGAATGGACTATGTTGTACATAAGTTAGTATTGTTAAAGGATAAAAGTTTTTTCGATATTATTGATGGGATGTTATAGTAATATAGTTTTAGAAAAAGGACAACCTACAGGATGGGCGACAGCCCATCGCGTCGGACAAGGCCGTAGGAATCGAACCCACAACCGAAGTGCGACTGGCCTTTATCACCTACCACTGGCCTACATGATGTCCCTGTTTAGTAGAAACTAGTTTTATTATATTAATTAGTATGATATATGAAGTATAAGTCCATTTTAGGAACCATATATGATTAATCTCACTATAGATGGACTTATGTATTTTTTTGATAACTTTTCTAACCTTTTTTTTGAGACAGATGGAATGACCCATCATTCTATCACATGATCTACTATCATATCACTAATGACAAATTCAACATCATTTATTTAAGAGATGAAGTGGAAATTGTCCAAAGAATGAACAACGGTGAGACTATACCGAAATCACGAAAGTATTTCTTCTAATTCCAATTTCATCAACTTTAGGGAAACGATCTTGAAAACCAAAAATGTTGTCCTAGTGCTCTTATATATGATGAATCGGATGGTACCTTAGATCGTCACAAATTTATGGCT
This sequence comes from Viscum album, assembly GCA_963277665.1. Taxonomy (NCBI): domain Eukaryota; kingdom Viridiplantae; phylum Streptophyta; class Magnoliopsida; order Santalales; family Viscaceae; genus Viscum; species Viscum album. The sequence goes on along the minus strand of OY728123.1, from coordinate 938,179,421 downwards.
TTGTGATTGCTGGCTTTTCCACAGCGATGTTCTCTACCACTCTCCATCAGAACATGATGGTTAGATTTCTCTTCCATATCCATATTTTCAATTATGTGGAAACCCAGTGATTAGTTTATTTGGGTAACCGTTACGTTTCATACTTCTTTTTATAAATATTGGTTTTGGTATTCCTTTTTACGATGTGGGTTTCTATCAAAGAATCTTTCGAATAGTAAACCATTTATAACCCCGACGAATTTCGAGGGCTAAATTCATTTTAAGGGGGGTAGAATGTAACACCCTGAGATTTTATGAAAAATATTCTTTTCATTAATGTCTTATGTTGTACGCTACATCAAAAGGAGCTTGCACAACACGTATCCTTGACTTTCCTTGCATTACACGCAATCGCGACCTTCCTCGATAGCATGTGTAGTACGCAATACCGAGTTTCACTCAACAACGATATGCTATTAAAATATTATTAAAACTAGCCGTTATGAATAGTATTAACAACTTTTTGAAATTTTGTAAATTTTATTTTTTAAAATGGACTTCATTTTTGGATTTGGAATATCGAAATTAGCTTAGGGATAAATTTTGGTACTTTTCGGATAACTTTCATATTCTGATGAATAGTGAAAATTACTAAATTTTAATTAAAAACAACTTTTTTAATAGAAATAATTAATAGTGATAAATTATTAATTTGAGTGTTTTTAAAGTATATTTTGAATATATTTTTACAATTTAATACAATGTTGGTAATTGGATGTAATTTCACATTTAAACCAGTTATAAACAAGTGTCAATCTTTTGATAGTTATTATCTCTTAAAAACACGCTATTTGTTTTGACGAAGGGAATTAATTTTTAAATTAGTTAATGTAACTGATATGTTTTTAATTTGATAAAATAGACATCATTTTTGAATTCATAATATCAAATATAGCTTAGGCCTAATTTTTGGTATTTTTTTGGAAACTTTCATTTTTTGATGAATAGTGAAACCACTAAGTGGTAGTTAAAAAACTGAATTTTTCATAAAACTTAATTTTACCGCTTTTGTGAGTGGAATTTCGAAAATCCGAGAGACACGGTTAATATCAAGGACTAAAATGTGGTTCAATGAGATGAAAATAATTTTTGGTGAATAGTAAATTTTTACTTTTTTTTACCACGATTAAAAGTAAATAGGGTAATTAAGGGTAAAAATGATATTATTATTACCCTAACACATGTCCTAATTCAATTAGATAAGTGTAATTAGACCAAAAACAACCTTAGGAATAAAATATGACCATTTATGCCCACTTAGATTAGATTAGGACATTTATTATTAATTTATTTAAAGAAGGGTTAAAATAGTTAAAATCAAAGTTTAATAAGTAAATCATTTTTAATATAGGGTTATACATAAGATAAATTCGACTATAAATATTCATTAGAAAGATAAAACGATTTCCTACATAATGGTAGTTTATTTGTAATTTTTAGAAATTAAATAATTTAATTTATTTATGACACAACGATGATGTAGTAATTATCTTATTAATGAAATATTGACATAATTGATGTTATAAATACCCAAATAAATGTAATTTGAGACTTTTTATGAATTACACTAATTTTCTAGGTTAATATGACATGTTATTATTGATTTTATTAACTTTATTCGAAATAATAATTCTGTTATGATTTTTACAAAAATAAATTACCAAATATTGTCAAAATTGACATAAAATAGTTTTTAAAACAAATATTATATTATTAATTGTTATTATATTCCTAAAAATCTAAGGTTCGGCCAAATGAATTAGATAAGGTTATATATATTAATAATAAAAAACTTGGGGTTTGTTTTGCTTGATATAGTATGTTTATTAACCTTATAGTATAATAAAACAAGAAGACACGGTAAAAGTTAAATTATCTAACTTAAAGTTAAATCTAAATGATAAGGTTAAAATTGATACCTAAACTTGTCTAAATTCTATTGGATGAGAGGATTTAGACCCCTACTCACCTTAGCTTCGAAATATATCAATTTGGAGCTATTAAAAACCTAATTTGACTTTATAATAAAATAATATTTTTAGTTATTCCAAAGGTGCCCCTCTCCTCCCCTATAAAAGGGAACCTCCTCCCCCTCTTCCTCACCCCACTTTGAGCCTTCAAGCTCGGCCAAACCCTGCCAATTTCTTCTCTCCACTTCCCTAGAAACATCCTAGAGGTTCTGGTCTTCTTCAAAGACCTATTTTAGTGCCCTAAAAGGAGGTCTCAAAGAAGCACTTCAAAGAAGAGGAGGTTCGGACACTTTCGAAGAAAATCGGACCTAAGGTAAGGGAAATATCACAATCTCATTTTTATCCGAGATTGCTTATTCGTAAGTATTTAATGGGGTGTATTTTATCATCCACATCCATGTTTCCTCAATATGTAACAATATTTCCATCCACCTACAATTGTTTAAATCCAATTTTACACTTCGGTGAGTTTTTAGTAAAGGATATGAAAGGAATCTTTTGTCGTTTTTCGTACGAGGTACTTTTTTTTACTTTTCCGACAAAAGTACGAGAAGAATGTTTTCTTTTAACTTATACGGAATGAATGGATTTTTAAAAAAATATTTCTAAGAAGCTTACCTTACAAGTTTTCAAGTTTATTTTTAATCAACTTCTTTTAGTTTATAATTGTATGACATATTAAGAAAAGAAAAGTGTTTTTGAAGTAGAAATGATATTTTCCTCAAGAATGGAGTTCAAGTGTTTTATCAAAATTATTTTCTATCTAAGATAATATAGGATTCTGTTTCTATCCCTATTGTTACATTGATTTGATTATGTTGTGATGGAATTATTTTTATGAATTCCTTTATCTTATATGAATTGTTTTATGATGTCATGTTGTTTAAGAATCTCATTTTATTACATGGGTTATGCTATGATGTATGGTTTATGATTTTGTGGCACACATAAGAATGGTATCATTATGAGATGGGTGGGACCTATATCTCCCTCCAATGCATTGGGTAAAGATTTTATATCTCATGAGATAGACATGGATGGAATGGTAGGTTATACCGGTTCAGTGAAACATGACTGAAACGAGGAGTGAACTCGGTTCAGAAAGGGACGTTGTCCACTAAGATAGTCTTGTAAATGAGTCTTGACTAATAAGAAATGATTCTATATGATTATGTGTGTATTCCACAAAGTTTCATGTTTTATGTTATGATTATTGGGATTACATTTCACTACTATGGTTTATCCCATGTTATGAAATTATGATCTCTTTTGCAGGTTAAGATTTCCAAAAGATATGTTCTTATGAATATGATGTGATTGATATTTCTTTTGTTTACCCTTAATGAGCATTTGAGATTACCCTTTTATGTTTTCTTTTCCCCAGGACATAAAGAATGGATTTAGGTTTAGAAAAAAGATCTTTATGGGAGATATTGAAGATCTTTCACCACGATTAGAAGATTATATTCCGAGTTTCCAAAGACACTAAACTATTAAGGTCCTTGTGTGTGTGTTTTTGTTATGTACTAAGTATTCCGAAAAAGTAATGTAATGTCCATGTACGTTAAGCTTCGGGTCTCTACAGGTTTTGACTTGTTTTTATGTATGGAATGGTTGGTATCATACCCAGCCCACATCGATTGTTACCATAAGAGAGTTACATTTATGTCTCATAAGGGTAAAAGTTATGTTCATCATGGAGAATGGAATATCCAGGTATGTTTTGCAGGGCTCGTTCATCAGCAATTTGGGGAACGCACTGCCCAAGTTTCAAGGCTTCTGTTGGATGATGGGGTTGTACAACATAGTGTCATTCCCCCCATAGTTGATTGGTTTCAGGATGTTTTTCCTATGGTGTAAAATCCATAAACCCAGTAAAACGAATCTAGTGCCTTATTTCATTACATTGGTACTAAGTACAATAAATCACATCCCAAAGGACCAAATAGTATATTAGCTTTGGAAAACCATACACAAACATAAGTTTTACATTACAACTTGAAAAGGAATAAAACATATAAAATCCATTAAAAACATTCTTATTCTCCTATATTATCCTTGCATGTCAATAATAATATACATCTTGACATCCTGGGGAAAAATAAAACATAAGAAATGGGTGATCTCAGATTCGTATTAAGGGTAAGAATATATTGGAAGTTATCATAAAAAAACATAAACAATAAGGAAAGCTGGATAACTAAAAAAACATGCCATTAAAGCTGAATCTCGAGTATAATATGTCAAGAATAAAAGTTGATCAAATAATTCCATATAAATAATCCCATTAGAATGAAACATATCCATGGATATTCTACTGATCTAGTAATCACATGGATTATCAATAACTTATCTCATAATTATGTGATGCATAATGCAGTACATCATAAATACACCATCAAGGCCTCAACCAAGAAGTCTATATAAATGGGTATGGCCTAGGCAAAAACCCGATCTAGTTTTCCTCAAGAGATGTACTGATGCGTCGTGGGGATATAGAGGTCCCCACCCAACACTTACTAGGTCCAATGAATTCCTCATATAAAAGGGGTGAAACATTATAAACATATAAATTAATATTTAAACCATTATATGAATTGTAAATAATTTCCTCTATTAGTAAACATAATCATAAACTATCTAGAGTAATATGGGTAATGATATCAAGATAGTCCATCCCCAGTCAAAATGATCATAAAAATTCAATAAAATATGGTATATGGTAACATAAGATGTAAATCTCAGTTGATAATAAGATTATACAGAGGGTGTTTAAATAGAGTAAAATACTCTAACAAAATCATTCAATATTTCTTGAGAGAAATACCCCTTTTACCATTGAATCACTTATATAAAAAAACCATGCAATTATAAAAGAAAACAATTTCCTTGAAAATTACAATGATTTTTTTTAATGGATTCCCCAATCCATTAATGTATCATAAAATTCGTACAATATAATCATTCCATTTATGTTAAAAAAACATTTCCTTTAAACATTGAAATAAAGAAACAATAAAAAGGGAATTTTTAAAAGAATTTATAAGAGTTAACCAAATTAATCGATTATGTGTATTAGCTATATATCCACATAAAATAAGTGGAGATAAAATATAATATAATATAAATTATTTTAACACATAATCATAGCATGAAATGATCATTGGTGTAGAATTTTAACCCATAGAATAGAAATTGGGTAAAAAAATTCCCTTACCACTTTGTATTTAGTCCAACTGTATTTCCCATAACATTAATAATTATGAAATTAAACATTGAACACCATGAAGATAAAATGATACATGATATTATATATCAAATGGAAGTATACATACACCACAATAAAATAATAATTGTAGAAAAATGAATATCTCACCGAAATAAAATTGAGATGGGAAAACCCTTAAGTTATCTCTGAAAGTGTTATGTACTTTTACTTAATATCCTGGAAAATAAAATTATATTCTTTAATTACTTAATTAATAACCTGATAATAATATATTTGATTTGTTAAAATTTTATTAAGTTAATTTATGACCATTTTTATGGGTTATAATGTTTGGATGTGTTGTTCTGGATGAATTTTTTTTGTTGTTTTTCATGACCAGTTTACTTGTATAGAATTAAGGAAGTTCATGTAAAATTATAATAATCCTCCAGAGTTGAAATAATATTTTATTAATGAACTTTAAATATGATTAAATTCTCTTATATATCATTTGTGTAACAACCTGAGATTTTATAAGATATATTATTTTTAATTTATTTCATATCTTCTATTGAACGATACAGCAAGATTATCTTTCACTATACGCAACATCGTATTAGCTTGCAGTATACGCAACACAATTCTTGGATCGTGTTATACACAATTTCATGTTCATTTGATAGAAGTTATTCTATGCAACATTGAGTTTATATATATATATATATTCAATGTATAAATGAAATATGGTTGTATTTTGTTATACGCAACAACAAAAGAGTCTTTCACTACACGCAACCCTTACTTGGTTTTCATTACACGCAATCACAACCTTTTTCGATAGCGTGTGTTGTACGCAATACCAGGTTTTACTAAACAATGATATATTATTATAATATTATTATGAACTAGCCGTTATGAATAGTATTAACTAAATTTTGAATTTTATAACATTATTATTCATCTTACACATTTTCTAGAACATGGTATAAGAACAAAATAATGTTTTTGGGTAAAATAAGTATTTCTAAAAAAATGCAGTTTTGCTACCTTTTGATGGCGCACCCACTTTAAATCTAGTTTTTGAAATGTTTATAAGTTCAATTTGACAAAATAAATTTCTTCTTTGGAATCAAGAAATAAAAATTTACTTTGGATAAAATTTTCATATTATTCTGGTAACTTTCATATTTTGATGAGTAGTAAAAACACGCTATATTTTAATTAAAAACAACTTTTTTTCATCACAATAATTTATATGGTTAAATTATAATATTGAATGGTTTTAAATAATAAATAGAATATATTTTTACCATTTAATATAATTTATGTCATTAGCATTGATTTTACATTAAATTCGTAGGTTAAATCAATTCAATCTTTTGCAATGTTTTAAAGAAAAACCCGTTTTCTTTCGACAACGGGATTAATTTCAATTTAATTTCTTCAACTTTTGTGTATTGAATTTGGAAAAATGGATTCCATATTTGGAATCAGTGGGTCCTAATTATGTTAATAAGCTACTTTTTATTTTTGGGAATCATGAATAGTACCTATGGTAAATTTTATTTACCATAGTTAAAGGTAAATTTGGTAATTAAGGGTAAATATAATATTATAAAATTACCCTAACACATGTGAAAATTCTATTGGATGGCTAAAAGTATACCCATATAATCTAATGGTCAGATTAGATTCACTTAATGGACTTTTTCCCATGAAAATAACTTAATTATTATTAAAACCAAAGAAAGTGACAACATGTCACTCTCTTAAATATTATAAGTATAATAATATTTATTTAGTGATAAACATCATAAAACCTCGAACATGAATAGTATCCAGAAAGCTAATAAAATTATCTACATCATGACAATTTATTTAGATTTTTTAGTAATTAAATAATTATCATTAATGGTGATACATTAATGATTCATAAATTATTTATTAAGTGAAAAATCAGTAATATAGTTTTTATTGAAATAATAATACCCATTAAAAGACTCACAAACCTGACCAAAACTTATTTTTAGTGTATATATATACCATAATCATCTAATTACCTAATATATAACCGTTTGGAGTCTCATAAAAGTGATTATGACACTTATATTAGTTTATTTTAAATGATTCCAAAGTTGTCACCTTCATAATTTAATAAATATAACAATTTAAATATTGTGATTTTAAGATTATAAATTAGATTAAAAGTATTATTGTGAAAGGTAATAGATTTATTTTCATCATATGATTTTAGTTTTAATTTTTATGCAACAAATAAGTATATTAAATAATTATACAAAAATGTTGTAGTATTTATTTTATTAAGAGATAAACCAAATAAATGGTTTTAAAAATAATAAAATAAATATTATCTGAACTATTTAATGTGCTAAAATAATTTTCTATATACATATGATATTTTATTAATCTATTAAATAATTTATTTCGAACATATCTTAAGTATATATTTTATTTAAATTAAAATAAATGAATAGTGTCAAAATTGACACTATTGTTATTTTATAAAAATAACATATTATAAAATTGTTTAAAAATCACAAAAATATTTAAAAATTTTAAATTTAAATTTATATGGTCTATAATGTTATAAAGAAAACAATTATGGAAAATTCACAACAAATAAGTAATTATTTTTTATATGTTAAAATTTATAATTTTATTACCACAAATAAACTTAAATAGATTAAATAAGGATAAATCAAAATGATAAGGTTTAAAATAAGATCCAAACATGTCTAAATTTTATTTGTTGATGCGATTACAACCCTATCTCATCTAATATTCGAATATGAGTCATTTTTGGAGGTTTTTAAATGGGGTTATATTTATTATAAATTAATATTTTTAAGAATTCCAAAGGTGCCCCTCTCCTCCCTTATAAAAGGGAACCTCCTCCCTCTCTTCCACACACCACGTTGAGCCTTCAAGCTCGGAAAAACCCTGGACAATTATCTTCTCCACTTCCCTAGAAACATCCTAGAGGTCCTGGTCTTCTTCAATGACCAATTGTAGTGCCCTAAGAGGAGGTCTCAAAGAGGCGCTTCAAATCATGTTTTACATTATTGATGTAAGTAATCATGATCTAAGTAATCATATGAATAATTACAAGTCAAAACACGGACGACAAATGAAACTATTTTAACCAAAACACTCTTTAACATGGAATTTACAAAAGGACGGGTAATATAAAGTCATAAGTGAACCATATATGATATCATAAAAATTAATATGATTATCTAATAAGTCAATAAAATTATTTAAATCATTATACAGGAGTTTCGGATACGTACGAAGCATATCGGACCTAAGGTAAGGGATAATTGTGCAAATCTCATTTTTAACCGAGATTGCTTATTCGTAAGTGTTTACTGGGGTTATTTCTATCATCCATGTCCATGTTTTATAAAAGTGTTTTCATGTATGTATAAAGTACGTTTTACCCATTTTTGACTTTTACTACATGGTATGTAAGGAATATTTCTTTTGTTTACGTTACGAGGTACTTTTTGACTTTTCCGGCAAAAGTACGAAAAGAATGTTTTTTTAACTTGTACGGCACGAATGGATTTTTACGGTTTTATAAAGACTTATATTCATGAAGCTTCCTCCAAAACATTTTATGACTATTTTCAAAAAAATCTATTTCTTTTAAAATTTCATGACGTTTTGTGAAAAGAAATTGATTTTGATGAAGAAAGGATATTTTCTTCAAGAATTCATTTCAAGTGTTTTATCAAAACCATTTTCCATCTAAGATGAAATTATTTTATATGTGTATGTTTCAAGTGTAATGTCTCTATGATTTACATGGTTTCACTTTTCTTATAATGAAATGATATCCATTTCTTTTATATGGATTATGTGATGATGGGATGATGTTTATGAAACCCATTTTATTCGTTGGGTTATTATGAATGATGTATGTTTATTTTGTGGCACAAGTAAGAATGATTTCATTATGAGATGGGTGGGACCTATATCTCCCTCCAATGCATTGGGTAAAGATTTATATCTCATGAGATAGAAATGGCTGGAACGGTAAGTTAATCTGGTTCAGTATTACAGGACTGGAACGAGGAGCGAACTCGATTTAGAAAGGGACTTTGTCCACTAAGATGGTCTTGCCAGCAATTCCTTGGCTACTATGGAAATCATTACATGTTCTTAATGGATTCCACAATTACATGTTTTATTCCCATGCTATATTATCATGATTTATGTTCCATTATGATCTATGCCTTATGTACTTCCATGTTTTATGTCGTTGCTCAAGATTTTTAATGTTCATGTTTTTTTATGTTCAAATGTATATGGTATGTTTTATATTATCCATGTTTACCCTTACTGAGAATTTGAGCTCACCATTTTTATGTTTTCTTTTCCCCAGGATATAAAGAAAGGTTTTAGGTAAGAAAAAAAGGGGGGAAATCTTTTTGGGATATGTTGAAGATCTTTCACCATGATTAGAAGATTACATTCCAAGTTTCCAAAGACACTAAACTATTACAGTCCTTGTGTGTCTTTTTTTGTTATGTATTAAGTATTCCACAAAAGTAATGTAATGTCCATGTACGTCAAGCTTCGGGTCTCTACATTTGGTATCAGAGGAAAAGTTTAGTCAAACTTTGGAAACTAGGATGCGAAAACATTAGTGAGATCTCTAGAGATAAGTATAAGGTATGTCTAAGGATGTCCCTAAGGTTAAGTATACATATAGGTTGTAGTCCTAGAATTGAGCTAACTGTCTTAGAATTTAACCTAATATGTTAGATATTGAGGGTACTCCCCCTTTACTATGTTGTTTCCTCTAGCATGATTTTTGCCTCTCACAGAATTCTTTTATGTTTTAGTCAATGGTGGGAACCAGAAGGAATTCGGTTAACATTGAATCCAATGAAAAAAATTGGTGACTATGAGCAACAAAATTGTGTAATGACTAGAGAGAAAGGTATTGTGATTATTCCGAACCAGTCATCGTGATATATGATTAACAAGGTGAAATTTAGTGGAATGCCTAATTCATCAAATAAGAGGAAGATAGACTTTTATGCATGTTCGCATGTTGAGGAGCATAAAGAAAGGAAGATTGAGATTTATAAAGAAGGGAAGAAGAACCTTGAGGAATACCTAAAATGGAGGGATAAATGTTTGTCTGTGTGGAGAAAAGGGTCATAGCGTGATAGACTATTATGGAGTTCAATGTCTTATTTGCGGAGAACATGGGCATTACCCAACTCAATGCCCTGACCTAAAAAGTTACTTCTAAATCAAGGAAGGAATTATTCCAGGACAATCATTAAAGAGGATGGTTTGAAGTGTTTATGTATTGGTATTCAAAAAATAATGTTGTTGAGGTACTTTTTTGGTATATTGGAATACCTATATATTGGTCCATTGTGGTTTTCCATAAGAATATGGCATCGGTAACCATGGAAAGTGATTGAGATATTATTGGAAAGAAGATGATATGTGCATAATGAAGGGATAATGAGAAAATGAAATGTTTGACAATATTCATGATCTCATGATTGATATAAGGACTAAGTAATATCATGGTTTGAGTATATATAATTTTTAGGATTTTGGTATGTGGAAAATGTTAACTTTTTACTGCAATTATGTTTTCACTAAGGTTCAATGGGTATTCATTTTTTCAAGAGAATACATGATTAAGGCCTTTGAATGTTTAGAATGTGACCAACAAGACTTATCTTATGATATATGGGGATCAACGATGGTATTAACATTCTTGTTATATGAAATCTCTAGTAATCATTTTCACTATAATATGAGAGTGGACTGCAATATTATGGATAAGCCTAAAGATTGGAATGGATTATGTTGGACATAAGTTAGTATTGTTTAAGGATAGATGTTTTTTTGATATTATTTATGGGATGTTATAGTAATGTAGTTTTAGAAAAAGGACAACATGCAGGATGGGCGATAGCCCATCGCGTCGGACAAGGCTGTGAGAATCAAACCCACAACTGAAGTGAGACAGGCCTTTATCACCTACCACTGGCCTACAGGAAGTCCTTGGTTAATGGAATGTAGTTTTATTTTATTTAGCTGTATGATAAATAAAGTATAAGTCCATTTTTGGAACCATATACGATTAATCTCACCATAATATGGAATTATAACTTTTTCTAACCTTTTTTTTTAAACAGATGGAATGACCCATCATTCTATCACATGATCTATTAATGCTTCACGAATAACAAATTCAACTTCATTTATTTAAGATATGATGTGGAAATTATTCAATTTAAGAACAACAGTGAGGTTGTACCAAAATCATGTAAGTATTTCTTTTAATTCATCAACTTTAGGGAAATGATCTTGAAAACCAAAAATGTTGTCCTAGTGCTCTTATATCCGATGAATCAGATGGTACCTTAGATCATCACAAATTTATGGCTTTGTGACTGATGGATTTTTCATAGCCATGTTTTCTACCACTCTCCACCAGAACATGATGGTTAGATTTTTCTTTCATATCCATATTTTCACCTATGTTATCCTATATGGAAACCCAGTGATGAGTTTCATTGGGTAATCGTTACATTTCATACTTTAGTTTTTAAAATTAACTTTTCGTATTCCTTTTTACGATGTGGGTTTCTATAAATAGTAAACGATTTATAACCCCGATGAATTTCGAGGGCGAAATTCATTTTAAGGGGGGTAGAATGTAACAACCCGAGATTTTATAAGATATATTATTTTTAATTTCTTTCCTATCTTCTGTTGAACGATACAACAAGATTATCTTGCACTATACACAACACTGTATTAGCTTGCAGTATACACAACACAATTCTTGGATCGTGTTATACACAATTTCAAGTTCATTTGATAGAAGTTATTCTATGCAACATTGAGTTTATATATATATATATATATATATATTCAATGTATAAATGAAATATGGTTGTGTTTTGTTATATGAAACAAGAAAAGAGTCTGACACTACACGCAACCCTTACTTGGTTTTCATTACACGCAATCGCGGCCTTCCTCGATAGCGTGTGTTGTACGCAATATCGGGTTTTACTAAACAACGATATATTATTATAATATTATTATGAACTAGCCGTTATGAATAGTATTAACTAAATTTTGAATTTTATAACATTAGTATTCATCTTACACATTTTCTAGAACATGGTAGAAGAACAAAATAATTGTTTCGGGAAAAATAAGTATTTCTCAAAAAATGCAGTTTTGCCACCTTTTGATGGCGCACCAACTTTAAATCTAGTTTTTGAAATGTTTATAAGTTCAATTTGAAAAAATAAAATTCTTATTTGGAATCAAGTAATAAAAATTTACTTTGGATAAAATTTTCATATTATTCTGGTAACTTTCCTATTTTGATGAATAGTAAAAACACGTTATATTTTAATTAAAAACAACTTTATTTCATCGCAATAATTTATATGGTTAAATTATAATATTTAATGGTTTTAAAGTATAAATAGAATATATTTTTACCATTTAATATAATGTATGTCATTAGCATTGATTTTACATTAAATTCGTAGGTTAAATGAATTCAATCTTTTGCAATGTTTTAAAGAAAAACCTGTTTACTTTCGACAATGGGATTAATTTTAATTTAATTTCTGAAACTTTTGTGTATTGAATTTGGAAAAATGGATTCCATATTTGGAATCAGTGGGTCCAAATTATGTTAATAAGCTACTTTTTATTTTTGGTAATTATGAATAGTAACTACGGTAAATTTTATTTACCATAGTTAAAGGTAAATCGGGTAATTAATGGTAAATATAATATTATAAAATTACCCCAACACATGTCAAAATTCTATTGTATGGCTAAAAGTATACCCATATCACCAAAGGGTCGGATTAGATTCATTTAATGGACTTTTTCCCATGAAAATAACTTAATTATTATTAAAACCAAAGAAAGTGACAACATGTCACTCTCTTAAATCTTATAAGTATAATAATTTTAATTTAGTGATAAACATCATAAAGCTTCGAACATTAATAGTATTCAGAAATATAATAAAATTATATACATCATGATAATTTATTTTGATTTTTTAGTAATTAAATAAATATCATTAATGGTGATACATTAATGATGCAGAAATTTTTTATAAAGTGAAAAATCAGTAATATAGTTTTTATTGAAATAATAATACCCATTAAAAGGCCCACAAACCTAACCAAAACTTATATTTAGTGTATATAGATACCATAAGAATCTAATTACCTAATATATAACCGTTTGGAGTCCTATAAAAGTGATTATGACACTAATATTGTTTTATTTTAAATGATGCCAAAGTTGTCACCATCATAATTTAATAAATATAAAAATTTAAATATTGTGATTTTAAGATGATAAATTCGAGTAAAAGTATTATTGTGAAATATAATAGATTTATCTTCATCATAGGATTTTATTTTTAATTTTTATGCAAAAAATCAGTATATTAAATAATTATACAAAAATTTTGTAGTATTTATTTTATTAAGAGATAAACCAAATAAATGGTTTTAAAAATCTTAAAATAAATATTATATTAACTATTTAATGTGATATAATAATTTTATATATAGATATGATATTTTAGGAATCTATTAAAGATTTTATTTTGAACATATCTTCTGTATATATTTTATTTAAATTCAAATAAATGAATAGTGTTAAAATTGACACTATTGTTATTTTATAAAAATAACATATTATAAAATTGTTTAAAAATCACAAAAATATTCAAAAAAATTAAATTTAAATTTATATGGTCTATAATGTTATAAAGTAAACAATTATGGAAAATTCACAACAAATAAGTAATTATTTGTTATAAGTTAAAATTTATAATTTTATTACCACAAATAAACTTAAATAGATTAAATAAGGATAAATCAAAATGATAAGGTTTACAATAAGATCCAAACATGTCTAAATTTTATTTGTTGAAGAGATTACAACCCTATCTCATCTAATCTTCGAATATGAGACATTTTTGGAGGTTTTTAAGTGGGGTTAGATTTATTATAAATTAATATTTTTAAGAATTCCAAAGGTGCCTCTCTCCTCCCTTATAAAAGGGCACCTCCTCCCTCTCCTCCACACACCACTTTGAGCCTTAAATCTCGGCCAAACCCTGACCAATTATCTTATCCACTTCCCTAGAAACATCCTAGAGTTCCTAGTCTTCTTCAAAGACCACTTTTAGTTCCCTAATAGGAGGTCTCAAAGAGGCGCTTCAAAGAAGAGGTAATTTCCGTTACCGATTCTTTCACCTTTATTTCTTCTTCCACTTCTTCTTCTTAGGTTGTTTCATTATGAAGTAATAAAATCAGTATCACTCATATACTGATATGTTATTATAAGTATGAAACAACCCTATTTCACCATCTATCCATCCTACGGAAAATGAAATCACCGCGTGGGCGTACGTACGGAATACCGTCTCCACGCCATGGTGTAATCTATTTTCCACCACCACCTTACTTGGATGCGTATAATGGTATAAATAATAACTATATATGATTATTGTAAAGTTATAATGATTCTATAATAGTATACATACACGCCAATAAAATTCCATGATCAGGGGAACGATATCATCGCTCGTGCGTACGTACGGAATACCGACTCCATGACACGATGAGATTCATTCTCAATGATTAACCATTCATAAATGATTATAAAGTATATATAATAAGTAATCATGAAATATATGAAATAATAATGATACTGGATTTAGGTATATATATATATGTATGTCATCCAATTAATTCCATTCAATTCAATGAGGAAATGAAAGCAACGTTCATGCGTACGTACGGCCTACCGTCTCCATGAACGGTGTATTTCTTTCCATTTATAGATCTATTAAATATATTTATATTCTGAATATATATTATATATAAATCATGTTTTACATTCTGGATGTAATTAATCATGATCTATGTAATCATATGAATAATTACAAGTCAAAACACGGATGACAAATGAAACGATTTTACCCAAAACGCTTTTTAACATGGAATTTAGAAAAGAAGGGGTAATATAAAGTCATAAGTGAACCATATATCATATAATAACAATTAATATGATTCTGTAATAATTAAATAACATTATCTAAATCATTATACAGGAGGTTCGTATACGTACGAAGCATATCAGACCTAAGGTAAGGGATAATTGTGCAAATCCCATTTTTATCCGAGATTGCTTATTCGTAAGTGTTTACTGGGGTTATTTATATCATCCATGTACATGTTTTATAAAAGTGTTTTAATGTATGTTTAAAGTCCTTTTTACCCATTTTTGACTTTTACTACATGGTATGTAAGGAATCTTTCTTTGTTTTACGTTACGAGGTACTTTTTGACTTTTCCAGCAAAAGTATGAAAAGAATGTTTTTTTAACTTATACGGCACGAACGGATTTTTACGGTTTTATAAAGCCTTATATTCATGAAGGTTCCTCAAAAATATTTCATGTCTATTTTCAACAAAATCACTTTCTTTTAAAATTTCATGACGTTTTGTGAAAAGAAATTGATTTTGAAGAAGAAAGGATATTTTCCTCAAGAATTCATTTCAAGTGTTTTATCAAAACCATTTTCCATCTAAGATGAAATTATTTTATATGGGTATGTTTAAAGTGTAATGTCTATATGATTTACATGGTTTCACTTTTCTTATTATGAAATGATATCCATTTCTTTTATATGGATTATTTGATGATGGGATGATGTTTATGAAACCAATTTTATTCGTTGGGTTATTATGAATGATGTATGTTTATTTTGTGGCACAAGTAAGAATGATTTCATTATGAGATGGGTGGGACCTATATCTCCCTCCAATGAATTGGGTAAAGATTTATATCTCATGAGATAGACATGGCTGGAACAGTAAGTTAATCTGGTTCAGTATTACAGGACTGGAACGAGGAGTGAACTCGATTCAGAAAGGGACTTTGTCCACTAAGATGGTCTTGGCAGTAATGCCTTGGCTACTATGGAAATCATTACATGTGCTTAATGGATTCCACAATTACATGTTTTATTCCCATGCTGTTTTATCATGATTTATGTTCCATTATGATCTATTCCTTATGTACTTCCATGTTTTATGTCGTTGCACAATTTTTTTAATGTTTATGTTTTTTTTAAGTTCAAATGTATATGGTATGTTTTATTTTATCCATGCCTACCCTTAATGAGCATTTGACCTCACCCTTTTTATGTTTTATTTTCCCCAGGATATAATGAAATGTTTTATGTAAGAAAAAAAATGGGAAGATCTTTTTGGGAGATGTTGAAGATCTTTCTCCACGATTAGAAGATTACGTTCCAAGTTTCAAAAGACAATAAACTATTACGGTCCTTGTGTTTCTGTTTTTGTTATGTATTAAGTATTCCGAAAAAGTAATGTAATTTCCATGTACGTT
Organism: Viscum album; assembly: GCA_963277665.1. Lineage (NCBI taxonomy): Eukaryota > Viridiplantae > Streptophyta > Magnoliopsida > Santalales > Viscaceae > Viscum > Viscum album. The sequence continues at coordinate 938,162,729 of OY728123.1, read as the reverse complement.
AAGCTTCAGGTCTCTACAATTTGGTTATATGTTATGAGTATGATTCATTAGAAAAAATGTTCATGAAAATGATTTAATTTATTTTGGGGGGTTTTATGACAATTACGACTTAGTATCATTTAATTTAATAATATATTTATATAATAGTTCTAGAACATTAAATAAGTTTCAATAAAAGTATTATAATATTTTTTAACCATAAAAAATTGTTTTATGACCAACCTTAAATGTGGTAAATAAAAACAAAAACTTATCATCCACGAAGGCACTGAATCATCACATCACAAACGATGTTTTTATTTTTAAAATAAAAGGAGATGATAAGAGACATGGTGATTTATATTCAATTAACCTAATTAAATTACATTATATATATGATTCTAATGTTATCATAAAATTTTGTAAAGGTGAGGTAAGGACAGGATAATAAAACAAAATAAATTAAAAGAGAACGAATAAGTGTTTTACCTCTTGAGTATTGCCTCAATGAGAACCTCCTTAGGGAACTTGGAAATAGTCTTTTCGGGAGACCAGAAAGACACTATTGGAAAGGAAATATATACAATCTGTTTAAAACCATTGGTATAGGAAGGAAAACCATTTGGTAGTAAGGCGTTGGGATAGGCCTATACCAATGGTTATTCCAACATAGTTGGTATAGGGAAATGTAAATTTTAGTATATGAATGGTTTTAAAACAACTATTGGTGAATATTTATACCAACGTTTAATTAATCATTTGTATATCGAATCATTAAAAATTTTACCAATGGCTAATAAACTTATGGTATAGAGTTTTACCAATGGTTTATTAACATCGTTGGTAAACATATGATGTTCAACACTATACCAATGGTTTTAAACTGTTGGTATACGGTATTTCTAGAAATCCGCATAGTAGTCAGAAGACTCCCATTCTTGGAATACACCTACATACAACACTTAAAAAAAACAAAAAAACCACCACTGTAATAGCTCATAAAAACAGAAGACTCCCCTCAGAATGAAAGGCATTAAGTTTTTTTGGTTCAACAACTTTGAGAAACTCTAAAACTATTCTCTAAATACCTAGTAAATCATGTCATGTATAAATGTTGTTTTAGTTTTAACACTATATCACTACACCTTCTATCATAGTATAAACCCCTTCATCATTTTAGATAGGTATTTTTCATTCCCACCATGGAATATAAAACAAAATAATACTCACCATTTCAATCTTCATATGAGAACCGCTCTTCCAACTGACCCATTTCAATTTCATTGGTGTAGACATCTCGAAAATTTTACTTTACTCAAAATAATCATAAATATTTTATCATGGAGTAGTCAATTTCATTTTTGGTTCCCAGCCACAAACTATAAAATTGTCATTTATAAGATGAAATCCTTGTTATTATACACTATGTTGTGTTATCTATTACACCATGACATAGTTAAAACATTTTTTTACTTGAAAAATTCTCATATATTGGGTAGAAAATCTCTTTTACTTCCCATACGAGCATTGTACATGGTTTTGGATATAAATACAGTGTAATAAGGACACCATTATTTCATTATTCTCAAAATTTTCCATTAATATTTTTATAATCATATTCAATCTATCATGTACCTTAGAATGAACTTCACCTCACCTGAAATAATATGAATCAACTAATATAGAATATGAGTCACATATAATGGATGTGTTGAAAATAAAATACAACACCAAAAGAATGATGATATACACACCACAATGAACAGTATTGAAATTTATCAATTGATAGATTGAGAAATGGAAATCCATACTTGTTGTGTTGCTATTATTTATTGATGAGTTTAGTATTTACAACACTTGAATGATGTTTTAGAATAGGTTCTTGATGGTAGTTACTGATTTTTATATATTTATTTAAATGAAGGGTTTAAATGAAATTGATTATAATGCGTACTCTAAGAGATATTGAAGAAACTATCCATGAATTTATGGATGAAGGGATCCATCATCATCACCCTGATGGTGAGAGACCAATCACCATTAGAAAGTGGGAATGAGATTAGATCAAAATGTGTCCTATAATGTAAATCATCAAAAGACAATAAATCAGAGGAATCTGGATATGAAGTGGTATAATGACAATGAATAAGCCCATGTTCTTCATCCAAGAGTGTTAGTGTATGCTATGGTGGATCTTGTTACTCATCAAAGGATTCTTGGGTAGTGTGAAGGGAAATTGGGAATCCACTGAGAGTCTAATAGACTTCATTGTGATGGAAGGTTTTTGCACAATGTTGTAAAATGATGTATCTATAGAATCTTCCAAAAACAAGTCCATGAGTAGTGGAATAGTGCACAACACCATGTCCTTGAAAAGATTTCAGGGCAGAAGGATCTATCATAGAGAAACTAAATTAGGATCCAAAACAATATTGGACTCAAAAAGATGATTATTGAAATAGTAGATGTTGGTTGTGGTTGGAAATTCTAGAATATATATCATAGTGGTGACATGATTGGAAGTTATCCCATGAATAAGATAAAAGAGGAAAGATTTACCACCAAATGATAATCAAGGTTTATACCCTCAGGAGACATAATTATTATCTTTATCTAGAGAGAAAAAATTTCATTGGACAAATAATAATCCGTAAGACATGTGTAGGTTTTAATGAGTTTTATAGTGCTGAAGGAATACTCCATGGCATTAAAGGATACTTAAATCCCTACATAATGAAATTCTAATGAATAATATATGTTGGAATGGAATAACAAGAAGCCTAAAAAAATCAAGTAAATTTATTTATTGTGTTTTAAAAAATTCTATTAGTCACACACAACATAGTCATAGGATGAGACATCAAGAGCGGTGGGACACTAAGTAAACCTAGTATTATGGGATATGGTGGTAAGGAGAAACATGGAAGGTGATACTATGAGGGGCCATTAACATGGGTGGTTTTGGTAGGGAGGGTGGTGTGTTGGTGAGGTATTCAAGGATACGGATGGGTAGGGTTGTAAAATATATTTGATATCATGTAAAAATAGAATTCATAGAATCCATACCTCCATGTCAGGTCATGTTTTATTATTTATAGATAAATAAAAAAAAGATACAAGTAAGACCACTGACCTAGTCAATCCTTTGAATGTTAAAGCATATATTAAATATCCAAATAACCTAATTAATTTATCAAAAAAGATTAAAATACATTGTTAAAAGGTTTTTTGATTAAAAATATATTGTATTTAGGCAATTCAAGTCAAGCATAATGTGACCTACCCAATAACACATAGATTCAGTTATAGAAAATAATCACACATAAAATGTCAGTAATATCAATCAAAAATGTAATCAATTTGTCCCTCATCAACATCACCATCATCATGGTCATCATCATCCACATCCTCATCCTTATCCATGTCCCCGTTATTGTCTCTATCCTCATCCCCATCCTCATCTTTTCCCTCATCCTCACCCTCATCCTCTGCCTCGGCCTCTTCCTGAAACTCTTACTCTCCATCATCATTGTTAGGAACGACGTCATCTTGACCACCACTAGGAATACCACCTAGTGAACTATATAATGAACAAAAAGATGATATATATTCATCAAAATCTTCACTAGCCTCTGGTGGAAGTGATGGACATAAAACTTTCATTAGTTTCATAAATTCTGTTTTTTCCATATCAACATGTTCCCCAACCCATGTGACCCTTTTTCAGAATTTTCTGCCTATAAGTTAACCTTTTCCAACTTGGTGGTACTACAACTGATACCTGAAGAGGGCCAATACCTCATCAGTACTATACTCTTACTAGTTCGACAATGTACTCTGCCAGGGTGGTCATCTCCCAACACCTATTATAAGTGATCATTTGGCCCAAGATTGTCAGGATCCTAAGTATCATGGTCCTCCAAAGAAGCCAGTTACAAATATAAATATATTATTAAGTTAAAAAATAGATATTAAATTTTGAAATAAATAAATTAAAACTTAGAAATTTGTTGTTTTGTTGGTTCGTTAACCACTCTTTCATATTTTTTCTCTCTACTCGAGGAAAATAGTTTTTCTTGAGGAACATGTCCTTAAATATTCAATACCTACCTCTACAATAAAATTGAATGTAGGAAACCATAATTTAAAATATGTTACCAATAATTAATTTCATAACTAAAATTATATCAAAAATTTATAAATCAAATAAATTATGGATGAAACAATAAAAAGTGAAAGGCCTAAAGAAAAATTATAAACAACTATCGTACCAACTTCCTCTCATGATCTGACATCCTAGTACGCCCCAAAGTGTAGAGGTATTTTTTAGCATCAATGTTTTTTTCAAATTATTGCTTAATAAAATTCAATTATAAAAAAGATAGAATTAATAAAAAATAATAAAATTTTCATTTAAAATCCTAAAATGTGATTAATACCTTAAACTCGGTAGTCCTCTAATGAGTAATCATTTTCCAATACCGTTTTATCAGACAATAATCCATGACAGGTACCACCTCTAACTCTATACCAACTCTAGCATACCATCCAATATATAAATCGTGTTTATAGGCTCTCCAAATCTCACCAAATGCTTTTAGATGTGTCAGTCATTCACCCTAACCATCCAGAAAATTAAACCGAAGATGGCACCAAAATATTAATTCATATAAATACCAAAATTATATTACATTAAATACAATAGATTTTTTTACCCATATTTGGGCCCAAGAATTATCCTTGACTTTATTTGGGAACTATCTATATGAGGTAAGTTTGATGGGAATGATGTCGGATTATTTGGAAAGTGTTTCCAAAAAACTCTAACATTACTGCCCTATTTTTTCAATAATTTTATAGTCTTCTTTGTAGTCCACCATCAACTATGTGTGGCAGTTCCACACTGCATGCATTCATGTATACCCCCACCACCTATCAATAGATGCATCTATTATGAAATAAAAATAAATATTATATCAATACATTTTATAATGAAAATAAATTATGGTATAAATTTTTTTAGGGTTCTAAAATATACCAGCGGCAGTCTGATCAATGGGCACTGCTGGATTTGTAGGCCATGAATGAACATCACCCTATACAAGTGGAGTGGGTCCCACTGTATGCTTTGTAGGCACAAATTATGTCAGGTTATGAGTCGAATAAGGAATTTAGAAGCTTATAGAGAAATAAGTAGATGATAAATAAGATGGAATGGATGTCTAGAGAAAGGAATGATATGGTTGAGGAGTGGGAATCATCATCGGATACAATAAAGATGGGTGAAGAGGCTCAGATTTAAAGGATGGTGAAACATTGGAGGCCTAAATTTACCATGTGTCTCTAACGAAATATCAGGATCAGAACGTGTATAAGATTGTACGTCAGTGGGAGGGGTCGGGTCTAATTGGGTACTCTTACATAATCACCTAGCTCTCATACCCCCCCCCCTCGTACAACTGACCTGAGTACTATGACCACTACTAGGCTTCCCATCGAATAACAGGTGCCTAAGTGGTGGATCCTACATAAAAGTTTTTAAAAAAATTAATCACATGACATTATATTTCATATATATATATATATATATTTTAAATGAAATACTCACAACATACACTAATGGAGGAATACCCATTTCAGTCATTCAATGATTGTTTTCCGTCATCCTTTTTCTTCACTGCTCCTCAATTGGTTTCATTTTTTTCATTTGAAAACAAATATGGAAGTAATTAGAAAAGTATAACTAATGTTTAATCAAAAAAAAAATGAGACAAGACTCATTTATCTTAGGTCATTTGGTTCATATTTTCGGTTAGGTAATTTAGCTATTTTTAGTTAGGATGTTATTTTCAGTTGTTTAATTTTTTATATAAATAAATTTAATATGTCCAATTAAATTCATATTGTTTTTTATTATAATTTAATTACTTCATTTGTGTTTGGTTTTTTAGGTTTTAATACAATTAAATTAAATATTAGAAAATGAAACTAAAAAAAACTGCAACCAATAAACATTGAAAATTATCATTAAGGTAAAGTCAGATACAAAATATTTATAATCAGTATTAAATCATCTTGAATATTACCAACCTTAACAACCCATGTATAGGTAAAAGAAAATAACTTAGAACACCGATGAATGATTCTATATATTTCCCACCACAATTTGGGGTTAACAGTTAACTCTAAAAATTAAGATATTGGAGTCAACATAAGTAATAAATGGATTATTTCCAATAGAAGTAGGGATGGTGTCAATTCCCTTATCACCATAATCAAAAACATTTTGTGGAATTACATCAATAATGACACCAAATTTAGGTCGAATACAGTCTTTTACATAAAAAACCTATTTGGTCACTGATGCCAATACATATGGTCCATCAGTAGTAAGAGTGCAATTCATGTCAATAACTCAAAATACATAATCATCAATAAATGTGCCCTGCCTCATTGGTGACACTCATTAGGAAGGAAAAAATTGATTATGAATAATCACTTTGGATGTTTCAAAGAATCTAAGAATGTTAAAGGATGTAAAGAAACATAGATCAAGGGATATACACAACACACCTATACATAAAGAAGACTAGTGAAAGTTCTTCCTGTATATCCCAATATGAAACACCTAGTCAGAGGACCTACACTGTGGAGATACACGTAAAAACTTCAAGGTTGTATAATTTTTTCACCCCTCCAGAGGGAACCTATGCTCTGGAGTTACGCCAAAGACCTATGCAAACAAATCCTTTCGATCAGCCCCCTCCTTTCTTATAAATAGGACCCTTGGGTTCCCTATTTTTATTACTAAAAAAATTTGAAGAACTCTTGAAGCTCCCAATGTGTATCTCTTTATCCCATGTCCCCTAAATTTTCTCAGGTAGCTCTCTAAAACATGAGATAAGAGATAATTAGATGGGATATGTAAAATTGAATTAATTTTAGATTTTGAAATACAAAACATATGATTAAGGACCCTTCTTCCATAAATAAGAATCGACCTAAGCAAGGCATATTCTCTAAGGACCTATGCAGGGCTCTTCCAAAGACACCAAAGGAGACCCATAGAGCTTAGATTTAGTTCTTTCCCAAAAATTGTTTTCGCAGTAGTCCCTTTTTAATATTTTATAGGCTTAATTACTCTATGTTAAGCATTATTTTTCAGTTCCTCTTAGGATCTTCACGACATACCTACATTACATACCTACACAACATACCTACACATACCAGCTAAACAAGCCATCTTTTAAGCCCTATCCAAATCTATTCATGTTAGGGTATCTCCTTCCATGGTTCCCTTATCTAAAATGGTATAAGTTTAAGCCTCCACCAAAACATCTTAACTTATCAAAACCTTTATAAAAGGAACATTAGTGTGTCTCCTATTTTGGTTTTTATATCTATATTCAAAGGTTTACCAAATTTTTTTTATAAGGGAGTCAGGATCTATGATGTTTATATAGGTCTGTATATCTACAGTCACATGGACCCTTACCCTAGAGATGGTGTTTGGAAGTTCCCAGTCTTAGATTCTGAGGATAAGAATTTATCATCCCCTTCCTGTATCTAAGACCCAGAGCCTCTGATTCATAAAAGGGATAGTGAGGATCACACTTTATTGTTCCTTCAGCAAAGGAAAAGTCTCCCTCCTCTCATGGGACCCATATAAGGGAATCCCTCCTAGAATAATCCCCTAACCATTAAAGCTATACCCAATGACCATCACATTCATTTTGCAATGAAGGATTCATTACTCTATGACCTCACCCACTGTCACCTCAAATTCTATCATCATAGGCTCAACCTCTTCCATCAGCGGAGGAGAAAGTGTGTGGTTTGTTGAATCTTTCACATCCTCTTATTTCTCACACCGACCATGACACACTTGGGCTTATATATTTTTGATGATCATAACATCCTCACTACCCACATCACTTTTTGAACTATGAGAACTATGATTCCTACATTAATTGGGATACGTAGGAAGCCTTCATCCAGAGCCCGAGCTCAATAGACATCCTCCCCAGGAGTCTAACATTAATTCTCTTAATTTGGGAATCCTATTTAGGAATAATACCTAAATTACATCCCCCTTGAATCTCTATGAGTGAATAAATTTCTAGTTGAACCTATTATAAGGGCATCCACTTTAGGATTATTCCCCAACCTATTTCTCTCAAAGGGACATACCCTTATGCAAGGCTTATTGAACTACGTGGGATTTCAATCCCATCCAAGTGGGATACATAGGAATCCTCCATGAGTTTCAAACACAAAACTCAAAAATAAAACCTATTCTTTCTGGGACACATTGCTAGTAGGGTCTAATCCAACTTGGAAACTCATAAACATTCCAGGTTCCTTGGTCTTATTAGGCATAAGTCCCACACCAAGCTATGACTAAGAACCTTAAACTTAGATGTCCTTACCACATGACATTAAATTGTATGGTTAGGTCCTTATCACATGACCTTAAAATGTATGATATGTCCCATTAAGAGGAATTAAACTACAAGGGTTATGATTCCTTTAACAAGGATACATTGGTATCCCATTTATGGGTATGATCCCAACATAAAAACAACTTTTTTCTACCCGGAAGATTGTAAATTACAATGTTCCCTACTGAGTGGATTAAAAAATAGCATCATTGTAACAACGTCTAAATAACCTCTATCTAGTATACGAGAAGATATTATTGATGGATAACCTTGAATACATACAGATATCTCAATTAATGAAGAACCATGAATACATACGGATGGTTCTAAATTCCACTCATACTAATAATTGATTGAAAATTTCAAGGGAAACGTACATTATGATTTTAAAATTAATAAGGATTCATGAAAATATATTAAATATATAAGAGAGTCCCTAAGTAGGCAATAATTACCCCCAAAAGGGTGTGATGAGTCGGACCTCCCATCCCCTCAACCAATTTGTGTTCTTAAGTATTGTAGGTCAATAAACCTAACAAACGCATGCCTTTGGAAAGCACTTCCATTTGGATACAAAACCATTGTGTGTTTCTAGTTCCATAAATCAATTTTATGGAAACCATCTAGAAGTAGTGATTACTAAGAATAATACAAGTTTTAGGGGGAAAACAAAATAGTTAACACGACATGAATCTTTAACCAAGATGATAGTGTTACCCATCTGTTAGGCCCCTATCAATCGATAAAAGAGGGCCAGACAAGGGAATCAATCATGCATGTGTTAATCTAAAAGACGACGCGTTAATAGAATTAATTGTTTATATTTTTCATATATACATACACATTATTTCCAAGAACTTTATTACAAATGTATTCCTTAATGTTTTCACTCATGAATGCGCTGGCTGCTGCTCAAGTAGGATCCTCATCCGCTCGAAGGATGTCATCACTAAATCAACATCTTCAAAATAGGGTCTCCAATGCATTGGTCCAAGAGTACCATCAATAGGGTATTATCCCGACCTCAAAGGATTCCTGGCATTCTTTCCAAATCTATAATGACCCCTAGTCATCTGGTCAATTAAGATTAGTGGTCCAAAAGCAGTTGGTTCTAACCACCATCTTAACCATTTCAGGTGTTTATCCCCAAAACTCAATCACCAATCCCTCCACTATTCTAGGGAGATCAACCAAGAGGCCACCCATGGCCTCATACTAAAGATACAAGGGTCCTTCCCAAAGGCTCCTTCCAATAATCACCACCCCTAATGTTGCACGATAGAAAACCCTCAGTATTATGAGGGTGTTATCTTCGGTTATTTGGCCTAGGTCCCTCAGACCCGGCCACAAAAGACGAACAACTGGGGGAAATAGTCGTCCAAGAGGGATTAGGTTACAAACTTTTACCCCTTTAAAGAATTCCATCAACCTAGTTTGGTGGAAAACAAAGAAGATGCACATACACCGGTCTGTATTAACTTCTCCAGCTTGCAGACTCATCTAGTGGTATTCAAGGAATCCTATCAACCAAGTGTAGTGGAAACTTTTATGATAGAACATACACCTTTATGCAATCACCAAGCCTACCAGTGGCCTCATTTGGTATTACTTGAAGAAGTTAGTTGTAAAGATTTGATAACAAAACCAGGGAAAACTCAACTCTCTACCCCCATACATGAGTGTACATACACCTTCTCAAAATAAGGAATGGAAATAAATTCCCATTTCAACAGCTAATGTTACCAAACACATTTTGGAAATGGTGAATGGGTAGACACAAATTCCTGCTCATATCATGGAAGCTTTCCAAAATATCATAACGACAACTTCAGCAGTACCAGAGTGACGAACATCTAATTTTGTCCCCACACCTAGGATGACTCATCAGCATTCCATCCCAGAGTAGATACAAACATCTATTCCATTCTAGGAGTGTTATGGGACATACTACCCCATATCATACAAACAACCAGATTGGATACCTACACCCATTAAAATTAGAGAAAATATGTATATTATGATAACCACTCCAAAGAAGGCACATATACCTGCTCATAATAACCACCTTTCCCATCAAGTGTCCCGAACTATGTGTATGATAGTGTCTAAGAAGAATTATCACCAAGCACAGTTGGAGAATGAAGAGTCGATCCGCGATCTGGCTCCTCTTAATGCTGGAGTTCTTGAATCCCTCATACATTTATCTATTGCAGCTCAAGATTCTACCCTTAAATTACCATATTATGGGAGTATTAGTAGTAATTATAAAGTTCCTCTTTTTATACTTCATCATGAAGGCTTTATACATGAAAATTTGGTCAAATTAGAGAACCAATATCTAGATGAGAGCCACAGAAACCCTCCACGTGGTACTACTATAAATTTAGGCTATAGTCACTATTTGGTACCATGACTATAAGTCCAAAAAACATGGATTGTATTGGTGTGACTATAGGGCAGGACCTATAGCCACAGTTTCAAACTATGACTAATGCCCTATAGCAACAGTTTGAAACCATGCATAAATCCATATATCTATGGTTTGAAATCGTGGATATAGGTCTATAGTTACAGTTTAAAACTATGGATATAAGTCTTCCCATTCTATAAAAAACACCCCAATCACTTTCACAACCCCCCCCCCCACACACAAACACACAGCACTCCCCATAAATCCCCCCTTCCCACTTAAAAATCCCCCTCCACCGCCCCCTAGACACCCCCTCCCTGGACAGACACCCTCTGAACATACCCCCCTCTTAGACACCCCCTAGATAGACCCCCCCCCAGACAGACCCCACCCTCTACCCCCGGACAGACCCCCCATAGACAACACCCCCCCAAGAATTCCCTGGACAGACCCCCCCCCCCCCTGAACAGACCCCCTTTGGACATACCCCCCCTCCCAGACACCCCCCCGGGACAGACCCCCCTGAATAGACCCCCCAGACAAACCCCCCCTCTTGGACGCCCCTCGTCTCTCCTAGTCCACAATGATCCATAAAGATTTTGGAAAAATTTCATTGCATAACAAAGACAGACAGGTAAAATGAACGAATAAAAATGAAGGGGCCTACCATTTTACATAAAATATGGAAAAAATGGAAACAAAACTCAAAAATTGTGAATGATCATCATCCCCATAATTAACATGATAACAAATCTAGAAACTTAAACCATTTTTTCCGGGAAACCTCAAATCATTACCCAGAATTACTCACGCATAGATTTAGAATCTTTTTTCAGCCTGAATCTTTCCATGAATTGCCTTGTAGAACTGTAGGCTGCAGTGTGAAATCTTTGACATCGAGTCTCGATACTTGTATGGGTTTGAATAAGATGGTCCTACACATATTTCTCTAAGATGAGGATAGATGAAAAAAACACAACCCACCCTCAATCTTCTCAACCCATCATTGCACAAAAATCTCCATAAAGAATTTTTAAATCATTAACTAAAAGATCCAATTCCCAATAAAACCTCACTACTACAATAGATTCATGAGTTTACAAACGCTTCAAATTTTGGGAATCATAAAGCTTACCTGCATGGTTTAGAGTCAAACATGCTAGGTAGACCCATATCACTGGAGAATGTCATAGTAGTCCCAGCTAGACCCATCACCCATATCATGGTTCTTGATGAAACCACATTGACATTACTGACCTTCTCTTGATGGAATCAAAATTTCCCACTCATGTAAATTCGACATGCAATCCATCAATCAGAATCTTCACTTAAAGAAAAGGTCTTAAACCCTCAAATCCTAATCATAATCCCATGTAAATGTATGTGTGCACATAGGGGGGAGAAGTGACAATAAAAAAAGAGTATACTGACCATTATAATTTTCATAATGTTTTTCACTCTAAATGTATTAAAAAAACTTGGAAGAAACCCATGTACAGGTGATGAAATTTGTTATTTTTTATCCCTAAAGTTTTCTCGATGGAATCTAATATTATTATTATTATTATGTTAATTAGGAATAAGATCAATTTCTCACAAAAATGACTTGAGAAGAAACCCATGTTCTAGGAAACACAATCAACTAGATTAAGATGTCACCCCTCCCACCTAGACACCCCCTCAGACACACCTTCCCCTGGACACCCCCGAACACCACCCATGGACACCCCCCAAACACACCCTCCCCATAGACATCCCCATAGACACCCCCTCTCTCCCGGATACCCCCGAAAACCCCCTCCCTCATAGACACCCCTGGAAACCCCCTCCCTCTTAGAAACCCCCTCTCTCTTGGTAACCCCTTCCCTCTTCGACACCACTTGGAAAACCCCCTCTCTCAGGGACACCCCCTCTCTCCTAGACACCCCACGGACACCCCCATTCTCTAAAACACCCCCTGGATTGACCCCATCCCTCCTGGACCCCTCCCTCCTGTACACCCCCACTCCCTAGATACCCCCCTCCCTCTTGGACACCCCCCATGGACATCCCCCTCCCTCCTAGACACCCATCCCTCCTGGACACCCCCTCCCTCCTGGACACTCCCTCCCTCCTGGGAACCCCCTCCCTCCTGGATGATCAATGTATGGTTTTTAGATCTTCTGTTCTAGTATCTAGAAACTACTAGCATTTGTTAACCACTTTGAACAAGGTCTATAAATAAGTTCAATGGATGTATTCATATTCTTACTTGACAAAGATAGTTGTTATTAGAAACCCATTTTTTAAAACAATAAATAAATTATGGACACAAGTTTTTAAAACAATACAGCAATTATAGAATTCAAATTAAAGGTTCAGGTAGAGGGAACCAACCTCAACCTCAAGGAGCGTTTTATTTTGATGATGACAACTCGAATATTCCTTTTTTCCACTTTCAGACATATGAAACATCACATATATATATATAAGGACACCTAGCCCCTATGTAAATTTTTTCATGTCCAAATATGAACAAGGGGGTCCTAAGATATTTGTTTATACTTGCACACCCCCCATCCCCTCCCCCTACCCCTACACACCCCCCGTCCCCCCTCCCCCCTACACACCCCCAGCCCCACCCCCCCCCCACCCCCCCCACCCCCCCACACCCCTTCCCCCTTCCCCAAAACCACACCCCCTAATAAGAATTCCTCCCCCTTTCACCCCCACCCACCCCTAACACACCCCTCCCCTTACCCCTTGCACCCCTCCCCCCTCACCCTGCACACCACCTCCCTTCCACACCCCTTCCCCCTTCCCACTCCCCCAGCACCAGTCCCCCCTTACCCCCACCCCTCCTCCTGCCTATTTCACCCCCCTGCACACCCCCTTAACCCTACACACCCCCTAACCCTCCCTACACACCACTATTTAACCCCTCACCCTATCCTTGTCCACCTTCCATTTATGGCTACTCAAGAACCTATAATACACAAAAATTATTTCTTAAACATGATCCAAGGATATGTAAAATATATAAATATTCATAACATATCATTTATGTGTCACAATCCTCCACCTCTTTCAACATATTGTCTTTGAGAAGTATCCCCTTAGGAATTCTCGAACAACATGGGCCACTTCATGAACACAAAAATTGAGTTAAGAAAACTTAATGAATATATAGTAATAAGGGGAGAAGTGAATTTGTAATTGGATCAATTTAATTAAAAATAAAAAGAGTGACCCTTATGTTTAAGATGTCAAGATCCAAATAAGGTGGTAATATATTTAAGTTAAAGGGTTTAAATTGGTTTTGACTAGAATACCCTGATCCCTATCTAAGGTTATATCTAATGTTAAGACAGTAATAGGACCTAACTCAGTTGATCCCTCAAATATTAATAACCATAAAAAAGACAAGGGATAGAAAATATCTTTCCAATATGTCCAGTCGGATTCAAACTACTATTTCAACTACAGTAAACCTCAATCACCATGAACAGAGGACAATGATTCAAAAAACACAAAAATAGGGAATGGTTCAACTTTGCCACTCCATTCAATGTATGTTCATAGATTAGAACTAGAATTGCTACACCCAATGATGAGAAGAATCGTCCTCATGGTCATCCAAAGAGACAGACTCTATAATTTATACTAATAACTTTATGGTATAATTAATTTAAATATTACAAGCCATGGTTCAAACCATATATGATTTATACCTCCAAAAACAAAATTCATGTTTAGAACTAAGGGATTAACTAAAATCACTTAAATAAGATCAAATTGTAAAAATATCTTTCTTAAAAATCGACACAATTTAAAAATAAGTATGAAAACTCATTTCAAAAAGAAAAGAATATTGAAAATAATATAACTTCCTTATAAAAATAAAAAATATATTTCATAGGGTAAAATTGGAACTTTCCAAGTATAGAGTTTTCAAAAATATTAGCACTAGATTTGTTAACAATTAACTTATATAAAATAAAATCTCACTCAAACTTCATAATGTTCTACTCTATTTTAAAAACACCTCTTTAATTTCATCATAAAACTAACATATTTCCTGAAATACCTTTTAATTTTAAATCATTTTCCAAATTATATAATGTAATAAAACACATTCAAAGAATCATGTGAAAGTAAAAAAAATCATAAAACCAATTTTTTTTAATCCGAAACATCTATAATTTCCATTTTGAAATTAATCACTGAAAGGGTTTTAAATTTAAAAACTTCCTGAAATGTATTTTCATTTTAAATAATTTTCCAATTTCTTTTTAAACCTTACTACTATTGAAAACATTATACATGATATTCAAAATACTTTACATATAATCCCCCAAAACCAGCTTTGGAATAAAAAAATTTAATAAATATACTTTTGTACAAAAAAATTGAATCACCAAACATAAAAAAAACCATAATGTGGAACAACATACAAAATCCATTATAATAACACAATAAAATCACTAAAAATTCATTTTATTAATCTCCTAGGGTGTAAATTTCCATAGGATCCTTTGGTAATAAAAATAGGTTTACACATTAAATCCAAAATTGATGCAGTGTTGTGCATGATGTGGCCACATGGTTAAACTGACCATACACCAATCATAAAATAACATCAGTCACTCATGCAAAAAATAAACAGTTTCAATATAAATGAAACAATAAAACAAAGTATAATAATTTAGAAATAATAAAAGGTTATAAATCACATCATCACATAATAATGTAATAAGAATAATCCCAAGTATATAATAAAATAAAATAAATATATGGGCTAACAAGGATTATATATAAACATCCAAAAATATAACCAAACATTGATCACTACTAACTACCTCTTTATGACCCACAATCCCTTATAACATCATATACTATCTATCACCAGACTAACTCAAACATTAATTATGGTAAAAGAACAAAATCTTGGATCTTGAAATTAAACATGAAATTTTAATACTCCCATTGATGTATGCATGGTGCGAACCAAACTTTTCCTAGTAGGATTTCACTAAGGAGTTTGTATAATTCCTTTGAAAAGACATTTTATTAATGTTAGTTTAAAATATACGCAGTGAATAGGGTTTTCACAAGAGGGTGTAAAGAAAAAGTGTAACATGCCACAAATTATTTTATAAAACATCTTATATTTTAATTTTAAAAGGAAATGATTTCAAACTATGGAAAAAATGAGTTTCAAATCCATTAAAATAGAACCAATCCTTTTCCCTTTTTTTCCAAATCAATATCTCAAAACCAAACCTTTAAATCAAACATCATTCTTTTCTTTAAAAATATTCTTTCAAAACTATTTTTTAATTTAATTTTAATATAAACCAAAACCATAAATGAAATGGAATATAGAAACTTAAAATGCATCAAGATATCAATTGGAAAATGATAATAAGAAATAACTAGTGTAATACTGGGGATACAAAAAGGGAAAGGGATTAGATCCTCTAATAAATATTCAATTAATTATAGACATCATGGGAGACTCATTAGGCTCTAAAATGGGTTATAATTGTCCTAGTTCATAATATTAATCAGTGGTAACCTATGTAAAATCAGATCACCACATTCAGATTCCCATTTCAGGTCTCTCCACGTATAAAATAGACCCATGGTAGGGTGATAATCTTCTAGGGAACTATCCAGCTAACATAAAATAAAATAGAATCACATGTCTCTATACATTCAAATATTTACATAAGTTCCCATGATAAATTAATCTTGTGGAGGTGGAAAATTAAAATAATCATAAGAACTGATAAAAAATATTTTAATTAAATCTCATCTCACTTCTAACTCCAACTCCCTCAAAATAAATAACCGCTTTCAATTTATCCATATAAAAATAGAATACAACATCCTTCCTTAGGGGCCACAATTCAAATCAGGCATAATCAAAATGAGGGGAATAATTGATGGTCTAATACTCATTATAAAAATTTCTTATATAAAGTGAAAATATGCCATTTAGAAACCAACTAAGAATGCCAAGTCATTTTAACAATTTAAAAACTGACTTTATCACCTTATTTATAAATATTCTATGTGAAACCACACTTAAAATCATTTGTAACACTAACTACATATTCATTCAAGTAATTTTAAAATCCATTAAACCAATTTTATTTCAAAAAATCCTTGAAAGTAATACCAATACCCAAATGGGTTCAAATACTTTTTGTTATAGAAATTATTTTAAAACAACCCATATAATCATTACCCCAAATGATTTTCATTTAAATCAATTAATTAAAATTAAGGAAAAATTTATAAAACCTTTATTACAAGAGAGAAAAACATTTATAACACTTTTTAAACCCACTTTATCTATTAAATAATGATTTACTTTGATAGAAAAAGTTTTAGGAAACACCAAGAAAAAAATGACATTCTAATTAAAGTAAATACACAAAAATACCTACCTCAATCCAATAATAACTAGTTGTACAAGAAATATTAAAGGTGAGATTTCATAAAATGTCAAAAAAATATAGATTAGATACAACATAGCTATGAATAATTGATAACAAAATAATGAACACATAATTGTTCATAACACGGAGGATGATCACTGGGAGGGGGTTGGATGCATTGAAGAAGATGGGGAGGAAACCTATGAGTAGCGTCGGTAAGGGGAGGTGAGGTATCCCATGTTTGGTGGTAGTATTGGGGGAGGAGGGTTAGATACGAGAGATCGTGGTGGGGTTGCCTCATTCAGTGGTAGTGAGGGGAACAATCACGAGGTTATCATAGAGGAGGGTGACACTATGAGAGAGGTTGAGGGGCACCGTCAAGAGGGGATCAACAAGGGGATCCATTGGTGTAAGAGTATCAGAGCTAGGAGAGGTCGTAATGGGCACTACCGTGAGAGAGGTTAAGGGTTCAGAGGGTCGCAGATTGGGGAGGATAATGGAGGGACCCGATGCATTTTGGGAAAAAAGTGGGGGGAAATTTTTGCCATGATCCTATTATTCAATTGTGGATCTAAACAATATATAGACACAGACCTATAAAAAATAAATATTGGTCTGTGGATATATCCTAAATTTCTAGTAGTGTTGTTAGAAAACCAAGGTTAAAGAAGATTTATCCCTTACTGCAATCCACCTTGGTGTTCTTTCGCATGATGTCATTCACTGTGAAAGTCCTCTCTGTAGTGGTGTTTTGTGTTGTCAAGAAAATTCTCAAACTGAAAATGTAGTGATGAGAAATCCCTCATATCTTGAGGCACATAAAAATATAAAGGACTTCATATCTGATATATTGTTACTAGAAGGTGAAATAATTTCTTATCTAGAAGGCATCCCAAGGAAACAGTCATTCTCCAAACCTCCCTTGGGTCATTTTCCTTCTGATATATAGAGGAAGCACCAACCTATCCCATTACTTATATTAAATAAATTGAGAAGCATCCACTATGGTCAGAAAAATTTGAAAAACCTCTAGAACAATATGAAGAGGATATGTTGAATATGAGAAAATAATATCTAATGGTGAAATACTTGTCACATTTTGGCCTTTCAAAACCCCTTAATAAAAAATTCCAAAAATTATGGTGGAATATTGCACTCATGATATCTACTAGGATATATGGAAGACTATTATTCATCATAAAATCAAAGTACTACCATATGATGGATATCAAATTCATGTCAAGGTAATAGAAGGGTTTCAATGTCCAATTGACTTGGAATATCTCAAGGTTTCTCTACATCCAAAGATCGATAAGTAACAAGAGTTAATTCAATGTACATGCCTCAATGCATTAAGAAGGATGCAAAAATTGATCATAAAAACCCCATATGGTGTTCATATTAGGGGATGGGGTGCACATTGAGCATTTCATTTCACTGTGCTCCAAAATTCACAAAGCCCGCCAAAAGTGGTCTCATGCAATGTTATTACCCCAAGTCAGTGACAGCAAACAAATTTTTCTCATGACTTAATAAATGATTAGGAAGACCAGGACTCGATTGGTTTTTACTAAATCTAGGACCAAAGAGAGAAAGCTGTTGAGATGATTCTGCATGAAGCCTCTGAAAACATCAAACAGGCATCCAGATTAGAGGATTTCATCCATCATATATCACAAATTTATGAAATAATATAATGGTCTTCTTAAATAGGTGATTTAATTGGGTGTCAGATAATGCACATAGACAATGATCACCCCAGAATTCATAAAATAAAAAGAACAGATGCATTGATATCATCCATCGCAGTTCAGGAATCACCCCTTCTAGTAGGTCTGAGGGATTTTTAATCCAACCTTCAGAGTCAACAAACAAATACTGAAGGGTTTAAGAAGAATAACAAGATCAACTTTAGCCTACAGGTCTGGGGACTTTTCACACCTATAATCCCCTCCTCAACAGAAGTTAGTTTTCTCCCAATTAGGGAAGAATCCATAAAGTGAATGCACATATAAACTATCCAAGGATTTTTTTCGAATTATTATTCATCAAACTGTCTCTGGAAATCCAAAAAAAAGAGAAAAACATTACATGGAGGATGAAGAAGAATGTGATATTGAAAATATACTAATATAATTCTATTAAGGCATTATGCACCAGTAAATGTAATTAATTACATTATTGAATATCCTCTAGAAAATGAGTTTAGTTCATGGGAGTTATAGGATGAAGTTATTATTCATAATGTATTACAAACCTAATAAAATGAAGGAGGTGTGTGTACCCAAAATCAAAGGATTACCCAAAATTTAAGTATTCCAACAAATAATCAACTTCCACCTCTTTAAAAGGCACCTAACAAAGAGAGGGATAATGTTTAGATAATGTACCAATTTTTCACTAGATATAGTCAATCTCTTTCACATGAATAAATATTTTCCCATCAAGAAGAAGAGATGAAGGAGTTGAGAAGACTCAATGCAGAGTTAATATGAATCATTATTCCTACTAAACATGCTCTGCAAGCAGATCCTCATCTTGAGATTCTAGTTGGAGCTCCAAAAAAAAGAGGGTTTGTTGCAACTAATGATCTAGATAATGAATTACCTCCATTGAGTACACATCCAGAAAAATGTCAATCACATACTTATAGGCCTATCCCCATGGGTTATCCAAGACAAATACCTATAGCACCACCACCGGTGGTCTTTCCAGTTATCTCACCAGTTCAAGATCTAGATATTGTACCTATATAGGTCCCATCCCATCCATATATTCCCCAAATTCTTATGAATACAATTGAGTCACTAAAAACATTATATGAGTCTATGG
Organism: Viscum album; assembly: GCA_963277665.1. NCBI lineage: Eukaryota > Viridiplantae > Streptophyta > Magnoliopsida > Santalales > Viscaceae > Viscum > Viscum album. The sequence goes on along the minus strand of OY728123.1, from coordinate 938,142,642 downwards.
AAGAATGGATATCACCAATACAACCAGAGAAGAAGTCTTACCCCGAGTGGGTAGATCTGATTCCTCCACCGCCAAACTTTTTGAATACCACATTTCCAATATTTAACAGTTCAAGATATTTGAAGAACCACTTAACACATTTTGCTTCTTGCTGGGTTCCTATGATGGGGACCCCTCAACAACAAGAATCAGTAAAACTCAGATGTTTTGTGCAATCACTGTAGGGGGTGACCATTGTTTGGTATACAAGTTTGTAATCTCGATCAATTATTGGATGGGAAGACCTCCATTAAAAATTCATTTTCCAATTCAGCTCAATGATGTAGAAGAAGAAAAAAATTATCATAAAAATTGAAAACAAAGGGATAATGAAAGATTTTCATATTTCATTACACGGTGAAAGGATTAACATACTCCTAGAATATACCACTCCCTCAAGAAGAGTTGCTTCTAAGATATGTGGAAAATATATGTGATTATTTTCACACACCACTAATCACTCTGAAATACATAGGAGGGTTTCAATACCTTGATTCAATCACCCAACAAGTGGATAATTCAATTTTATAATCCAAAGATAAGTCTCATGTAATTCCAACAACTTCAGGATGGAGAACGGAAAAAGAATAGGCTGTTGCGGTTTCACTCAAAAAAGAACCTATATATACTTATACTTAAAATAACTCATAATACCATAGGGATACTCTTCCTAAGCATTGGAAACAATGACTACCTCATCAACATTATCAAAAAGATCAGAGGTGAAGACAAGTTGGGGAGTTAAAGAACAAAGTCTATTCTTTTCGGAATGAACAGGTTCTCAGTTAATGTATTTTATCCTTGGAAAATGACTTAGTCCAGATTCAAACACCTAATAAACCCAAAAAAAGATATTATGATCTTCCAAGTTACATTACCTTCCATCAAAAGTTGAGACACCCCATTTATAAGTGTTTTTTTTCAAAGATATCTGAAAAACGATGGTGGATTTTGGACAATTGAAACTAAAATTTCATCATCCTAGGTAGCATGTGTTCCCGTTATCAATCCAAAGGAAGAAGTCAGATGGAAGAGATTCAAAAGAAAGAATGTAAAGAATTTGGATGATTGGATGGTTAGTAAAATTATCAATTAAAATCATGTCATTCTATGAACATAGTTGAAACAACTGACTATGCCTCCTTCCACTTTCAATGCAACCAATCTATCTTCATTAAAAGATCAATCCTCCAAAGGTAAATCCTAAAATAATATTCATGGTCATATGTATAAAGATTAGTCATAAGAGGATGATCTTGTGTTAAGGCCAAAGTTTTACTTGACTTTGGCAGATTTCATGCCATCTATCTCATAAGAACGGGCTCTGCTCGGGCAAATAGAAAAATAAGAACTAACCTATCAGGAAGAATCTTCATCGAATGAGGCATCAATTTTCAGTTTCATTATTTTTATCCACTTAATAGACCCCTATGAAAATTATGGTTTTGAATATGAACCTAGATTTCATGTACTTGATTGGGATGGGTCTCTCGAGAGCGCTGCAACGAGAAACCCTAACTTCCCTGGTTTCGACCTAATCTTCATCGATGGCTGGTTTCGATCCGTAGTGGGAATCCACCCCCTTGGCTACTCTGACGACCCTAGATGCTGGATCATCCAAAATCGAAGTTGGAAATCTTCAGTTTCCACTTCGAACGTTACCTATCTCCTTCTGCGATGCACTTCAAGGATCAGTTCTCAGTAGCGTGAAGGAGCACATACCTCCACTCTTTAAAAAGCTAGAGGATGGTGGCTTCTTTGTTGATGCAGATCTGGAAGTGCTGAAGCAAATGGAATCATTGTGAAAATACTCGGTTCTTGGTCGTGTCGCTTACAACATAGGTGATCGACCCTGGTCTCTAACAGATCTCAAAAACAGAATTTCACAATGCTGGGATTCGGCCAAATGGAAGATGATCCCCATCATCAAAGGCTATTATCACATACTCCGCAACTCTCAGGAGCAACTGGAACATGTTTGGAGATTAGGTAATATACATCTTAAACCGGGCCTCCTTAGAATTTCTGATTGGGATGTCTCTTTTAATACTCACATGCACAGGAATTCTATGGCACAACTCTGTATTCTAATTCTTGGTCTTAACTGGTTCTTTTGGCACCCTAAGATCTTAAATGACATATCCTCCTGTATAGGTTCTCCCATTAAAAATGATCACAAAATGTTGAATGGAGACCTTGGAATTTTTTCTAGAATCATGGTTGAGGTGAACTTAGCTTCAGAACTGCCTTTGGCCATAAAATTCAATGCCCCCAACTATAGAACTGATATCTAGATAGAATATGAAAGGAAACCTCCTTTTTGTGAGGTTTTCAAACTGATTGGGAAAAATCTTGCTAACTGTAGAGTGGTTAGAAAGCAAGTTGACCCCCCTATTAAAAATGATTGGAATGAAATCAAACATAATAAGAAAGGAAAATCTATAATGGAGAAAATTGAACTCCCTAATAAGAAGCATGATGTATGGGTCATGAAGTCTAATAACATTGCCTCCCTTGAGGGGAAATCGTGGGGGAAAATAGTGGAAGAAGAAGAAAACATGGTGGCTGAAACTTCTAATAACCTGCAGGTTAATGGAACTACTCTTGATAGCAATAAGCCCCCCATCTCCCCCTTTTGACTTCTAATGATTCTGCACATAATGCCTCTGCTTCGAAGGTGACCTCTTGTAGGAACATTGAAAATTCTGGCACTGCCTCTATTCTGGATGGGGCTGGGACAGATTTCAAAACACTGAATGTTCCAGGGAGCCAGCAAGAGGATCTCTACACTCGAGATGACTCCACTAATTTTCCTGGTAACATGGAAAAATCATCAGACCAAGGTAACACAATTATTACTATGCATGATTCTGCTGATAAAAGAAATGCTACTGCCTGTGTAAACTCTAATATGACTGCTCAAATTAAAAATTCTGTTTATGACATGCATATCAATGAGAACCACAACACTGTTCCTACTGAAACTCTTTCTGATGTTCATGATACTTATGATAAAACCCATATCATTACCCCTAAAAAATCTAAAATGATTGATCAGGCTATATATTCTTCTTCAAACATGTAGATTGAGGAAAATGTCAAAACTGATCCTATTGAATTACTCTCTAATTTTCATGTTCCTAACTCATACTCTACTGATAAATCCATGCATGTCTTATTTTTGTCCGATTACCCCCATAGTGAGGTATCCACACCTCCGTTGGGGCAGCAAGACCCTGTCTCTAGACAGATCCAACAGAAATATGCTCCGGACTCAACTAGAACACAACAACCTAATGTTGTTCCTTCTGAAATTTTTCCTTTATCCTTGACTACTAATACTGGCCCAACGTCAATGGAACCTCCTGTTCATGAAACAGATCAAGAACACTCTCATAACTATTCTACCCAACCTATAAATCTTTCTATCTCTAATTCAGTTTCTACTGTTGATCCTACTAAGGTTAACTCCTCAACTTCCAATGTCAAATCAATTGAGAACAAATCAAAATCTACTCCCCCATCAAGTTAGAAGATCTAAGAGGAAGAAGGATTCCGGGAAGTCCAAAAAAGGGGCTCTAACCCAAAAAAATAAGTAATAATGAATCTTCTATTTTGGAACTGTCAAGGCATTGCCAACAATGACACCTCCACCACTCTTAGGAGGCTCTTAAACACTCATAAACCTCAGCTGTTTGCCATCTTTGAACCCAAAGTCAACTTCAATTCTAATTTCATGAGACTTGGCTCTCTTAATTACAATTTCCTTGGATCCTAAAAAATGGTCCTCTGAAGGAGTCTATGTGGATCTTTTATCACAATTCCCTTCAAAACATCAATGTTTTTAAAACCTATGAACAAAATTTCACCTGTGATTTTATGTGGAATGATCAGCACATCTTTTTCACGATGGTTTATGCCAATAATAGGTATCAGCAAAGAAGGAATCTTTGGAATGATCTTCTTGACATGGCTAACTCTATTCAAGATCTGTGGGTGATTAGTGGAGACTTCAATGCTATTATTAGTCCCACTGAAAAAATTGGACCCTCACATCTTTCTATATCCACAAGAGAATTTAGATCTGCTATTGAAGATTGTAATCTCTTTGAAGTTAACCTTACTGGAGCGAAATATACTTGGTATAGAAGACATTATAATAAAACAGTTGCCAGTAATCTAGATTGGGCCTTTGTTATCATGAAATCCCTGGACATTTGGGATAATGTCTATAGTATAATGCTACCCCGACTCAATTCTGACCATCATCCCATATTACTCAGCTCCCTTTCTAATGAACGCAGAATTCCCCTTCCTTTTAAATTCAATAATTCTTGGTCTCTAGACCCTGATTGTGTCACTTTTATTAATAACACTTGGAATTATATGAATCATCATTATGACTCTTTTTCCTGTATTTTCAAACTTAAAATATTAAAACAAGTCCTTAAAGGCTGGTGTAAAACCAAGATCTTTCAAATGGATTCTGACATCACCTCTCATGAAGATGATCTTAATGAAATCCAAACTCGTAACACCAACTCTGATTTTATCCTTGATCCTCAACTAGAGTTCAATACAACTCTTAAGATAAACAATTTACTCACCTTTAAAGATAACATTCAGAAACAAATGTTTAAGACTAAATGGCTGGATGATGGAGATAGAAATACTAATTTTTATAACTCTCTTCAAAGAACCAGAAAAGCCAATCGTCCTCTTACCAAACTGATTCACAATGATTTGATCATTGACTTAGAAGAGTCCATCTCAAATCATGTTGTCTCTTACTTTAATGACATTTTCAATGGCCCTGAGATCAACATTGATCTCAATCCCAATATTATTCCATTAATGGTGGATGAGAAAAACAATGACTCTCTCTTATCTTTTCCATTGGAGCATGAAATTAAAGACACCATCTTTAGTTTAAAGCTAGATAGTGCCCCTGGACCGGATTGTTTTAACAATGGTTTCTTTAAAAAACACTTTTACATCCTTCGTTCCGACATTTGTAAACTGGTAAGATCCTTTTTCAATCACGGATCTCTCCCTCAAGGTATCAATGCTCAATTCCTCATCTTAATACCTAAGGTTGAAAATGCTTCTGAAATTCATCAATTTATACTGATTTCTCTTATCAATACCCTCTACAAGATCATTACCAAAATCATTTCCAATAGATTGGTACCGATTTGCAACAAAATTGTTTCATGGAATCAGTTTGGTTTCATCAAAAGAAGATCCATCCAAGACTGTATCTGTCTTGCCTCAAAATGTTTCAACACGCTTAATAAAAAAATAGAGGGGGTTGTGTTGCCATTAAACTTGATATTAGAAAAGCTTTTGATACCATTGATTGGGGCTTTATATTTAGAGTCTTGAAAAACTTTGGTTTTAATGAGATTTTTATCAAGAGAATCAAGACTTTATTTCAATCTGCTATAATTTCCATCTTGATAAATGGAACCCCTCGTGGTTTTTTCAAATGTTCTAAAGGTGTGAGATAGGGAGATCCCATTTCGGCCATTCTGTTTGTTATTACGGAATATTACTTTAATAGACTCATTTATAATCTGGTCGATCAAAATAAACTTAAACCCATTCAAGCTGCTAGAAACCTCAATGTCCCCACTCACCTCCTCTATGCTGATGATATTATCTTGTTTCTAAAAGGATATAAAATAAACATTCAATGTCTTAAGCAAGCTATCTCTCATTATGAGAAAATTTCTTTCCCAACCATTTCTAGGAACAAATCTCATATTTTTTTCGGAAAAAAATTCCCTGTTATAAGGAAAACTACAATCACCAGTAACCTTGGAATTAAATATGGTTTCTTTCCCTTCATGTACTTAGGCGTACCGATCTTCTGGGGACATCATAAATCCTGTTATTTCTCTAATATCACCGATCAAATCATCAATCAACTCTCTACTTGGAAGGGGAAATCTCTTCCGTTGGCTGGAAGAATCTGTCTTGTCAAATCAACTATTGTCTCAAAGTTGGTTTACTCACTTATGATTTATAAATGCCCCACAGTTACTTTCAAGAAAATTAATACCTATATAAAAAAATTCATTTGGATGGGAAGTATCTTTGAAAGGAAACTCGTCACCATCCCGTGGAAGACCTGTTGTAAACCTCTAGATAACAGAGGCATTGGCATCAAAAACGTAAAATTGTTTAATGATGCCTTGCAAGCGAGATTCACTTGGCGTCTCATTAATGACAACTCCAAAGCCTCTGATTTTTTAAAACATAGATTCCTAAATAAACTTTTAAAAGGAAATTTTAATTTCATTAACTCCTCGATCTGGCCCTTTATTAGAAACTCATATCAGAAGATTATGGCTAACTCTAGATGGACAGTCAGTGCTGACTCCAACATTAATTTCTGGTGTGACAACTAGATGGGTAATCCATTGATATCCTTGCTGCCTCCTAATAACACTCCTGAAGATAACAAAAATACTATTAAAGATTTTATGAAGCCTCATAGGCATGATCTCCCTAACAACATTGCGCAGATCATTGAGAATTACACTTTTTCTAATTCTGGGGACTTCATTGTTTGGGAACCTTTTTTTAATGGCATCCTTGACTCAAAAAAATTCTACTTGCACAATTTCTCTGTAAATAAACCTAATTATCAATGGGTGAGAACCTTAAATAAGACTTGGATCAGACCCTCTAGGTTCACCCTTATTTGGCTCATTTCTCACAATAGATTTCCCACTGAAACTCACATTCATGCCTTTGGCATTCAACAATGCTCTAAATGTCATTTGTGTAATCAGCAGAGGGAGGATTCTAATCATCTCTTTTTGTCTTGTGCTACGACCTCGGCTTTATGGATCTACATTTTTGAGTTAAATAATTGCTCATGGTCCATATCTGACCTGATTTGTTTTCTTTTGAAGAAATGTACTAAACATGAAGCCTCTCAGCAAGTTAAAAACATTTCCCTTACAGCAGTGACGAAACTCCTGCATGAAATCTGGTACGTAATAAATGATCTTATCCATAAAAATCACTCATTCAGTATCAATGCAGGAAAAGCTCAAATTATCATTGTGATACATGAAGCTGACTCAATTAAAAAAGACTCTTGCAGCAATTATATTAGAGACTTCGAGATCCTCAGACGTATCTGTGTCCCGAGTATTTTCCCAAAGACCAGGCACCCCTTTGAAGTTTTCTGGACACCTCCGATGCCGGGTTGGATTAAAGTGAACATCGACGGTTCCTCAAAAGGATATCCTGGACCTTCCAGCTATAGGGCCATTTTTAGAGATTCTGATGACCAGTGCCATGGTTTCTTTTACAGTGGGTGTGGGATTGCCTCATCCCTTGAAGCAGAGATTCTAGGAGTCATCCATACTGTTGATTTTTCACTGCAAATAGGATGGAGAAAACTTTGGATTGAAAGTGATTCTACCACCATTGTTCAAGCCATTTGGAATGGAGTCATTCATCTCTCCTAGCCTCTCACTACTCTTTGGATGAATTGCCTGAATTCGCTACAGGAAATTGACTACATTTCCACACATGTCTTCCGTGAAGCGAATGTTGTTGCTGATGCCCTTTCCAACAAAGGTGTTCACCAGAGCATGACTTGGCTGGATGCACTGCCAGCTAATTTATTTCACCTCTTTGAAGGAGATTGTAATAAGATCCCATCCTTTCGACTCATGTAAACTTTTGCTTCATTAATTAATAAATGGTTCTTCAGTCCTTGACTGAGGCATTACCAAAAAAATGTACTTGATTGGGGAACTAGGGGAATAATTCATCAATTTCGAGTATACAACAAAAGATGTGGGTATGATATAATACACTATTTTAATTATACCCCTTCTCAAATTGTTTATGCACCAGAAACTCAAGGGATATACCTTCAATGAGCTCAGTAAGAAAAAGGTAATTCTCCCACACATGATAGGGTTGGCCCTGACATTATTATCTTGGAAGAACGATTAGAGGATATATCAACACTTTATCAGCAGGTGATTAGACCTAGTCAGACTAATACACCAAGAGAAGAAGTATTTCCCACTTCTTCCCCAACACATGGTCCATCTATATCAAAAGAATCAACTTCCAATGCACTTGACACCAACATGCTAGAAAATACAGACCTTTGGACCATAAGTATGACGTTTTGAAGAAACAGGTACAAGTACCGGCCAAGTTATAAATCCTGGATGCTCTGAATCTATCAAAATATCTTCTGGAAGAACTTATTAATGTTTTTTCAAGTTCTAAAGAGTTTGAAATAGAGGTTGTTGTTGCTAAGTTCTATCATAGAGAGAATAAATCTTCATAATGTCATGTAGTTATATCTTATATGGACCAAGATGAAGATGATTTTATACATGGACACATCATGTCATTGTATTTTTTTGAAACATTTAACAATACAGACATCCAATGAGCCTTAATTAATAATGGTTTTGGTTTCAACCTCATTCCCATATGTACACTTCATCAGTTGGGTGTCACTGAATTAGACTTATCTCCCTCCACTCTGACATTGAAAGGTTATGAAAATAATGAACAAGAAACACTAGGAAAAATTATACTCATAACTCAGTTTGGGGATCATATATCAAATTTAGATTTCATGGTTATCTGACATGGCACAACTTTCAACATTCTGCTTGGAAGGCCTTGGATACATCAACATGTGGTCATTACTTCGTCATGCCACCAATGTCTCAAGTATTTCTTCAATGGTCAGATTGGTACATTGTATGGTGACAAGTCACCATTCAAAACATGTGAATCTTAGTATATTTAGGTAGTGTTATATCACACAAAGGAAACATAGTCCATGGAAAAAGATATAACAAGAGTCAGTGCTCCAAATGGTCTAGAAAAGATCCCAGCTAACCCATTCAAAAATCTCAGTGCAGATTATGTATTGCCTATCAATCAATTTCAAAGGGTAGAACTAAATATAAGAACTTTTTCAGTGACTTCCATAATGTCAAATGTTTTAATTGATCCTAACAGCACATGAGAATTTTCTGATTTACCAAAAATTAGTGAAAGCTTAAATTGATATGTCTTCATTCCATCCAACAAACATCAGTAAGTCTTTTCTCCATCAGAAAGGACAAAAGAAGTTGTCTAATTAAAATATAAATATGTATATAATAATTCCCAACCCATAATTTCCCTTCAATACTCCAGGAATACCCTACATCTTCATTAGGTTCAGAAATGGTAGCCTATTCTTTAGGATATTCAAATACCAACTCCTCCACCAATGTTAAGTGTCTTGCTTCATCTCCTACCCTTCTAGAAGAAACATAAGATGTGACACATGGGGAAGAGGAATGTAGAGACCCAAAGCCTGACGTACATTGATATTACATTACATTTGCGGAATACTTAGTACATAACAAAAAACACACACACAAGGATCGTAATAGTTTAGTGTCTTTGGAAACACGGAACGTAATCTTCTAATCGTGGTGAAAGATCTTCAACATCTCCTATAAAGATCTTCCCTTTTTTTTACCTTAAACCTTTCTTTATATCCTGGGGAATAGAAAACATAAAAGGGTGAGCTCAAATGCTCAGTAAGGGTAAACAAAAGAAATATCAATCACATCGTATTCATAAGAACATAACATTTTGGAAATCTTAACCTGCAAAAGAGAGCATAATATCTTAACATGGAACAAATCATAGAAGTGAAAATGAGATCCCCATAATCATAACATAAAACTTGAAAACTTTGTGGCATGCACACATAATCATGGAAAATCATTTCTTGTTAGTCATGACTCATTTCCAAGACTATCTTAGTGGACAAAGTCCCTTTCTGAACCGAGTTCACTCCTCGTTTCAGTCCTGTATCACTGAACTGAAATAACCTTCCGTTCCAGCCATGTCTATCTCATGAGATATAAAATCTTTACCCAATGCATTGGAGGGAGATATAGGTCCCACCCATCTTATAATGAATCCTTTCTTATGTGTGCCACATAATCATAAACCATACATCATAGCGTAACCCATGTAATAAAAATGGGATTCTTAAACAACATGACATCATAAAACAATTCATATAAGATAAAGGAATTCATAAAAATATTTCCATCACAACATAATCAAACCAATGTAATAATAGGGATAAAAACAGAACCCTTTTATTATCTTATATGGAAAATAATTTTGATAAAATACTTGAACTCCATTCTTGAGGAAAATATCCTTTCTACTTCAAAAACATTTTTCCTTTCATAACATGTCATACGACTTTAAAATAAAAGAAGTTGATAAACTTGAAAACTTGTAAAGGAAGTTTCTTAAAAATAATGTTTTAAAAATCCATTCATGTCGTATAAGTTAAAAAAACATTCTTCTTGTACTTTTGTCGGAAAAGTCAAAAAGTACCTCATATGAAAAACGATAAAAGATTCCTTTCATATCTTTTACTAAAAACTCACCAAAGGGTAAAATAGGTTTTAAACAATTGTAGGTGGATGAAAATAATATTACATGTTGAGGAAACATGGATGTGGATGATAAAATACACCCCAGTAAATTTCAAAGTATAAACAATCTCGAATAAAAATGAGATTGTGATATTTCCCTTACCTTAGGTCCGACTTGCTTTGTAAGTGTCCGAACCTCCTGTATAATGATTTAAATCATGTTATTGACTTATTACAGAATCATATTCATTGTTATGATATCATATATGGTTCACTTATGACATTATATTACCCGTTCTTTTGTAAATTCCATGTTAAAGAAGCGTTTTGGGTAAAATTGTTTCATTTATCGTAGGTGTTTTGACTTGTTGTTCTTGACATCATTATTACTTATATCATGATTTACTAACTTCCAGAATATAAAATATGATTTATATATCATATATATTCAGTATATATATATATATATATAATAGATAGATAAATAAAATGAAAAACACCGTTCATGGAGACGGTAGTCCGTACGTACGCATGAACGCTGTTTTACTTTCCTTATTGTCTTGAAATGGAAGTAAGTAGATGAAATATATATATATATATATATACATAAATCCAGTAGCTTTATAATGTCATATATTTCATTAGTACTTATTATATATACTTTATAATCATTCATGAATGGTTAATCATTAAGAATGAATCTCATCGCGCCGTGGAGACGGTATTCCGTACGTACGCACGAGCGATGATATCATTTCCATAATTATTGAATTGAATTGGAGTGGATTATACAATATATCAGAATCAATATGATGTTGTAATAACTATGTATAGTTATTCTTTACACCATTATACCCATCCATGTAAGGTGGTGGTGGAAAATAGATTACACCACGGCTTGGAGACGGTATTCCGTACGTACGCACGCGCGGTGATTTCTTTTTCCGTAGGATGGATAGATGGTGAAATAGGGTTGTTTCATAATTATAATAACATATCAGTATATGAGTGATACTGATGTTATTACTTCATAATGAAACAACCTAAGAAGAAGAAGTGGAAGAAGAAATAAAGATGAAAGAATTGGTAACGGTAATTACCTCTTCTTTGAAGTGCCTCTTTGAGACCTCCTCTTAGGGCACTAGAATTGGACTTTGAGGAAGACCATAACCTCTAGGATGTTTCTAGGGAAGTGGAGAAGGAATTTTGGCAGGGGTTGGCCGAGCTTGAGTGCTCAAATTGGAGTGAGGAGGAGAGAGAGGAGGTGTCCTTTTATAAGGGAGGAGAGGGGCACCTTAGGAATATCTCAAAATATTATTTTATATTAAAGTCAAAATCGGTTTATAATGGTTCCAAAGGGTCTTATTTCGAAGCTAAGGTGGGGATGGGTCGAAATCCGCTCATCCAATAGAATTTAGACAAGTTTAGGTTCCTATTTTAACCTTATCATTTAGATTTAACATTAAGTTAAATAATTTTACTTTTACCGTGTCTTCTTGTGTTCTTATACTATAAGGTTAATAAACTTACTATATCAAGCCAAACGAACCCCAAATTGTTTATTATTAATATATATATCCTTATCTAAGTCATTTGGCCGAACCTTAGATTTTTAGGAATAAAATAACAATTAATAATATAATATTTGATTTAAAAACTATTTTGTGTCAATTTTGACACTATTTGATATATGATTTTTGTGAAAGTCATAAAAGAATTATATGTTCGAACCAATTTGATTAAAGCATCACTAATATATCATAGTAACCTAGAAAATTAGTGGAATTCATAAAAAGTCTCAATTTACACTTATTTGGGCATTTATAACATCAATTATGTTAATATTTCCTTAAAAGGGTAATTACTGCATCATCGTTGTGTCATAAATACATTAATTTATTTAAAGTCTAAAAATTATAAATAAAATATCATTATGTAGGAAATCTTTTTATCTTTCTAATTAATATTTATAGTCGAATTTATATTATGTATAACCCCATATTAAAAATGTTTTAGTTATTAAACTTTGATTTTTAACTATTTTAACTATTCATTAAATAAAATAATATTAAATGTCATAATCTAATCCAAGTGGACCTAAATGGTCATATTATATTCATAAGGTTGTTTTTGGTCGAATTACACTTATCCAATAGAATTAGGACATGTTTTAGGGTAATAGTAATATCATATTTACCCTTAGTTACCCTATTTACTATTAACCGTGGTAAAAAAAAGTAAAAAGTTACTATTCACCAAAAATTATTTTCATCTCATTGAACCACATTTTACTTACTGACATCAACCGTGTCTCTCGGAATTTTGAAATTCCATTCACAGAAGCGGTAAAAATAAGTTTTATGAAAAATTCAGTTTTTTTAACTACCACTTAGTAGTTTCACTATTCATCAAAAATTGATGTTTTTCAGAACAATGCCAAAATTTCATCCTAAGCTATATTTCATATTCCGAATTCAAAAATGAAATATATTTTACCAAATTCATAACATAGAAGTTTCATTAATTAATTTTATAATTAAATCCCGCTGTTAAAATAAATAGCGTGTTTTTAGGAAACAATATATATCAAAAGATTGACACTTGATTATGTCTGGTTTAAATGTGAAATTACAACCAATGACCAACATTGTATTAAATTTTAAAAATATATTCTAAATATACTTTAAAACCACTCAAATTAATAATTTATCACTATTAATTATTTTGATTAAAAAAGTTGTTTTTAATTATAATTTAGTAATTTTCACTATTCATCAGAATATGAAAGTTATCCGAAAAGTACCGAAATTTCACCTTAGGCTAAACTCGATACTCCGAATCCAAAAATGAAGTCCATTTTGAGAGATAAAATTTCTAAAATTTAAAAAGTGGTTATTACTATTCATAACGGCTAGTTTTAATAATATTTTAATTGCATAACATTGTTTCGTGAAACTCAGTATTGCGTACTACACACGCTATTGAGGAAGGTTGCGATTGCGTGTAATGCAAGGCAAGACAAAGATGAGTGTTGTGCAAGCTCCTTTTGGTGTAGCGTACAACACAAGACATTAATAAAATTAAAAAGAATATTTTTCATAAAATTTCAGGCTGTTACATTCTACCCCCCTTAAAATGAATTTCGCCCTCGAAATTCGTCGGGGTTATAAATGGTTTACTATTCGAAAGTTTCTTTAATAGAAACCCACATCATAAAAAGGAATATCAAAACCAATCATTAAAAACAAAAGTATGAAACGTAACGGTTACCCAAATAAACTAATCACTAGGTTTCCACATAGGTGAAAATATGGATATGGAAGAGAAATCTAACCATCATGTTCTGATGGAGAGTGGTAGAGAACATGGCTATGGAAAAGCCAACAATCAAAAAGCCATAAATTTGTGATGATCTAAGGTACCATCTGATTCATCAGATATAAGATCACTAGGACAACATTTTTGGTTTTCAAGATCGTTTCCCTAAAGTTAAAGAATTTTAATTAGAATAAATACTTACCTTATTTTGGAACAATCTCACTATTGTTCGTGCCTTTAACAATTTCCACTTCATCTCTTAAATAAATGAAGCTGAATTTGTTATTCGTGAAGTGTTAGCAGATCATGTGATAGAATGACAGGTCATTCCATCGGTCTCAAACAAAAGGTTAGCAAAAATTATATACATAAGTCGATCTATAGTAAGATTAATCATATATGGTTCCTAAAATGGACTTTATACTTCATATATCATACTGCTTAATATAATAAAACTAGTTTCTAATAAACAGGGACTTCCTGTAGGCTAGTGGTAAGCGATAAAGGCTAGTCGCACTTCGGTTGTGGGTTCGATTCCCACAGCCTTGTCCGACGCGATGGGTTGTCGCCTGTCCTGCAGGTTGTCCTTTTTCTAAAACTACATTACTATAACATCCCATCCATAATATCAAAAAAAAAACTTATATCCTTAAACAATACTCACTTATGTCCAACATAATCCATTCCAATCTTTAGGCTTATCCATAATACTGCAGTCTACTCCCATATATCATAAGATATGTTTTGTTGGTCACATTCCAATGATTCAAAGTCCTTAATCATGTATTCTCTTGAATACCTTAGTGAAAACATGAATGCAGTTTAAAGTTAACACTTTACACATACCAAAATCCTCAAAATTCTATATACTCAAACCATGATATCACTTAGTCCTTATATCAATCATGAGCTCATGAATACTATCAAACATATTAGATTCTCTTTAACCCTTCATTATGCGCATATCATCTACATTCCAAAAGTATCTGAATAACCTTTCATGGATACTGGTAACATTAATCATACTTTCAAAACTCAATGAAAGATAACGGTGTAACAATCCTTAGATGTCTCTTTATTCTATAGTACCATGAGATTACATTACACATGATAAACATGTAATTATTCCACTACATTCTTAAACCATTGACCGAGCTTCAAAAATTCTTTCATCTCACATATCATTTGTAGTCTCTTCATCATCATCCACATAAATACTACCCATATGACCATACTGATTCTCTTCATGAGTCTTTCCCTTAGGGCATTTGTTTGCATAATGCCCATACATTCCACATTTAAAACACTTAACCATTTTTGATGTCGTAGCAATACCATTATCCTCATCCATGGTGTTAACCGACCCTTTTCCTTTTCACTTACTTGCTTTGTGTCCTTCTTTTCCACACCCAAAGCATCTTCCAGTTCCCTTGAAACATTCTCCTTGATGCCTCTTCCCACATGATTTACATAGGGGAAATTGAACTTTCTTTCCTCTATGATCATCATGAAACTCCATCTTTCTCTTATTAGACGAGTCAGGAAACTTACCAAATTTTACTTTATTGATCATATTATGAGATTGCTGATTCGGCATAATAATGATGTTTGGACTTCCAAATCCCATTTCATTATCAAGAATATCATTCCATTGTCCACCATATCCTCCATTATCGTGAATCATCTTGTTTCCAACGATTTTCTAAAACCCCAAAAAAAATAGTGTTAGAGGAAAAAATCATAATAAAGGGGGAGTAACTTCAATATCTAACATCTTAGGTTTAATCTAATATCATTACCATAGTTCTATGGCTATATCTTATACGTATACTTATCCTTAGGGACATCCCTAGACATACCTTAGAAATATCTCTAGGGATCTCACTAACGTTTTCGCGTCCTAGTTTCCAAAGGTTGACTAAACCTTCCGTTTGATACCAACTGTAGAGACCCGAAGCCTGACGTACATTGACATTACATTACATTTGCGGAATACTTAGTACATAACAAAAAACACACACACAAGGATCGTAATAGTTTAGTGTCTTTGGAAACTCGGAACGTAATCTTCTAATCGTGGTGAAAGATCTTCATCATATCCTATAAAGATATTCCCTTTTTTTACCTTAAACCTTTCTTTATATCCTGGGGAAAAGAAAACATAAAAGGGTGAGCTCAAATGCTCAGTAAGGGTAAACAAAAGAAATATCAATCACATCGTATTCATAAGAACATAACATTTTGGAAATCTTAACCTGCAAAAGAGAGCATAATATCTTAACATGGAACAAATAATAGAAGTGAAAATGAGATCCCCATAATCATAACATAAAACTTGAAAACTTTGTGGCATGCACACATAATCATGGAAAATCATTTCTTGTTAGTCATGACTCATTGCCAAGACTATCTTAGTGGACAAAGTCCCTTTCTGAACCAAGTTCACTCCTCGTTTCAGTCCTGTATCACTGAACTGAAATAAGCTTCCGTTCCAGCCATGTCTATCTCATGAGATATAAAATCTTTACCCAATGCATTGGAGGGAGATATAGGTCCCACCCATCTTATAATGAATCCTTTCTTATGTGTGCCACATAATCATAAACCATACATCATAGCGTAACCCATGTAATAAAAATGGGATTCTTAAACAACATGACATCATAAAACAATTCATATAAGATAAAGGAATTCATAAAAATATTTCCATCACAACATAATCAAACCAATGTAATAATAGGGATAAAAACAGAACCATTTTATTATCTTAGATGGAAAATAATTTTGATAAAATACTTGAACTCCATTCTTGAGGAAAATATCCTTTCTACTTCAAAAACATTTTTCCTTTCATAACATGTCATACGACTTTAAAATAAAAGAAGTTGATAAACTTGAAAACTTGTAAAGGAAGTTTCTTAAAAATAATGTTTTAAAAATCCATTCATGTCGTATAAGTTAAAAAAACATTCTTCTCGTACTTTTGTCGGAAAAGTCAAAAAGTACCTCCTATGAAAAACGATAAAAGATTCCTTTCATATCTTTTACTAAAAATTCACCAAAGGGTAAAATAGGTTTTAAACAATTTTAGGTGGATGAAAATAATATTACATGTTGAGGAAACATGGATGTGGATGATAAAATACACCCCAGTAAATTTCAAAGTATAAACAATCTCGAATAAAAATGAGATTGTGATATTTCCCTTACCTTAGGTCCGACTTGCTTTGTAAGTGTCTGAACCTCCTGTATAATGATTTAAATCATGTTATTGACTTATTACAGAATCATATTCATTGTTATGATATCATATATGGTTCACTTATGACATTATATTACCCGTTCTTTTGTAAATTCCATGTTAAAGAAGCGTTTTGGGTAAAATCGTTTCATTTATCGTAGGTGTTTTGACTTGTTGTTCTTGACATCATTATTACTTATATAATGATTTACTTACTTCCAGAATATAAAATATGATTTATATATCATATATATTCAGTATATATATATATATAATAGATAGATAAATAAAATGAAAAACACCGTTCATGGGGACGGTAGTCCGTACGTACGCATGAACGCTGTTTTACTTTCCTTATTGTCTTGAAATGGAAGTAAGTAGATGGCATACATATATATATATATACATAAATCCAGTAGCTTTATAATGTCATATATTTCATTAGTACTTATTATATATACTTTATAATCATTCATGAATGGTTAATCATTAAGAATGAATCTCATCGCGCCGTGGAGACGGTATTCCGTACGTACGCACGAGCGATGATATCATTTCCATAATTATTGAATTGAATTGGAGTGGATTATACAATATATCAGAATCAATATGATGTTGTAATAACTATGTATAGTTATTCTTTACACCATTATACCCATCCATGTAAGGTGGTGGTGGAAAATAGATTACACCACGGCTTGGAGACGGTATTCCGTACGTACGCACGCGCGGTGATTTCTTTTTCCGTAGGATGGATAGATGGTGAAATAGGGTTGTTTCATACTTATAATAACATATCAGTATATGAGTGATACTGATGTTATTACTTCATAATGAAACAACCTAAGAAGAAGAAGTGGAAGAAGAAATAAAGATGAAAGAATTGGTAACGGTAATTACCTCTTCTTTGAAGTGCCTCTTTGAGACCTCCTCTTAGGGCACTAGAATTGGTCTTTGAGGAAGACCAGAACCTCTAGGATGTTTCTAGGGAAGTGGAGAAGGAAGTTTGGCAGGGGTTGAGTGCTCAAATTGGTGTGAGGAGGAGAGAGAGGAGGTGTCCTTTTATAAGGGAGGAGAGGGGCACCTTAGGAATATCTCAAAATATTATTTTATATTAAAGTCAAAATCGGTTTATAATGGTTCCAAAGGGTCTTATTTCGAAGCTAAGGTGGGGATGGGTCTAAATCCTCTCATCCAATAGAATTTAGACAAGTTTAGGTACCTATTTTAACCTTATCATTTAGATTTAACATTAAGTTAAATAATTTTACTTTTACCGTGTCTTCTTGTGTTCTTATACTATAAGGTTAATAAACTTACTATATCAAGCCAAAAGAACCCCAAATTGTTTATTATTAATATATATATCCTTATATAAGTCATTTGGCCGAACCTTAGATTTTTAGGAATAAAATAACAATTAATAATATAATATTTGATTTAAAAACTATTTTGTGTCAATTTTGACACTATTTGATATATGATTTTTGTGAAAGTCATAAAAGAATTATATGTTCTAACCATGTTGATTAAAGAATCACTAATATATCATAGTAACCTAGAAAATTAGTGGAATTCATAAAAAGTCTCAATTTACACTTATTTGGGCATTTATAACATCAATTATGTTAATATTTCCTTTAAAGGGTAATTACTGCATCATCGTTGTGTCATAAATAAATTAATTTATTTAAAGTCTAAAAATTATAAATAAAATATCATTATGTAGGAAATCTTTTTAGCTTTCTAATGAATATTTATAGTCGAATTTATATTATGTATAACCCCATATTAAAAATGTTTTAGTTATTAAACTTTGATTTTTAACTATTTTAACTATTCATTAAATAAAATAATATTAAATGTCATAATCTAATCCAAGTGGACCTAAATGGTCATATTATATTCATAAGGTTGTTTTTGGTTTAATTACACTTATCCAATAGAATTAGGACATGTGTTAGGGTAATAGTAATATCATATTTACCCTTAGTTACCCTATTTACTATTAACCGTGGTAAAAAAAAGTAAAAAGTTACTATTCACCAAAAATTATTTTCATCTCATTGAACCACATTTTACTTACTGACATCAACCGTGTCTCTCGGAATTTTGAAATTCCATTCACAGAAGCGGTAAAAATAAGTTTTATGAAAAATTCAGTTTTTTTAACTACCACTTAGTAGTTTCACTATTCATCAAAAATTGATGTTTTTCAGAACAATGCCAAAATTTCATCCTAAGCTATATTTCATATTCCGAATTCAAAAATGAAATATATTTTACCAAATTCATAACATAGAAGTTGCATTAATTAATTTTATAATTAAATCCCGCTGTTAAAATAAATAGCTTGTTTTTAGGAAACAATATATATCAAAAGATTGACACTTGATTATGTCTGGTTTAAATGTGAAATTACAACCAATGACCAACATTGTATTAAATTGTAAAAATATATTCTAAATATACTTTAAAACCACTCAAATTAATAATTTATCACTATTAATTATTTCGATTAAAAAAGTTGTTTTTAATTATAATTTAGTAATTTTCACTATTCATCAGAATATGAAAGTTATCTGAAAAGTACCAAAATTTCACCTTAGGCTAAACTCGATACTCCGAATCCAAAAATGAAGTCCATTTTGAGAGATAAAATTTCTAAAATTTAAAAAGTGGTTATTACTATTCATAACGGCTAGTTTTAATAATATTTTAATAGCATAACATTGTTTCGTGAAACTCAGTATTGCGTACTACACACGCTATTGAGGAAGGTTGCGATTGCGTGTAATGCAAGGAAAGTCAAAGATGCGTGTTGTGCAAGCTCCTTTTGGTGTAGCGTACAACACAAGACATTAATAAAATTAAAAAGAATATTTTTCATAAAATTTCGGGCTGTTACAAGGAAGATCTCATGAATTCTCCTCTAGTATTTGAGAAAGGCATATCCACCATAGTGGATGAACTCAGAGAAATAAATCTGGGTACAAAATAAGATTCACATCCCACTCTGATTAGTTCAACCATGAATTTTGAAGAGAAATAAGTGTATAATTCACTTTTAAAGAAACATAGAGATGTGATTTCTTGGAACTATATGGAAATGAAAGGCCTCGATCTTGACATGGCCACCCATCATTTGGGTTTTCCAGAGGAGGATTGAGGATTTAAGCAGGCTGTAAGAAGAACACACCCAACTCATGCCTCCAAAATTGAGGCTGAAGTTGACAAGATTATAAAAGTTGACTTTATCTGGGAGGTGAAATATCCCAAATGGATGGCCAATATTTTCCTAGTGAAAAACAAAATTCATCAAATCATATTTTTCATTGAATTTAGAGATCTCAAACTCTACTGTCTCAAAGATGACTTTCCATTTCCAATCAGAGAACTTTTGATTGATGAAATAGCTAGCTATGAAGCTATTTCTTTCAAAGATGGTTACTCTGGAAAAAAACAAATACAAATGTCTCTAGAAGATGAGTAATCTATAGATTTCTAATCCCCTCAAGTAATATTTTTCTATTGGGTAATTCCCTTTGGATTGAAGAATGCTGGTGTAACATATCAACATGCAATGCACTATATTTTCAAACCATTCTTGGGGAAACTCATTGAATATTATGTAGATGATTTGGTGATTATGTTCAGACAATGTTCTGATCACTTTGTTGATATGGACACCATATTTATCAAGCTTTGGAAACATAATTTAAATATGATCCCCGGGAAATGTTATTTCAGGGTAACCTCGGGAAAAATTATCTATTTTTTTGTACACC
The DNA here is from genome assembly GCA_963277665.1 of Viscum album. Taxonomy (NCBI): domain Eukaryota; kingdom Viridiplantae; phylum Streptophyta; class Magnoliopsida; order Santalales; family Viscaceae; genus Viscum; species Viscum album. The sequence goes on along the minus strand of OY728123.1, from coordinate 938,121,805 downwards.
ATCACGACATAGAATTCGATCCTGAGAAGACTAAGGTTATCCATGAAATGTAACATCTTAAAAACATTGAAAGAGTTGAGATGAATTCAAGGACTCTTAGCCTATATCCGGTGATTCATATCCAATTTGCAAGGTAAGTATTTTCCCTTCACCAAATTAATGAAGAAGGGTGTCACATATCAATAGACCAATGAATGCCAAGAAGTATTTGAAACCCTCAAGAAATACCTCTTGAGTCTAATAGTATTGATGCAACTTTTTGAAGGAAATATTTTTATTCTTTATGTGAAAACCTTGGCATGATCATTAGGCGCCTTCCTTGAACAAAATAATGATGTTGGGAATGAAAACTTCCTTTACTATCTTAGTAGAACCATGCTCGATGCAGAGACTCGATATTCATATATTGAGAAAATTTACCTAGCATTAATATTTGATGTTTAGAAGTTGAGACACTACTTGCATCATCATGAGGTCCACTTGGTATCTCACAATAACCCACTCAAATTTATCCTCATTCATCATATGCTTATAGTACATCTTGAATGTTGGGTGGTTATTCTGCAACATTTTGATATACAGTTTGTGCCTCATGAGGAAGTAAAAGGCTGATCATTAGCAGACTTCCTTGATGAGAACTTGTATATGGAAGACATATCATTGAATACTGAATTTCCTGATGAAAAAAATATTTTGTATTCAAGAAATCCCCAGAGTATGGGAAATTTATTTTGATGGTGCTTCTAGAAGTCCAATGGGGAAGAGAATAAAAAACCCTAAATTTAAGAAATTTGGGTTAGGAATTGTTCTTATCTCCTCAAAAGATATAGTATTACCATATTCATTTATATTATTAGAAGTTGTTACCAACAATGAGGTAGAATATCAAGCTCTCATTGCAGGCCTGAAATTAGCACTTCAACTACCATTGGATTACCTGGAGGTTAAAGGTGATCCAGAGTTGGTAATCAACGAAATAAATGGGGATTACAACATTTAAAAATAATAACTAATCCCCTTGTCTGATTATGTTTAAGGGTTAATGGAATATTTCCGTCAGATCCAAAATTGTCTTACATCCCGCGGTCACAAAATTCTCATGCTGATGCATTGGAAAATGTAGCCACAACCTTGGAAGATCCAAATCTGTATGAAATGATCATTATCATTGCTCACTGTCGAGTGGTTTCACATTATTTTAAATAAGAATAGAATAAATCGATGAAATTAGTCCCATTTCTGATCAATATGGTCATACCATAATATGGATGAAACTCAACATGGAATATCTCCATAATGGGGCACTTCCACAGAATAGAATTAAAAGAGAATTGATCCAACGACGAGCAGCTAATTTTACTCTTTATGATGGCTCAGATCACTAGAAGACCATTTATAGGCGATGATTCGATAGAATTATTCTCAAATGCATTGATGGGGATGAAACTATAGTTTTCATGAATAAAGTACATGCATGAGCCTATTATGATCACCATTCTAGGCATAGGATTTCTGATCAAATCTGAAGGTTTGGATACTTTGGGCCTTTGATGATGCAAGATTTCATAGATTTCACTAAAAAGTGTCATCCCTGCCAGATGCGTTCCAACTTCATCATAAACCCCCAGAGTTTCTACATACACTTAAATACTATGGACCTTTTTCTTCATATGGAATGGATGTAGTAGGACCTTATCCTCCAACTATGGCTAAGGAGTTCGAGGACATCCTTATTACTGCCAAATTCTTCTCCAAATGGGCTGAGGCAATACCTCTCAAGGAATTCAAGGCCAAAAGTGTTTTTATCTTTGTAAAATATAATATAATTACCATATTTTGTTTCCCTCATAACATATTAATGGACAATAGAACCAAATTTTGTTTCGTTGAGTTAATGAGTCTATATTTTGAGCACAATTTCAAATCCAACCATTCATCTCACTTCCATGAAGTGATCTTTGGATAGATAGAGGCTTTTAACAAATCCATATTGAATGTACTCCAAAATATGGTGGATAAAGATAAAAATTCTTGGCCTGATAATCCCTTTCATGACTTTTGGGCTTATCGAACTACTACTCATACAACAACACGATCAACCTCGTATTCATTGGTGTATAAGACATAATCAGTTCTACCTATTGAAATTCAATTAACTTCATTATGAGTTTCTATATGTGATCTGTTATCTACAGATGAATAGTCTCAGAAGTGATTTGATGAGTTGGAATGATTAGATGAAAAGATATTGAATACTTTGCATCATTTGGAAGTCTTTCAGAACAGAATAGTATGAGATTTTAATAAGAAAACTTTCCTCTATTAATTTCTTCATGGAAAATTGTCATTAGTCCTTAGGAATTTGATGATAATACGAAATAATCCTTTAAAACATGATCCAAAGTGGGAAATACCTTATTCCATATATAAGGTCCACCATAATGGAACTTATTCCCTAATCTCAATGGATAGAGAACTTATTACAACTCCAACCAAAGAAATATTTTTTTGAAAAAGTAATTTGTGTAATAACACATAGTAATGTCCTAGTTGCAATAAATTAAATTTTATTTCATCCATATGTGTCCATAATGCATGATGTTAAAATGTGTACCATCTTTTTTTTTTGTTGCATGGCAATAAAATTCATGACATCATTTTTTCCCGCTACATGACATTAAACTTTATAGTTAATTGCTCCTTCATTTGATGTTAAGAAATTCCCCAAGATACCACAAATTGGTATTTCTTGTGGTTCATTAAAAAATGAGTAGCTTCCATGTGTAGGCATTACTGACAACATTTATACTCCTTAGTGGCACATGATCCCCATTTCTACCTATGTTTGAGTCAGATCTTCATAGGCACCCCTTTTTAAGAACAATGTGTGGCTTGATTCCTTCCCCTATCAAGATATGTTGTGATACCTAGGTCTTATCCTCTGGTCTAGCCATAATGTTTCATTTACATTAGGTGGCTTACATCCTCACCGCAAGACGTTAAACTACACAGTTCATTAAGAACTATATATGGCTTGATTCTTATTCCAATGAGATACCTAGAGATGCCTAGATCTCTAATCCTGGGCCTAGCCATAACAAAATTAAAATTCTCTCATTCATTGTGTTTCTGAGTTAGATCTTCAAAGGGAATACTATTTTCAAGAACTACATTTAACTTGATTCTCATTTCAATGGGATACATAGAGATGCATAGGTCTCTAATCTTAGGCCCAATCATGACAAAAATAATTAAAAAATCCATGTTATTCCATGTGTGTATGAATCAAACCTATATAATGAATGTTTCAAGAACTACGCGTGGCCTGATTATCATTCATACGAGATATGTAGTGACACGTAGATCTTAAATAATGGGCCCAACCACAATTTAATGAAATAAAACCCTCTTTATTTTACCTATGGAAAAATCAAATTTTCATAGGGACTTATTCCAAGACTTTTAAGTTGATTCTAATTTTAAAGGGATATATGGTGATGGCTAAAATTTATACTTTAGGCCCAACCATCAGCCTGGAAATTATAAAAATACCTCTTCGCCTCGTTAATACATTATTGATATGGGGAAAAATATCAAGAACTACATATGGATTGAATCTTTCTTTAGAAAGATATATAGTGATTCCTAGGTCCTATAACATGGCTTAGACACTGTATAATTATCATACCCTTATCTTTTCACTTGTTGTAACTTTGTGTTGAAGAAGAGACATTTACCACTCCTTGTTTCTCACACCAAGCATAGCTCACGTGGGCTTAGGAATTGGGTAAATAACTTATCTTCATAAATAAGGTATTTTAATTCTTATTTTGGGTTATATGTCCTCATCACATGACAATAAACTACATGATCCCCTTAAAAATACTATATGTTTTTTGATCCGCATTTTTATGAAATATTTAATCATTTCATGTCAGTTCACATTCATCCTCACCACAAGATGTTAAACTGTATGGGAATTTTCTTGATTCTCAACCATATGAGATACGTATAAACATACTAATTTTAAAATATTAGACCTAGCCACAACATCATTCAATTAATTCATTTCTTCTCCCATGTATGAATTGGATCTACATGAGGTGATTCAATATGTGTTTCCATATTATGTATGAACCCGTATTCAGAAAACCCCTTTTATACCTCACTTGTGAGCTTGGAGTGGAGGAAACTTTATATAAGAACTATGTGTGGCTTAATTCTTTCTTCAGCATGATACGTAGTGACACTTGGGTCCTATTGTCTAGTCCAATCACAATATTCTTTTTCATGTTGGAATCACTTCATGTCTTTGCTGCATGACTTTAAACTACATTGTACCCAACGAACTATGTATGGATTGATTCTCATTATATTGAGATACATAGTGAAAATTAGGACTTTGATCTTATTTCCAATATATGGGATAAAAGAAAATTACACTTCTCTCACATATAATTAAAAATCCATGTAGGAGCCCTTTATTTTGGGTCATCTCCTTAGATATCCCACTAAGGAAAAAAAGATATTCCATTATACATATGAGTCAGATCTATTTAAGGTAATCCAAACTCATATCCAATAATAATTCAAATATTATTCCTATGCATTGAATGTCACCCCATTCTCCTTTCACACCCTTAATCTTCAATACTTTCATATGTTCATAATCTTTCTTCGATTTCTGGTTGTGGATTTTCGAATACCTGATAATTCCTTTTCCTGAATATGCAGTACGTTCCCATAGGTGTCCTTGAATAAAAGTAACCTACATAACAGGCCTATCATCCAATGGATTCCACTGTTTGGAAATGAAGCATATGCCCTATCTAGCCATGCATAATACAACCCCCATAACGAGTTTTTCAAATAGAATAGACTTCATTCTTGGTAGAAGCCTCTTCTATTCCCATCAAAAATTGATGATGATATACAGGAACCCATATTTTATAGAATTTATCAATTGTATATTTTTCCCATATCCATTCTCTCAACCTGACAGCCTCTAAGACCATTGTTTACATATTTTCCCTCTCTATGTCTTCAAAGAATATTGGAATAGCTTGGGGTCATTTGACCACATATTGTTCAATGTTTCCATAATATTATGGTCTTAGTAATTTGACCTAACAAACTAAAAACACCATATTTACTACATTTGTATTATACCTTTGTAAGTTTATTCCATTGTTTTATTAGAAATCATGACTACAAATACTCTTTCTGTGGTTAGGTACTTTTTTCTATAAACCAATCTTTGTGATTTGGAAAATTCGAATCTTCATAAACTTTATTTGGATTTATAAATAGAATGTCTGATACCTGAGAACTCTTTTGCCTATCTATATAGAATGTGACCCTTAGTGTCATTGTATATGTTTCCCACACAATGACCATGTCAGCCGGATGATTCCATTGTTTGGCTATGCAGAACATGCCTTATTTAGTCCTGCATAATACAACCCCCATAACATGTTTTTTCAAGAAATGGTAACTTTGTTATTGAAAAATACTTCCTCAAAATCCATTAGACCTTTTCCCATATCACTTTTCAGATTCAAACATCCCCATGTCATAGCTTAAAATTATTTCTTTCCATGCCTCAATATGGTAGTATATTTACAAACAAATTACCAAGAAATTAGAGATTCATAAACCTTTGGTCAAAGCCAAAGAACTTAAAATATATCCCCCTAATGTCCTTTCTACATGACTTTAAAATTCATAATAAAATATCAAAAATACCATTTTTGACAAACATACATTCCTTCAAACTTGAAAAACACATAGGAATGGTTTGTCATTCAAAGGACTACATCAGCACAAATGGCCCTTTTATTCTCAAATAAATTTCCTTGGAAAATCCACCCACTATGGTCATGAGACATCCAAATTTTAAACCCATTTTTTATCAATAATAGAATTTCATAATTCTTGAGAGTTCTTTTTCTTAACAATGTAGTACATTCCCTTAGGCAGCCTTGCATGAGTTACCCACATAACGGGCCTGTCAACCAAAATATTCCACTTTTTGGCTATGCAAGACATATCGTTGTTGGCCCAGCATAATACAGTACCCATAATGGGTTTGTCAAATAGGTGATACATTGTTCTTTGAGAATACCTCCTTTATTCCAATACTTCAAATTTTAGATTTGGTGACCATATAAAAAAAATCACAACTCAAGATTCCCCTTGTAAGTACCCAAAAAAATATCAGGACATTGCTAGCCATAAAGATTTGTTTTAGTTATAATCTCAAATTCATAGTCAAACATATTTGACCTTAAACATTATATTTATTAGTAAAAAATTCATGAATTAAAAATTCCTACCAAAAGAGACAAGGTACTCATCGAATTTAAAACTGTCAAAGGATGTTCTAGATAAAAGTCAAGTATAAGCTTGATAGATCTATACTCTATATGGTCTGGGCAATATCGAGCAATAAAAAATCCAAAAGGCATGGATTTTGTAGGGTTGTTCATATGAGCATGAAAATAGTCAAACTGTGTTTAATATGTTTCATAGCTTAGCTAAAAGTTAAAGCTCTCTCAACCATGCTAGTGTAATTATGATATCAGAAATGAAGATGCCATATTGTGAAAATTATCTTCGATATTGTAATTAAATAGAGAAAGAAGGGATTAAGATGTATATATATAGCTGGAGACAAAATATTTTTCATTTATATGAAAAAATTAGAGGAATATCCACATAATGGAGTCCTTCTTTCAGATATTACAAAAATTCTTTAGCTTTAATCCTTACAGGTTGAATATCCTTCTAGTCCCTATCAAACTCTTACTAAAGATCAATCAGTTGAGCAGCTTCAGCCTCCTCAGTCTGACAAAGTTCATCTTTTTCAGTTGAAATGGATGTTACCCCTTCTAATTAGGCTTCTACCATTGATTGGATCAGTTTCTTAGGCTTATTTTGAATATCATCCATTTTTTCTGAAGATGCACCATTTGCTTCATGGTCTCCTTAATTTGCAGATCGAATTCCATCAACTTCTTACTATTATTTTATTCTACCTCAGATACTACAGATAAAAAACTCTCAATGTTGGTGAGAAGTTTGGCCTTTTTCAGATCTTGCTACAATTTTTTTTCTTTCTCTAATTGGTGAATGATGTCTTTCACCACATTGTAAACTAGGGGATAATAAAATACACAAAATCCTAGTATTCTAAACATGCTTTAAGTCAGCCAAAATATGAAGGAATATCATCCAAATGATTTTCAGAAATTATATCCCAAATAGTTCTCCATGTTTTATTCCATGTAATACTAAGAGAAAACAATTGCTCTAAGTCTAAATCAGAATCACTACCATGAGTTGGAACATATTCTGGAACCAGATCACTCAAAGAGGTACTTGGATCTACTCCTTTCGAAGTAGTAGGTGATTCATATTCTATTATTGGTGGAGAAAACATATGGGATTCACCTTCAGACCTAACCATGGTAGTTGATAACCCTAAATGGTGAATTAAAATTATTATCATCTCTAAAATTATAGCAAGAAGAATTAATGATCAAGACAGTAAATTCCACTTACCTGGTAATAATTTGGCTTCTTGAGTAGATTCCTCCCCAGTATTCCTAGATTCAGTAGTTTGAGCAAGTACTTCTTGGGGAGGGTAATTCTTTTGAGTTTTCCTAGTCATCATAACCATAAGATCTAGAGCATCCCCCAATTATGGATTCTCAGTTAGTACTTCTATGATGTAAACGAAAGAAGGATGAAGTGGGATTTTCTGTTCTTGAAGGGAGTTTGCAACGTTCATTGTAGACAAAGCTCTATAAATTGGTCTTTAATATTAAATATTAGATAAAAGAACAATTATGTTTGGAAAATGAAATAATGAGAACTTACATCCTTTCAGTTCCTCATTGAAATCCCGAAACTCCATGATTGAACTTAGAATATCAATGTCTTGATTATGATCTTCCATCATTTTAGTATATACGTCTTTGTATGTTATAACATCCTAACCATTTAAGGTATCCAACAAATCTTGATCGAATCCCAAATTGGCTTTGCTGACAATTTCTTCCATAATTTCCTTAACTAGTGCAATGTTATTAGGATTTACTGAATTAGGATCAGCACCAGTACCAACCTCATGTTTTCTAGGATCCTCTCTCCTTACTTTTGAAGCCATAAGAATATCATCATTGATTATCGCATAATACTCCATAATAGATAATGGATTTGAAATATCATGGAGAAAATAATGTTAGAAAAAACATTTTATACCGATAATAAATACATATGATATTACCTTGACCATTTTCTCTCTCTATAGAAACAGGAGCTGATGCAGCCACATCCCATGACACATTATCTGTTAAGGTAAGAAAATCATAAGAAATAATTTGTACTTCCCTTGGAGTTTCCTTCTCAGTCCTTGAAGGACTTGTTTGTAATCCCTTAAGAGAAGAAATGTATGTAGATCCTGTGAAAATATAAACATGGTCACCAAGGCATATCAAGAAATTCATAATACTAGAGGACAGTATGAATACTCACTTTTTCAATATACACTTCATATCAATCTCAATGATCCCTTGTGTTTCTTTTCATACGATAGTGGAGAGATTGAAATAATCCTCTTGGTAGCAGAGACCTATGGTAATGAATGAGGATTTTCTTTCTCCATTACCTCAAGCATGGTCTTCCCTCCCAGAGAAATCCCAAAGACTCAAGGGTTTCATCCAATGTATCAATTGGGGTTCCCATGGGTTTGTATTTTGGTGACTCGACAACCTTTCCTGATGTTACTTCTCTAATTTCAAGTTACAAAATACAATCCCATCAAGATTAATTATGGTGGATGAAGAAGAATAATTGAAATAAAAGAAAATGGAAATACATTCTTAGTACTAATATAAATGTTACATTCCTCTTTAATGTGAAAAATTACCCTTTCATGTATCCCTCGATCCATCATGTCGAATACTCATTCTGAGCCTGGGATTTGGTCATCAGTTTCATATATAAAGGTCTCCAACTCTGCAATGTGGTTTTTTACTTCATCCATATTGTTATCTGGATAAAATATGGAAGGTTCTTTATTATCACCCACATCTGATATTCGAATGCCAAATTGTAGAAACACACATCCATCCTTGATTTCACTATTCAGGCCTTCGTAGTTTTGGATTTTTAAGGGTCATACATAATTCAGCTTTGATATATTTGTATACAGAGAAAAAACAACACCCTCAGATTAGAGGGCCTCTTCAAGCCTCCCTTATTATTCAGAATAATTAGTAGATGGGATGGAATCTCTTTTTGATGATAGAGACTAGATTGCCTTAGTGCTGGAGGAATTGTTTCCTTGGCATTGGTCTTCTTGGTGGATTTTCTTCGAGGATGTTTTAAAGGTTATGAATCTTATGAATCCTCTACATCATATTTTTATGTATACCTTTTACCATGATTTCTATAGAAAATCATTTTTAGGGCCTCTACCTAATATGTTCCTTTTGTTAAATCCCCATGAGTGTATGAAGAAGCCTAATCTTTATCATATCCAGCCTCTAATCCAATTTATACTTCTGATAGAGGTAGAGTAATTGAAATTTTTGATGTCTATAAATCTATAAAAATCCATAATTGTCAAGGTACCATTGGATTCTTCCCATGCCTAACATATGTGGGAGGCAAATTACTCAATTTTTGAATACATTTGAACTGGTGACCAAACCTATAAGGGACATAAGCCTCACAGATGATTTCATCATCAATCCCGGTTGATAGCACACTCTCCCTAAATTCCATCAAATAGGAACTGATATTATAGTTTTCTTCCTTACCATTATCAAAAAATGTTCTAGTTGGTGGTTTATAAAAAAGGAAAGAAGCTAAATTCTCCCGATGCATTTAGTTCCCATAGCACTTCATCAAGATTCTGGTTTAAATTCTGAATCTCAAGGAATTTCTGTAAAAATGGGGTAAATCGACCATTATGGGACCCTAACAAAATTCAACATCGAATATGAACAAAAGTGTTCCACAATCTTTCCCCACAATACTTGAAATGGTCCTGCCAATCTAAATGGAGACTTCCAATTTTATAAATGCAATAGGATGTGATAGATTCTTGCTAATACAGGGGTATCCAACCCAATATATTTCCCCTCTACCAACTTGTCTTCAATAACAAAATTCCCTGGTCTTACACTGCCACCAGGCTTATGGACTGGAAGTAAATAAATTAGTATCCACATGGAATGAAAGGTAGTTAAGCGTACCTTTGCATCAATATTGTACTTGACCTTATAACCTCAATGTTTACTATCAAATTTCTCTAATGTGGGCTAATAATTGCATGAAACACCCTAATTATCTATAGTTGGAAAAATGGTAGGACATTCACATTTAGTACCCTTCTCTTTCTTTAGTTCTAAAAAAAGCTTCCATCCACACTCTTGCATGAATATCATCCCTAGTGTAAAGATATTTCTTTTCCTACACAATTTGTTTTCTATTTTGAATAATTCATGAGCCAATGGTGGAATCATATTAGCATCACCCCAGGTTTTTATTAGTTGAATGAATTAATCATAATCTCCCTGAGAATGAAAACCCCAAATATTTGGTAGATATCTCATAGACTGATGCCAACCTCACCGTGTTTCAAGTGTAAAGAATTAGTATACAGACTCCATTGACTTAAAAATTCAGGGATGAAGTCATTTTTTTAAATATAAGTTTGTATTATCTAGAAAGCTTCAGAAATATGAACATCCATAAGTTCTTCCCTAAACTCTACACAAGTCCGGCATACCAAAAAACATCCACATCCATTCAGGATTGACTCTTCCGCTAGAATAAAGGTCCTAGTCTTCCTTCTAGCTGTTAGACTGAACTATTTTTGAATCATGAAAGGTTGAATCATAGCATTGTGGCCTTGGATATACAACATTATTCTTTGTATTAGGATTACAACCAATATGATATAGGATGCATCTAATAGGGATTGTTCCCTCATTAACAGGCAAACCCTTTGCAATAATATTCATACAATGACATTTGATGTATTGAACAAATCAAGTATTTGGAAAATATTTATTATGAGCTAGAATGTGGGCATCTTGAAAAATACCATGCCCGTACAAAGACAAATAATGGATTTGTGGATATATACATTGGTATGGAATCAGTCCTTTCACCAACTCAAGAATGGTACTCTCGACAATAATAATCTGGTCCAACAATTTTCATCATTTTAGTTTGATGAACTTTATCTTCCTCAGTAGAAGTCATCAAGTGAACCATTAACTATAAAGATAATTACCAATTTTTCCACATTAAATTGGAATATTGAATTAGGGAAGTTCAAATTTTAACTTAAATGAATTTTAACAAAATTCAAAATGGAAATGTTTTGTGCAGATCATTTGATTAGGTCGCCCACGTAGGTCCTTCGACAAGGTACCTAGCACAAGTACTTCGATAAGGTACCCATCACAAGTCCTTCAACAAAGTCCTTCCGCAAAAATACTTCCATGAATTAACTTTGTGTAGCTTTATCACTCAAACAATTACACCTTGAAATTTTTCAAGGGACATATACAAGAACACAACATAGGAGAGCTGAACAAATAAGCCACTCAATGAGAGAAGAAATCCAATAATATCAGTGAAGAAAAATGAAAAAGGAAGGGGTATTTATAGGCACCACCAACTTAAATGACATATCTATGTGGCAGGCTTGTGCGGTCCATAATTAACTCTCAATAATATTTTCTCTACATTCTTATGTTAGGACTAGACCCTCTTTCCAATCATTTAAAATCTTGGGAGGGGGCATTGTTGAAACTCCTTAGGAAGGAAAAATGATTATGAAGAAGAAATTTGGATGTTTCAAATTATCCAAGAAATTTAAAGGATGTACCGAAATATAGTTCAAGGGTGCTATGTGACACAACTATGCATCAAGAAGACTAGTGAAAGTTTTTCCCATACAACCCAATGCAAAACACCTATGTAGAGGACTTACACTGTGGAGATACATAGGAGAACTATAGAGAAGTATGATTTCTGCACCCTTGTGTTAGGAACATGTGCTCTGGAGCTACACTGAAGACCTACGTGAAAAACCTCCTTTAGAACACCCCCACCTTGCTTATAAATAGGACCCTTGGGCTCCCCATTTTTGTAACTAAAAATGTTGGAAGAACTCTTAAAGCTCCCATTGTGTGGAACTTTCACCCAAGTCCCCCAAATTTTCTTAGGTATCTCTTTAAAACATGATAGAATAGACAATTAGATGGGACAAGCAATATTGAAATACTTTCATATTTTGAAATACAAAACATATGATTAATGAACCTTCTTCCAGGAAGAAGAAGTTACCTACATAGGGCATATTCCCTATGGACCTGTGTAGGGATCTTCCAAAGACACCAAAGGAAACTCGATGTGCTTAGATTTAAATCTCACCCAAGAATTGTCTTCCTAGTAGTATTTTTTATTCTTACATAGGCTTAATTCCTATGTGTTAAGAATTTTTTTCAGTTCCTACTAGGATCTATGCAGTATACCTATACGACATACCTACGCTGCATACCTGCGTGGACCACCAACACGAGCAATATTTGAAGCCCTATCCAAATCCATTCATAGTAGGGTATCTTCTTCCATGGTTCCCTTATCTTAAAGGGACTATGTTGAAGCCTCCACCAAAACCTCCTGACTTATAAAAACCTTTAGGAAAGTCACATCAACATGTCTCATATTTGGGTTTGTATATCTATAGTCAGAGGTTTCCCAAATTTGTCTTATAAGGGACTAAGGATCTGTGAGGTGTTTGTAGGTCTGTATATCTATAGTCACATGGACCCTTACCTTAGAGATAGTGTTGGAAAGTTCCTAGTCTTGGATTCTGGGGATAAGACTCTATCCTCCCTTTCTCGTCTCAAAGACCCAAAGCCTTCGGTTCCCAAAAAGGAGAGTGAGGATCACACTTTGTTTTTCCATTCAGAAAAGGAAAACTTTCTCTCATCTCTTAGGACCCATCTAAGGGAATCCCTTTGAGAATAAGCCCCTAAATTTTCAGGCCAAATACTATGACTTTCACTTTCATTTCACATTGAAGGGTTCATTGCTCCAAGACCTCTCCCACCATCACCTCAGCTTCTTTCATTGTATGCCCAAAATCTTCCATCGACATAGGTAAATGTGAGTGGTTTGTTGAATATTTCACATCCTATTCTTTCTCAAATTGAGCATAACTCACATGGGCCTAGAGATTTTTGATGATCCCAACATCTGCACAATTCACCTCACTTTTTTAACTATGAGAATTCTGATTCCCACCATAATTGTGATACGTAGGAAGACTTCACCCAGGGCCCGAGATAAATGGATATCCTTATCAGGATTACAACTATAATTATATTAATTTGGGTATCCCCCTTTAGAATAAGACCCAAATTAAGCCCCCTTAAATCTTCATGAGTTAAGACATTTCTTGTGGACCCTGTTACAAGGGAATCCTCTTTAGGAGTAATCCCCACCCTATTTCTCTCAAAGTTCCATACCCCTCTGTGAGACATACCGAACTAAGTGGGCTTTGATTCCCATACATGTGGGATATGTAGGAAGCTTCCCCAAGGATCAAACCAAACACTCCAAAATCAACCCAGTTCTTCCTGGGCCACATTCCCATAACGGTCTATTCCAACTTGAAAACTCATATCCTTTCTAGGTTCCTTGGGCTGCTTAGGCATTAGTCCCACACCAAGCATTGAATAAGAGCCTTATTCTTATATTTCCTTATCACATGATATTAAAATATATGGTTAGGTCCTTATCACACAAACATAAAAGGTATGATGTGTCTCATTAAGTGGAACCAAACTACAAGGGTTTTGATTCCATTCATGAGGATACATAGTTAGAACATTTATGGGTACGATCCTAACATTAAAACAATTTTTTTATACCCGGATGGCCATAAATTTCAGATTTCCTCACTGAGTAGCTTACAAACTAGAATCATTATAACAACGGATAAATAACCTCTAAGTAGTATAGGAGAGGATACTATTGATGGATAACCTTGAATACATACATAAATCTCCATTAATGAGGAACCTTGAATTCATATGGATGATTCTAAATTCCACACATGCTAATAATAGATTTAAAATTTCAAGGTAAACTTACATTATGATTGGTAAATTAATAAGGATTCGCGAACATATCTTAAATCTATAAGATATTCATTGAGTAGGAAATAATTTCCCCCAAAAGGGTGTGATGATTCTAACCTCCCATCCTTTTGACCAATGTGAGTTCTTAAGTATTGTAGGTAAATAAACCTAACAAACTCCTACCTTTGGAATGAAGGTCCCTTTGGATACATTACTTTTGGGCGTTTCCAGTTCCATAAATAAATATGATGGAAACCATTTGGAAGTATTGATTCCTAAGAAAAACACACATTCTGAGGGAAACACCACTCATCATAGAATCAAACCACTGACATTACATCATCGTGACTAGACCATGAGAGTAATAATAAAATATTATTATTTTATAAACAACTTCTTAATAAGATACATTTTCAAAATGAGGTCTATTATATGACGCATGGGCATAATAGTCTGTTGTGATAGTTAGCATAACACCATCATGTTTTATTCTCATGTTCTTTGCTCATTTAGTGATAATAAATTTGTCTCCATTGATCAAAATTGATTTACATTCATGAACCATGGTATTAGGACCAAAATCCTAAGCTTTTATTTCCCCAAAACTAGAGTCAGTAGTAAAACTTGATACCTGAAATATAAACCAATATTAAACTTAATTAAATATTGAATTTATTTATTTATTACAACAATATTTCTACCTTTAATTTAATCTAAGTAGAAAACTCTTTGCTATAAAATGTCTCTCTCCTTCTCAAAGATAATGAATGATGCTTTCAATTTATCATTTCTTTTTATACCCTATAGATAAAAATATAAATAGGTTAACAAATATGTAGAATTATAAGAGATGAGATAAAATATACATGTTCTATTTACTTACTTGATGTAGTCATCAAACAAATCACAGTTGAACAACACTGTGCGATGTTCCATCTCCCACTCTTTAAGGTTTAATTTCATCAATTTATATGATCCATGAATTAATCTTGTTTGAGGATGTGATGGAAAAATGGGTTCAATTTTCTTATACTATTCCTATTCATTTCTCAGTGGTCTGTTCATTCTCATAGCAAGTTCAGAAAAATACATTAAGCAAAAATCCATACATTCTTGATCGAAGTAATCATTCACAATAGAACCTTCGAGATGATTCATGTTCTAAACATAAGATTTTAATGTGTACATATTTTTTTGGATACATCCAATGAAAATCAACAGGTCCTTCATGATGTATTTCAGTTGGAATTTGGAATTTCAGATGAAGCATGCATATGAAAAATGATGGAGGAAATATTTTCTCCAACTCACACAAAAATTAATGGTGTATCTGCCAACATATTTCACAAGAAAGACTTTGAAAAAATCCTAGCACAAAGATCTATAAAAAAATAGTACAACTGAATAACTGACACCATTACATTATTGGACAGAAGATGATAGATTTCTATTGGAATCAACTCATGAAGAATGATGTGATAATCATGAGTCTTCAAAGATTTCAAATTAAACACTCTTTTTTTACCCGTTTTGATATATTTCGTGAATAGCCATAAGAAAAATTAATAGTTTCTAGTACTTATAGAAATTGATTTTTTCTGCAGGGGTCATTACATAAGAATCACATTGAACTGTCTATTTATTTTCACTGATACACAAAGGTTGAAATTCTGGTCTGATCCCCTAATCCACCAAGTCATTTTGATATCATAAATAATCTTTTCTCTTTATCTTGACATATATAAGAATCGAAAGAAACATTTCATATATATTATTTTAAATTTTCATTATGTCTAAGAAATGACTTAACAAATTGGTTGACTAATAAGGAAACTAAAAGAAGATAATCATCTTCTTCCAATTATAACAAGTTTCATTGGAAACATTACTCCCCTTTCGATATTTCATTTGACCCTTCCTGAATGAAAAAATGAAATATTACAATTCATTAATCATATCAGTTCCAAACATACACTAAGTTGGATCATCGACCTCCATGGTATTATCAAATCTTCGATGATTATTTCTATATGGATAGTCAATTGGAAAGAATCATCGATGTACTATAAAACTAAAATTATAGAGTTATTTCAGTCTTCTGGATCGACTATTCTTCATACAAACAGGAGATGAATTTTTCTTCTTTTAATGATCTATCCAAACATCATTGCATAAGAAAGAAAATCATTGATCATCAACATAATCACATCATGAATTTGTAATATGTATTTGGAACATTCATCGTATGTGTGTACACCCACATCCCAAAGAAGTTTAATCTCTTTTATTAAAGGTTACATGTATATGTCTATATCATTACGGGGATCGAAAGTTTTAGATATGAGTATACTCATGAAAGTGTAAGGTTTTTTCATATAAAACCTTGGGGAAGGTTGTAAATGTGTATGAAAATTGGCCATGTTCTTTGTGAAGTATCTATGTTCCTAAAATGGATTAAAACCATCACATGAATGACCCAGCTTCACATTACACATGTTAGATGAGAAATCATAATATAGAGCATAAAATCTCTGCCTTACAAATTCATCTTATTGGTGAACCAACTCTTCATTATTCTTCTTTCTCTTGATATAGTTTCATTGTATTTTTGTTGATATTTCATCAAGCAGGAAAATATTCTACAGTATGAGGATCAATGGAAAGTTCCAAATTACTTTATGTGACACACGAGATGGTGTTCCATCATCTTTTGGCTTCCATCAGGATGTTCCACATTTTATACAATTATTTATTTCCATAGTTTCCTTCTAGAATAAGTTTCCATATTTTAGGCAAGCATAAATTTTGCTTTTTGAAAATCAAAGATCTTCAACTAACTTCCATGCAATATAGTGTTTTGAGAGAATATCTGCATCATCTAGAAATAAATCCTTCAATAAGGTAAGAATTTAATTGATGGTAGTATTATAATTCCCATACATGGTTTTCCAAAGAAAAAATCAGATTAAAAATTCCAGCTTTTTCATTTTACCACATTGATGATATACTAGAGTCATCACAACATCATTAAATTTTTTAACCCTATCAAAATCATAATTTTCATGGGACACATCATGTGTGGTCGTATCAAAGTATTGTTGGGTAAAAATCCTTTCCTTCTCATGATGAGAAATCAATGGAAATCAATCATATATCAAATTATCTAATCCATTACTCTCATTGGGGTCCTCAGAATTTTGAGATTCCATTTTCTACCCATTGTGATACCACACAAAGTTTTTTGTTTGAAAACCATATTTGGTTATATGGTAGATAACTTATTCATGCCTCAACCAAGGTCTTATAACATATTTATAACATGGGAAGTGTATGTGACCACTATCTAAAGCATTGTCAAATGAGAAATTTGAAAATCGCTCCAAATTGTTTAAAAAATCTCTTGAGATCCGATTAGTTTCATACATCCAACTTCTATGCATTCTATAAAAAAATTGTAATAATTAATTTTGTGAAATAAATTCTATAATATTAAAGTTAAATAGAAAATATATTTAGGTAAATGGTAATTTTTCGCTTTATAGAAAACCATAACTGACAAATTCCTCTATATGAAAATCATAATATGAAAGACAACAAAAAACTATATATATATATATATACATAATATAAATATAAAACCATGATATTGAATTTAAACATGGCGAATGTGAAGGAAAATCATTGTATAAATAATGATACCTCTAGTATAATTATGAGAAAATAGTTGGCATTCAGTCTAAATTTATTGAGATCATTCTACAGCATAATTAATGGTATATTTCTAATCAATGGTGTCATTGTAGTATTACTGATCAATGATATTTTTTATAGGGTGTTTTATTTAAAAGGTATTCATCTTGGTGTCATGAACTAGAAACATGTAGCTTATCAACAAAAATGATATAAATTCAAAAATATTAGTTATTTAAGGGTTGATAAACATTATGGTATACCCCAATGTCTTATATTTACATTACTCTAATACATTCCAATATCTTCATGGGACACACCACTTTAGGATGCGAACTTTATTATACCTCTATGGTCATATAATAGTAGTTGTTCTCCATTAGGATAAAAAAAACGGTACTTCATCAAATTCTTTACAAGGTTCAGAAGTGTGGGGTCATATAATAAGAAATATCATGGTACAAAAATATCCAATATCTCATAGATGCATGCATCAACTTCTTCATCTAAAATATAAATAGTTATCTATGCCATTGGAAGTATGGATGTAGGTATACAATATTTTATTAGTACTAATGTAGTTATTTAAATGTATCATTGATTAAAGGATATCATGGTTTAAAGTTGGGTTAATTCCATCTCAAGTGGGTTGTGTTGCATTGGACGTGAATTTGGAAAAGTCATGAATTATTACCAAGTGCCTCACATAGGTCACTTCTCTCAAGTGCATCCCATTGGTCACTTCACAAATACTCCTCACACAGGTAACATATTGAACTATTTTTTCATTTTTTATTGTATGTAATAGTAGTGTATTGCAAATAGTTTATACAATAGTATTCTGTACATAGTATACTACATATATCAAAAATAGATTACATACACTAATATGCAATATCAATTCCAAGTATAATAGAAAAATAGATTATGTAGTGAATTTCTATTTCATATAGTAGGGTATCTAATAATAACGAATTGAAACATGTAGCTTCTCAACAAAAATGATATAATGGAAAAACAGATTATATATTTAATACAAAGTGTAATAGCATAACAAATTACTTATTGAAATAAATTACTATTACATAGTGTAAAATCATAATAGATTACATATTTCATAGTGTGTGATGCATATTGAAAAAAATTACGTATTCATGGTGCAATAGAAAAACATCCAACATTTTACACAATGTTCAAAAATTACTTATTTCCTAGGGTATGATGCATAATGAAAAAAAATTCTATTGGATGGTATAATAGAAAAATGGATTACGTATTTCATAGTGTATGAATTGATTATATACTAGATTTTATGATTTATATTAAAACATATTAGATATGTATAATGTAATAGAAAAAAAATTATATATTGCATAGTGTATAGTTCATATTGAAATAGATTGCTATTTCACAATATAATAGTAAAAAAATACAATATACATATAAAAAGTATAATGGATTTATATAGATGAAATATATATATATACCAAATAAATGTAATGTATGTATACAAATGTAATATATTCAACATAATCATCATATATGTGTATAAAGATGCAGTGTATCTATATAGATACAATATAATGGATTTCTATAAAATTAGTGTATCTATGAGTATATAGATGTCATCTATACAATAGAATCAGTGAATCTTTGTGTATACATATATAGTATATGAAACATAATCAATACATCTAAATGATGAGAGATTGCAGATTGATGGGGAAACCAAAAATAAATGGAACAAACTGAACTCACCAATTTAAAGATAAATGTAGGAAGAAGCTGATTTGAAGTGGAATAAAACAATTTGAAGTGGAAGAAACTGATTTAAAACCAAGATGTATTGCATGTTGGAATATTGGACTCTAGTTGGGAGAGAGCAGCGCTGCTGTTAAGGAAAAAAATTGGATCTGGAATGGGGATGGGGGCTTGACGTTGCATTTTGGGGAAATGAATCCCAATGGTTTTTAAAAACCATTGGGATATAGGTTCTATACTAACGGTTAATAAAAACCATTGTCATAGATTGGTTTTTTACAAAAATATGAAAATAGTTGTTCTAAACCATTGGCATAGACATCCCTTTCCCAATGGTTTGTCAAAACCATTGGGAAAACAGAAAAATATATACCTTATCCCAATGGTTTCAGAGAACCATAGGGATAGGGGCGTTGGTATAGAGAAGACTTCCAGTAGTGAGAACATAATTTTGGGAAGAGGTTTGGGAGAGGAATTGGTAAGAGTATAAGCAATCTCTAAGGAAACTAATGTGTGAGTAGAAGAGGTGGTGAGGGTGGTATTTATAAAGGAGGAGAGAGATGTTTTTTTATTATTAAATTTTTTAGATTATTATTTTTGTTCAAGACTATCAATAGTGTTGATTATTATGACTATGTATTGTAACTAGTGAAATTGAGTTCGAAATAATGGGTTCTAACACCATTAATGACTAAAAAATTCATGTTTTTGGATTAAAAGGTTAAATATTGTGAATTACTGTATTTCACTATTGTTTAAAAATTCAACTATTTTTGAAAAATCATAAAAATTACCCATAATTTTTTTGACACTTAGATTTCAAAAATGAACTCTATTTTATGAAAATAATTTTATAAATGTTATAAATATAATTTTTAAATAAAATCATCATTTATTAGTGAAATACTTATTTTAGTATTATAAAACATTTTATGACACTTTGAAAATTTAATTAATGTCTCATAAAATTATATTCTAAGAATAAGAAAAAAAAATTAATTTATGAATATATTTTTGGAAAATATATTTTATTTTAAATAATTATATTAATTATTAAATTATAAAGTAATATTATTGACTTGAAGAAATACCAACACTTAATTTATCATTTTTAAAACATTTAATCACTTATTCCATGATATACATATATCATATTTTCATTTATAAGATTATTAAAAAAATTACTTTCATATTTGAGGATACTATTCTACTTACTGGGTTACTATTCTTAATGATCATATTACTATTCAAACTGTTAGGTTGATATTTAATAGTATATCGTGGTTTTAGACTAGGTGTTTCATGCAACATAAGCTATCAATGATGTTAAATTTAAAAGATACATACCATAAAATATTTGGGTGTTGCATTATCCCCTCCTAAGAAAATTCTTCCAAATATCAATAATTTCACCTCATAAAAAGATTTTGGTAGTTCATCATCACAATTTCCTCTAGTTCCCACATTTCCTCTTAAATTTTATGATTTTTACAAATTACTTTTACCAACTGAATCATTTGATTCCTCAAAAATTGTTCTCTAGGGACTATAATCTTGATAGGCTCTTCACATTATTATAAATAAGGATCTAATTATATTTCTTCATAAGATAGAAAATGCATTGGGTTTGGCATGTAATTCTTTAACAAAGAGATATGGAAAACATCATGTACTTTAGAAAAGCTAGGTGGAATTGCTAAATGATAACCCATAGCTCCAATTATCTATAGATTTAGAAAATGTCTGATATAGCTAGGGATTAATTTCCATTTCTTACTAAACCCTATGATACCCTTCTATGGATATAATTTTAGAAAGAAATGATCTCCCACTTGAAACTCCAACTCATTTCACTGATTGTTAACATAAATATTTTTCCTACTTTGACCAACTTTGATAGGGTTTTGAATAGTTTTTAACTCTGTTTTTTTTCCTCTATAAGTTATTTTCCTACAAGCTTCATTTCACTAGATTCATCCCAACAAGTTTTTGTATGGTAACTCTTTCCATAAAATGCTTTATACGACTCCATTTTAATACTTGAATAGAAACTATTTTTATAATAAAATTATACGAAATGTAAATAATGATCCTAAATACCTTTAAAGTAAAGTTATCGTGATCTAAACATGTATTCTAATTTTTTAACAATCCTTTCAGACTCTCTATTAGTTTTTGGTTGGAAAAAAATACTCAAATAAATTTCAGTATACAAATCCTTCTGAATAATTTTCTTGAAGTTCTATGTAAAATAGGGATCTCTATTAGACACAATTGATAGAGGTTCACTATGAATTCTTACAAAATCAATAATATAGAGTCATTCAAGGTGATCTAATGTAAAATCCTACCTTATAGAGAGAAAATGTGTAGATTTGGGATGTTAATAAATAATTACCCATAGTTTATCATTTTTTATTGATGTATTTTGTAATCTAATGAAAAAACCAATAGTAATGTCATCCCATTTTCATGTAGGAATAGGTTGAGGTTGCATGACTCGCCTAGGATGTTTTATTTTAGACTTAACCTATTTAGAAAGTAAATATATTAATAAAAAATAAAAAAATTCCCACTTCATATTATCCCACCAAAATTTTCCTTCAAATCCCTATACATATTAGTGCAACCAGGGTGTATTGAGAATTTTGAGCTATGAAAATCATCCAATAATTAAAATTTTAGCTCGATTATAGAGGTAATATAAAACCTCTTCCCAAATTTCAAAATTCCATATTTATATATGATGTCTACCAATTTCTCATCATTCAAAGCTTTAATTTTATTTTGAAAATTATTATCATCAGACTATGAAATTTTTATCCTTTCTAATAAAAATTTATTGGAAACCATTTTAAAAAATAGTGATGTTTCACCTTCCTTGATAATTATTATTTCCATCTTTACTAGATACATGTATAAATTATCCCTATCAGTCCTTTTTTTGGTTCAAAACTCCATGATTCTTCCTTCTCAGTGCATGTTATACCTTATTTTCCTTCCATGGGTGGTAGTGTATTGAATAATCATAACTGTTGAGTAGCTCGATCCATTTATTTTGCATCATGTTGAGTTATTTTTATGAGAATAAATATTTCAAACTCTTGTGATCTGTATATATCTCATATCACCCACCATAGATATGTGTATCCATATCTTTAGATAAAAGATTATAGCTGCTAACTGAAGATCATGAGTTAGATAGTTATGTTCATGAGTTTTTTTAACTTCCTTGATTCATAGGCAATAACTCTATCATTTTTCATAAGGACACAAAAAATTCATTTCTTTGATGGATCACTAAAAATCACAAATCCACTATTTCCAGATTCATGATCAGTGAATTCAATAATATACTCTTCAATTATTCAAATCATTCTTTATGTTCTTTTTTCCAAATAAACATATCCCTTTTATGAAAAAGATTGGTTAACAGGATAGCTAATCATGAAAAATTCTAAATGAAACAATTATAGTAACCTTCTAAACTAATGAAACTATATACCTCGATTATGATTATTGGTTTAGGCCATTCTTTGACTGCCTTTGTCTTCGCAGGATCAAATGAGATTCCATACTTGGAGACACTATAAACAAGAAAAGAAAAAGTTTGAAGTCAAAATTCACACTTTCTAAACTTCCCATATAAATATTTTCTTCTAAGATTCTCTAGATTAATCCAAAAGTGGTTCTCATGGTCCTCATAACTTTTTTAGTACAATAAGAAATCACCAATAAATAAAATATAAAAATTATTAATATATTTCATGAATACTCTATTCATTAGATTCATAAAAAATAGGTTGTATTATTCCATCTAAATGGAATTACTGTAAACACAAAATATCCATTCCTTGTTCAAAATGCAATCTTTGGAATATCTTCCACCTTTACATGAAATTTATGATATCTATAATTATGGTTAATCTTTGAAAAATATTAATCTCCATTAAGTTAGATAAATAAGTCATCAATGTGAGGCATAAGATACTTGTTATTTTTCACAATAACATTGATCACCCTTTAGTCAATGAATAGGATCATAGATCCATCTCTCTTCTTAATGAAAACAATAGTATCTCTCCAAGTTGAAATGCTAGGTCATATAAATCTCTTATCACTCAATTACTCTAGTTGTTTATTCAAATATATTAACTCCATAGTGGCCATTATATAGGGACTCTTTGATATAGGCCTGACATCAATGATTAAATAAATAGAGAACTCGACTTCCCACTATGCAGGATGTCCAGGTAATTATTTTAGAA
This sequence comes from Viscum album, assembly GCA_963277665.1. NCBI lineage: Eukaryota > Viridiplantae > Streptophyta > Magnoliopsida > Santalales > Viscaceae > Viscum > Viscum album. Next base: position 938,097,912 of record OY728123.1, on the reverse strand, counting down.
ATACATCAATATATCCTCCCAAAAAAGAAACATCCTCAATTTTAAGATCACCTTTTATATTAGTAGGTTGTATATTCTCTTCTTCTCCAAGAATCTCATTTATAAGAGCTACTAGAGGTGGATCCAGATATGAATCATATGAAGAAGTCTCCCCTCTAAGGATAAATAATTATATATCTTCATCAAGAATGATAATTTCCTACTCTTTTAAATATATTTCTTCATTATATTTTAAAATACTTTCCATAAAATGGATTATACGAAAATAAACCATTGATATGATAATAAAATCAGTAATTAGGGCATGTTTATGTGTCATAATAGGAACTTTTCAACACATCTTTGATGAAATAATTTTCCCACTATGAGTTTTGAATGAAAAATATCTTATTAAGGTGAATTGAAAATGTGTAATTTTTATAGAAAACGAAGAAGATATAAAAGAATGCGATGATACAGAATCAAATAAATATCTAGCTAAATTTGATTATATGATTAAAGTATGTGCCACCACATCATTAGGAACTTCAACCTCATCTATTGTGATAGTATAATAATAGCCTTGTTCCCTTGGACTTTTCTAGGTAAATTTATATTGACGTCTAGGAAATTCATTTGCATAGTGTCCCATATTCTTATAGATGAATCATTGCACATTTTCGAATACTTTCTTTCCCTAATAATCATGGGCCTAGGGGCCTTTTTATCCACACTTATGACCAAATCCCATTCCCAATAGGCATGTTCCATTATGATTCTTTCCACATTTATTTCAATTTTAAAATTCTATTATTCCTACTTTATATTTTTCATTTTTTACTTTTCTAGAGTACTAAACATTACTCTTATTATCTTACTTCCCTTCAAAGACATATGTCTTTGAAAATTATTTCCCCATCTTGATGGCACGTGATGTTATATCCTCATATTATGAGAATGTTTGGGAGATTAGTTCCCTTAATAGAATTTTTTTAATACCATCAAAGAAACATTCAATCTTGATCCTTGGATTACGCATGTATTCCTTGACATGCCTCCCTAACCATGTAAATTTAACATCATACTTATCAATGTTTTCATCCTCTTTTTGTCTCAGACTCAAGAATTGTCTCTCCATGTCTGCTTTTTTATAGAGAGGGAAATATTTTTCCAATAAAATTTACATAAAATCATTCCAGTATATATTTTCAATTTCATCCTCTTCTTTTTTGTTTTGGATTAATGACCATCATTGATCTATATCTCCTAAGAGATGATAAAATACCATTACAACATTATCCCTTTCGTTAATGCTCAAAGTGATAAATATCTTATCTAAGGAACTTATCCCTGATAAGCTACAAATGGGGTTATAGTTCCATTGAATGATGGAGGTTCTTATCGCACGAAGTGGTCTAACATTTTTACAACTCATTGTGGGTTAGGATACTCCATTAGAGTAAGGTTATTTATCATAACTTCAGTAAGTTGTTCAAGTATAGTTATAAGTTGTTCAGCTCCAGTTTCATCTCCAGCTCCAACATAATTTTATTGCATAGTAGGAAAATACCTGCATGGAATACATGCATTGATACAGTTTCCATTCCATACAATATGTGACATTTCTAAAAAATCTCATACACTAGATTATATTATGAAATTCTAAAACTAGTGAAAAAATTAATGTATAACTAATCTAAAAATAATAAGCTTGGTTACCTTGGGAATATTCTCAAAGTCAGTTATAAGTTTATATTTCCCTAATCTATGTTTTCTTAAATCTAGCTTCCAATGTTTCTATTAAAAATTCTATGATACCAACTATATATACCCTAACCCCAGTATCCCATATCAGGTTTCTTACATTACTACAATAGTACAAAGTACTAGAGATCACATCCCAAATGAAGGAATAGTTTAGTAGCTTTGAAAAAAATGATACAAACATATGTTTTACATTAAAACAAAGAATAAAACATATAAAATACATTGAAAACATACCAATTATCCTATATAATCCATTAATTTTAGTCATAATATACATCTCGGCATCCAAAGGAAAAAATAAAACATAAGAAATGGGTAAACTCAGATGCTCGGTAAGGGTGAGAATACATCAGAAGCTATCATAAATAAACATAAACAATAAGGAATGGTTAATAACTAAAAATTGATGACATTAAAACAAAATCTTTAGTACAATATGGTAGTAATACAAAATGGTAAAATAATTATATATAAATAATCACATGATAATGAAACTTAGAAATGGATATTATAATAGTAAAATAACCACATGGATTATAAATAACTTATCTCATAATGATATGATTCATAATACAAGACATAATAAACATACCATCAAGGACTTGACCAATAATTCTACATAAATGTGTAAGTCATCGGCCAAAATCAAGTCTAGTTTGTCTCATGAGACCTACTAATACATAAAGGGGCTATAATGGGCCTCGCCCGACACTTACTAAGTTTAATTCATTCCTCATATTAAAGGGGTGAAACATAATCAACAAATACATTCATATTGAAACTATAATATTAAATGTATATAATTTCTCCAATCATTACACATAATCATAAACTATCCAGAGTAATATGGTGAATAATATCAATATAGTACATCCCGAGTCAAAATGATCATAAATCAATCAATAAAATATTGAATATGGTAATATAAGAGTTCAATATCAATTATTCATAAGAATAAACATAGGATGTTGAAATAGAGGAAAATACTCTAACAAAATCATTGAAACTTTCTTAAGATAAATACACTTTTTAACTTGGCGTCATTTATTAAAAAAAACCACACAATTATAAAAGAAAATTTTTTATTGAAAAATAAATTGTAAAATTGTATAGGATTCCTCAAGAAATTAGGTAATCATGAAATCAATAAAATTTTCTCATGCCATATAAGTTTTTAAAAAATAATGTCCATTAAAATTTGAAGAAAAGAAACATTTAAAATAGTATTTTTAAAAGAAAGTATGAGAATTAACATAATGAATTTATTATGTGTATTATATTTAAATAAATATAAAAAGTTTAAATACAAAAAAAGATAATAAAAATTCTTTTCACACATAATCATAGCATGAAATAATAATTTGAGTAGAAGTTTACCCCAAATAATGGAACTTGCGTTAAGAATTCCCTTACCACTTTCTAATTAGTGTGATGGTATGGCCCGTAAGAGTAATAATTATCAAATGGAAAATTGAATAACATAAATATAAAAATATTCAAGATATTATATATCAATGTAATATATAAATACACCACACACAATGAATAATTTGAGAATAAGTCATATCTCACATAAATAAAAGTGATATGATAAAACCCTTACCTTATGTCTGGAAGCGTTATGCACCTGTACTTAATCTCATGGAATATATAATTATATTAATTAATTACTTAGTTAAGAATATATTAAAAAAATATTTTATTTAATAAAATTTTTATTGAGTTCAGTTAGAACCATTTTTATGGGTTATAATTTTTAATTTTGTTGTTCCAGGTGCGTTTGTTTTCTTGGTTTTCATGATCAGTTCGCTTGTATAAAACCTTTGAAGTTCATGTAAAATTAGAATAATAATTTAGAACTGAAATTATATGTTATTAATAAAATTAAATAAGTGTAAATGGACTTATATATTATTTGGTTATAGTGTATGAGGATAATTCATTATATAAATGTTAATGAAAATGATTTAATTTATTTTTGAAGTTTTTACAGCCACTATGAATTAGTACCGTTTTATTTAATAATATGTTCATATAATGGTTTTATAAAATTAATTTAGTTTTACTAAAACTATAATAATATTTTATAACCATAAAAAGGGTTTTATGACCATGATTGATGGTGGTAATTAACAACAAAAACTCATTGTCTACGAAGGCGGTGAATTGGTGCATCACAGACGATGTTTTCATTTTTAAAATAAAAGGATATGATAACAGTCTTGATGATGGATATTAATTTACAATAATAAAATTTAAGTATGTATCTATGATATTGGAGTTATAATGATGTTTTCTAAAGGGTATATTAGGATATTATAAGAAAATAAAATAAATTAAAAGAGAAAGACGAATAGTTTTTCCTCTTGGGTGTCGTATCCTTGAGAAACTTATTAAGGAACTTGGAAATGGTATTTTGGTGAGAAAAGAAACACCTGAACATAGAGAGGATGTTTGAGAGAGTTATTGGGCATAATATAAGAAATATCCAAGGCTCATAAGGTGTGAGTAGAAGAGCTAGCAAGAGGTGGTATTTATAGTGGAGGAGAGGGGTGTTTTTTGATTATATTTTCCATTACTTTATTATTTTGGCTCAAGAATATAAATAGTGTTAATTATTGTGAATATATATAGTAAATAGTGCATGTGAGTTCTAAATAGTGGTTTCTTACATCATCTTTGACTCCAAAGTTCATGTATTTGGATTTAAATGTTAAATACCATAAATTACCGTATTTCACTATTTACCAAAAGTACAACTATTTCTGAAAAATCCCAAAAAATAACCCTATCCATTTTTCAATGTCTATATTTCAAAAATGGACTCAATTTTATGAAAATAATTTTCTAATTTTGAAATAAAATCATCATTTATTCGAAAAATATTGATTTTAATATTATAATATATTTTATGAAACTTTAAAAAATTAATTGAGGTCTCATAGAATTATATATTAATAATAAGGAAACAAATATTAATATATGAATATATTTTATAAAAAATATTTTCTTTTAAATAAATATATTAATTATAAAATTATAAATAAATATCTATGATTTTTGAAAATTCCAACTCTTAATTTATTAGTTTTAAACATTTATTCACTAATTCCATGATATAAATATATCATATTTTCATTTATAAGATTACTCAATTTTATTTATACTTTAATAGGTGAGGTTGTTGTTATATTGGTTGGGTTACTATTCTTAATGGTCATATTACTATTCTAGTGGTTAGATTACTAATTAATAGTATATTATGGTTTTAAACTCAGTGTTGCATGAAACATATGCTATTGGAGATTATAAATTTAAAAGAGATATACCATAAAATCATGGGGTGTTATATAAGAACTTCTCAGGGTTTCCACCTGAGGGAGATATTGAGTTTATAATTGACATAATTCCTAGAGATGAACTAGTTTCAATGACACCTTACTGAATGAAACCAATAGAGCTTAATGAGCTTATAAATCAACTATAGGAGTTGTTGAATAATGGATTTATCCATCCAAGTACATCCCCTTGGGATTCTCTAGTTTTTTTTTCTAATAAGGCTAAAGAGATGTTGTGTTTATGTGTAGATTACCATATTTCAAACTAGATGACAATTAAGAATGGGTATCCTCTTCTACGTATCAATGATATTTTGAATATTTGAGTGGGGCTTATGTTTTTTCCAATATTGAATTGATATCAGGGTATCACCAGTTGAGAGTTAGACCTTCTAATATTCCACATATTTATTTTAAAATTACGTATAGCCAATAAAATTTCATACTTTTGTTGTTTGGGTTGAAAAACACTTTATATTTATTTATGGCCTTTATGAACAAGACCTTTCACTCATACCAAGACTAGTTTGTGTTTGTTTTTATGGATGACATCTTGGTGTACGCCAAGACTCATGATGATCATGCCCAACATCTTGCCATCATCATCATTACACTGAGAGAGAATTGAATATACAAAAATCACTCTAAGTGTTAGTTAAGGATCAACAAGATACTTTTATTAGGTCACATCATCTTTGAGTAAGGTATATCAATAGACCCATAGAAAGTTATAGTAGTAGTTTATTGGGAGCATCCCAAGAATTTTCTTGATATCCGTAGTTTTCAGGGTTTGGTGGGCTGTTATCAGAGATTCATCTAGAATTTTTTTCTCTTGGAAGCACCACTATTAGGCTTTAATATGAAGGGGTTCAAGTTTGAATGGTCTAGATCATGTGAATATTCCTTCCAGAAGTTGAATAAGCATTTAAATAATGCACTGATTTTGATCCTACCCAAGTCAAGTGAGGATTATATCATGTTTTGTGATGCATCTACAATTTGACTTGGGGCATTGTTGATTCAAAGTGACTAGATAATTTCATATGGAAGAAAACATTCATTTCCACATGAAAAGAGTTATCCTATGAAAGATATTGATTTTCTATAGTGGTTTATTCCTTAAGGTGTTGGGGGAATTACCTTTGGGGAGAAAAGTTTACTATATATACTAGACATAAAAGTTTTAATTAAATATTTTCACAAATATATTTGAATCTTTGGTAGAGAATATGCTTTTATTATATATAGGTTTTTGACTTTGAACTGGACTATATTCTTGGGAATGTTAATAGTGTTGGTGACAATTTGATCTGAAAGACACATACTCAGATAGTCCAATAGTCATGTTCTGAATGGAAGATGATGGATTTTATAACGAAGACATATAAAGAGATTCAGGAGGGTCGAGGGAATATGATTCTTTTGTCCTTATCTATTGATTCTACACTTTTGATAATGATCAAGGAGAGGAAATATGAGTATCATTAGTGTTTAGACTTGATGGAAATCCTTGAAGGTGGGGATTCACCTTCTTATTAGACTATAGATGACGATGAGATCAACTATGTCTAGGGTCATGTTGTTGTGCATACATTTATGTGAGAGGAGTATAAGAATGACTTTCGTTAATCAAAATGGGAAGTTCACCCTGGTTTGACCAAAATGTACCATTAAATTATGAGATAGTATTGGTGGTTGGGAATGAAAAAGGAGATTATAGGTATTGTGACATGATGATTCACCTATCAGTAGGTAATGACTGAACATCAACAAACTTGTGGTTTGTTACAACCATTTTACGTTATAAAATAAATGTGGGATAACATTACAATTTATTTTTTGTGGGTCATATGAGGGACCTTATAAGAATAACTCTATATGGGTGATTGTGTACAGGTTGAAAAAAGTATCCCATTTATTGCATATCCAAGAAACTCTCATAGTTTATCAGTTGAGAGATATGTATATTCAAGAGATATTCCATTTGGATAGGGTGGTTTAGAGTTTTGTTTTAGATCATGATAAAAACTTTAATTTATCTTTCTATAAATTTTTATAGAAGGTTTTGGGTACCCAGGTATTTCTAAGTACGAACTTTCACCCACAGACATATAGGAAATAAGAGCTTACTATTCAGGTACTAAAGGACATTCTGTGAGCATTCATCCAAGACTTTGGGGTATATAGAGAGGTGAACTTAGTATAGATTGAGTTTTTAAATAAAAATTTTAGCATGTGACTATTTAGATGAAATTATATGAGGCTCTATATGGTAGTCCACTTAGATTACATATCTTTTGGATCGAGGTGGGTGAGTGAAAGTTGTTGAGACCCATTCTTATGTAGGATACATAGAAATAGGATTAGTTGATTCAGAAATATATGGATATATCTCAATGTAGAGAGAAGTAGTATGATTATGTACATTTTCAGCATATTGATTTTATAGTGGGTGGTCATGTATTCTTTTAGGTGTTGCCGAGATTGGGTCACTATAGGATTCAGAGGAAGGGAAACTTGGCACCCAAGATTTTTGGGCCATTTGAGATTGTGGAGAGGATCAGACTGGTGGAATACCATTTAGTTCTTCTATAGAGGTATATTTATATAAAAATTGTATTTTATGTGTCAAATATTCAACAGTATCACCATGTACCTTTTTATGTGATCAATTTTTAATGATGTTGAGCTTGAGGATGATGCTTCCTTTGAGGATAATCATATTCATGTTGTGGATCATAGTGAGAAAGTGTTTTAGGGAAGTAATGCGTTGATAGACTGAATTTTGAGGTATAATAGTAATGTTCAAGATAAAACATGGGATAGAGAAGAAGATATGTGGGGTTAGTGGCTCGACCTTTTCACCTCAGAGTCTTAGTGATTCTCAGGAGTATAGCTTGAGGACGAGCTATTATAAGGTGGGGATTTTGTAAGATCGCAACCATTCTTGAGACATCTCATGCTCATTTTTTGAGGTATTATTTTACACTTGTTTTGGTTATACATTGGTTGGGTTTTTATTTGGGTTTTTTTTCAGGTTAATTTAGAAAATTTTTAAATCCCATGGGGTTATGTATGGTTCACACATGGTTAGAGAAAACTATTTAGTTTACCTAGAAAATTGTGAACCCCATTTTAAGCCATATGAAGGGGGCACATGGTTCCACCAAACTATGTGGCCACCCTCCACAAACTGTGAACCCTTAAATAGAAGGGGTTTTCAAAGTTGGTTTATTGTTTGGAAATTGTGTTCCCACCTAGGATTAACCATGCACCCTAGACAGTAGGGTCACATGGTTTATCAAACCGTGTGTCCCACCCAGGAAACCCTACACGTTGGATTTTAAACCCCAGATTTTTTAATTAAAATTTCTAAACCCCCATTTTATAACCCTGGTCATACCTTGTCTTCCTAATTTGAATTAATTTTCTCTTAGAATATTCATAGTCTCCTTAAACCTCTTTTTCTGAAAATCAAATATCCAGTAGAATAAATCGAACCCTCTATATTATGTAATTTTTTCCACATTTAGATTACTCTCTCTCCCATATTTTGTTTCCCTTATATGGATGATTTTCTCCAATTTTTGATGGTTTAGATGTTGGTTTTAATTTATATCATTTCATTTCATCTTGATATATGGTTTTGATCCTAGATCTTCCTCACCGTTGTGATTTTGATTGTTCTACATCAAATTTAGGGCTTCAATCTAGAAAGCATTCATAAATGATTTTGATATAAGTGGTCTAATTAATAATTCACAAATTATTGATTCATATCTTATGTTTATGTATTTATATTTTTGTTTCCATGTTTTTAAATGTCTTTTAAATTAAACAAACGAATTGAATCCCCTTGAAATTGGGAGACCCTTTGCGAATCTCATTAGACCCATTGGAGATCATGAGACAAGACATGATTGAAGCCCATGGGGTATTATAGTATCTTTGAAATGATGAATTATGAAATTTCAAAATGTGAATAATGAGTTATTGGAATTGAATGAAATATATGTTGCATGTTTGATAATGATAATTAAAGGGTTGGTTGAATTAACCTTGAAGGGTTAATGAATTTTGTAATTAAATACTGATAAATGGTTTAATGGGGTACTTGTTAATTTTGTACAATGTAATAAAAGTAAAGAATCATGTTTATTTTGATAAAAGAAATATTGCACCATGTTGTAAATATTTTTTGAGAATTTGATCAATGAGTTGCGGGTGTGGTGCTGATGCTCCAAGAAACAATGGGGTTCCAGACTGATGCTCTAAACCCCTAATGCATGCATGTGAATAATGAGTCATGGGAGATGGAATAAAGCTCCAAGTACCCATGGGGTTACCGAAATATTCTCTAGGAACCCAATGTATATTTACATGTGAATGTTAAAAAATGAGTTGTGGATGAGGTACTAATAATCTAAGTACCCATGGGGTGATAGACTATCACTCTGGGCCCCTGAGGAGTGAACGCCTAGACTGAAACTCCTAAGTATTGAATATAATTGAAATGAAATGAATAGTGAAATCCTATGAATGAATGAATTGTTAAATCACTATGATGTATGGTTTAGAATATAGCATGGGATGAAACAGGAATGATTTTTTTGAGTGTCATTGTGAACCCATGGATAACATGGTTGACTAAAGAATAATAAATGAGAAACTTGTTTACCTTTTTTGTTTTTTCATTATTATTTATACAACTGTATAGAATGTTATAAAATAGATATTCATTTAGACATCATTACTAGTGGCCTAATGAGTTTTAATCAAACCTTATTCGGGCTGCCATTTGTTACCAGAATATAATTTATGTTTGTAGGATAAGATAAGGGAAATATCCCTATGTTAGATGGATGATTTGGGATTCGAGATGGAGCATGGATGAGGGAACCAGACATGATCTCAAGACCTTCTTGGGATTTATTAGTGTGTCATTATTTTTGGGTTTTTATTAGGCACTTGAAATTTCACTACTAGAATTTCGGCTTTTTGCGATGGGCTATTTGTGACGGGATCCCATCGCAAATAGACCATTGCAGAAAATGGCGTCGTAACTAGTAATTTTTTGTGACGGGAAGAGGACTCGTTGCAAATAGATCTCTGATTAAATACATTATATATATACAAGAACCTGTTGTGATAGGCCCATCACAAAACATATTTGTGACAGGATGATGGCTGATCGCAAATAGCTTTATGTTATAAACCTGTTGCGATGGGCCCGTCGCAAAAACGTTTTTACGACAGTAAAACAACCTGTCGCAAAAACTTTTAAGAATATATATATATATATATATAATATTTTTAACAAGACCCCGTCGTAAAAGGCCCCATCACAAATACATAATAAAATAAAAAAATAATATAATTATGATTAATGAAAAAATAATATTAATATTATTAAAATAATAAAAAAATATTAAATATTAAAATTCTCAATATTTTCAAATACTTAATAAAATAAAAAAACAACAAAATTATTATAAATTCAAAAATATTATTAATGTTATTAAAATAATAAATAATAAAAATTATTAAAATTATCAATATTCCCAAAAAAATTGAAAAAATTCCTAAAATATAATTATTATTATTAGTAGTAAAATAAAAAAATATTAAAAAATACAATACTAATAATAAATAAACAAATATTAAAATATTAAAAAAAATATGCAATATTTTCATCAATATAAAAGACAAAAACTACAAATTGTTCATAGGACAAAAAATTTTCAATTCAAATGTTTTTAAGAAAACAAAAAAATCACTGGGGGATAGTCTTTTGGAGGAGCTGGAGGAGTTGGAGATGATGGTGGATTAAGCTTCATCCCTATACTACAAGTCAGACGGTGCATGTACTCCATCTTTTTGTGCTATTGTTGCAGCCATCGACGCATGTCCTCCTCATGCTACTAACCTATCTCTTCCTGCTGCTTCTGCAAACTCTCCATAAGCTCAGTTTGAGCTCGCAACTGCTCCTAATACTGTGAGTCAGAAGATGATTCCTCTCCACAAGCTTCTCTTGAGTTGGACGATGACATCACAATAGTTCCATAATAAGTCCTAGGAGTCAAATGAGAGCTGATACCAACTACTCAGCCCTTCTCGAAGGCATACTTGGTCGCCTGCGTCCATGCTGCCACATTGAAATGGTGGGCACTAGTCTGATCAGCCGTCTCGGCTTGACTCTCAACCCGTGTCTGAGAGGTCATGGCATCACATGAATCCATCAGTTTCAATTTGAAATTAAAATAGTGAAAATATTATATTCAATTAATTTTCAAACTAAAAAAGAAATAATACTGACTACAATCTGATACTGGCAATCATCTCTAATCTCTCCAGTGGCTGGATCACTGTACATCCCCTGGTTCTGCCGGCCCAATGAAGTTCTCCTCTAAAATCCACCACTCAACCAGTGTGAACATAGTCCATCCCAAACATGAGATGAAATGTACTATGGTCGGTGGGCTCTACATGATTAATCAAAACTATCACTCCTTCTTTATTAATGGATTTTCTTCTCAAATTGTGCAAAAACTTATGGAAACTCCCACTCATAGACACCTCACATGCCTTATGGATAGTTACACACATGCTATCATCGATGAGATACTATAAACCCTACAAATAATTTATAATATAAATTTATTAATGAAATATATTCCTAAATAAATATTATTTATTTATGTACCAGCCAATGATTGACATTCCAATCCGCACATCAATGAGAATCTATTCCCATGTTATCCATGGCTGAGACAAATAATTGCACAAGATAGCGCTCCCCTTTGCAACAACTACATGCGCAAAACTATGAAAAAGGAAAAAATAATCAAACAATTAGTTTGTAAATAAATTAATGAAAGTTAACTAAAATATATAGGTTAACATACCTTCATGTGCGTGGATCGAAACCAAGATGTGGACGTTGCTTGGGGACAGGAACAGGAATCATCAGTCATGCAAGACTATTCCCCTTCTGCGTACCCCTTGAATTGCTAGTAGGCTGAGGGTTAGATGATCCCAAATCCTCCTCGTCCAAAGGTAGCTCAGCCTCCTCCAACTCAAAAAATATATCAGGGTCCATCTGAAACACAAAATTATTATTGTTAGCAGATATTTGAAAATAACTATTACTTATAGTTATATATTAGTTATGATTATAACCATAATTTCACTATTTCAATGTTCACCTTCATCATCATCTTAATATTTGACAATGTTAATGTCTTCATATTCATCATTGGTGTTATCAATATCCATAGGAGTTTCAGTTTCATCATCTGTTGCCATTTCAAATTCATTTGTAACATCATTAACATCATCGTCACCATCAACTCTTAATTGTGGGGTGTCATCACCAATATTCATGTCTCTTTGTGAAAAAGATCGATTTTTAATAGTCTCTTCAAAAATTTCAATTCCTTATACTTCATTAGAACCACATTCAGTTTGATTAAACTGAGTTTCCTGATATTTCATTTTTATTATGCTCCACCAATCACTCAGGTCTCTTGAAGTAGCACAATACTTTGTGTAATATATTTGATATGCCTGTTGATCCAGTAAAAATGGTTCATTTACTTCAAGAAGACTTATATTTAATATCGATGATTCCATGAATAAGAAGAACATGAAAGACTCTCTCAGTATCTAACCACCGACATTTAAACATTGTTATGTAATTTTTTTCCTAGATAACACAGTTCAATAATTTCATCCAGTGTGTCGTAAAAGTCAACTTATGTTTCTCCATGATACGAACCTCACAAGAAAACTCCATTTTTCATTGTTTTTTTATTCCTCATATGCACGTGTATGAAATAGAAAACCATTCACCACATATGAATTATAAGATTTAACCATTTTGGTTAGTGGGTTACTCAACATAAACAGTCACTTATCAATTTTATCTGCATGTTGAGATACCTAAAAATTTGTAAAACAATTATTAATATAATAAATAATAAACTGAATTGATATATTAAACCATCAATAATTTATGTTTCCAATTTTTGAAGCTATTGTGAAAAAAATTGGCATTTTTCAAGAGCAGCTGCTATTATTTGTGGAAGCTGTTTCTTGATATGATTATTATATAACCTACAAATAAAATAATTTTATCTATTGTAACAAAAATTATAGAATAAGTGATAGAAGCACTCACAGAAAAAATGATGTCATTTATTCAGAGTTGGGAAAAACATATGTATGAGATCTATGATGTTCATCACTTAAAATCCATCATTTATGAACTCAATCGAAGCCTAGCTCTGGATGATTAAAAACTGATAATTTATTTTCCATTTCATCATCAACATTCTCCTCGTTCCATCCCATGTGGTTGTTTTTTGAGGGATATTAAGATTCAAAATAATGAGAGCAGAAAAAATAAATTTCCTCTTGCAAATAAGCTTCTATTATTGAACCTTTAACTGATAATTTGTTACATACGTTTTTATTCAATTTATGCATGCATCTCTCAAATGGGTACATCCATAGAAACTGTACCACACCTCCACATTTAGCTTTATGTGGAAAATGTAACATCATATGTTTCATTGAGTCAAGGAAATATGGCAGGAAGATTTTTTCCATTTTACATATAATGATAATGAAATCTTCTTCTAGTTTAAATAGTGAAACATGGTCTGTTTCCTCCAAAAAATGTCTTGAAAAAAATAATATATGTCTATTATCAAATCCCAAATCATAGAATTCCAAAAACCTCTGAATCCAATTGGCATAATTCTTTCCATTATAACCCGATAATCATGAATTTTTAATCTGGTAATATGACCATTCTAAAAAAATCTTCCCAAATTTGAATCATAGCCATTTGGAAGTCTCAAATATGTAATCCACTGACAATATAATAAGTGACTCTCAAAAGATAGTGTATAAGCTTCTTTTGTCTTCATTAACCTCTATGATCTGAAATTTTGAAATAGTTCAAGTTTTGGTCATCTGTAAATTTGGGGAAGATATAATCATGCCTTTACATTATCTTTGGTATAACATGGTGTATCCAAAATTGTATAAAATAAATTATCAAAAACTTCCTTCTCAATATTCATGACATCCAACATGTGGCACACCAACAAATCAAACCAATATGGAAGATCCCAAAAAATTCTCCATTTTATCCAATTATGTTCTTTCCCAAAGCCATGAATTTATGTTGGTTTAGTGTTGGCCCAAATGTGATGGGAGGTAATGAAATTAAAAGTAATTTTAACTTTGTACCTAAGATCATTTTTTGAGGTTCATCCCTTTCAATTTTTCCTTTTCTGAAATGAGATTTGTTCCTCAGAAAAGGATGATTGGTTGTAAGAAATCTATGATGACAGTCAAAATAGAAAAGTTTTTTTTAAATTAACAAGCATAAAGGATTTGTTGTCTTTTATACTGTAAGGACATGATTTCAGACCGTGTGCACTCTAGCAAGATAACATTCTATATGCCAAGAATTCACTAATCATCCACATCCATGCAGCTTTTAACAAGAAATTTTATTTCTCAGTAAAATCATATATACTAACACCATTACTCCATAATGAATTTAACTCATCAACCAATGGTTTCAAATAAACATCAATATTCTTTTTTGGATGTCCTGGGATTAATAAGGTTAAAAATATTTAGGGCTCCTTCATCAATATCCATGGAGGTAAATTGTATAGAGTTATAAAGATAGGCCAACATGAATACTGACTACTATAAGAACCAAACGAATAGAAATTGTCAGTAGAAATACCCAATCAAAAGTTTCGTTGTTTTAAAGAAAAAGATGGATGCAGTCAGTCAAAATGTTTCCATAAATCACCATCAGATGGATGATTCAAGATTTTATCGGTTGAAATATTGGTTTTGTTCCATGAAATCATTGATGTTGTGTTCTGAGACATAAATAAATGTTGTAACCTGGGTGTAATGGGGAAATAACTCAACTGTTTTATAGGAATTTATCCAGACTTCCCCGATTGAGCTTCTTTGTACCTCGATTTTCCACATGTGGGACAACTATCCAACGTATCATTTTCCCTATAATTTAAGGTGCAATCATTTTCACATGCATGAATCTTCCAATAAATAAGGCCCAAATTATGAACCAACCTATTATTCTCATACTAATTTTTAGGAAAAATATTTCCTTCAGGTAACCGTGTTTTAACCAAAGAAAATATCTGATCAAAACAGTTGTTTGAAATTGCATTATCTAATTTAATAGCCATACATTTTGCAACTGCTTCTAATTTTCTCATATTACAACTAGGATATAATGCATCCTCATCAAACCTCAACCACTCATAAAATTCAAATGGTGCCAACTCAAGAGTTAAATCAATATCATCCTGAGTTTCAATTTATTGAACTGATGGACCTGCAACATCATGTACTCAATTTTGAAACCGTGATGGATACTAAATCAAGTTATTATTATATTCTCTGGAACTGTGTACACCTTGTTGATACCAAAAAATATAATCAGGTTGATAACCAAACCTCAAGAGATGTCCCCCAACCTTGTCAAAAGTGTCAAACTTTCTCGGACCACATTTTTTACAAGGACACTTAATTCTGAAACAAATTCTAGTTTTAATGATAAAAATTATAATAATGCTTCAACACCCTCAATATTTACAGGATTTAGACCAGAACTGTTTGGATTTATGCGCTGATTTATCCAAGCGTGACCATCTAATAATGACTATTGTTGACTTTCTTATTCTATATTTTTCTACAAAATATAAAATAATTACAGTTTTTGAATAATTTGAAATTATAAAAACACTATCCAAAAAAAGAAGATAAATATTTTCAACTACTTCTTAATAATTACCATTAATTACATGCGACACAATTTCTAGAGGATTGATGACTACCCTTTTATCCGACAGCTCATTTACTTGCAACTTTCTCACAATGAAATCACAATGAATAATCTTCTTGAAGGTACACATATTCATTCTCGTGTATACAAGAATGTATAAGCATACCTCTAAGCAGATTCTTCATTGTGATTTCAGTGTGATAAAGATGCATGTAAATGAGTCGTCAGACAAAAGCACACCCTTTTTATCAATGAATCTTCTTCTTGTAACTTTCACCACCTGAAAACATTAGGACAAATGTGGTCCTATGAATGCATATTCAAACTCGTGCATACTATATTGGATATGCATATGTGGAAGCATACTTTTCATAATGTTTTGAGTTAGTGAGAGTTGAAAGGAGAAGAGTCATCGAGCAAAAGGAGTGTTGTCAATCCACTAGAAATTGTTCCATGTTTTTACAATTTATTATAATTGATTTTATTTCTAATTACTACTAATTATTCCTATTTATTGTTAATTATTCCTATTTATAGTTATTTATTTTTAATTATTCCTATTTATTGGTATTTTCTGCTAATTGTTCATATTTATTAGTGATTATTCCAAATTATTCCTATTTATTGGTGATTATTCCTATTTATTTCCTATTTATTTCCTATTTATTTCCTATTTATTGGTGATTATTTTTATTTACTTCACATTTATTCTGATTTGTTTGTAATTATTGGTAATTATTCCTAATTATTGGTAATTATTGGTAATTATTGGAAATTATTCTTAATTATTGGTAATTATTGGTAATTATAAACATTTATTGCTAATTATTTCTATTTATTTCTATTTATTTCTATTTATTGCAAATTATTTCAAATTATTGCTAATTATTACTGATTATTTCTAATTACTGCTAATTATTGCTAATTATTACTTTTTTATTTCTATTTGTTGTTATTTATTCCTAATTATTCTTATTTATTCTAATTGATTCCTATTTATTCTTATTTATTCCTATTTATTGTGATTTATTTTCATTTATTCCTAATTATTCCTATTTATTCCTAATGATTCCAATTTATTACTAATTATTACTGATTATTACTGATTATTTCTGATTATTACTGATTATTACTTGTTATTACTAATTATTACTAATCCTTAATAATTATTACTAATTATTACTAATTATAACTAATTATTAAAAATTATTACTATTTATTACTAATTGTTACTAATTATTACTATTTATTACCAATTATTACTATTTATTATTAATTATTCCTAATTATTACTATTTATTACTAATTATTACTAATTATTAGAATTTATTACTAATTATTACTATTTATTATTATTTATTACTATTTATTACAAATTATTACTATTTATTTCAATTTATTACTATTTATTACTATTTATTAATATTTATTAATATTTTTTAGTATTTGTTACCAATTATTACTAATTATTACTGATTATTACTAATTATTACTAATTAATACTGATTATTACTATTTATTACTATTTATTACTATTTATTACTAATTATTACTACTTATTACTATTTATTACTATTTATTACTATTTATTACTAGTTACTACTAATTATTACTAATTATTAGCATTTATTACTATTTATTACGATTTATTACTAATTATTACTATTTATTACTATTTATTACCATTTATTACTATTTATTACTATTTATTACTAATTATTACTAATTAATAGTATTTGTTACTAATTATTACTATATATTAGTATTTATCAGTATTTATTAGTATATATTACCAATTATTACTATTTATTACTAATTATTAGTATTTATTACTAATTTTTACTAATTTTTAGTATTTATTAGTATTTATTACTATTCATTAGTATTTATTACTAATTATTACTATTTATTAATAATTATTACTATTTATTAATATTTATTACTATTTACTAGTATTTATTACTTTTTATTTCTATTTATTGTTAATTATTAGTATTTATTACTAATTAATACTATTTATTACTAGTTGTAAATATTTGTTACTATTTTTTTATAATTATTACTAATTAGTGTTAATGTCTGTTAATGACTATAAAATACAACTACTAATTACTAATTAGCACTAATTATTTATATACATTATTAATTATCGTTAATAATTATTAATTATTACTAATTACTAAGAATTAGTACTAATAATTTAATTTTATTATTATAAATAAATACTGATGACAAAACAATTTAAATCTATCTTAATTATAACTAATCATCAATAATTAAAATTAATATAAAGAAATGAAATAAATACTACATTAAATAAAACATAAATACTTCTAAACTTGATCTCTTATAATTGTAGGCGGCTTCACAACTTCTTTGTAAAACAACTAAATTTCAAAAAAAATCAATCTAAAATTAGTGTTTAGAGAAGAAGAGGAAGAAGGAATTCAGGAGGAGGGGAGAAAAAATGGATGGGGGTATATATAGGTTAGATTTGTTGCAATGAGATTCCCATTGCAAATACCTTCAGCCGCATTAATTATGATCAGTGGTTAAAAGGTTATTTGTGATGTGCCCCGTCGTAAAAAGTAGCATGCAGACACACTATTTGCGATGGGGAAACATCCCATCACATATAGGTTTTTACCATCATCGGTTATTTGCGACGGGTGGATTGTCCCATCCCAAATAACCACATTGACAGACTATTTGCGACGAGATTTATTCCCGTCACAAAATACGGTTTTCCCGTAGTGTGTGTATGGCATAAAATATTTACTACTTTAGTTTATGGTCATTTTCCCTATTTTAGATTTATTCATATATTATTTGGTTGAGTATTGATTATTTTAGTATCTTGGTTATATTACAGATTGATTTTTTCTATTCTCTGCTTTGATAATGGGGGCATAGTCTCCCTTTGTCATATAGTAAAACCTCAATTATAGTTGGTAGCCTCTGGCGTATGGGGAGGCACACCTGAGGTCATGTGTTGAACCAACATGGGGCAGTGGTATGTGGCAACTAGTTAAGTTCGTTACATACACTACTTCAAAATAGTACTTTAACAGTGCCTGAAAAGGCCTTTATCAGCGCTAAAAAGCATTAATAAAGGGGGATACAATTATATTTTTTTCGGAGACCTATGAGCCCATATGCCTTTATCAGTGCTTCCATGACCCCTATAACAGCGCTCCACCCCCCATTTATCTTCCCTTTTCACCCCACCACCTTTTATCAGTGCTTTGAGAATTTCCAACCATATGCGCGCCCACCTTGATTCGAACCCTCTACCACTCCTTTGAAGATGGAACACCTTTACCACTACACTGGGTTGTTTTTCTGTCTGTTTAATGATATTTATATAGATTTATATTTTTTATATATATTTATATTATTATTTTAAGATACATTTATGCAATATGTGTGTGTGTGTGTGATATATATATACATATATTTATTTAAATATATTATATATTATATTCATTTACATATAGAAGACTATAATATAAATATATATCTATTTATTAATACACACATATGTATATTCATATATAATTTTAAAAATATTTAGATATTTTTTGAAATACATTTTTAGAATATGTATTTATTTACATATATTATTATATATATTTTTACATAAATATGTTTATTTTTTTATTTATATGAGCGATTTATAATAAGTAAATATATGAAAACATGTATATATTTAATTATAAAAAATATTACATTATGAAAAATGATAAAATTTCAAAATCATAATATCGATATGAATGTAAGAATAGTGAATAAATTTAGTCTCCACCAAAAAAGGCAATAATACCCCCTTAAATGAGGTTGAAAATCCATCGAATGTTAAACATTTATTATAGCCCAACTAAAAACATAGTTTTGGAATCCTTCTAGACATTTCTTTCATCAACAAATGTGATATAGGTTTACCTCTATACCCAAAGGCGTAGATCTCATCACAAGCTTCAATTTTATCTATGATAGAGCTCTAACGGACACCTGGATCAAAAGTTATGGTCGTTTGAAATTTGAATTTCATTTTCAACTTATTTTAGATATTTTATTGATTTTTTAATATTCAAATTGATATTAAATTACTATTAACTAGTAATAATAAAATCATTATTAATTGAAAATATATTTTTTAATTATTTTATAATCCATTTTCACAAAATATCTTATATATTAAGTGAAAAGGCCTATTTAACTTATTTAAATTATATATTAAAAAATATATATTATATTTATATTAGTATAAATATATTTATATATTAATAAATTATTCTTAATGAAATATAATTTTTTTAAGTTTACCTTTTTCAGTGCTACTAAAAAAGTACTAATAAAGGGGGGTCTTTATCAGCGCTTCTAAAAAAGTACTGATAAAGACCCCCCATTTAATAATTTTTTTTACAAGAATTGTTCAAATATCTCATTTATCATTGATTTTTTAAAAGTGATGGTAAAGGGTGGGACTTTATCAGCACTTTTAAAAAATCACGGATAATGTCCCCCTTTAACAACAATTTTTTAGTGCTGTTAAAGACCCCCTTTTAGTGGGATTTTTTAGCACTAAAAAAGGTGGTCTTTAACAGAGTTTTTAGCTAGCACTGTTAAATCCCTAGCGCTGGAGAAACCTAGTTTTGTAGTAGTTATACATTGACATGATACTGAAGATGGCTCCACCTCCAATATATTTCCCACCATGTAGCTATTATTTGACATGTGTGATAACCCCTATTATGGTAGAGTATCCGCAAATAAGGTCTACATCAATTCCACTTCCCTTATCTTGAATTGTAGAAATCGGGGCTTGGGATGACCAAGGGAAAGACCGTTCCGATGAGAAAGAAAGCCTTTGAGAGTTCCTATCCACCATCAATCTATCAGTGGTGTTATGGCTAACTGCTGATCCAAATTTTATTTCTCAAAGTCCTTTTCCGGGGACAAGGAGTTATGATTCCACTAGATTCTCGAGGAGACATCCCACCACCTAGGGGATAGGAAACTTACCTATCCAAGGTTCCAAGAGCACTTAGATTCCATCAAACAGTAGTGAAAGAATTTTGAGATTGAATTTATCCCACTAACTTAGTTCCCTGTGTCATATGGATACCACCAAACTCTCCAGTAAACCTATGTTAATAGAATCAAAATGCTTTTCCCGATCATGGAAGAGGCATCACCACACATACCGATTAGAGTCTATGAAATATATCTTTCCCTCCATTTCAACCATATCTTAGGAAAAAAATATTATTGATAGGCTAACCCATCCACTGACGATGATTATTCCTCCATGAATACCACCATAGTAAATATGATCATCACTGAACCACTAGAGAATCAGAGAAATGGGGTCCCTAGTATGGGGTATGGTAGAGGGGAACCACATCAAGGGGAAACACAATACCAAGAACATCCCCTGGAAGGCATCCTCACTTGTTATAAGAGACAGAAACCGGGCCTCATAAGTCTCTATAATGAGACGTTGCAACATACCCTTTGGTATGTGAAAATATTAAAGGGACATGTCAAACCCTCCAACCCTTATGATCTTGCACCAAAAAGCAGAGTTGGAACCTTGGATAACTTCCTTGCTCCAACAGTTCTAGGAATACAATAGGATCACCATTGATATTATTGTTGTCTAGTTTCTAGACCCTAAAAATTACATAAAGGACCCCACCTCTCCTACACTGGGGCACCCATTCCTCCTTGGTCAAACAAACCAATTCGAGCTTGGTTTCCCCATGCATCTAGTTAGGGTAGAAGATAGAGGTTATGGAAATCGACCAAGATATGAGTCGTCAACCCCGCCTAAGCAGTGTGATTATCCACCTCAGGATCATATTTGTGTTTCTCCCAAATTCAATGAGACTACCAACACATTGGTGGTTGTAGAACCTCACCAAGATGATGAGATAACTGCTCTCATTTCCCACCTTGAGGCTTTGGAAATTTGGAAGGTGGAGGACCTACCTAATAGAAAGTCTTCTTAGCATGGGTGGACCTTATCCAAGAACCCCCAAAGTTGGATAATCCCATATTCACCCCATTTAATAGGTTGGGTGACCCACTATAGATCCCAATACACTTTTAGTTAAGGTTAATACCAATGTTGGGTACTCAAAAACAACTAGAGTTTTCTATGCTCTGGTGCTTCATCCAGACTCTAGAAGGGAATGTGTTTTTCTGGTACAGTCAGCTACCTATAGGGTTTGTTGTTAGCCGGGAAGATCTATGAAGACAATTCATATACTAGTTAAGCTCCATCATGTGCATGACTAGCATCACCAACCTCTTCAAATTCACAAAAAGGCCCAATGAGAGAGTCAGTGACTTTTTCACATGATGGAAAGGACTAATATACTCACTTGAGATGTTGTTGTATCAGGAATAACTACTCACGATGTGCATATAGAATGTCATGAATGAGATGCTTCCTACCCTCATCTCTCTAAACTACCTAGTTGGATTTTGATAATTCTATGAAAATGATTAGTGTTTAGAATAATAATTTCAATATACTATATAATAGTCGCACCCATTTATCCTTCCATCTCCCATGATAAGATCAGTGAAAGTAGAGATAGCTTCCACTACACATGTAGAGGTCCCCCAGCCGATACACCTACTAGACCATTTTCCAGATGAGCCTTGTTGATCATATCCTTATTAAGATAATCCACACCTAGCATATCCTTTCCCAGTATATGCTTTCAAAAAACAACCACATTGATGATAGAACGTGTCTTTAACCTCCCATCAAGTCCATAATCCAAGGGTGCCTATCCCAAACAAAATAAATAAGATCTGTTCATTAAGTGATTCAAAGGTCCAAGGTTATTTCATCTAAAACATCGAGGAGGATATATTGAAGTTTCTAGAATGCAATATACTCTTGGATGCCTAACTCACCAGCCATCCCAATCATTTCCCATTGCATAGGATCCTCATACACACCATCAAAGAATGCATTGTATTCAAGGATTCGATCCAAGACCAAGTGGATCATGACTTTGTCAAGTTGGGAGACATTATAGTATAGGTGAAACATGTCTCCGTAGACCCTAATAATGATAGAAAAGACTCAGATGAGAGGAAAATAATCCCCAGCCACGAGACGTAGATGTATGATGAATAGTGGGATCATAAGGAAGTCACTCTCACCTGTGGAATTATTCATTCCCTCTAGAGAATGCAAGAACCTCTTGTGGTTTCTACATCTCCTATGATGACTGCCTCCACATTAGTGTCAAAACCTTCCAAGTACTGGAAGAGTAGGTTTCGATAGAGCAAGGGAAATTAGATTCCCCCTCCAGTGCCAAAGCCTTATCACACTCTTAGAGAATTAATGCATCCTGAGTTAGGAGATGCACCCTAATTATGCAAAAAAACTGGGTTTTTCCATGGATGAAGAGTAGGAATATGCCTTTGTGAATACAATTGATCTAGTTTTCTGATTCACAATGTGCGACAAGGAGGAATTCCATGAAAACCCCTCAGGTGTCTCTAAACAATGCCATCAATGAAGAGGTAGCAGATACACCATTAGGCTGATTTTTGAGGCCATATATCTAAACCTAGTTTTCCATGATACTAAGAATAATAAGAAAGAATTGAATAGAGATTAGTGGGAAAAATCCACCTGGTCCACTCTGTTAGGTATGCCTCTATAGCCGAATATATTAGTTGACTGTGTAGCTCAGTCGCAATGATATTGTGATCAGTCATGTCCATCCAAGGCCTGAACTCAGCCGACTAATACCCTATTTGAAGTTTTTCAGAGTATGAATAGTAGGAAATGGAAGAATATTTCCAACACAATTGAGGCCCTAGTATTTCATCTAGTGATATTTGATGCACCCTCTGTCAAAGAATAGGCTTCCATAGGAAAAAATATTCCCTTCCATGAAAATATGATGTGTTAAAGAACATTCCTAGTATAACCACAAGATTTTTGATCCTCAAGGATCTCTGTTTGTCTAAGGAAATATGTGAGGCCCTTTATGAAACTTTAAAATGACCCCTCTAGTTTGAAACTGATGTATCTTTCGCTGAGGCCTACTATACATAGGAGGCTGGGAAAGAAGTGTGTCGATCCATCATCTTTTTTTTCCAGGGAAGATGAGGTTGTAATCATCAAGGGGAACATATGAATATTGTACATCACTAGTCTATTCAATGGCATTGATATCTACTACTAACTTGTGGATAATAGCTCTGAGATCAACCTCATCCCAACCTGAACATTCCATAAATTGTGACTGATAGAAGAAGATCTAAATCCCTCCAACCTAACGATTCAAGGTTATGATAAGAGTTAGCATGAGCCGTGTGGAAAAATTTGGATGAAGGCCCCATTTGATGGTATGGTATCAAGAATTGAATTTATGGTAGTCTTGTTGGATATTTCCTACAATGTGCTACTAGGAAGAACATAGCTTCATTTTGATGTAGGGGTCCCCTCTTTATTCCACCAATTCCTCAAATAATCCTTCAATTGTTGAGTAGGCGTACTCAAAGGTGATGTGTCTCCCTTTGATTCCTATAAGACCCACTATATGGATACTAGGTAAGAGGAGGGAAATAATTTATATAAATATGATGATAGGTATATAAATTCCCCCAATGATCTCATAGCCACTACAACCAATCATTGGGTGGACTTAAAGGACAACTACATTCCCCTGATTCATCAGTTAGAGACCACAATGCCAGACGTGGGGATTGTTTTGTTGTCTTAATGAAAAATGATTTTTGTCACTCTACGAAAAAGTACCACCCACATATTACCTTATATTTTCACACTGTACAGGCTTGACTGATACCTGAAGCCCCTACTCCTATGAATTACTAAGGATTTGACCCCATTTTCATCGATCTGCTGCATTCATACTTGTTATGAAAAGCAGGGATAAATCAATAAAGAGAGACATTTTTCCATTTCTTCAAAATAAATATTGAACCACACTGTCAGAAGCTAGATAAAATTGTACTGATATTTTCTAACACCAATATGGAATCCCACAATTTTATTTAATAACTTTACATTACATTGTACAAATAGAGGATATTTTATTTTTTTTCTTGAAAAAATGGCACTTAATCCATGAAAACATAAAAATTTAATTTAATCCACATTAATGGATTTTCTTTGGTTCACACTATATAAAATTACTGCATCTCATAACCTAGGGAGATACATCGAAGTAAAGGGTGAACATAAGTCCCAATAAGGGAATGCAATGGAAACAATTTAAAAGTGATCATGATAATTATTGATAAGAAATTGAATAATATCATAAAGTGTTGAAAAAAAGTAAAAAAAAGAGACATATCATAGTAAAAATAACATGAATCATAACATAAAATTGTGTCTACAACATTTTATTGATCCATTCATAAGAATATCACAAGGGGTTATCACCAAGGTCTCATAAAAATTACCAAGGTTATTCACCAAGGTATTGTAAAACATGTCATCTCTAGAGATTAAATTCTTTACCCAATTCGTTGGAGCGCTATTGGGGAACACCCTTAATATGTATTTATTAATTTTAGCCACATATATTCTAAAAAACAATTTCAAAAATAACCCGTGGAGGATAAAATAAATTGGGTTTATATCAAAATCATTACATTTTAAAAATGTGCTTAAAGACAAGATCTTTATGTCATTATTAACCCAGAAAAATGAAAGAGGGTTTCATGTATGTTAATAAAAGAATAGGATGAATAATTCTTACATATAGGTGAATCCCCTATAAAATTAAGATGTTTGGGTATTCACAAAAGAAAAGAATAGAATTTCTTGAGAAAAATAGAGAAATTTTGAAAGAAAAATCTGGTAGCATAATGGGTATAAAACATAGTTTTATAAAACATTAAAAATATAGAAGGAAAGGGTCTCCCATTATTAAAAAATATTAATACATCAAAGGGTAGAATAAAATGGACATAAGAACATATTATATAAATTTGGAAGACATACAACGTAAAAAGGGAACTCGAAAGGAAAAGTGAAGTTGAGATTTCCTTTACCATGAAGAGTAACTCCTAAAATTAGAATATTCGGACCTTGGGGGATTGAGGATACCTTGGGAGGACATCATGGGAAGTAAAATGACCATATATTCATGGTAGATAAATTGTGAGTGAAATGAAATTTGGAAAAGGGAGTGTATTTATAGAAAAAGAGGAGGATTTGTTTGTTACACTACGAGAAAAACTGATTTTTGTGATGGGTTATTTGTGACGGGATTTATTCCTGTCGCAAATAGTCTGTCGAAGAGGTTATCTGTGAAGGGAAAATAAACCCGTCACATATAACTACTTATTTGCGACGAGTAGGAACCTCCCATTGCAAATATAGGAGGCAGTAAACATTAGTTGTGACGGGGGGATCCCCCATTGCAACTAGTTCGTCTGCTGGAGGGTATTTGCAACGGGACCCGTCGCAAATTCTCGATGGCGTTAAAAAACAATTTGCGACCGGATGTTGTCTCATCGCAAACAGTGTGTCGACAAGTTACTTTTTTACGACGGGACTCGTCGCAAATAACTTTTTAACCGCCGATAGTAATTAATGTGGTCGAAGGTATTTGCGATGGGTCCCGTCGTAACTAGTACTATTTGCGGCAGAAATCCCATCGCAAATTGTCTCATCGCAACTAATCGAGCCTATATATACCTCCATCAGTTTTTTCCCTCCTCCTCAATTCTTACTTTCTCTGCTTCTCTAAACTCTAATTTTAGAGTGATAATTTTTCAGAGTTAGTTTTTTTTACGAAGAAGTTGTGAAGCCGTCTAAAATTATAACAAATCAAGTTTAAAAGTATTTATGTTTTATTTAATTTAGTATTTATTTCATTTTTTTATATTAATTTTAATTATTGTTGGTTAGTTGTAATTAAGTTAGATTTAAATTGTTCTGTTATCAATATTTGTTTGTAAAAATAAAATGAAATTTTTAGTACTAATTATTAGTAAATTGTAATAAATAATAATTATTAACGAAAATTAGTAATATATATAAATAATTAGCGGTAATTAGTAATTAGTAGCTATATTTTGCTGTAATTAATAGTAATTAATTCTAATTAGTAATAATTAGTAAAATAGTAATAATTAGTAAAATAGTAATAATTAGGGAAAAACAGTAATAAATATTTACAATTAGTAATATATACTAATAATTAGTAATAAATACTAATAATTAGTAATAAATATTAATAATTAGTAATAAATACTAATAATTAGTAATAAATACTAATAATTATTAATAAATACTAATAATTACTAATAAATAAAAATAATTTCTAATAAATATTAATAATTAGTAATAAATACTAATAAATACTAATAAATAATGATAAATAGTAATAAATAGTAATAAATAAAAATAAATAACAATAATTTCTAATAATTAGTAATAATTAGTAATAAATAGTAATAAATAGTAATAATTAGTAATAAACAGTAATAAATAGTAATAATTAGTAATAAATAGTAATAAATAGTAATAATTAGTAATAATTTTTAATAATTAGTAATAAATACTAAAAATTAGTAATAATTAGTACTAAATAGCAAAAAATATTAATAATTAGTAATAATTGGAAATAATTAGTAATAAATACTAATAATTGGTAATAATTAGTAATAAATACTAATAATTAGTAATAAATAGTAATAATTAGTAATAATTAGTAATAAATAGTAATAACTAGTAATAAATATTAGTAAATAGTAATAACTAGTAACAAATAATAAGAAATAGTAATAAATAGTAACAATTAGTAATAAATAGTAATAAATAGTAATAATTACTAATAAATACTAATAAATAATAATAAATACTAATAAATAGTAATACATAGTAATAAATAGTAATAAATAGTAATAATTAGTGATAATTAGTAATAATTAGTAATAAATACAAATAATTAGTAATAATTAGAAATAAATACTAATAATTTGTAATGAATACTAATAATTAGTAATAAATACTAATAATTAGTAATAAAAAGTAATAAATCGTAATCAATAGTAATAAATACTAATAATTAGTAATAAATACTAATAATTTGTAATAAATAGTAATAATTAGTTATAATTAGTAATAAATAGTAATAATAAATAGTAATAAATAGAAACAAATAGTAATAATCACTAATAAGTATTAATAAATAGGAATAATTATCAATATTTAGCAATATTTAGCCATAATTAGTAATAATTAGTAATAATTAGTGATAATTAGCAATAATTAGTGAAAATTAGAAATAATTAGCATAATTGTCAATAATTACAATTAATTAGCAACAATTAGGAATAATTAGCAACAATTAGTAATAATTAGCAATAAATAACAATAATTAGAAATAATTAGCAATAATTAGCAATAATTAGCAACACTTAGGAATAATTAGGAATAATTGCCAAAAATTAGGATTAATTAGGAATAATTAGGAATAATTAGGAATAATTACCAATAATTAGAAATAATAAGGAATAATTAGCAATAATTAACAATAATTAGCAATAATTAGCAATAATTAGCAATAATTAGCCATAATTAGCAATAATTAGCAATAATTTTCAGTAATTGAAAATAATTATGTATAATTAGGAATAATTTTGAATAATTAGAAATAATTTGGAATAATTAGAAAAATTTGGGAATAATTAACAATATTTGGGATTAATTAGGAATAAGTTGGATTAATTAGAAATAATTAGGATTAATTAGAAATAATTAGCAATAATTATCAATAATTAGGAATAATTAGGAATAATTTGGATTAATTAGAAATAATTAGAAATAATTAGGAATAATTAGGAATAATTAGGAATAATTAGGAATAATTATGAATAATTAGGAATAATTAGGAATACAATCAATTATAACAAATTGTAATAATTATGAATAATTTAAAATAATTAGGAATAATTTGTAATAATTAGGAATTATTAGGAATACTTAAGAATAATTAGGATTAATTTGTAATAATTAGTAACAATTAGTAATAATTAGGAATAATTAGAAATAATTTTTAATAATTGGGAATAATTTGGAATAATTTGGAATAATTATGAATAATTAGGAATAATTAGGAATAAAATTAATTTTAACAAATTGTAATAAATTGGCACAATTTCCAGTGGATTGGAGGCACTCCTTTTGGTCGATGACTCTTCTCCTTTCCACTCTCTCCGACTCAAAACTTTATGAAAAGTATGCTTCAAAAAATGCATATCCAATCTCATATGCACGAGTTTGAATATGCATTCTTAGGACCACATTTTTCATAATGTTTTCATGTGGTGACAGTTGTAAGAAGATGATTCATCGACGAAAATGGCACCCTTTTGTCTGACGTCTCATTTACTTGCATCTTTCTCACACTGAAATCACAATGAAAAATCTGATCAGAGGTATGATTATACTTTCTCATATACATGAGAATAGATATGCGTACCTTAGAGTATATTCATCATTGTGATTTCTATGTGAGAAAGTTGCAAGTAAATAACCTTTCAGAACAAAGAGAAGTCTTCAATCCACTGGAAATTGTCTCACCTGTAATTAATGGTAATTATTAAGAATTAGTTGTAATTATTTAACTTCTTTTTTTGGATAGTGTTTTTCTAATTTAAAATTATTTAAAAACAGTTTTAATTTTATATTTTGAACAAAAATATGGAACAAGGAAGCTGAAAAAAGTCATTATTAAATGATCGTGCTTGGATAAATCAATGTAGAAATCCAAACGGTTTTGATTTAAATCCTATATATATTGAGGGTGTTGATGCTTTATTATAATTTGCATCATCAAAACCAGATTTTGTTTCAGAAGTCATAATTTATCATCCTTGAAAAAATGTGCTCTAAGAACGTTGGACACATTTGACAAGGTTGGGGGGCATCCCTTGCGGTTTGGTTTTCAAAAAGATTATGTTTTTTAGTATTAACACGGTGAACATAGTTCCAGAGAAGATACTAATAACTTGATTCTGGAACCATCAAGGTTTCAAAATTTAGTTAATGATGTTGTAGGTCCATCTGTTCAACAAACTGATACATAGGATGATATTGATTTAAATCCTGAGTTGGCACCATCTAAATTTTATGAGTTGTTGAGGTCTATTGAAGAGGCATTATATACTGGTTTCAAGATAAGAAAATTAGAAGTGGTTGAAAAATTTATGGATATTAAATAAGATAATGCAATGTCAAAAAAAAATTTTGATCAGATATTTTCTTTGGTTATAAAACTGTTACATAAAGGAAATTTGTTTCCTACAAATTAAAATGAGAGAAAGAGGTTGGTTCCTAATTTGGGCCTTAGTTATCGGAGTATTCAAGCATGTGAAAATGATTGCATCTTATATTCTCGTGAAAATGAGTCATTGGATAGTTGTACCACATGTGGAAAATCGAGGTATAAAGATGCTCAACTGGGGAAGTTTGGATCAATTCATGTAAAACAGTTGATATATATCCCCCTTACAACCCGGTTGTAGTGTTTATTTATGTCTCAGAACACAAGGTTAATGATGTCATGGAACAAAACCAAGATTTCAACTGGAAAAATCTTCAATCATCCATCTGATGGTGATTTATGGAAACATTTTTGACCAACTGAAACTGTCTTTTACTTTAAAATCATGTAACATGTGATTGGGTCATTCTACTGATGGTTTTGGTTCATTTGGTTCTTATGGTAGTCATTGTTCATGTTGGCATGTCTTTATAACTTTGTACAATTTACCTCTATGGATGTTGATGAAGTAAACCTATATCATTTTGAAATTATTAATCCTAGGACATCCAAAAAATAATATTTATGTTTATTTGAACCATTGATTAGTGATTTAAATTAATTGTGGAGTAATGGTGTTAGTACATATGATGTTGTTGTGAAACAAAATTTTATATTAAAAGATGCATTGATGTGGACAATTAATAATTTCCTAACATATGGAATGTTATCTAGCTGGATTACACAAGGTCTAAAATCATGTCCTTACTCTATGAAAGACAACAAATCCTTTATGCTTGTTGATGAAAAAAACCTTGATATTTTGATTGTCATCACAGATTTCTTCCAACCAATCATCCTTTTTGGAGGAAAAAAATCTCATTTTAGAAAAGGAACAATTGAAAGGGATGAACCTCCAAAAATGATCTCAGGTAAACAGTTAAAATCAGTAGTATTTTCATTACCTCGCATCACATTTGGGCCAACAGTAAAACAACAGAAAATTCATAGATTTGGGAAAGAACATAATTGGTTAAAAAGGATCATTTTTTGGGATATTCCATATTGTTCCACCACATGTTGGATGTAATGCATATTAAGAAGAACTATTTTGATAATTTATTTCATATAGTTTTGGATACACTAGGTAAGACCAATGACAATATAAAGGCATGATTAGATCTTGCCCAAATTTGAAGATGACTAGAACTTGATCTGTTTTAAAATGTCAGATCACAGAGTTTAATGAAGAAAACAGAGCTTATACACTATCCAAAGAGAGTCGATTATTATTTTTCATTGGATTATAGATTTTAGAATTCCAAAGGGATATGATTCCAATTTGGTTAGATGTGTTAATAATTGTAATATTACTAGATTAAAAGGTCATGATTGTCATGTTATAATGGAAAGAATTATGCCGATTGCATTCAGAGATTTGTTGAATTCTATGATTTGGGATTCGATAATAGACATATCGTATTTTTTTGAGACATTTGTGCAGTGACAACAAACTACGATGCACTAAGAAAACTGGAAGAATATATTGTTTTAATTATATGTAAACTAGAAAAAATATTCACGTCGACTTTCTTTGACTCAATGGAACATCTGATATTACAGTTTCCTCATGACTCTAAATATGGAGGTCCAGTATAGTTTCAATGGATGTACCCATTCGAGATATGCAAGCATAAATTAAAGAAAAAATCACGTAACAAAGCATCAGTTGAAGGCTCAGTTGCTGAAGCTTATTTTCAATAGGAATTTGTTTTTTCTGCTCTCATTATTTTGAATCTAAATATCCCTCAAAACACAACCACATGGGACAGAAAAATGGGAATGTTGATGATGAAATGGAAACTCAATTATCATTTTTTAATAAGCTAGAGCTTAGATTCAGTGGTGTTCATGAACGATGGCTTTCAGATGATGAACATCATAGAGCTCATACATATGTTCTACTCAACTGTAAATAAATAACATCATTTGTACTGTGAGTGCTTCTATCACTTATTCTATAATTTATGTTATAGTATGTAAACTTATTTTATTTTTAGGTTATAAGATAATCATATCAAGAAATAACTTCCACAAATTACTGCATCTTCTCTTGAAGAACATCGACAAAAAAAATTTCTCAATGGTTTCAAAAACTGGAAACATAAATTATTGATGATTTAACATATCAATTCAGTTTATTATATATTAAATCAATATTTATTTTACAAATTTCCAGGCGTCTCAACATACTGATAAAATTGATAAACGACAGTGTATATTGAGTAACCCACCATCAAAAACAGTTAAATCTTATAATGCATATGTGGTGAATGGTTTTCAATTTCATACATGTGCATATGGGGAATAAAAAAAAACAATGAACAATGGAGTTCTTCTGAGAAGATCAAATAATAGAGAAACTGAAGTCTACTTTTACAGCATGCTGGATGAAATTATTAAACTATGTTATCTAGGAAAAAATTACATAACAATGTTTAAATGTTAGTGGTTCGGTACTATGGAAGGCTTGCGTGTTCATCTGATTCATAGAATCATTGATATTAAATATAAAAGTCTTCTTATAGTAAATGAACCATTTTTACTTGCTCAACAGGCACATAAAATATATTACACAAAGTACTATGCTACTTCAAGAGACCTGAGTGATTGGTGGATCATAATAAAAATGAAATCTTAGAAAAATCAGTTTACTCAAACTAAATGTGGTTCTAATGAAGTACAAGGAATTGAAATTTTTCAAGAGACTACTCAAAAACCATCTTTTTCACTAAGAGACATGAATATCGATGATGACACCCCACAATTTAGCATCAATGGTGATGATGATGTTAATGATGTTACAAATTAATTTCAAATGAAAAGAGATGATGAAACCGAAACTCATACAGATATTTATGATGCTGATGATGAATATAAATACATTGACATCGTCATATTTGAATATGACGATGAAGGTGAACATTGACATAGTTAATTCCTGGTTATAATTATAAGTGATATATATTTATATGTAATAGTTATTTTCCTACTATATGAGTTGTAGGAGGCTGAACTACCTTTGGATGAGGAGGATTTCAGATCATCTGACCCTCATCCTACTAGCGGTTTAGGGGGTACGCGGAGGGGGTGCGGTCTTTTGCGACTGATGATTCCTGAACCTATCCCCAAGTGATGTCAACGTCTTGGATT
This sequence comes from Viscum album, assembly GCA_963277665.1. Classification (NCBI taxonomy): domain Eukaryota; kingdom Viridiplantae; phylum Streptophyta; class Magnoliopsida; order Santalales; family Viscaceae; genus Viscum; species Viscum album. The sequence goes on along the minus strand of OY728123.1, from coordinate 938,064,487 downwards.
CGATCCATGCATGTGAAGGTTTGGTAACATGTGTATTTTAGTTAGATTTTATTAATTTATTTATATACAAATTTTTTGATTATTTATTATTTTTTTCATAGTTTTTCACATTTAGTTGTTGGACAGGGGATCACTATTTTTCACAATTATTTTTCTTAACCATGGATCACATGGGAATATATTCTCATTGATGTGCAGCTTAGAATATTCAATCATTGGATGGAACATAAATAAATAATATTTATTTTTAAATTTATTTCATTAATAACTTGATATTATAAATTATTTATAAGGTTTATGGTATCCCATCAATGATATCACACGTGACGCTATCCACAAGGCATGTGAGGTGTCTATTCATGAGTGTTTCCATCAGTTTTTGTACAATTTGAGAAGGATGCCCCTTAAGAAAGCAAGAGTGATGGTATTCGATGAGTCGTGTAGATCCCACTGACCAGAGCACATTTCATCTCATGTTTGGGATGGATTATTTTTACATTGGTTGAGTGGTGGATTTAAGAGGATATCTTTTTTGGGCTGGCAGAACTGGGGGAGACATGAGGTGACACATCGAGCTGGTAACCGTATATTCAGTACACATAGAGAGAATCTAGTAAGTATCTTTTTTAAATATTTTATATAACATTAAATATAAACAATTTATTTTATATTCATATAGGTAGTAGAGCATCCCAATATTACGGATTTTGATTTTTATCGGAGGATGTACAATGATCCATCCATAGGAGAGATTAAGGGTGATCACCAACAGCAGACTGTGGCCAGTATTATTTTTTTTTCAGTTTCAAAATTGACAACATATAATATTTTCGATATTTAAATTTAAAATTGAAACCGAAGGAGTCATATGAGGCTGAGACCTCTTAGAAATAGGCTAAGAGTCAGGCTGAGACAACTGATCAGACTAGTGCCCACAATTTCGATGAGGCGACATGGATTCAGGCGACCCAATATGCCTTCGAGAAGGGCCGAGTAGTTGGTATCGACTCTCATTTGACTCTTGGGACTTATTATGGAACTGCTGCGATGTCGGCATCCATCTTGATAGAAGCTTATAGAGAGGCATCATCTTATGGCTCATAGTATCAGGAGGATTTTTGAGCTCAGACTGAACTTATAGAGAGTTTGAAAAAGTAGTAGGAAGAGATGCATCAGTAGTAGTGGAAACAGCAGCAGTATGCAGAGAATATGTGTCGATGATAGTAGCAGCAACATCAGCAACACGAGGAGGATATGCTCTGATGGCAGTAGCAGCAGCACGAGCAGATGGAGTACATGTGCCATCTAACTCGTAGTTTATGGATGGAGTTTTCTCCACCATCTACTCCACCTCCTCCAGCTCCTCCAGAAGACTATCCCCCCAGTGATTTTTTTATATTAAAAACATTTGAATTCAATATTTGTTGTAATATAAACTGTTTACAATTTTTTTCTTTTATACTAGTGCGAATATCTCACAATTTATTTTTTTTATTTTTAATATTTTAATATTTTATTTTTTATTATTAGTATTATATTTTTTAATGTTTTTTTATTTTAATAATAACAATAACAATAATAGTTTATGCTTTTTTTATATTTTTTAAGAATATTGATAATTTTAATATTTTTTATTTTTTTTATTATTTGAATAATATTAAAATTATTGTTTCATTAATCATAATTGTATTAAATGTTTTTTTATTATTTTATTTAGTATTTGTGATGGGAAATTTTGTGATGGGATCCATCACAAATAGATTATATATATTTTTTAAAACTTATTTGTGAAGGTAAAAGAACCCATCAAAAATAAGTTTTTGCGATGAGCCTGTCACAAAAGGTTTAGGTATACATAACATATATAAACAGAGAACTATTTGCGATGGGACAAAGGGACCATCACAACTAATTTTTGTGACAGGCCCATCGCAAAATGTTTTTTATATATAATGTATTTAATTGGAGATCTATTTGTGATGTGAATCCATCCCATCGCAAATAGTATTTTTTGCAACGAGCCTGTCGCAAAAAATACTAGTTGCGATGCCATTTTCTACAACGGGCTATTTGCGAGGGGACCCCATTGAAAAATATTTTTTGTGACAGGATCCCATCACAAATATCCTGTTGTAAATAGCTGAAATTCTAGTAGTGTTAATTTCCTTGGGCACCTAAGTAGTGGTAAATTCACAACCATGGGCTTACCCATGGTATTTTCCATGTTATTAAACACTTAGGAAACCTATTATGCTATTATAATATAAAAGTGTCTATTTGCATTTTATATTACATATTACATTATTATTATGTCATTAAACATACTAAAAAACTGAAACATTATTTTTATTATTCCCAAAAAACTAATGTATTTTAGAAAAATATTTTAAATTCACCATACCCTAATTTCAACGTGATGATTTCAAAAATGATATTTATTTTATCATAATGATAATCTAAATAAGATAATATTATCTTTTAAATAAAAAATAATTAGTTATTAAAAATAATAGTGGATTGAAAATACATAGTGAAATTGCATAGTGAAATTTTTAACAGTTAAAAAAATAAAATTATTTTATCACATATATTTAAAAATGAGTGTTTTAATCATAATATTTCATTAAAACAATAATTATTCATAATAAATTAATTTATTATAATAATTATATCAAATTTTAAAAGTATAATTTTTTTCCAAAAAATTAATTTATCAATTCATCATATTTTTTAAATACTATTCTCAAAACAGAATTGATAGAAAAAATTTTATTTATATAAATGGATTACACATTATGTAACTATGGCCTAAAAAATAACCCCTTTTAACACCCAAATATGACCTAAGGGTAATATGTGCGATGGTGATAGATTCTTGGGGTGACTCAGATAACATCGCCCAAGTGGTAATTTCCACTAACATGAACTTCTACCCTAGGTGATTTCGTTCAAGAATAACATGTTGAAGCTCATATAGAGATTATTAGAGAGAGAATCCCAATGACACTACATCCCTCCCAAGCTCTATCAAATGGTCTTCATATGAAATGACTCTACTAGTTGAGGCCATCATTTCTCCTTTCTGTATTAATTAACCATGATTATTTCTTTTTAAAATAGTAATTGTAATGTTAAAATTATTATCAAGAGTATTGTTTCCAATAGTTACATTGAACAACTGTCATATAAAGGTCGAATACCAATGGTCAAATTTCCAATTATACTCACATAATTATTATATACATATAGTTTTTTTGAGTATAATATAACACACATTTTTAGGAAGTAATTATCATTCAATATGTTCGGGTCGTTACAGTAACGTTGTCAATGGAATGTGAACCCCTCATCGATGATTCTATATCTTACAGAGAAGACACCAGTTCTCCCCTAGATTGAATGTCCTAAAAGAGCCTCATCCTCCCTCTAATTCTTCTATATCATATGAGGAAGAGGATTTGGAATATTCACCTCCAGTATTTGAAGAGGGTGTCTCTACCATTTTTTATGAGTTAACCCAGGCGAACCTTGGTACCAAGGAAGATATAAGGCCAACACTAATTAGTGAAGATATGTCCCTAGAGGAGAATAATTAGTATGTTTACTTCTTAAACTAGCACCATGACATATTCTCTAGGTGATATGATGAGATCCTAGGGCTAGAACCTCAAGTCATCGTTCACCACCTTGGCCTCCCAGTGGTTCATAATAGGTTCAAATGACCTCCATAAAGATGCAACCCTCTCATGGTGCTATGTTCTATGAAAAAGTTGAAAATATTATAAAATTAAACTTCATATGGGAGGACTAATACCCTAGGTGGATATCCAAAATAATTCCAATATGGGAGAAGAATGTTCATATCAGAGTCTGTATCAACATCTGAGACTTTAACCGCCACTATCTTAAGGATGATTTTCCCATTCCAGGGACAAAATTGTTGATTGATGCTTCAATTGGGTTCCTAGACCTCTCATTCATGGATGGATACTCCATTTAAAATCAGATCCATATGGCCCATGAGGATAAGGATTCAAATGCATTTAAGGTTCCCCAATGGACTTTCTGTTATCATGTGATTTCATTCAGGTTAAAAATGTTAGATCCACTTATCAGAGGGATATGAACAAAACATTTAAGCCAATCATTGGAACACCAGAGGAGTGCTACATGGATGAATTGGTGGTCAAGTCCCATCAGTGTCAGGACCACCTCAAGGATCTTGAGAACGTGTATGGATTCTTCCTCTCCTAAAACTTGAAGATATACCCCTTGAAGTTTTCATTCTAGGTCACCTCAGGAAAATTTGTATGATTCACCATAAGATATATATTTATACATATTGACTCAGAGAAGATCAATTTCATCAAAAAAATTCCTCTCCTGATTAATCTTCCAAAATAGCGAGGCCTCTAAGGGCACTCAACCTACATACACCAATTTATTCAAAATTTAGCCAACAAGTGTAATCCCTTATTGAGGCTTGTGAAGAAAGGAACTATTTAAAAGTGTGATAAATTGTTTCATACTACCTTTGCGGATATTATGAATTTCCATATATATAAAATGGTTCTGATTACACCCATCCCATGAAATCATTTGTTACTCTATGTGATACTCTGAAACGGTCCCTCAACTACCTTCTATCCCCAAAAAATAAGGGTAGGGAAGAAATATTATACTATCACAACTACATGCTCTTAGACATAAATACCAAATACTCCCCCATCAAGAAGAGTTTCCTTGTAATTTTTTTTCAGTGTAGAAGTTATGAAATTATGTGAAATATCATGAGATAATTCTAGTTTTCTTAGTAGACATTCTAAAGTATATCCACAATCTCCCCATGATGATAGGATGATTGGTGTGCTGGGTGGTGGTCCTATAGCAGTTCAACATTAGGGTTTTCCTTTAGAATTCCATCAATCGAAAAACATTGGAGACTTCCTAGCCATACATCCAACCCCTAAACAACTTCCCCTGGATATTGAATTTCCATATAAATCTATTCTCTTTGTGGTGGACCAGGCTATTCCATGTTGGCTGATGCATTTCAATGGTGTCTCTCAGAGCCTGACCAATAGAAGGATCAATAAACCCAATCGTAATAGGGTAGGCCCAAGGATCATCTTAATCACCATGACATGGGCCTTTTTTCCATACTTATTATTATTATCATAAGGCTGAACCAAAAATAATGAAGAGTATCAGTATCTCACTACTGCTCTCAAGTTCTCCCTTGATATTTATGTCCTCTATTTACATGTGAAGGGGGACTTCAAGTTAGTCATTAAAAAGATCAAGTGTGACTACATAATTAGAAAAAAAGGTCTTTAGCATTGACCCAAGGTTTATGAGTCTCCAATTTCTTGACAATTTGTTTGGAAACATACTACCATGTTCACATATGTAATGGAAGAATTGTAAACTGTGATTTTGGATTTTTTTTGATCTGGAGAATGGCATGGAAAAAGGGCTAAAGGCGTTAGAGGTAGTATTTTACAAGAGAGAAGTTATGACTACTTGAAAACCCCATTATGGGGGTTATATTATTCAAGGCCAACTAGGGAATATGATTCATAGAAAAATAGTGTCATCTTTTGATTGACATGCCTGTTATATAGGTGACTTACACAGGACCACCTACAAGCACGTACTGCATTGTCAGGAAAAAGAAATCTTTGGTACCAGACATTCTTTTTATAAAATCCAAAGATTGTTTATGGAGATTAATATTTCCCAAAGCATAGAGTTTGATTTATGGGGAAAAGTACCTAAAAAAAGAAATATTATTTCCAATCATGATTTCCAAATAAATAAAGGAATAGAATTTCTACGATGGTCTGATCTGAATGTAGAAAATATGGTGTCTGTAGTTTTTTTAGGCTATACGACTAAGACCATAATATCATGGAAACAATGGATGATATGTGGTTAAATTATAGAAGGTTATTTCAATATGCTTTGAACACAAGATAGGAGAAAATGTATAAACTATAGCCTTAGAGACTTTCAGGTCGAGATAAAGGATATGAGAAAAATATACAATGGATGACCATTTTAAAATATATATTCTTGTATATCATTATCAATGTTTAAAGAGTATAGAGGAGTATTTTACCCAGAAGGAAGTTACTATTTTTTGGAAAACCCATTATGGGGGATGTACTATATAGGGTCAGTGAAGGCATGTGATGCATAGCCAAATAATGGAATCCTTGTGATGACATGATCATTATGTAAGCCAATTTTCTACAAGACCACCTAGGGGAACATACTGTATAGTTAGGAAAAAGAGTTCTCAAGTATGTGAAATTATGCCACCAGAAACGAAAGAAAGATTAGGAAGATCTGAAATTATTCAAGATAAAGACTGTGAAATGTGAAAGGTGTGATGTCAAATGCACTAGAAAAGTATTTTAATAAACATTGGCCATTATTTTTTAGTCCATTACATAGATATGAATCATACATATAATGGGAATATATTTTGTTTCCTTAGTGGTCTATCTAAGGAGTGGACCCAAAATAAAGGGACCCTATAATGATTTTTTAATTATACGAGGGAGACATGGAATTTTCTTTTATCCAATAGATGGAACTAGGATCTATGTCTTAGTTTTCACTATGTATCTCAATAGGATGAGAATAAATCCATAAATAGATCTTGGGGTACTATTCAGTTTAAAGTTATGCAGAAAATATATTAGGGGCTTTGATGTAAATAGAATTTGCATCTTCTCATGTTGATCTAACTCATACATGGGAGAGAGGAATATTTTTCAAAACATGCTACATCTAAGCCTAGGATTGAATGTCTGGACATCAAAAAGTATCTCATTAGAATGATAATCAGGCCACACTTAGTTCTTATAGGTCAATACAATTTATCATCATGTGGTGTAGACGCGAATTGATTTCAACGTGAAAAGGAATATTGCAGATAGACCAGAGAATAGGACTTAGACTTCATTATGTATCTTACTGAAGTAGGAATTAAGACACACATGGTTCTTAAATAAAGGTTCCCTCACTCTAATAAAAATACCAATTGAGGTATAAGAAGTGTTTTCTGAATACGAGTTCTTACATAAAATGGAAACACGTATTGAATCTCCTCATGTAGATCTAATTCACACATGGGAGAATAAAGGCATTAATCGAATGATGATGTGGCTAGGTCCCAGATTAGAAAGTTTGTACATTGCTATGTATCTCATATGGTTGAGAATCAAATCAATTCCCATATAGGTTAGTGTCTTGCAGTGAGGATGATGGTGAAATGATGTGAAATGACTATGTGTCTCATAAAAATGAGAACTGAAACACTTATTAGTTTTTTAAAGTAGATCATGTATTTTATTATCACGAGATGTGGAAATTTAACCCAAAATAGGAATTGATATTTCTTATTTATGCATATAAGTTCATCACCCAATCCCTAATCCCATTTGAGCTGTGTTCACTGTGAGAAACAGGGAGTGGTAAAAGGTATCCTATGCGACACAAAGGTATAACAAATGAAGGATATTGGTATAATAATAACATGGTGGTTGAGCCAGGATATAGGACCTGAGAATTACATTGCGTCTTTCTAAAGCAAGAATCAAGCCGCACATAGTTCTTGATATTGTTCCCCATATCAATCATGTTTTGACATGGGGAAGAGTTGGGCCCAAGATTGGAGATCTAGGAATCTATACATATTCCATTGAAATGAGAATCAATGAAAATGTAGTTCTTGAAAAGATTGTTCCACACACAAATTGAGTTTCATATGAGAGATGGGGAATTTTAACACATTTGGGAATAATGGTTAAACCTAGGACACAATATGGTATGAAGATCAAAATATGTATCCTGAAAGAGTACTCTATATAGATTTGGTTGATATACAGGAGGAAAAGGGAAATAAATTTCTTTATGGTTATGGTGGGGCCCATGATTGGAGATCCATGCATCTCTATGTATCCCATTAGAATGAGAATCCAGCCACACATAGTTCTTGAAATGAGGTCTCTATACATATCTAATTCAAACATAGGGATAAATGGAACTCATGTGCCACTAATGAGTAGAAATGATGTGAGTAATTCATGCACATGGAATCTACTCATTTTTTTAAATAACTATAAGGAATTATTTTTTGCGATATCTTAGGGTATTTCTTAATATCAAATTAAGAATATGTTAACTATATAGTTTAATATTGTGTAATGAGGAAAAATGATATCATGCCATTTAACATCATGCGACAAGGAAAAAGATACTATGAATTTTAACACCGTTTATCATGGATGCATATGGTTGTTATGAAGTTTAATGTCTTGAAACTAGGAAATTACTCTATGTGATTATTCAAAGTACTTCTTCAAGAATATTGCATTGGTAAGAGTTTTAATAAGTTCTAAATCCATTGAGATTAGTGAAAAATCACTATTAGATTAGACCTTGTGTATGGAATAAGGTCCTTCCCTCTTTGGATCAATCTTTAGAGGCATCTTTCCTGACATCATCGGAGTCCTGATGAAAAATACCAATTCTCCTTGAAGAAATGAGAGGAGGTGAAATTTCTTGTTAAAAGATTGTGCTATATTTTTCTGATATACTTCTAAATGATTCAAAGTATGCAATCTATTTTTTCATAATCATTCCAGCTCATAAAATTGATTTTGAGACTGCACTTATATAGATAATTCATCATAGATGGAAATTCAGAGTGAAGGAAATTGAATTTCAATAGAAAAAACTGTTTTTGTTCCATACACCAACAAGTATGGAGTTTCCCAAGTGGAAGTATAGGTAATAGTTTGATAAGCCCATAAATAATGAAAAAGTTTATCAGGAGAAGATTTGTTATCTTTATCCACCGTTTTCCAGAGTATATTTGATAGGGTCTTATTGAAAGACTCTATCTATCCATTGGCCACTACATGATAGCGATATGAATGATTAGATTTTTTATTGTTCTCCTGATATAACTTCTTTACCTCAACAGAATAGAAATTAGTGTTGTTGTCTGTAAATATGGTATGAGGGACACCAAATCTGGCAATGATATTAGATTTGAAAAAGTTAACAATGCTTTTGGCCCCAAATTCTTTGATAGATGTTGCCTCATCCCATTTGGAGAAGAAATCAGTAGCATTAAGAATATACTTGAACTTATTAGCTATATTTGAAGGATAAGGTCCTACTACATTCATTCCCCATGTAGAAAATGGCCAGGAGTATTTGGTTGTATGTAGTAACTTTGGGGGTTGATGAATGAAGTTGAAATGTACCTAGAAAAGATAAATTTTTTTAATGAAATCTATTCAATCTTGTTTCATTGAAGGCCAAAAGTATCCAAGCCTTCATATTTGATCAGAAATCCTATACCCAGACTGGTGAGCACCACATGATCCTACATGTACTTATTTCATGAAAGATGCGGTTTCATCCCTATCAATGAATTTGAAAATAATTCTGTCGAAACCTCATCTATAAAGGATCTTTGAATGATTTGGACCATCATAAAGAGTGAAATTAACTAATCATCGTGATATCTATTCTATTTTAATGCTATCTGGTGGAAATACCCCATTTTGGAGATATTCCATGATGGGTGTCATCCATCCCATGGTATGAACATATGGCTCAGAAATGGGACTGATTTCATTGATTTCATATGTTCTAATTTGAAAAAAAAGTTGAAACTACTTGATGATGAGAAATTATAATGATTATTTCATCCTGATTTGGATCTCTCCGGGCTATGGATGCATTTTCCAATGCATTATATTGGGAATTTTGTGACCGTGGTGGTAAGAAAATATTGTATTTGAGGGAAATTCTGCCATTAAACCTCAAACATAATCACAAAATGTAATTAGTTCTTATTTTCAGATGGAGTAATTCCCATTGATTTTTTTGATAGTGTATATTGAATCACTTTTCACCTCCAGGTTGTCCAATGGTACTTGGAATTCTAATTCTAGGAATGTAATGAGAGCTTGATATTTTGCTTCATTGTTTGTACCAACTTTCAATAACAGAAAGGAATATGGAAATACTTTCTTCTCTGGGGAGATAAACACAATTCCTAATACAAATTTCATGAGATTAGGGTCTTCCATTATCTTTCATGTTGTACTTTTGGAAGCACCATAAAAGTAAATTTCCCATTTTCAAGAACTTTCTTGAATAGAGAAGATTTCTTCATCAATACTTCTGGAGATGTTCCTATTCTTTTTCATCAATATTCCGGGATCTGCTTGTTGAATCTAAAGGTTGGGTCAAAAAATATTTCATCATTGTATTATGTGATTGCTCTATAACATCTATGATTGATATTAGTGCATATACTCCTCTGATTTTATGAATTCTGGTCCGAACATTGGCTGGGTGAATTATTTGACAACCACTTAAATTGCCTGTTTCAGAAGATCATTGTGCTATTTCAGACATTTTCTCAAACTGATGGATGATTTATTCTATAAGGGATGATTTATTAATCTTCTATGATACTTAATGCAAAAGTATCTTGAATGTTTTCTCTCTTTGAGACTGACTATGGTGAAAACTGATCGAAGAAATTTCTTGCTGAGAATTTCTTTGATTATGAATAGAATTTCTTTTTTGTAGATGGATTGGGGAAATAACATTGCATAAGACCACTTTCAGCAGGTTTTTTTGATTTTGGAGTGAAATGAAATGTAATTATATATGTTAACCCCATCCTCTGATATGAACACCATATGGGGTTTCTGTAATGAATTGTAGCATCTTCTTTAATGCATTGAGGTATGCACATTGAAGTACTACTTATTGCTTCTCAACCTTTGGATTTTAGGAAACCTTGAGAGATACCTAGTCTCTTTGGATTTTTAACCATTATATTACATTTACATGACTTTTATATTCACCATATTGTAAACTTTGGCTTTGAGATGATGAAGATTATTCCATATTTTGAGGCAGATATCATGAATTCAATCTTCTACAATCAATTTTGGAATGTTGTATTGAGCGGTTTCCAAAGACCAGAAAATGACTAGTATTTCACACATAGACAGCTATTTTCACATATTCAACATATCCTCATCAACTTTTTCTAGAGGTTTCTCAACTTGGTCTGACCAGAGTGTACGTTTCTCAATTGTTTTATCACACGCAATAGGATCAACTATTTTGTCCTCTTCCATAAAAGAAGGAAAATGACCCAAGGTTGGTTCAGAGAATGACCATCACCTTGGGATGTCTTCTATTTGAGAAAGTATTTCTCTTATTAGTAACAAGGAATCATAAATGACTAACCTTATATTTTCAAGGGCCTTGAGAAAAGAGGGATTTCTCATCACTACATTGTCTATTGGAGAATTATCATGACAATGTGAAACACTACTATAGAGAGAACATTAATAACAAATGCCAATATAGGAAGGACCACCATGGTGGATTACAATTAGGGATAAATCCTCTTTATCCTTGGTCTTCTGTCCACATGGAGGGTTATCGCAGATCTCATCTAGAGATAGGTTATCTTAATTGACTTAATTGTCATGAAGCAGGACTTCATGATGAATTATTTGATGAGGAACTTTAGAATTACTACCAATACACCCATAATTAGAAAATAGAAGGGTATGATATTGAGATACAATAGATAAATATCTAAGGGTTTTAAGAACTACGACATTATGAGGATCCATATCACAGATTGACTCTTGATTTTCCAACTATGCTTGGTGAGACTTCTTCTTAGATGTTCTATTACATGTAATTGGGGCCACTTATTTGGATAAGTGGTTATCATGAGTTGGTGTATGTTCCTGCCTTGGAATATCCATCAGAATAGGCTGATTATATCAAATTAGAATAGGTGTACATTCCTGATTCGTTTGTCCGTATGATATGGGGGAGTATGCCCCATAACCATCCTGGACTAGAACAAAGGTATGTATCTGCTCCAAGATAGAATGCTGATGAGTCATCCCAGGTGTGGGGATAGAATTATGTGTTTATCCCTCTTGCACTACTGAAGTTTCCATTATGATATTATAGAAGGCTTCTAGGATATGGGAAGGAATTTTTGTGTTCACTTTCTCCATTGCTAAAATGTGTTTGGTGACTTTAGTGGCCATAATTGGAATATACATCCCTTCCATATCTATAGTAGGTGTATGTTACTTCTCTTGTCCTCCATTTCCTATAGTAGATATTGACAGTACTCATGTGTGGGGGAAGATAATTGAATTTTCCCCAAGTTTTTCATCGGAGCTTTTCGAATGACATCTCCAGGTGCTACCAAATGAGACTGTTGGCAGGCTTGATGGATGTTGGTAGGTCAATGTTCCTTATTTCTATTTTCCACCAAGCATAGTCAACTTACTTATTTCAATACTAATAGACAAGACTGATGGAAGGATTGGAGAGTGCAGGTAGGTGTATGTTCTTGCTTACAAGTTGCGACCATATTTGATTAACATGACTCCTTGAATGTAGTCTAACAAGTCTACGAACTGGATAATAGATTTTAAGCAGGTTTATGTTCCTGTTCATGGTACTCCACCATATTTGAATGGTGGGATTGTTTGGACACCACCAGATGAGTCTGTTGGCTAGTGGAATTAAGGTGGACATGTGTATTTTCCAATTTGTTATTTTCTACAAAGTTGTGCTGATGGACTTCTCTGTAGGGGAAAAAGGTATAAACTTTCTTCTAGCTGGACATCTATTGTCCTCGATGGTTTTTATTGCATGCTTGAGTCTAATGGACCTAGGCCAAACATCCAAATATAACACCCTCATCATGTTGGGGGTTTTCTATTGTGTGGTGTTGGTAGTGGTGTTTATTGGTAGGAGTCCTCGGGAAGGACCCATGTATCTTTGGGATGAGGCCATGGGTGGACTCTTGGTTGAACTACTTGGAATAGGGGATGGATCAGTGATTACATTCCAGGAATAAACTCCCAAAATGGTTGAAGATGGTGGTTGGTACTATCTACTTCTAAACCACTGGTCATCATTGAAGGAATGACTGAGGGTTTCTCTTGATTTGGAAGGCTTGTTAGGTAGCCTCCAAGGTTGGGATTGTATCATGTTGATGCTACTCTCAGAACAATGCATTGGAGACCTAGCATTGAAGATGCTAAGTTGGTGATGATTTACTTTGAGCAGATGGGGATAAAGCTTGAGAAACATCCAGGGAATTCAATGGTGAAAACATGAAGGAAGCCATTTGGAATTAAGGGAGTTCCAAAAAAATGAATGTATATATGAAAAATACAAACAATGAGCTCCATTGAAGAAAATTATTTTAGATGAACACATGCATAATTGATTCCATTTTCTGTCCCTCCTTTATCAATTTATAGGGTCCAGATAGATGGGTAAAACTATCAACTTGGTTAAAAAATAACATTAAGTTAACAATTTTTTGTGTATGGGTGAAAACAAAATGGTCTGATGGATAATAACCAACCATCTATTTTATAGTGTTTTTCATCAGGTAACCAATTAACATGGATAAGAATTCACGTTGGGTTCACCATTTTTTTCATCCCCGCTAGAACCTGTGTACTAGTAAGAAATCATTACATCTGGATGGTTTCCATCGGATTTATTTATGGAACTAGAAACATCCAATGGTTATGTATCCAAAGGGACTTGCTTTCCAAAGGCAAGCATTCATTAGGATTGAACCTACGATACTTAAGAACTCACATTGGTCGAGGGGATGGGAGGCTGGGCTCATCAGAACCTTTGGGGGTGAATCATTTCCTACTGTGGGACTTTCTTATAGATTTAATATATCCTCATGAATCTTTATTAATTTACTAAGTATAAACTAGGTTTCCCTTGAAATTTTCAACCAATTATTTGCGTGTCTGAAATTTAGAATCATCCTTATGTATTTGAGGTTCATTATTAATGGAGATATATGAATGTATTCAAGGTTCTCCATCAATGGTATCCTCTTATATACTATTTAGAGATTCTTTTATCTGTTTTTATGAAGATTCTAGTTTTTAAGCCACTTAGTGGCGAACTCTGGAATTTATATTCATCTAGTGATCAAAAGTTTGTTTTGATATTGGGATCATACCCATAAATGGGCTACCTACGTATCATTGTGAAATGAATAAAAATTCTCATAGTTTAGTGCCGCTTAATGGGATACATAATACCTTTTAAGGTCATGTGATATAGAAATAACCATATATTTTAATTTCATTTGGTAAGGACATCTAAGAGGAAGGCGCTTAGTCAAATCTTGGTTTGGGACTTATGCCTAAGAATCCCAAGGATCCTAGAAAGAATACGAGTTTCCAAGTTGGATTAGACCTTTCTGGGAATATATCCCAAGAAGAACATGGTTGATTTGGAGTGTTATGGTTGAACCTCATGGAGGCTTCCAACATATCCCACTCAGATGGGAATCAAAGCCTACTTAGTTTGATAAATCTTGTAGGGGTGTATGAACCTTTGAGAGAAATAGGTTGGGGATTACTCCTAATGAATATACCCATGTAGCGAGGTCCATGAGAGATGTCTTAACTCATAGAGATTTAGGGGGGCTTAATTAGGGGCTTACTCCTAAAGAGGATGCCCAAATTAAGGGAATTAGGGTTGGATTCCTAAAGAGGATATCCAATGAGCTCAGGACCTAGCTGAAGGATTCCTACATATCCCTATTATGGTGGGAATCAATGTTATCTTAGTTCAATATTTGAAGTGGATTATGTAGATGTGGTAATCATCATAAATCTCTAAGCCCACATGAGTCATTGTCGGTGTGAGAAATAAGAGGAAGTGAAAGATTCAACAAACCACAAAATTTCTCTTCTACTGATGGAAGAGGCCATGACTATGAAGAAAGAAGCCGAGTCGATGATGGGTGATGGCATAGAGCAATGAACCGTTCAATGTGAAATGAATGTGAAGGTCATTGGGTTTAACCTGAAAGAATAGGAGATTACTTCATGGGGGATTCCCTTTCATGGGTCCCAAGATAGAAGGGATACTTTTCCTTTGTTGAATGGAAAAGAAATTGTGACCCTCACTCTCCCTATTGAGAACCAGAGGCTCTATATCTTAGAGAAAAAAGGGTAGGACAAAGTCACATCCACAAAATCCAAGACTGAGAACTTCCCAACACTATCTCTAGGGTAGTCCATGTGAATGTAGATATACAAACCTATAAACATCCCAAGGATCTCGACTACCTTAGATGATGAATGTGGGAAACCTACGACTGTAGATATAAAAACCCAAATGGGAGACACAAAAATGTTCCTTTACCAATGGTTCGATAAGTCAGGAGGTTTTGGTGGAGGCTTTAACTTAGTACCTTTTAGATAAGGGGAACAAGGAAGGAGATACCCTTACATGAGTGGATTTGAAGAGGGTTTAAAAGTGGATATGAATCGGTCCTGGGCGCAGCTATGTGGTATAGCTCTACCGCATAGGTATGTCACGTAGGTGTGTCATGTAGGTCCTAGGAATGACTGAATAAAATACTGATCATTGGAGAACTAAGCCTATGTAAGATTAAAATGGAATACCAAGAAGACAACACTTGGGTGAGAATTAAATCTAAACACCCTGGATCTCCTTTAGTGCCTTTGGAAGAGCCCCATGTAGGTCCAAAAAGGAATAGGCCTTGCATAGGTAGCTTATTAATTATGGGAGAAGGGTCCTTAATCAGATGTTTTATGTTTCAAACTCTGAAAGGATTTAAATATTTCTTATCCCATATAATTGTATTTTATCTCATGTTTTAGAGAGATACATGAGAAAATTTTTGGGACTTGGGTGAAAGAGCTATGCAATGGAAGCTTCAAGAGTTTTTACAACTTTTTTCATCCTCAAATGGGGAGCCCAAGGGTCTTATTTATAGGAAAGGAAGGGGGCAAGTCGAAAAGAGTTTGTCAGCGTAGGTCGGCCACATAGCTCTTCAACACAACTCTTCTGCATAGGGGTACATAAATTATATTGCCACTTAGTTCTTCTGTGTAGGTCTACAACATAGGTCTGTGGCGTAGGGGCTGCACACTGGGCTGTATTAGCAGAATTTGTGTTGGTTTTTTGGATGTAGAGGTTTACTGTGTAGGTCCCCAGTATAGGTTTCCCACATAGGTCCCTTTAACTTTATTTATTTTACTTCCTTTAGTTTCTTTTTGAGACTATGAAATATCCAAACGACTTCTTCATAATATGTTTTCCTTCTTAAGGAGTGTCAACATACCTCCCCAGGATGATCGAGTTCACATAAGAGAAGTAGCATTTTCATATCCCTGATTTTCATGAAAATCCAAATATTTTACACACTTATGCCTCATAAATCCATCTGTTTTACTTATGCTAGAACCCATGTCTTGCAAAACTCTATTTTCATGAAATATAATAAAGTTGTGTGAAATAACTTTCTGATCCCCAAATCAAAATCCCCTATGCTTCTGGTAAAACCATTACCATACCTATTCCTCTTAAGCATAGGTACCCTAATTATTATAGCTCCTAAGAATAGGTACCTTATTGTCAGGCCTCTTAATTTTCACTCCTCCAAAGTAGTTCCAACTACATTCCCCACTTATAGGAGCATGAGTGGTGGGCACATAAGCCCTAGATGTGTCATATTTGAGGGAAATGGTTTACATATCTCGGTTGAGATTCCTTTGGATGAATCTTCCTCTCAAATTGACTAAACCTAACTTGAGGTCTAAACCCCATCCATGTTCAAGATGAAAGACATAAACCTTCCTAGATCCACATATTTGTCACATGATGTCAAAATTCATGACAACATCCTTAGAACACAATGTAATGATGTATTCTAACCATGTGCAATGAACACATGATTCCATATGTACAATAATCATGTGATTCCATATTCTCTACCATCTACTTAATGGATAATACTCTTGAATCAGAAAAATTTCATGTGTAATCCTCACACAATCTCCCCAAGAGATCCTCCAGTATCGGGCAACTTCTAGGCATAAACCCCACACTATCTCCCAAAAGGATGATCCTTATTCATTGGGAAGCTTCCATGTGTAATACCTACACCATTCCTCATTTATGCTCCTTCCATGACATGATTTTCCTTACTACATGACATTAAATTGCATAAAATAATCCTATCACATGACCTTAAACTGTGACATCGAACTACGTGAGTTTTGATTCGTTTTTTACCGACATGGTAATTATAATGCCTCCCCAAGGTCCAATCCCAAAAACCAAATCCCAAAATTAAATTATCCCCCTTCCAGGGAAACATTACACAACCCAATTTTAAATATTCTTTCCTATTAATAAAGTCCACCATCTAAGTGTGAAATATTCCCCCATGGGAACACACTCCACCACTTTTCTCCATAGAACATTAAACTCGTGACCTAATCCATCTTTATAAGAAGATAAACTTGTGATATTATCCTTCTATAAAAGATTTTAAACTTGTTTTTAGATCTAGAATCCCTAACCCATGTAATAAAAAAAATATTCTAGAAGTAAAAAGCTTCAAAATACATACACCCTTGGCATCAAATGCCTCGTGATTGACACATGATGACATGGGTTCAAAGCCTAAGATGCCTCATAAATAATATTACCACTATAAGAGGAAGAATTTATAGGTGACCAATCTACCCAACTTCTAGAATTTCCCAACATGACCAATTCTAGCACCTCCCCTAATCGATGATTGCTACCCTATTGAGACATAAGTAGTGTAATTAACCAGTTTCCAACTCGAGATGGTGCTAGGAATGATATTAATGAACATGAATTAAATCAATGTGGGATACCCAGAAAAATTGATGAGAACTAAGGAGAAATACATGGAAAGAGGAACCAATATCCCATTATACTTTTTTGATCAGGGAGATGACATTACAGGTTAAAGTTATAGAATCCACCCACCTTTGGAAATAGGGAATGTGTGAAAATAGAAAGAAACACACCATCACATGGAGATAGGAAGACACTATTCCATGATGAAATCATCAAAAACAAATAAGATAGGAATTTTTTAAGGAAAAATGTTTTATAAACTGTGAGTGTGGTTTTGAAATAGTTTTTCGTAGACTTAGCACATTGGATAACCTTGGGAGAAACAAGAAATATACTTCTCACTTTAGTGTGTGTAATTCCACTAATGTTTTTGTGTTACTTTAGTGTGTGTGATAACACTAGTATTTTTATTGGTTGGATCCACTTTAGGTATATATTAGGGTTTTCCTTTCATGTCAAGCATGTATTCCCATAGTTTAGAGCCCAAATTGGATGATTTTTCATTTATGCTTGGTTTAGAACATGATGGTATATTTTTTGGATATTTTCTCACATTATTATCTTATATTGTACCCATGGTTTTATTTGAATATTATTTGATTATATATCACATTTACTTTTCATATTATTTATTCTGTGAATATGAATGGTTTTTTTCTAAAAAAGAATGGAAGATTTACAAAATGATTTTATATTATGATTTTTTTGCAAACTTGATTTGATTCAAGGTTACGGCTAACACATTATTGATATTAGAAATTTTATAGATTCTTTTTTGAAATACTTATGGGATCTGTTATCACTCCATAAATTTTAGTTTAGGTGGTTGTAGATTTTGTTTTTCAAGACTAAGGTAAAGGGAAAGGAATTGTGTAGCATGTCAGTTTATGTTGTTGTAATCACCTTTGAAGTAGGATAGTTTTAGGGTGACGACTGGTCACAAAGAGACTTGTTTTTTCTTATGTTATTTTAACATTCTGGTTGAGCCTTTTGGCTTGAACTTTCATGTCTCATTGAATTTTACTGATTATTCCTCTTTTAACTTGGTTGTTCTTCAGTTATACATGATACATGTGTTTGTTGTTACACTTCACAAAGTGAAAATCAATTTTGAGTGACTTATCTAGTTGACCAGGGATGGTTCATTACCATATATCTTCTCAACCAGTAATCTATCAAGATACTACAATTTTATACAAAAAATTTGTTCCGTATACATTAATGATAAAACAGTTGAGATTTAATATTTCTTGATACTCTATTATTCCCAAAATAGGACTTCATTGTGATAAAAATTTCATAAGATACTTTTCTGGTTTTTTATTCCATTGAATTTTGGGAAGGTTGGATTCCTAAAGTTTGGTGGAGTAGATTCAATTCCACTCACTAGAGATTCAATTTCCATTCTAGTTTCACTTGTGCATATTAACTTTACATATTTTTCATTCGAGAAGAAATACATTAAATGAATTCAAAATGATCTTGTGGTATTACTACTATAGATTTCATTTAAGTGGTAATAGTTAGTAGATCCTAAAATGGTTGGCCCATCTACAACTGTGATTGGTAACTAGTCATAGTTTCCCTAAGAAAACTTATTCAAATCAATGGTGGCTTCTAACCAAATAGAAGAAATTATTGATAGTCAACTAGTATTGGGGTTAGGTATATTGTTTGTGTTGACATTAGGTAGAGTGTATGGATTGACTCTTCCACTATTGGTTGAAAAATTTTCTATCTTTAAAAGGATTCAACTGGGGGAGGCATGATAGATTCATCCGGAGAGTCTCACTCGGTAGGTATATTTCCTCTGAGTAATTAAACATTAATTCACCTAAACTTATCTAACGTGGATTCAAATTAGATAATATTTTCCTTAGTAAAAAGTGTCTTATATTCTTTTAGTGATGTGTGAGATATGGCTATAGATTTTACTTTATCATGATAGAAATCCACCTTGTGGGGGAAATGGGATGTTCGGTGAATACTCTAAATTATGATACCACCTTTTATCACTACTGGAAATGAGACCTATACCAACGATTTTGGGAAAACCGTTGGTATAGTTCACTTATATGGACTTATACCAACTGTTTGGCCAAAACTGTTGGTATAGGTCACTAATTTGGACACATACCAATGGTTTTGGATAAACCGTTGGTATAAGGGGTACCTATACCAATGGTTTGGGAAAAACCGTTGGTATAGGTCACTTATATGGACCTATGCCAATAGTTTAGGCCAAACTGTTGGTATTGGTCTATAATAGAGACCTTATACCAACAGTTCTCCCCGAACCATTGGTATAGGTCCCCCCTATACCAACAGTTTGTCTAAAATTGTTGGTATAGGACCCAAAATCAAATAATATATACAAACGGTTCTCCAAACCATTGGTATAGGTTTATACCAACGGTTTTTAGAACCGTTGGTATAGTTGCATGTATTTTTTAAAGAATCTCCTTACAGAGAACATTAAATAAATCAATGTTTAAAATATTTATGATAATACATATATATTTTTATGAAATTATGTTCACAAAAGTCATATTAGGTTAGTGGTTAGGTCGTTCAATCATAAATCGGAGGTACTGTTATCAAAACCCATAAAATGGTTCTTTTTTGAAATAAATATACCAACGGTTTAATGGAATGATTGGTATAGATTTTTAATATTACTTATACAAAAAGTTTTGAGAACTGTTGGTATAGATCTATCACCATAGCTTACTAGCCAACAGTTCTCCAAACCATTGGTATAGGATATACCAACTTTTTGGAGGCCTATACCAATGGTTTCAAACCATTGGTATAGGGTATTTTTCCAGTAGTGGGTGTTTAGTTAGAACACCCTCTTATATCACCTTAGTGCAAACCATATTCATAAAATGTGCCTCTTAATTATGTTCTTCTATATTAATATCCTGATTTGATTTATTTTTGGGGTTTTTATCAATAAAATTTATCTACATGAATCATGTAACATAAATCCAGAACTCTTCCACATAAAAATAGAAAAGAGACTCATTGGTGTTAGAGTAAGATTCAATAGATAGAATGAAATCCTCATTCAATTATGCTATAAAATAATATATATTGGGATTACGACCCCTTCAATTCTTCAATTCCCTACTCTAACATGAATGTTTAGATGAATAAGTAAATCATTCATAAAAAATGATCATGACTGAATATCCCAAGAATTTCAGTAAACATAATCATGATGGAGATGATGAGTCGTAAAACATTGTCGGAGCACACAAAAAAGGCTCTTATTGTGGATCTAATTAAATTCTAAAATGGAATAAATTTATCATAGGATGTAGATGTAAAAATTCCTATTGGTGGGGTGGGTCCTATTATTTTAAAATCATGGATATACATTGTTATATGTTTTATAGTTTTAGGGGTGGTGGTCGACTTAATAATCCACCTATGTATACATGAAGGGGGTTTCCATATATTATTGCAAGTGACTTCTCCACATCTATCTTGTCCATTTGTACTAACACACTAGAATGAGCTAGATGCAACACGAATTATAGATGGTCAAGGTGATAGATATCAACCATAAAAAATGATTTAGTTATCATGGTTTTCTCTTTTTTTATATTTATTGTCATCTTTAAATTTAAAACATCTTGATTTAGGAGTCTATTGATAGTTATTTCCTTAAATTTTTTTATATTATGTGCTCTAAGGATAGTTATATTTCATTGGATTATCCAACTAGCACATGCAGAACTAGGACCTACGACCTAGTAAAAGGAAATGAAATTATAGTTTACCTTTTCTAAATAATTTCACTAGCCCTGAAGTGAAGTGAAGTATAGTGATTCAGATTTACCTCATACTATAATTCAATTATTATATTAAATATTGGATCTCATCTAGAGGAGTATCTTTCAACCATTAGGGTAGGATTTCTATAGGCACTCATAGTATTTTCTAGATTTTTTATTTTGATACTCTATATGGGTGACCAGATCAACATAGAGACACTACTCATCTAGAAACTTGAGGTAATAAAAGTACCCCCCATAGGGTAGGTTCATAGATTCAAGATAATGAATAGTTTCCCATAGGTTGTGGCAAAGATGAGGAATAAAATGCTCCTCCAGTGTATTGAAAAAATCATATTCAATGTGGAAATGGTCCAGAACATGACTAGTGTCTTATATTTATCTAGGTCCTTGTAAATGATGTTGAAATTTTATTCATCTTGAATGATAAGTTCTTCAACCCCCTCTGAAAATATTGATCATCTTACCATAGTTTTTTATATAAGTGCAAGGTCATTTGAAATATATTATGTTACATTCAGGGTTTTATGATTTGGATGAGTCACTTATGATGATAATTTCCTTGTCATAATCATTAGTTAGGATAAAAACATTTCTATATGACAGTATAGTTCCCAGTGAAGTTGAATTTTACTTGTCAAATGCCTCTTAGTAAAAGGGAATCTTTGAAATAATTGTGATAGAGGGAGGAACTTTATTCTAAGGAGACATGTCTTTTTGATGAGGGCCTTTACAATGAGTTACTTGGGGAGAAATTTCATTGTCATTGATTTTCAATTCATCATTATGGGGGGAACCTCCATTTTATATTTTTAATTGATCGCCATGGGGATAATATCCATGGTCAAAGATTTCTTGTTTTTCATCACAAGGAGGACCTCCACATCAGTCATATAAATTTTCAAAGGGTGGAACACTATAAAATATGCCATATGGTGGACTTGTAAAGTTATTGGCTAGATCACTACCGAGATGATCTACATGATTTCTAGTTTATGTGTTTCTAACATAGAAAGGACCTCCATTATGACAGTCCATTTCTTAAACACTATACAGAGGACCTATATATCCACTGACTACTACTTGACTGATAAGGGGAGGCAATCCCTAACTATTGATATTCAAACTACAAAGAGGACCTATATGATTATTATATGATGTTCCACCTTATATACGTATTCCATTATTGAAACCCACACTTTTCATACATATATATTAAATATTATTTGAATAATATTCAATACATAACATTATGATCCATTCTAGAATCATATAGGTTTAGTGTATTTGGAAACTTGGATACATAAACAAATTTTTTCATAAGAAATATACATCATCTCTTACTAATTTATTCAAAACTAACACCATTCATAGACATATCATACCTAAAACCTTTCTTCATAACCTGGGGAAAAGAAACATAACAATGGATGAGCTTAGATTCTCAATAAGGGTAAACAAAGAGATATAAATGATCACTTAAGTGTAAAATGATAATAATGGTATGATAACACAAGATTAAAATTTGAAAACCATACCCTCTATATCATATATCATAATATTGATTCATTACATAAATATTGTATGTTTATAAGACATGAATCATAAATGAGTCAAAGAACTTGAGCCATGAAAAAATAACATTTGAATAATGAATAAGTTTTTGGCATACATATAAGTATAAAAAATCATTTATTTATTCAGGTATAACTACCAATAATATCATATTATAATTCATTAACTACCAATTCCATATTATCCTTACTCAAGGTTAACTCTCATGACTATCATAGTGGAAAAAGTCCCTTACTAAAATGGCTTTATTCTTTATTTCAGACCTTATTATCTCAATAGAAATTAATCTTTACCCAGTGAATTGGGGGGTTTAAATATTTTTTGGACCACCCATCAAATAATCATAATAAATTATTATGTGTTCCAAAAGATCATAAATCATTCATCATATATCATAACACATGTAATGGAAACAAGTTTAATATACATTTTAACATTTCATCATAACATAACCCATGGAAAATAAACAATTTTCACAAACATTTGATCACCATAAACATAAATAATCTAGTTAAATAATAATTATGGTACCATAGATCATATCCTTAGTTAATCATAAGTAATATCAAAGGATTTTATCATAAAAAATTTATTTAAAATATCCCATGGATACTTTCTTGGGAAAAATATCATTTTCATTTTGGAATTCCATACTTACAATATAAAAATTTACAAAATATTATGGAAAACATTTTCTTTGAAAATAAACAAGGAAACTTATAAAGTAATCATAAAATAATTTAGTGGTCATGATGGTGGGGAATTACGCTTATATCGTGAATGTTAAAACAAAGAAAAGAACCTCACTCAGGAAGTAACAAGAATATTAATTTTAAAACATTATATAAAAATAGAATCATGTAAAAAAGTACTTTAAAATCATAAGATAATATTAAAAAAAATTCTTTATTATTTTAGAAAACATATATATGGTGGAAAAATGACTTTCAACAGAGGAAAGAAATAAATTCAGTTTTCCTTAAAAATAATCATTCAGTATATTGAGTTTTTAAAAAGTGTAAAATGAAATGAAAAAAATATAACCTAAAAAATTAATTAGATTAGAATAAAATTAAAGTCTTTTTTGAGAGGCAGTTCAAAAAATTTCACCATCAAAAACTTAATCATAAATAGTCCTAATAAACAATGGGATTATAACATAAATCCTTTACCTCACATTTAAATTGCATTGAAATTTCTGTAAAATATTGTATAATAAATTTAATTTTATTATAATTATATAATATATTCATTTATATTCTTATAATATAATATATTATCCACTTATAATATTTCAATTCCCATTTATTAGTAATTATTTATTTAAATCACTGTTTTTACATGTTAACTATTTCTTTTTTCAAGATCATTTCTGTTCTCTAGTTTCGATTATTGTAATTTTATCATGGTTCCATAATATAAATAATTTTAATAATTTTATAAATATAATATATATTCATCATATATATATATATAGAATCATTTATAAAAGGTAGAGATGTAAAAAAATTTACACCATTCTGGGAGACGGTACACCTTTTAGACGCATGAATGTTGTTTTCACTTTTTGACAGATGGAAAAAATGAAAAGTAAATAACAATTCACCATTATAGGATAATTATTATATAATATTTATATTATATATTTATTTAATCTATCCTTAATACCATCCATATAAATTGTAAATTAAAAACAAATAACATCACTTCGTGGAGGTGGTAGTCCACACATATGCATGCTGAATATTATCATTGTCCAATAGATGGGAAAGTAAGAAGGTATATATTATATTATGATTAAAAATAATAATTATGCCATAAATATCATATATAAACATTAAAATCATCATAATAATAATCCTTGAATTATGGTGATCGAAAATTAATTATATTGCTACGTGGATACAGTTGTCCACATACATGCATGTACGATTATTTCACTTCCTATTTGATGGAAAAGATGGTTAATAAAGGTGGTTTAATAATAATAATATTTAAGTATATTTATTATAATTAATTTATTATTTCATTATGAATAATATATATTTATATTTGGTATAATAATAAATAATTAGAAAGAGGTCATGTAGGATGATTACCTCTTCTTCAGAAGGCTTCCTTTAGATCCCTTCCTAAGAACTCTTGGTATGGTCTTATAAGAATAAAAAACATATAATTAATGTATAGAATAGTTTAAAATATAATTTGGTGGATTTATTTCAAGATATATGGCTCAAATTGGTGTAAATAACATAAAGGATGAGTTTCCTTTTATAAGTGGGGGAGAGAACACATTTGGAATTTTCTAAAAGATTGAAATATAATAATTTCATACTTAATAACAGTGACTCAAAATTGATTGATATTAAAACTTGGGATAATATGAGGAAAAATTATTTATATAAAATTGTATTTATATATGTTCAATTTGATAATAAACCCTTATCTCTTGGTTTAGGCCCTGGTAAACTAGTTTTAACCTTAATCATGACAATGAATTTTTACTATTTTTACTAATCATTATTACCAGAAATAAAGATGATATTATTATATTATATTAATTATTATGATTTAAAAAATATAATCTATTTTATCAAACTGAATTCATATAATAGAATGAATTTAATTTAAAATTAAACCCAGAAAAAACGATGAAAAATG
The DNA here is from genome assembly GCA_963277665.1 of Viscum album. Classification (NCBI taxonomy): domain Eukaryota; kingdom Viridiplantae; phylum Streptophyta; class Magnoliopsida; order Santalales; family Viscaceae; genus Viscum; species Viscum album. The sequence goes on along the minus strand of OY728123.1, from coordinate 938,038,664 downwards.
ATTTTCCAAAAAAAAGTTTCCGTTTGTATAAATGTTTTATATATAAATCAAACAAAAAAGTAATTAAAATGACCTAAATTTAATTATTAATAATATAATTGAACTAATTTAACTTTTAAAAACATTTAAAAAATATAAATTTTTAAATTATTTAAATTAAAAGTAGTTTTCAATAAAAATCCTCATTATTCACTATTAATTAAAAAATCAAATTTTTTTAGAAAATTATAAAAAATAAACCCTAATATAATTATGAAAATATAGTTTAAAAAATTGAGTTCATTTTTTAAAATTAAGTTTAAAAAATTGATAGAAATTAATTTTTTTTATTTTCTCATGAAAATGAAATAAAATCCATTTTTGAGGAAAAATGTATTTTTGAAGGACATAAAGACTTTAATAAAAATTGAGTAATTATTTATTAATATATTTTCTTTATCTAAAACATTTTTAAAAATTTTTATTACTATTAATATCGCCCATTTAAATGATAGTTTATAATGGTATACTATGTTATAGTTCATTTAGACCTGGGGGTTGTGTATATCGCAAGCTATAGAAGAAATTTAATTTATTCAAATAAAAATATATCATAAAATATAGAGGTATTACATTACCCCCCATAAAATGAATTTATCCCTTGAAATCCCATTCCTACGATAAAAAAATGAGTATGCCTCTATTTCATCACATCCTTAGGTTCCCATGTAGCTTATCTAATTTATCATTCTCCCAATTAACTTTAACTAGGTGAGTTATCCATTTCCATAACAATTTATCTCTACAAACCAATATTTCTAATAGTTATTACTCATATAAATAATGATTATCAAGTAGTAAAACCTATTATTATATTAAATGTTATGGATTATGTATGTAAATATTTAGGAGAGATACATGTACCACACTATGAACTTGAGAGAGGTTCAATGGAAGTTCCAAGTAATAATATACCATCCCTACTAAATTGAGAATCTTGAAGGGTCCAATATACCTAGGGCTCATATTTCACTATTTTTAAAATCACAGATCCTTTTTCAATAGATAAATTCATAGGAATATCTTCTCCCAAAATATTAATTCTAGATTTCACCGGTGATTGTCAACATAACATTTTTTTCGAACTTGAGTTGCTTCGGCGTGCTACTGAATAGATCTAAATTTCTCTGAATATTCATAGACTAGATTTGGTGAAAATAGATTTTATTCTCTGAAATCGTAATAAAAGATTGAATTTATACACTTCTTTATATAGATTGATTCCTAAGGATCCATCTAAATGCTTGAGTGAATGGTATTGTTGTAAGAAAACATGACTAGTGGAGGTTCTGGTCCAAACCTCATTTTGATGTGAGACGCACGAGGTGATCCAATCTTCACGACATATGGTGAAAGATGTAGGATGTGGTTTCAGGAAAAGTGGAAGATGATGGGTATGGATAGGGTATGAAATTAGTTAATCAATGCGATAAGGAGCGTAACATACTACTTAGACAACAAACTCAAGGGAGGGATGTGATAGCCAATCCACATAACAATGCACTTGAGTTGAGGCACATAATTGGGGGCTTTGTGATCTTGTATCACCAATCTAACTTTTTGATTGACAAGGTAAGAATGCACAAGAGAAAGGGGGAAATTCAGAACAATTCTCACACAATGGAGAGAAACAAATCATAATGTCTCAATTAAATCTTGAATGCCATAAAAGTTCCATGTGGGTGGCAATTTATAGCCAAGTGGTGTGATACAATAGTCAAGGGTCTAATACCCTAAAGTCATAATTTTTAAACTACTTGGTTCCCGTAAATTTATAAAGATAAAATCTACCAAAAACTTTTAGAAAATTAGAACACAACTTTCAACTATATCCCACCAAATTTGACTTTGAATGCATAGCCCACCCGATTTTACTTTGTTGTCCAAATATTCCATTTCTAGAATCCTCTATGTGGGAAAGGAACCCAAATTCGTTCATCCATGTGGGACTACCCTTAAACATCAATTTTGGGCTTTAATAAGGTATATTATATGCACATTTTTTATTCATTCATGGAAATATCAATTGGGACTTTAATAAAGTAAGATGCGTGCCAATTGTAGCATTGAGACTGTTTAATCTGCCTCGCGTAATTAGGCCTTGAAAATCCAAATATTCCTCCCAAACAATCGAATCAGTTCCATTAACATGGTTCTTATCATCCTCCCCTTCTTGAAAAGGAGTTTTCCTCAACTCTTCATCCTCTAAACCCAAGAAAAAATAAAGATCAGAAACATTGAAAGTGTCACTTACACCACACTCACCTAGAAAATTTATCTTGTAAGTATTGTTATTAATCTTATCAATAACATGGAATGGTCAGTCCCCTCATGGAAAGAGTTTTTATTTCTGCTTAATGGGAAATATCTCCTTTCGCATATGAATCTAGACCAAGTCCCTTGGCTCGAACAACACTTGTCTGTGACCCTTGTTTACACGATCAACATATTTCTGGGTCATCCTCTCAATGTTTTTCCTTGCATTTTCATGGAGTTTTTTTGATGAAGTATACATGTCGTTTCACATCCATATTAGTTTATTCCTGTAAAGGAAAAATAAATAGATCAATAAGGGAAAGAGGGTTAAAAATTTAAACAATTTCTAATGGAGAATATTTAATAGTGGAGTTCTTGGCCATGTTATATGCAAATTCCACATGTGGCAGGCACTCCTCCCAATTCTTGATATTGTTCTTTACAATTTTTCTCAGAAGGGATGATAATATATGATTCACCACCTTCGTTTCCCCATTGGTTTTCAGATGAAATGTAGTGGAAAATAGCAACTGTGTACTTAGTTTTCTCCATAAGGTCTTCAAAAAGTAACTAAGAAATTTTGTTTCTCGATCCGACAAGACCAGCCTTGGCATTCCATGGAGTTTGACTACTTCCTGAAAGAAAATTGTTTCAATGTTTGTGGAATAATATGTTTTGTGACAAGGAATAAAATGTACCATTTTTAAAAACCGATCCACGACAACAAAAATCGAATCTCTCCCCCTCTTAGACTGTGGTAACCCCACAATAATGTCTATTGATATTTCCTGCCAAGGGGTGTTGGGGATTGGGAGGGGAATATATAGTCCATGTGGTTTCAGTTTTGATTTCGATTTATGATAAAAAATGCACTTTACCACAAATTTCTCAACATATCTAGATATCCTAGGCAAATTAAAATGCTCACTAAGAACCCTTAGAGTTTTTTCAAAACCAAAATGTCCCATTAACCCACCCGAATGTGACTCATTCAGTAAAAGTAAATGGATAAAGCAACTGGGAATGCAAATCTTATCAATCTAGAATAAGAATACAACATGTAAATAAAAATTTTCCCAACTAACTTCATGTTTAAAATGTTCATAAGGTTCTCTAAAATCACTATTAGTGGAATTAAAATCCTTAATGTATTCAAAACCAAGGTGTTTTGAATCCAATAAGGATAAAAGAGAATATCTACATGAAAGTACATCGACCATAGTATTTTCCTTCCCCTTTTTATGCTTTCTGACATATGTAAATGATTCATTGAATTACAACCATCAATCATGTCTCATATTTAGTTTATGTTAGTTCCTAAGGTATTTAAGAGCCTCATGATCAGAATGGATCACAAATTCTTTAGGCCAAAGATAGTGTTTCCATGTCTCTAGTTCTCTAAACAATGCATAAAAGTTTTATCATATGTTTCATAGTTTAGAGTTGGGACATTTAACTTCTAACTAAAATAATCAATAGGATTAACTTCCTACATGATATACCAATTCCACTTGTATCATATTCAGACTCAATGGTCTTACCAAAGTCTAGGAGTGCAGGTAGAGGGGCGTGGGTGAGTTGATCATTGAGAGCGTTGAAAGCCTTATCTTGACTTGTCCCCTATTTGAAAGAAACATTCTTCTTTTTCAATTCATTCAATGGAGCTTCTAGTGTGATAAATTACTTCACAAATCTCTTGTAAAAACTACCAAGTCCATGAAAACTTCTTACCTTCCCAATGAAGTTCATAGTTTTCCATTATTGTATTGAATTGATCTTCTCGATGTCTACATAAAATCCATTCCCACTCATAAAAAATCCAAGGAAAAAAATCTTATACATGAAAATTTCACACTTATTAATTTTTTCAAACAATTTTTCTTTCCTTAACACCTATAGTAATTTTCTTAAGTTATATATATATGTCCATACGATGTCCTAATATACACAATAATATCATCAAAGTAAACTACAACAAATGTTCCAATATATGCATGTAAGACATGATTCATTAACCTCATAAATTTTCTAGGTGCATTGGTGAGACCAAAGGGCATGACTAAACATTCATAAAGTCCACGTTTTGTCTCAAATGTTGTTTTCCACTCATCTCCTTATCTCATCCTAATTTGATGGTAGCCACTTCTTAAATAATTTTTTTTTAGAAAAAAGTTGAACCATTTAATTCATCTATAATATAATCTAACGTAGGGATAAGATGATGATACCTAACTGTGATGTTATTTATAGATCTGTAATTAACGCACATTCTCCACGTTACAACCTTATTTGGTACTAGAAGCACCCTTAGAACACAATGACTAAGGCTCTATCTGACATATCCCAAATCCAACAGCTCTTGAACTTCACTTTGAATTTATTTTTTCTCTTCTGAGTTGGTGCAATATGCAAGGTGGTTTGGTAGTGATGCTGCAGGTATGAGGTCAATTTGATTCTCAATACCACTAATGTGTGGAAAACCAGGTGGCACCTCTTTGGGAAACAGATCTTCAAATTACTATAATAAAGACTCAAAAACATGTGGGAAAGGAGATGTTAAGTTGTTAGTTTTAAACATCACCTCTTTTTACATAGGTACTATGATATTTTGTCGAGAAATCAAAGCTTCCTTAACCTCAATATTTTTTTCCAACATCACACTTTTCTCTCCTCTCAAATATTTTTACCCTCTTGATTTTTCTTTGCTCTGTATTTATTTTCTTTTCTCATTTTTTATTTTCCCTCATTATCTCCTTTTTCATTTTCTCTCTTTTTTCATAATCACTCATTTATTTCTTTTCTCTCAAAATTTGATGTTACAAAAAAAATTTGGGGTCATGGGGTTGAAGGATATAGGTGACCATTTTAGTACAAAAGAGTAATGGTTTAAGAAACCATCATGAGTAACACATCGATCGTACTGCCATAGTTGACGCAACAGCAAGTAGAACGCCTTCATAGGAACAATGTTTCACAATACCTCATCCTTGTATTTAACAATGGAGAACAACAACTTCACCTTTTTGTTAACCTTCATCTCTCCATAATCATCTAACAACAGAAGCTGATATGGATGTTGATGCATCAAAGTAGGAAGTCCCAACTTCTCTACTAACATAATGCTTACAAAATTACTACAACTTCCTCCATCAATAATAACACTACATACCTTCCCATGGATCTTTCACTGTGTATGGAAAAGGTTCTCCCACTGCTCCTTTTCTTCCATGGTCATTTTTGTGCTTAGAACTCTCCTAGTGACAAGAATCTCAATATCTTCTACAAACTCTCCACTATCAATTTTTGGAGATTCTTCATCTTCCTCTTCTGATATCTCTCCATCACTCTCCCATTCTTCATACTTTTTTATGGTCATGGTGTGCCTGTTTGGGCAGTCACTAGCCATGCAACCCCTAACTTGACATTTGAAACACTGAATATCCTGATTCCTGGTTTGGTTAGTATAAAAATTAGGTTTCTTAGGTGGAAGAATTATCTTGTCACATTTATGGTCAACCGCTTCTTTTTCCTTTAATGGTTCTCCAATATCCTTCCTCAGATTTCTCCATGGCATGAATGGGGTTGCAGGTTTCGCCAGGCTGATACTCATTTTATTTTTTTGCTCGATCTTGGTGTATTGATGGATTATATCTTATATTTCCACATGGTAGTACATCCCCACTTGATCGAAAATATCCAAATTGAGCCCATGTAAAAACCATGCCATGGTTGCCTCTGGATCCTCCTAAACATTTTCCCGAATCATGGAAATTTTCATCTCCTTGTTGTAGTCTTTTACACACTTACTCCCTTGGGTAATGTGTCGAAGTTTGCGGTGGAGATCTCTATGGTAATGTGTGGGAACTAACTTCTTCTTCATGGAAAAATTCATGTCTTACCAGGTGTTGATGGGACATCCACCATATCCAGCCCTCTTCTTTTGAACTTGATCCCACCATATTAATGAATAATCAATGAATTCAAGGGCTGTAAGTTTTACATTTTTCTACTTGGAATAGGTATGACATGAAAACCCCTCCTCGATCCGTATCATCCACTCCATGTTTGCTTCTGGATCACTTTTTCCCTTGAAAAGAAGGGACACCGTGATGACACCAAGTAGGTCATCATCATATAGTATCCTTTGGCCTCCTCTAGGTTGTTGGTATAACCTTTTTATTTGTGGGATATCATCCAAATCACCATCAAGGTTTTCCATCTCCTCCTCTTTGATGTGGGGGCGACGGGGTGTTGGAGCTCACTGTGGGTTATCATGGATCATCCTTGGGCTTGGTTGATTTTCCATGTTATAAATCCCCTCATGTAGCACCTCTAACTTCTGATCAAGAAGCCTATAAAAATAGATACCCAAATATTTAATTTGGAGTGACATATATTTGGGTGTGGGAGATCTACTTCGACTTCCTCCATCACTAACATGAGTACTTTTCTTCCTACGATATTCTATCGTGATAAGTTACCCAAACACAAACACACATCGGGGGGGACACACACAATGATACTCACTCACTCGCACATGTGATATGTACACACACACAAACAAGATGTACACACAAGGATACATACTCAGGTACGCAAGATATATACACACACACACAAGATGTACACACACACACACACAACAAGATGCACACACTTACACACACAATATTTTTTTTTCTTATTTCTCTCCACTCTCAACACTCAATTAAAATTCCAAGCTCTTATGAAATATAATATCTTGTTTAGGGTGATCACTTTCCACCAATCCTTCCCCAATCAAGATTTTGTCGGGGACTGGTTTAACATAACCCGCTTGAGTGGTAAAGTGTAAAGGGTGAAAAGAGGGTAGAAAAGGGATAAAGGGTGGGTGAAAAAGGGTGTTGAAAGGTGGTATTTGGGGTTTTCCTAATTTTTCAAGATAAGAAAAATTAATTACAATATGAGCCAAATATATTATGGGGATGAAGTAAAATTATGGAGAAAGTAATGGTAATGGAAAGTGATAATAATTAAAAGAACAATGATGAAGTAATTGTATCCACTTATTTTTTTCAAAAAATCTCCCTAAAATGTGTTGTGCTTGGAGAATAAGATGATGAATGGGGTGTAGGACAATTTATTTTTGAAATATCTCAAATAAAGGATGTTCTTAATTTTGAAAAATCACAAAATGATGAGTTGAGATATTTTTCTATGTGTTTTATTTCCAAATACAAATCTCATATTGGGAATTAAAGGGAAAAGAGATGAATGAATATTTGACTCAATGTAAAAATATTTCGATCTTGCACAATAAAGTTCAATTCTGAAGGTTTCCAAAAAAATGGTTTTTTGAATAGGTTTATAATAAGGAAAGGTAAGTAGGGTAATGAAAAAAAGTAAATTAAATGAAGGGATAAATTCCTACCATGTCAACTAGAGATCTGATTCCAACTGATGTGAGATGCACGAGGTGGGATGATCTTCACGGTGTAGGGAGGCAGATATAGGATGTGGTTTGGGGATAAGTTGCAGATGATGGTTATGGATAGCAGATTCAAGTAGTCAATAAATGATATAAGGAGAGCAAACTACTACTTAGACATCAAACTCAAGGGAGGGATATATTAGCCAGTCCACACAACAATGCACTAGTGTTGAGGCACGGAATTGGGGGCTTTGTGATCTTGGATCACCAATCTAACTTGTAGATTGACAAGGCTAGACTACACTAGAGCAAGGGAAAATTAAGAACAATTCCCACATAATAGAGAGAAACAAATAATAAGATCTTAATTAAATCTTGAATTCCATACAAGTGCCATGGGGGTGGCTATTTATAGCCAAGGGGGTGGTATAATAGTCAAGGGTCTAATACCCTAAAGTCATAATATCTAAAATACTTTTTCCCCTTAAATTTAAAAATATGAAGACTACTAAAGACTTTTGGAAAATTATTACACAAATTTCAAAATATAGTCCAACAGATTTTACTTTGAGTGCATAGCCCACAAAATTTGACTTTGTTGTCCAAAGATGACATTTCTAGAATCCTCCATGTGGGACAGGAACCCAAATTCGTGCAACCATGTGGTCCAAAATTTAAACATCATTTTTGGGAATTAATAAGTGATATTATATTTTATCCATCCATGAAAGGAAATATCCATTGGGCCTTTGATGGAGAAAGATGCGCGCCCATTATAGAATTGATCCTCTTTAATCTCCCTCATGTCATTGGGCCTTGCAAATCTAACTCTTCCTCCCACACAATCTACTTGGTGCCATTAACATGGTTCTCATCACCTTTGAAATTAATTGAACAAGATATCAACATATCCTCTAGGGATTGATTATTTCTATGAAATTGTCCATCTATCCGAGGATAATCAATAGTAAAAAAACTCTATATCTATAGTTTTTTGAATATATATCCAAAACATCGAGTTGAACCCCAGATCGCGATAAAAAACAATAGAATTTGGTTCTCCTTGAAACTGTACCACTTTCTTAATGTATATTCTGGAAATCTAATCAAGAGAGAAATATTTTCTATTATAAATGAATTTTTTTGACCTCATAAGTCGATCTACTACTACCCAAATAGTATTATGGCCTTTAGATGTTTTGGGGAGTCTTATGAAAAAATACATTGTTAGTTTTTTAATTTATATTATGGTATGGGTAATGGTTATAACATCCCATTATAATTATGTATCCCAACCTTAACATTCTAACATTCCATCCACATAGATACATACTCTAAAATATCTCTTGTCATCTTGTCACACCATAAATACTCCTTCATATCACTATACATCATCATACTTCTAGGATGAATAGATAATGATGAACTATAAGATTCATCCAACCACTCCTTCAAATATGGTACGGATAAAATGCATTCAAAATCCTTAAACCTTATCATTCCATCATAATCATGATTGAACTTATGAGCATTCCTCACCTAATTTTTTCTCTATATATTCCTTATATGATTATTTAATCTTCAATTGGATAAATGGTATCACACATTTAAGAAATATATTATTTCTCCCGTAACTTTAATATTTCCATATCCATACTTTTAAAAGTTACAAATATTAGATCTTTTGTAATCCTTTTCATAGCTAGGATTTCATGATACTTTCAACTCAAATTATCTACCACCAAGTTCACTATCCCAGTTTGGTAATGTATTGAGCATTAATAATCGTTAATCAACTCCAACCATCTTCTCTAGTATATACTCGACTATTTCTATGTGAATATATAGTTTAAAATTTTATTCTCCTTATATTTATCACAACTTTATCTATAAATATTATTCTTCACTACTGGAAAACTATCCTTTACCAACGGTTTGGAACCGTTGGTATATGCCTCTAAACCGTTGGTATAGCCTATACCAACGGTTTGGAGAACTGTAGCCAAGTAAGCCTTTGGGATAGGTCTATACCAACGGTTTTGGAAACCGTTGGTATAGGTAATAAGAAATCTATACCAACAGTAATGGAACCGTTGGTATATAAATTCCAAAAATAAAACATCCGGTGGGATTTGATCCCAGGACCCCTCATTTATAATTGAACGACTCAACCACTAACCTAACACGACTTTTGTGATCATAATTACATAAATATATATATGTATTCTCATAAATATTTTAAATTTTGATTTATATAATGTTCTCGATACGAAGGTATGATAAAAAATGAAAGTACCTATACCAACAGTTTTAACAACCGTTGGTATAGGTATTTGGTTGTGATTTTCATTCTGTGAAGGATGTTGAATTTTGGCCCACTTTTCCCAACGGTTTGGCCAAACCGTTGGGAAAAGTGGCATATTTGGGGACCTTTCCCAACGGTTTGTCCAAACCATTGGGATAGGTCAACCTTTCCCAACGGTTTGTCCAAACCGTTGGGAAAAGTGTCCAATTTGAGGGCCAGCGGTTTGGCCAAACCGTTGGGAAAAGTGGCCAATTTGGGGGCCTTTCCCAACGGTTTGGCCAAACCGTTGGGAAAGGGGACCTATACCAACTGTTTTTACAAACCGTTGGTATAGAAGCGTTGGGAAAGATCTAATTTCCAGTAGTGCTTCCATATCATTAATTCATAAATAACAAAAGATAAATCTAAATCCAGAGTTGGGTAATTTTACTCACGAACCTTAAATTGGAGTGAGGCATAAACTATCACCATATCATTCTACATAAGGATGAATCCTACACCATTATTTGGTGCATTAATATTGATCACAAACCCTTATCCACTATAGGGTAGTGTAATCATAGGTGTTCTAACTAAACTTCTATATTGTTCCATGAAATTTTCTTCAAATTCATATTTCCAAAGAAACTCATCTCACTTTTTAGTTAACTTGGTGACTGGATTAGATAGTCATTATAAATTCTCTACGAAGAATCGATAATATCCGTCCAAACCAAGAAAACTATGGATCTAAATCACAATGTTCATTCTATTACAGAATTAAATAACTTTTTCTATTGATGGATCCACTGAAATACCCTCTCTTGAGAATATATTACTTAAGAATTAAGCCTTCTAAAACCAAAAACTCACACTTGGTAAATTTATCATTCAAGTTCTCCTTCCTTAGGGTCTTCAGAAATGTCCATAAATGATCTCTATGATCTTCCTTTATCTTTGAAATATATAATAATATCATCTATAAAGAACACCACATATTGATAAAGGTAATCTGTAAATACTATATTCACTAAATCCATGAAGATAGTGGGGAATTAGTAAAACTAAATTACATAACTATAAATTCATAGATTATATACATTGTATGGAAGTCTATATTAGGTATTTCTTCACTTTTGAACCTCAAATTATGGTATCCATATTAGAGATAAATATTAACAAAATATTTAGCTCCTCGTAATTGATTGAAAAAATATTCAATATGAAGCATAGGATACTTATTAGTTATTGTGATCTTGTTCAGTTCCTTATAATCAATGTAGAGTCACATTAATCAATATTTTTTCATAATAAAATAAATAGGTGAATCACATGGTGATGCACTTGAAAAGAATAACCCCATATCAATATTATCCTAGAGTATTTTATTTAATTTATTTAACTCAATTGAGGTGATTCTTTAAGGATTTTTTGAAATAGGTGTAGCACTAGGTATGAGTTATATTGAAAAAAACGCCATGATTTAGAGGGAAACTGAGTAATTCTTATAGAAAGACATAAAAAACTCTCTTAAAATTGGTATATATTGGATGTTGAGCTTCTTCCCAACCATATGAGATAAACCCCCCTTTTTAATAGGAATATTAACCCATACAATGCATTCACATTCCATTAGAATTCAATATTTAGCATTACATTGATGAATGATCATATGTTGGTTTATAATATAAAACATGACTTCCCTTACTTTGAAATTGATGTGGGATTTATATAAAGATATCCATCCCATGCAAAAGATAACATCAAATTCAACTAGATGGAGAATAATGATATTTTTAGGAAGTAAAATCCTATAAACTTCAACCAGAGAAGAATCATAGACTTGAGATGCGATCATCATACCATTTGGGGTTTTCAATGAAAATTCAATATCTTATCATTGAAGATATGAATTAACATTCCTAAATACTTTTCATGAATTAAGGGAATTTATATAAGTAAAATCAAATAAGATACTTCAATATTTGACAATACTTGTCACCACCTTAACTTTATTGTTCTGTCTTTAATCCCTTCATAAAAAAATGGTTATAATATCTATAAATAATAGTTAATAAAAGTGGTAAATCCAATAATTATGAAAAAATTTCATAGGATTTCTATTCCATGACACCTTATTTTCAATATATGACACATTAATTTTTAACCTAGGTTATCCACAATCAATATCTTTTAAAATAAATCATAATGGTTTATAAAGAAAATGTGACTTAACCCAAGAATATCCATCATGAGTATCAAAATATGTGGGTGGTAAGGTAACACTCACCATTCACCAGAATAATGGACAATATATACTAGACCAACTCTTTTTTAGGGTTATTAATCTTAGAAAATAAATAAAATTCATAAATATCTCATCATCATAAATATAAACCATACTAGGTAAGAATAAGGATGGTATCCCTGGATCCTATAATTTTTAAATCATAATTAACATCAAAGGATGTTATCATATAATAAAATTCATTTAAAAGAGAACTTATAATATTTCTTGTGGAAGATACCATTTTTATTTTGGAATCAATTATTTAAAATATAAAAATTTAAAAAATATTACGAAAAATATTTTCCAAAAATAAACATGGAAACTTGTAAATGAAGCTTCAAATATTTGAGTGGTCGGGATTTTAGGAAATTCTATTCATGTCGTGTATATTAAAACAAATATTTCTTTCATATGTTTGATAATATTTCAAAAGTACCTCATTTGGAAAATTATTAGAAGATTATTTTGAAAAAAAATTAAAAATTTATTCATGGATAAAAATGAATTTATAAATCATATTATAATATTAAAAACATTATGGAGTATTTTTTTAGAAAACATTTATATGGAAGAAAAAGGATTTTCAACCAAAGAGAGAAATAAAGTCTATTTTCCTAAAAAATATTCTTTCTATATTTTAATCTCTTAAAGAGATAAAAATGAATGAAAAAATAGGAAATATATATAGATAACCGTAGGATAATAAAATTCATGGGATTATTTAGAGATAGGTCACAAAAGTTTTTCATTAGAAACTTAAACATAACTAATCATGATAAACAATTCTATTGTAACATAAATCCTTTACCTCAAGTATGCTTGCTTCAAAATCAGTATAAAATACTATATAATAAATTAAAATTTAATATAATTATAAAATAGATTCATTTAAATAATTATAATATAATATATGATCCACTTATAACATTTTAGCACTAATTTATTAATAATTTCTTATTAAAATCATTATTTTCGGGAGTTAAATATTTCAATTTTTGAGAGAATTTGGGTTTAGTAGTCCCAGTTATTGTATTATTATCATGGTTATATAATCATAATAATTTTAATCATGATATAAATACCATTTATATTTATTATATATATATTTATATTAATCCAAAAAATGTATGAATATAAAACTCAACTACACCATTCATGAACATGCTAGGCCGTATATATGTGTGACCACTATTTTTTAATTTTTCAAAGGATGGAAAAAAAGAAAGGTAAATAATAATTAAAATTTAATTGATAATTATTATATCATATTTATTATATATATTAGTTAAATATATCGTTTTTACCATCCATGTAATGAAGAAATAAAAAATAAATCACATCGCTTTGTGGAGGTGGTAGTCCACATATATGCACTAGCGACGTTATTATTTTCTAACAGATGGGAAGGTAAGATAGTGGATATGATATTATAATTAAAAAAATATAATTATTTCATAAATATAATATATATAAATATTTAATACATCATAATAATTATCCATGAAAAATGGTGATGGATAATGATTGGTATCGCTACATAGAGGCAGTAGTCCACACATATGCACAAATGATACTTTCACTTACCATATGATGGGAGAAGGGAGAATAACAGTTATTTTATAATCATAATAACATTTAATTATATTTATGATAATTAATTTATTATTTAATTATGAATACCATAGATTTTGAGGAGGTAAAAGAAGAAATAATTTGAATGATGTCGGGTAGGATGGCTACCTTTTCTTTAGTAGAACTCCTTTAGATCATCTATTAAGGACCCTTGTAATAATATATTATTAAGAACAGAAGTTATTATTTGTGTATAATAAATTTCTATAAGAGAATTTTTTATGTTTTGGTTGATTTATATGGCTTAAACTTGTGTAAAGAAGAGAAATGTGTGGTGTCCTTTTAAAAGTGGAGGAGGGGACATACTTTGAATTTCCAAAAATATTAAATTATAATAATTCCATAGCCAATTAAAATGAAAAAATGTATATATATTTGAATTTAGTATAGTATGAGGTCTAAATATTTCAATCTAATTATATTTAGACAATTTTAATTAGAAACAATTACCCTTATCTCTTGGTTTAACCCCCAACAAACCCGTTTTTACCTTAACAACGTTAATGAATTTTTAATTTTTTTACAATTAAATATGAAAAAATTAACCTTATTATATAATATTAATAACTGTAATTCCAAATATACAATCCATTTTGTCAATTTAAATTCCTAAAATTTGTATAATTTAATTTAAAATTAAACCTACAAAACTCAATGAAAAGCGATTTTCCATAAAAATGTTTTCTTAAGTATAAAGGTTTTTATACCAAAAGGTAATATAAAATTAATTAAAATGAAATTAATTGGATTAATACTAATATAAATTAACTAATTTTACTTTTAAAACCATTTTAAAATAAAATGTATCATTGAAAACGCTTTAAATGAAAGGATAACATTTATTAAAAATCAGTATTTTTCACTATTCATAGAAAATTCAATATTTTAAGATAATTATTTGAAATTAACCCTAAAAATTTTAACATTATGAATTAAAAAATAAAGTTATTTTTTTAGAAATATTTTCTAAATTGGTAGAAATTAATTATTTTATTTTCTCATAAAAATAAATAAACACCATTTTGTTGAAAATAGAATTTTTGATGAATTTATGAAATACTAAAAATTGAGTAATTATTTATTTATATTTACAATTTATATAAAACCTATTAAAAAGTGGTCATTACTATTCACATAACCCATTTAATGGATTTTTTATAATGATATACTATATTATAGTTCATTTAGACTCAAGGTTTTTTTGTATCGCAAGCTATTGAAGAAATTAAATTTTTTAAAAGAAAAATATATCATAAAAGCTCTCGGTGTTACATATATGGTTGGTATTCATATTTATGTGAGGATAAACTTCATAATAATGACTCTATGTAAGACCTCTTGAGTTTCCTTATTGTGTCTAACCATGGGGGAACCTCTCTAGTTGGTGACTTTGTGATAACTGCCACATGAAGAACTTCATAATTGGAATTTCAGTTTTCATATGGAGGAAATTCATGATGAGTGGTCTAGAGAGGAACTTTAGAGTTGTTTTTGTGTTCCCTCACTGGGAAAGGGAATAGTTGAATCAACCACTAGTTTCTTACTCGATATTATCTGATGTTTCCTACAAATGGTGACTTGTAATCATCCTTGAGGAACCATTATGATATACCAATGGATGATAGGGAAATTGGTGGCCTCAAGAGAAGGATCCTACTCTTAAGCCTTGACAGCAGATGATCCTTGGTGATCCCTCATCATTAATAGCCTAGTACAGATGACCAAAGATGTAATAACATCTTCTATGACCATATGTGGAATCGAGGTTAAGTGGTTATTGTGGAAACCATGGTTTATGGGATCCCTCCTAGGATATTATTGGGTTTCCATTGGGACATAGAGAACTCCCTCATCTACATACCTAAGGTAAGAGAGATTAGTGTTTCTTTACTTTATTGGGATTCTTTTGAAGTGGTTTGATATGGAAACAAAGGCCACTTGTCTCCCTATATCCCATCATTGATGGGATGACCTGTGGACCTTCATCCCTTAAGGATTTAGTAAGATACCTCTAGGGTTAGAATATAACCACTATAGTTTAATTTATAAAAAAGGTCTACTTTTCTCCCTATACCTTCTAGAAATGAACAATCATTTTGGTTGAGCCATTTTTTACCCATATTGGTGAGGAAATTTAATTCTCACTGATACATTGATTGATGATGTAATTTTGATTTGATAAGAGAATGAATTGAGAAAAAAAAACTATAAAAAAGGAACCCATAAGTGAAACATCACATGTAAGAGTTCATAATAAATCAATATATTTTATGGGTAAAGGATTTTATGTTTGGTTCAACATCCCCCCCCCCAAAAAAAAAATTCATATATATGTTTTATTTGGCAGAGAACCTACTTTCCAAAGGTAAATTGTCATTATGATAAGATAACTACACATTGAATTACATGTTGATATTGAGAGGATGGTAGGATAGTTATTACCATAAAGGGTATTATTTCCTAATATAGGACATTCATTTAGATTTAATATGTATTTTTGAGATCATTAATAGTAAAAATACAAGTCACCCTTATTTTAAAATTTATCAATCACCCCCATGCATAGATTTAAACATATCTATGTATCATAGGCTCTCCATCTATATGTATTAAAGGCTCTCTATATTCCCCGTCATTGTTTATGTGTGCTCTAGCTTAAAGTTTTTCAATTGGTCACTCTGGAATTTATCATTATTTGGGGAGGTGGTAAGGGTTTTTTAGTTTGTATTAAACCAATGAGAATGGATACCAACATATCCATGAAAAGAAAATAAAAACATTATTTTTAGTTCATTTTAATAAGACACATCATACCTTTTATGTTAACATGAAAATTACCATTATGGTGACTTTTAATTTCATGCAACCAAAACCAATGAATGTATTTTTAAATTCATACATGCATGACCATTGAAGATCCTTTTAATTTTATTTATTTTGGACCATCATGTATTTTAGTTTAATTTTATACTTGTCATACATATTATAAGTACTTTAGATCCATGAATGATATAATAATAGGTGATATGAACCAAAAAATGATTTTTGTGAGACTTACGCATGATAATCCACTTATGGCCCAACCTAATATATGATTTAGATAAAGTTAGTTTGGGTATTACACTATATTGGAAAAACATTAAGTCTCAGGGATTATTTATTGTACTAGGGAATATGATTAAAGGATTGGTCATGAACCAAGTAGACATGGTGATGGTTTTTAATAACCAAGTCAGTTGAGCTATGATGACTGATACAAAGAATATTCTATAAATTATTTAAAATGGAATCATTCTTATCAAGGTAAAACATGATTGAATTTATCCTAGGGATCTTATTATTCAAGGAAGAAAACTAGGGTATATCTCTTATAGGATACTGGATTACCATTATCAAAGGAATACATGATCGAAGGGAAGTACACTGATGTGCATTGTGACCTGATTGTGTATTCCTAATGGATTTGGAGGTGGCCCTAATGGAATAGGCTTTGTAGGATTTTGACCTTGGTAAATTAATTCCACTGAGGTCCATTGGTTCATTAGGATTCAAATACCCATTGAAGGAATATTTTATGAAAATGGATATTTAAAGTCAAATCTTATACAGAGATGCTGTACCTAGAAGAGGGGTATATATAGTATTTGAAACCCCCAAAATTCAAAAAATTAAAGCCCCTATTTGGATTAGTGGGGTCCACAAATGATAATAGGGTTCAAGGATAGAGACCACATAATATTTATGTGGTAAACTCTTTTCAAAGAATCCATGTGGATTAATGATGAGGGTTATCATGATGGATTTATGCGGACCAACCCATAAAGAACTTATGAAGGATATTCATGTACATAAGGATATTAAAGAAGAGTCAACCCCCATATTTAGATGTAAATTTAAATTCTAACTATGAGAATTAATCCCCAATACTTTCTCATAAATAATTTTCTCGCAAAAGATGTGATTTATCAAACATCGTGCCCTAGGAAATTCTTTAAATTGTAATGTTGTTGAGCTTGTATTTATAGTAAATAATGTGTGACCACTTTTCTGAGAGATGTAGAACCCATATAATGTAAATTAGTTGAACAAATTCATAGAATCTTTACTTAAAAGATTAAAAAAAATTCCATAATATTGGTTAGTGGCTATAAAATTTTACCTCCTTTCTCCCATAAACAATTTTAATGGCGCCTAGAGTCTCATAAAAATAAAGAATTATTACCTGATGATTGTAAATAAAATAAGTGGATACATGATTCTTATATGATTCATGTAATTACTTTAAGGTAAACTATGTAATGTTATACAAAATTGTATATATTTTCTCAATTATCTTTCTATATTCATTCCAATGTGTTTGGAATGTTTTTAGGCACCAACAACATCGAATGTGTCATTGATCGTATTAAAGGGTGATATTAGAGAGTAATGTATCAAAATTGATCCAACTATCACTTCACACCAAATAAAATGATCCCAATACATTATTTATTCCATGAATTATAGGACATTATAACTTTTTTGATGTCGCGATTGATTTGTGTGCCTCTATAAATGTGATGTCTCACTCTATTTTATCTTATTTTAAGGCTGTGAATATTAATTCTACTAGATTAGTTATTCAATTGGAATATCTGAGTACCACACATCGTATAATTATTCTATATGATTCTTCTATGAGTGTTAAAAACTTATTTTTTCCAACTGATTTTTATGTGCCTAAAATATAAGGTGATTGGGTGAATGGGAATTCCCCTATTATATTAGTGATACCTTTCCTGAAAATTTACAAATCCATAATTAATGTATATATTGGTATATTATCTTTGGAGTTATGTGGTGATATTATCCACTTTAATATCCTTAATTACATAAGGTTCCCCTTAGAAGAACATTCCTCTCAACCAATTAATTTAATTGATGCACACCCTAATCTTATGGAAACCTCTATTATTTCCCCAACCACCTTTATATGTCTTATCACTGATAGATATGTTAGGTAATGGTTCATGTGGAGTATATTGGAATGGTTTGTAAAAATATCATTCATGTTTATTAATTGATGATTTCTTATGCATTGATGAATCAATGACCACTGTTGATTCTACTCATCTTGAAAAACTTATTCCTCTCATATATATATATATATATTACCATTAAGTAGTTAGATGAGATCATAGACCTCCCTCTTTCTCATTATCTCCCATCAATCCAAAATCCCATATAACTTAAACCATTACCTAAAAAAATTAAATTATTCATATATTATGAATGTAAACAAGTTTTCCACTAGTTCACACCCACTAGAGCATGAATTATAATTTTTTTAATTTTTTAGGGAGTACACACGACAATTTGGATGGATATTTTTAAATATTCACATTATTATCCCATAAATTTTATGCATCATATATTATTAAATTATGAGGCCAAATCGGTGGGGGACACATTAAAAAATAATGGATCCAAACATTATTGATCCAGTTAAAAATGAGGTATCTAATTTATTAACTGTTGGAATCGTTTATCCTATATAATATATAAAATAAGTCAGCATAGTGTTGTATGTTCCTAAGAAAATTGGTCTAAAGATCATTAAAAATTAAAATAACCAATTGGTTCCAAAATTTAAAAATAATAGTTAGAATGACTATATAGACCATCATACACTAAACCAAAATGCAAGGAAGAATTCTATTATCATTCATTGAATAGATTATAGAGAGGTTAATAGATATGCCCCACTATTATTTCCTTAATTGGTTTTATAAATATTTCAATATCCTATTTACAAGTATTATTTGAATAAAAACCTCCACCATACCCCTTTTCACATTTTTATATAGGTGGACTTACTTTGGTTTTCAAAATTATCTAGGTAGTTTCCAATGATTAACGGTTTGTATTTTCAGATTAACTGGAGAATTTCATGGAAACGTTCATGGATGATTTCACTATCTTTGATTATAATTTTGATGAGTGTTTGAGTAGTCTTAGTCTTTTCCTTCATCATTGTTTTGAAAAAAGTATTTTATTAAATTATGATAAATGTGATTTCATGGTATGAAAAGGGATATTACTCCGACATTTCATATATGGGGATGGTATCAAATTCAATAAATTAAAATTATATGTCATTTAATCATTCTAATTCCATATAAATGTGTTATCTATGTGATATTTATTAGGTCAAGTGGGTTTTTATCAATGTTTCATTCATGTATTTATGAAGATTTAACTTCACCACTCATTATTACTCTAAAAAGATAAATAATTTATGTTTGATAAAAATAATGAGGACGATTTTAATGAATAGGGAATAGATTATCACTTCACCCTCCAATAATCCAACCACTATAGTGGGATTTACCATTTTATATCATATGTGATTCTTCTAACTATAGATATGGGTTATTCATGTCCCAACATGTAGATCGAGAACCACATTTCATTGAATATGTCTCACATACATTAGACTATGACCAAAAAAATTATACCAGTAATAAACCATATCATTTTGTTTTTAAGAAAATCAGGTGACATTATAAGTTTTTTCCTTAGTGGTTTTAAGAAAGTAAATTTTATTTTATTGTAGGATATTATCTTATAATATTTTTTTGACCACTCTATTAGTCCCAGAATAGGGTGTTTACCTTATTGATATAGATTGGAAGAATTATGAGACAACCATATTTTCATATAATATTTAATGTTTATTTAATTAAAAAATAATTACTCTCACATGTATAAAAGATGATATCTCTTGAATAAAGTCTTATATTGAAATTTAAACTTCGTGATTGAGTCAGGAATGGGTTTTTTTATAGGTGATGTGTAAAATCATCATGGGTTTTAGGGATTAGGTTGGGGAATTAAAGTAGGAATTTTAATTTTCTTTTTCTCCCATCCCCATTATTAGATTCCTTCATACATGAAATAAGATATGGGGTTTCTCCCCATATTCATGGCTAAACCATGAGGGTAATTGGGAGAGGGGTAAAAGGGATTAATCAACTTTATATATTGGGTCCTGGATCATTGTTTAATAAATTTAGAGCATGGATCTAAGAAAGAAGATTTTCTTTTTTTATCATGATGTAAGAAAATGTTTTTTTATAAATTAATAACAATAGAATAGTTTATTTTAGTTTTTATCATATTCTGTGTTTTTAGGAGTGTCATGAAAGCTTTTTTGGGGATTTTCTTGGTGAATCGAGGGTTTTAGGATATTTTTAGGGGTTTTCTATTCAAGAAAACCCAATAAAATAGTTTGTAGTTTAAAAACACACTCCATGTGTTCTTTATTTTGAGTTAATGGTAGAATATGAGGGATACACAATGTGTGTGTTTGGTATATGCAATGTAGGACTACCTTGGTGGAAGAAGGCCATGTGGATACATGAATTGAGCCTGTATGGGAAACATGGATGTTGGTAATGTAGGGAACTTAACCAGATTCCATGAAGAGAAACTTAGGGTTTGTGTGAATACTTAGATAGCCACCTAATTTCAAGGCACATGGTTGTGTAATGTACATGACCAGACCCTATGTGAAGTACATGACTTGATTTTGTGTGGAGTACTTGTCATGACCTTATGTAGGGTACATGGATTTGTAACCCATGTGGGTTACATGCTGTGTGTGAGGGATACATGTTTTATACTACGGAAGAACACACTAGTCCATGTTGATGTACATGACTTGTTGTGGGTGTTGGAGGTACACACTGTATACATGATATACACACTATGTTCTCTCTTCTTGGAGGATTTCCACTTGTTTTCTCTACCTATAATAAGAATAAGACTTATAGGTAGTATATTATAAATATTTTTTCTCTGGGATTCAATGAGAATAATTGTGGAGTGATCTGATCTAACACCCCAAGATTTCATATTAAGTTATTATCTTTAAAGTAATTCAAAATCTTGCGCAACACGCAACACCGAGTTCGAGCGTACCACAACTTACCAAACTAGCCGTTAAAAAAGAGGTTATGAATTTTATTAACTGAATTTTGAATTTTATATACTCCATATAATTTTAGAATCTATATTATGTGTTTCTTAGACATAATATATGAACAAATTCATTTTTCAGATAAAAGAAGTATTTTTCAAAAAAATGAAATTTTACCACCATTTAATGGAAAACCCTTTTTAAAACTAATATATGATAATTTTATATTTTCAATTTAATGAAATTAAATTCTTCATGATAATAGGGACATATAAACTTATTTTTGATACATTTTTGGTACTTTTCTGATAACTATAATATTTTGATGAATACTGAAAAATACTAAATTTTAATTGAAAACAACTTTTTTTATCGAAATAAATTGTATTGTTAAATTATATCTTTGAATGGTTTGGAAGTATAATTATATTATATTTTTATAATTTAATACAATTTAGGTCATTTTATGTAATTTCACATTTAAACTGGACATAAACAAGTGCCAATCTTTTGATAATTATTATTTCTTAAAAACACACTTTTTCTTTTAACAATGGGAATTAATTTTAAATTAATTTCTGCTACTTTTGTGTTATGAATTTGGAAAATGGATTCCATATTTGGAATCAAGAGTTCCATATTGTGTAAATATGTAACTTTTATTTTTAGAATCTATGAATTATTACTTTGGTAAATATTTTATTTACTATCGTTAAAAGGTGAATCCGGTAAATAAGGGTAAAAAATAATATTATGACAATATCAAATTACACTAACATGTGTGATATTACTATTTGTGAATACATGTACCTCCATGATCATCCTTGGGTTGATTTTGGGACTCCATGGAGCCACATGAGAGAGATAATGACACTTTATATTAATTAATTTAATATAAAGACAAAAATGAAATAAACATATTTCTTTTAGTAAAACAATTTTTAAATGAGGTTATATAAGTTATATTTTGAAATATAAATATTAATTATAAATATAAAAATATTTCCTAAATAATTTTATTTTATTTATAATTTTTAGAAATTATATAATTAAATTTATTTCTGACACAATAATGATCCAGTAATTACCTTATTAATTAATGAATCAAATAAATGGTATTATAAATATTAAAATAAATATAATTTCAATGATTTTATGACATAAAATAATTTTATAGGATAATATGATATGTTAGGGTTTATGAAATGTATCTTTTTCAAAGAAATCAAGTTTTGATGACTTTGAAAAAAATCAAATACTAAATAGTGTCAAAATTGACATAAATTGGTTTTTAAAACAAATTTTATATTATTAAATTATATAATATTCATAAAAATATATGGTTCTGCCAAAGTACTTAGATAAGGTTATATATATTAATAATTAACCACTTTTGGTTCTCTTGGCTTGTTATAGTATGTTTATTAACCATAAAATATAAAAATACAAAGAGATATAGTAAATGTCAAACTATTTAACTAAGAGTTAAATCTAAATGATAAGGTTAATATGGTGACCTAAAACTTTCTAAAACCTATAGGTTTAGAGGTTTTATACCCATACCAACCTTATCATATAAATAAATCATTTTGAGCCATTATAAATTGATAATTATTTAATTATAAAATAATATTTCATGATTTTCCTAAAGTGACCCTCATATCTCTTATAAAAGGGTACTTCCCCTTATCTCAATTTCACACCTCCAAATCCATTTGGATCATCCAAAACCTGACCAAATATCCTAAAACATTTCCTCCCTTCATCCTAGAGGCCTTAATTTGGGCATAAATCCATCCTAAGGATCCCTTTTGATCAAATCAAAAGGATGAACCTGGAGAAGAGGTAAATATTTCATCACCTCTTTCAAGTTCTTTTCCTATTCCACTTCCTATATTTTTTGTTTTTTTGATTATAAAATAATTAATAAATTATCTTCTATATACTATTATGTTATTAGAAAAATGGTACATCCATATTCGTTATTCTATCCATCATATGAATGACAAAGTCACCATACGTGCGTACGTATGACTTACCGTCTCCAAGTCATGGTGTAGTTTGTTATTCGAACACTTCATTATTTGGATGGGAATAATAATGAGTATAACTAATGTAAATAATAAATATAACATGTTAGTTATTATTGATAAATGATATACCATCCAATTACATACAATATCACCATCAATATAATGATATTATCACTCGTGCGTACGTACGTATTACCATCTCCACAAACGCGATGAGATTCATTCCCAGTCGTGATGATTCAAGAATAATTTTCATTTTATGAATAACAATAATGATTAATAACATAATATAATTCTTTATATGAATAAAATACATCCTATCCATAATAAACAAGGCTTACATAACCGATCATATATAGGAAAACAGATCAGTTAACACCCGAAACGATGATAATACTAAAATATTATTAACAAAGCAATATTAGAGGATCATATATGATATCATATTTATGTATATCGTTATTGTATAATTTAATAACAATGATTTAACTATTATACATGAGTTTAATGTACCTTTTACCAAGAAAAATTGTGAGGTAAGGGGTTTCTCATCTCACTTTTATTCCCATGAGATTTATATTGTTCGCCACTTATTTATTACTGGTGGTGTATTGTGTACTTCCATTTGATATATATTATCATGATTCTCTTTATATTAATGGTATTATGTGATTAATTTTGTGTTTATTAACTTTTTTTCATGTGACTCGACTAATTACAACATGGTAAGGGGTTTTCATCTCACTTCTTATTCCCATGAGATTCATGCTATATTGACACTATTTCCTTTTGTGTGGTGTATGTACTACCCATGATTATATTCTTTGTTTAATATACTGTAATTTATGGTTATTTAAATCTTTATTGTATTATACTTCTTTCATGGGGTTTATGTTTTGTATGTTCCCAAATTGGTAAGGGAATTTCCAATTTCAATTTACAATCACTGGGCTTTATGCATACTTCATTGATTACTTTACTCAAAGATTAGGTGTGAAATCACTATTTATTTAAATATGTATAATTCTACTCCCATTTGGGTTTATATACTTTTTATACGCATAATAAATCCATTTATAAATTCTCAAGTCATCGATAAAAACTTGATAAGAGTAATTTTAACTCAATTCCTATTCATTGAGTTAAACATCCAAGCCATTGGTGTTGTTTTTACAAGAATATGTGAGAATGTACTAAGATTGATTTACACTAAACATCCAATCATATTGAGTGTATTTATATTTGTCACAAATAATTATGTCATTGATTTATCCTTAACCTAATGATACGGTCTTTATAAAGGAATTCATCTCAACTTACATTCCATTGAGATTTCTTTATTGTTACGCAGCAATTCACTTCTATTTGGTTTGTATAATGTACTTGAAAAAAGTATATCATGAATCCCTTTATTCTCATGATATTATAAAATTTTTATTACCTTGATTATTTTTATTAAGGTGTCTCTCATTTGGGTAGGAACTCTAACTAAAATAAGATTTTAAATTTTTAAAAAATTTATTCTTTTAAATATTTCTCATTAATGTCCATGTTTTAAAAATAGTTTTAAGGATTTATTTGTATGGAAATTAATGTTTTAAATTTGAAATTACTTTTAAAAGATTCAAATTAGTATGTGAAACTTGTATACAAAAACATATTTTAAATATCTTCCTGATAAATAGTGTGACTTTTAAATGATGTCATGAAAAAGGGATATTTCTCTCAAAGATTTTTACTGATCATTTCCAAATATGTCAACATCCTTTACGAGATATTATTCTTGATCGAGGTTAATTTATTATGATAAAAATATTTCATACTATATTGAAGGTTTTGTGATATTTTTTATTGTGGATGTGTTGTTTTTATACCATTCATGGTTTATAGATTAAGTATTGACATTTCATATGCTAGTTTTAATATGAATGTTTTTGTTATGTTTAAACCTTTTCATATGAGGAAAGAATTGGACTTAGTAACTGATAGATGGAGCCCTATATAGATCCTAAATGCATTGGTAGGTCTCATGAGACAAACTAGTGTCTTGGAACAAGGCCTTGAAAAAATCTTATTTGTAGTCTTGGCACAAGGCATTAACTATGTGGTTATGAAGTTGGGCATTCTGCATTGCATCATTGTGAAATTGGTTATTGATATTACATGTGATTATTTGACTAGTAGAATATCCATGTGAATATTTAAATATAATTATTTGATTTATCTTTGCCACATTATTCTGAAGTTTAAATTTAAAATGCTTGTGTTCTAGTATTATACATTTCCTTAAATGTTTACTCTTATTTATGACAGTTTTCACTATATTGTTATCCTTACTAATAATCTGAACCCACCCATTTATTATTTTATATTTTTCCCAGGATACAAGGAAGTATATTACAATTAACAAATATAAATAGGCTAAGGGATATAAGAGTGTTTAAAGGGGACACAATGTTGTTTTTTAAATGATGTAATGTAAAACATATGTATGTATCTAGTACTTCCAAGGCTATTAAACTGATCCGTCTTTCAGAACATGATTCCTCGTATCATGCCATTATTATGTAATAATGCACCAATTCTGGGTAATTGGGGTCGAGGCATTACAATTTTTATTAGAGAAAATTTAGTATGAACCTTGGAAGCTAGATTTCGAAAAAAAATCTGATTAGCAAACACTAACCTAAAATAGACATTGATGATTAGTATATAAGAAAATCCAAAAAATTTGGTGATGTAAATATAATGTGGGTTTTCCAAGAAATATATCTCTTTATGGATATGATCAGGTAGAGGCGGCTCTGGCATAGATGTACCTAGGAGTGAAAACTCTGACAAGGAGTTTCAGGCTTGACATGGGGTGTCCTGGTACACGACAACGGGCCTTGTTGCACTCTGGGTTACGACACTCCCAGGGGATATGTTAGGATAATTCACATTTTCATTACAAACTGATTTGAATGATTTTAATATAAGATGAGAATAAATATCCTTGGTTAATACTAAGGTATTTTAGATTGAAAATAAGGTGTTATGATATTATCTAAATAATTTTATGACTCACACTATGATTTCTTGTGTTTTCAATAGTTAGATTCCAAGGAAGTTATAGTAACATTGAACATGATGTACAAGCTGGAAACGGTGGTGGGAATGAGAAACGAAATGGAATATTGATAGGTGTAAAAGAGATCGTGTTCATGATGAATTATTTTTCCAAAAATATGATCAATAACATATATATTAACCAATTCTCGGACTCAACAAAGAAGAGAATGGAAATAAATGATAAGAGCTCCAACAGTGGAAACCATGGAGAAAATAAAGCTCAAATTCCCTCATGTAGGAAATGTGGAAGGAGACACCTAGGAAGGTGTCTCAATTGAACAAAGAAATGATTTATGTGTGGGAAAGAAAGACATAAAGTAAAGAATTGTCAAGGAAAAATGAAGATTACTATGGAAGAAAATAAAAATTATCCTAATAATCCATTTACAGTATTTTTTTATAAATGTAGGGGACCTGAGCATTACCTGAGTGAATTCCCAATTCTTTATGATAACCTCTTGGTAAAGTAAGAACCTATGTGGAAATAAATGGATAGAGAAATGTTTAAAATTATTAGTGTTCTTTGTTGATGGGATTACTTTGGAATACTTTTCTCTTGTATGTGTAACCATGTATTTTGTTGTGTGGATATTCTATTTTTGGATGAATTAAATTTTCCATTGTTGGTATAGTTACAAATAACCATTTGGGTTTATATATTAATTGAATTTGAGACAATTACAAGTTATTAAATTTTGGGATTAAAATGTGAGGTATGAGATAACATTTGTGGTGAAATTATATTATGGTTATTTTGAATAATTTTTCTCATGTTGGGAATGTTATAAAATATAGTTTTTGAAAAAGGAAAAAACTCAGACCATGTGACAACCCATCATGTCAGACAAATCTGTGGGAATAGAACCCACAACCAGAGTGCGGCTGGGATTTATCGCCTACAACTAGACTATGTGAAGTCCCTAATTAGTGTGACTAATTATTTTTAGTTAAATGATTTTATTGATCAATAAAAAGTTGATTTGGGATCTTATGTCTTATCAAATGGATATCATTAGTATAGGAAAACAATTTGGTGATTAAGTGATAAATGTTACTTTGGACGATGTTCTCTCTGTTGGGAACACTATATGACTAAGGAAAATAGAATACTTTGGGATTTCATTTGAGGAGTAATGGTGGATTTTTTATCTATATTTTTATTTTTGATATATAGAGACTTGGGTTATTTATAGAAATGATTAACCTATCATAGAGAATATGTGATTGGGTTAGTTACTTTTAAGTATGTTACTGTAAGAGTAGTCTGTGTTATTTGGAGATACAATTTAATGTGGAAGACTACATAATAAAATTATTCTATGTTTTGGGTTTCAATATCAGTTTGGATTATATTGAAATATTTTAAGGACAATTGTTTATTTAATAGTATATATTGAACTTTGGGTATTGTTGTTTTAATTTTAGAAATTAAGATTACTATTTATTTCTCTAAAGGATTATCCTTTTTAGGGATCAACTGATTTTGTACTAACTATTTTGGTTTTGGTTGTTCTCTAAAGTCAAGGTAAATATATAGTTTATCCTTTGTGGATTATGTAATTCTCTAGAAGTTGATTCTAGCACTTCAGGTGTGACCAATCCATTTTCAATAATCATCATTTAAAAAAATATGAGTTTGTGGTAGAAATTTATTAAAGGATGAAACTCTACTTAAAAAGTAAGTATATATCTTTATGTTCTTAGTCAATCTCATAAATAAATTCCTCAACTTTATGAAACGGAACTTAAACCAAAAAACGTTGTTTGTTTACTTTTCCTACTCGGAAACTAATGACCATTTATCCCATCACAAGTTTGTGGTTTTCTTGTTATTAAATTGTTCCTGATCATATTTTCTATCACTCTTCATCAGAACATGACACTTATTTTATCTTCCATATCCATTTTTTCCTACATGGAATCTTAGTATGGGTTATCTCGGGTGACCTTTGTACTTCTCTTTATTTATTTGGAAGAGATAGTTTTATTGACTCTTTTTTAGATGTGGGAATTTCAATGAAGTTCCTATGCCCAAATTTAAAATTGAGAGTATGAAATTTCTAATAGGGGGAAGAATGTGACACCTCAAGATTTCATAATAAGTTATTTTTGTTAAAGTAATTCAATAGCTTGCGCTACACACAACACTGAGTTCGAGCGCACCACGACTTACCAAACTAGCCATTCAAAAGCGATTATGAATAGTATTAAATGAATTTTGAATTTTATATACTCCATGTAATTTTTAAATCTATATTATGGGTTTCTTATACATAATATAATAACAAATTCATTTTTTAGATAAAAGATGTATTTTTCCAAAAATAAAATTTTAATACCTTTTAATGGAAAAACCTTTTTAAACCCAATATTTGATAATTT
Source organism: Viscum album (assembly GCA_963277665.1). NCBI lineage: Eukaryota > Viridiplantae > Streptophyta > Magnoliopsida > Santalales > Viscaceae > Viscum > Viscum album. The sequence continues at coordinate 938,009,267 of OY728123.1, read as the reverse complement.
TATCTTTTAAATTTAATGAAATTAAATTCTTATTTATAATCGGGACATAAAAATTTATTTTGGATACATTTTTTGTACTTTTCTAATAACTATCATATTTTGATGAATATCAAAAAATACTAAATTTAAATTGAAAAAAAAAAATAGTTGAAATAATTTATTTTGTTAAATTATGAATTTTAAGGGTTTGGAAGTATAATTATATTATATTTTTATCATTCAATACAATTGAGGTCATTTTATGTAATTTCACATTTAAACTGGCCATAAACAAGTGTCAATCTTTTGATAGTTATTATTTCTTGAAAACACACTTTTTGTTTTGACAACGAGAATTAATTTTAAATTAATTCCTGCCACTTCTGTGTTTTAAATTTGAAAAATGGATTCCATATTTATAATCAATAGTTCCAAATTGTTCAAATGGGTAACATTTGTTTTTTGACATTATGAATAATTATTTCGGTAAATATTTTATTTACCATGCTTAAAAGGTAAATCCAGTAAAATATGGTAAAAAATAATATTATAATAATATTAAATTACCTTAACATGTGTTATATTCAAATTTGTGGATAAATTTCAGACCGTGGTCATCCTTTAGTCTATTTTGGGACCTCATGGAGCAACTTGAGAGTGATAATGACACTTTATATTTATTAATTTAAAGTAAAGACAAAAATGACATAAACATATATCCTTTAGTAAAAAAATTTTAAATGGGGTTATATAAGTTATATTTTCGACTATAAATATTAATTAGAAAGATAAAACGATTTCCTACATAATTGTATTTTATTTATAATTTTTGGACTTTAAATAATTAAATTTATTTATGACACAATGATGATGCATTAATTACCTTATAAATGAAAGAATCAAATAAATGGTATTATAAATATTAAAATAAATACAATTTAAAAGTTTTTATGACATACAAGAATTTTTTGGTTAATATGACATGTTAGTGTTTATTAAATGTATTTGGTTCGAAGTAATAAAGTTTTTATGACTTTCAAAAAACCCAAATACTAAATAGTGTCAAAATTGACATAAATTAGTTTTTAAAACAAATATTATATTATTAAATTATATAATATTCCTAAAAATATAATTTTTGGCCAAATGAATTATATAAGATTATATATATTAATAATTAATAACTTGAGGTCATCTTGTCTTGTTATAGTAATTTTATTAACCATATAATATAAATATACAAAGAGATATAGCATATGTCAAACTATTTAACTAAGAGTTAAATCTAAAATATATGGTTAATATGGTGAACTCAACCTGAATAAAACCTATATTTTGAGATTTATTCTACCCATAACGACCTTATAATCTAAATAAATCATTTTTGAGACATTAGAAACCGAAAATTAGTTTATTATAAAATAATATTTCAAGGTTTTCCTAAAGTGACTATAACTTCTCTTATAAAAGGGTACTTACGCTTCTCTTAATTTACCACCTCCAAAGCCATTTGGATTGGCCAAAACCTACCCAAATATCCTAAAAACGTTTCTTAAATTATCCTAGAGGCCTTCCCTTGGTCATAAATCCATCCTAAGGTGACCTTATGATCAAATCAAAAGGAAGAACCTGAAGAAGAGGTAAATATTTCATCACCTTTTCATGTTCTTTTCTTCTTCCACTTCCTCATTCTATGTGGTTTACATTAAAAAATAATAAATCCAATATCCAATATTTAATTTTATGTTATTATAAAAAATTTTCAACCATAGTAATTATTCTATCCATCATATGAATGACAAAGTCACCATGCGTGCATACGTACGGCTTACCGTCTCCACATCATGGTGTAGTTTGTTATTCAAACACTTAATTATTTGGATGGGTATAATAATGAGTATAACTAATGTAAATAATAAAAATAACATTATAATGGTTCTTTATATATTATATACCATCCATTTACAAAATATTTCACCATCAGAATAATAATATTGTCGCTCATGCGTACGTACGGATTACCATATCCCTGAACGCGATGAGATTCATTCCCCATCACGATCATTAAAGAATAATTTTCATTTTATGATTAAAAATAATTATTAATAACTTAATATTGTTATGGATATTTATAACACACATCCTATCCATAACATATATTGATTAAGTAACCGAGCATATAAAAGAAAACAGATTAGTAAACACTCGAAACAATGATACTACTAAAATATTATTAACAAAGAAATATTAGAGGATCATATATGATATAATATTTATGTATATAGATATTTTATAATTTAATAACAATTATTTAACTATTATACAGGAATTTAACATACCCTCAACCAAGGAAAAGTACAAGGTAAGGGGTTTCTTATCTCACTTTTATTCCTGCCAGATTTCCATTGTTCGCCACTTATTTATTGCATGTGGTGTATTGTGTACTACTGTTTGATATATGTTATCATGATTCTATTTATATTCATGGTATTAGGTTATTAATTTGTTGGTTATTAACTTTTTTTCATACGACTCGATTGATTACAACATGGTAAGGGGTTTTCATCTCAATTCTTATTCCTGTGAGATTCATGCTATATTGCCACTATTTCCTTTTGTGTGGTGTATGTACTAACCATGATTGTATTATATTTTAAATAAAATTTAATTTATGGGTATTTATATCTTCATTTTATGATACTTCTTTCATGGGTTTTATGTTTCGTAAGTTACCAAATCGATAAGGGAATTTCAAAATTAAATTTCCACTCATTAGGCTTTACACATACTTCATTGATTACTTTACTCTAAGATTATATGTGAAATCACTATTTATTTTCTTATGTAGTAATTTCCACTCCCCTTTGTGTGTATATACTTTTGATACACATAATAAATCCATTGATAAATTCTCAAGTCATCGATATAAACTTGATAAGAGTAATTTTAACTCAATTCCTATTTATTGAGTTAAACATCCAAGTCATTGGTGTTGTTTTTACAAGAATATGTGTGAATGTACTATAATTTATTTACACTGAATATCCAATCATATTGATTTTATTTATATTTTTCACACATAATTATGTCGTTGATTTATCCTTAACCTAAGGATATAATCTTTATAAAGGAATTCATGTCAACTTATATTCCATTTAGACTTCTTTGTTGTTTTGCGCCAATTCACTTTTTTTTGGTGTATATAATGTAAATTGACATAGTATATCATGAATCCATTTATTCTCATGATATTATAATGCTTTTATTACCTCAATTATTTGAATTCATGTGTCTCTCATTTGGTTAGGAACTCTAACTAAAATATCATTTTAAATGTTTTAAGATTTTATTCTTCTAAATATTTTTTATTAATATATGTGTTTTAAAAATGGCTTTAAGAATTTGTTTATATGGACATTAATGTTTTAAAATTTAAATTATTTCTAAAATTTTCAAAGTGTTATGGGACACTTTGATTCAAAAATCTATTTTAAACAGCCTCTTGATAAATAGTGAAACTTTTAAATGTTTTCAAGAAAAAAAGGGATATTCCTCTCAATGATATTTACTAATCATTTTCAACTATGTCAACATCCTTTATGGGATATTATTATTTATTGAGGTTGATTTATTATAATAAAAATATTTCATATTGTATTGAAGGTTTTTTTGATATGTTTGACTGTGGATGTGTTATTTTTATACCATTCATTGTTTATGGATAATTTATTGACATTTCATATGCTTGTTTTAATACGAATGTTTATGTTATGTTTACAAATTTTCATGTGAGGAATGAATTGGACTTAATAAGTGATGGGTGGATCCCGCTATAGCTCCTTGATTCATCTGTAGGTCTCATTAGACAAACTAGTGTGTTGGCACAAGGCCTTGACAAAATATTATTTGTAGTCTTGGCACAGCGTCTTGACTATGTGGTAATGAAGTCTGGAATTATGCCTTCCATTATTATGAAATTGGATATTGATATAACATGTGATTATTATACTAGTAGAATATCCATGTGAATAAGTAAATTTAATTATTTGATTTATCTTTGCCACATTATGCTGAAGTTTAAGTTTAAAAGGCTTGTGTTCTAGTATAATGCATTGCCTTAAATGTTTACTCTTATTTATGATAGTTTTCTCTATATTGTTATCATTACTGAGTATCTGAGCTCACCCCTTTCTTATGATTTATTTTTCCTATGATTCAAATAAGTATATTATGATTAACCTGAAGAAATAGGCTATGGGATATAAGAGTATTGAAAGGGGACACAACGTTGTTTTTTTTATTTCATGATGTAATGTAAAACTTATGTATGTATATAGTACTTACATGGATACTAAATTGATCAGTATTTCAGGACATGATTCCTTATTTCATTCCAACGTTATGTAATAATGCACCAATTCTGGGTAACTGGGGTCAGGGTGTTACATCTGAGGTAATTAATAATATTTTTTAGGGAGATTTTTTTTGGGTTGGGAGAGGTTTATTAAGAAGTATTCCATTAGGTTTTAGATCATGAGTTACTTTTAGAGTTTAGTTGTGACATGAGACTTAGTGAGCGTTTTATGCTTTTTTCATTATTTGTATTAAAGATTCCAAGGATTTTAGTTTAAGGTTCTTTGGAAAATTATCTGAAGGTGAGATCGAGTGGTGACATAGATTAGAAATGACAACATTCTTAGAGTGAGTGCATTTAGTGTTTCTAAAATGGGTTTTTAACAAGTATCTTGAGGTTTAGATTGGTTAGATCCTTTATGTTAGGGTGGAACAATGGGATATTGATTACACAAAGGTATCTGTGATTAGAGTTTGATATAGGTCTGTGGGACCTATTTTGGAAGCCCTTATGGTCATGGTGGTGCTAGAAGATATCTTCATAGTGAGGTGTTGTTGGAGGTTTGGGTTCTATGCCAGAGAGCTTGGATATTCTTTATTATATTGATCAATGAAGTACTTAAAAATATTTTTTATTTTTAGAAAATATACATGTTCAAAAATCTTGTTTTAGAGTTCTGTAATTTACATTTTACTCAATAAAGGATTCATTTTGTTTTTATAAAGATATCATTCTTAAAAAAATAAGGGTTCCTATGAGTTTTGTCCCCAAGAGTTTCAATTTTGGTTTTAGTATGTTTCACTGTGGCCGGGTTCAAGATTTTATACTACCCCTAATTCTTATTCCTTATGACTTGGGTGTTTGAGGTTTTTCATATTTAGTTTTTTGATGTGATATAATAGCTTTAGGATATTATTATATTTGAAATATTCCATTATTTTGATTTTATTATATTGTCTATTGGTTGGATGGTGTTAGGCGGGTTTAGGTAGATAATAAAATATCTTTAGAAGTTTACAATTACCCCTTAGTTTTGTATTATACTCTAGATATGTGGAGTCCCATTAAATGTGGTGGAAATCTTGGGACATATGATAGATGAAGACATGCACACTAACTGATCTTGGAAGTGTTCAGGTTGTGCACACTGATGGGTCATTTATATCTCATTGAGTTCTATAAGACTCCTGGGACTTTGACAGTTACATTATTTGTGTTGACCTAGAGGTTTTTGGAAGAAGTTCATATTATACTATTGGATACAAATATTCATATAGATGTGTGTGGTTTTTTTTTTGAAACCGGGGTTATGATCCATGGGTCTTACATTTATGAATGATGGTTTGTTTGATGTCTAGGAGTTTACTTTTAAATTATGAGAACATTATTGAGGTGTGTTGTGTGGTTTAGCAAGCCTTGAGTTCATATTTTTCTAATGTTGTCTAAAGAGGATTAGATCAATATCGAGTGGCCCAATAGAACCCAAGGATTAATGGTTTTCTTCTTTATTTTATTTAATTTTAGTTTTTTTAATATGTACCAGTTTTCATTTGACAACTATGATTATATCATGTGTTCATGCACTTGTTATGACAATATATATTAGGTAACACCATTGATAGTGGCCTACTATGATTTATTTCTCACCCTTGTATAAGAACTTTGGTGTCTGTGAGGACCCTTATTTATTATTTTAGTTTGATCATAGGTTGCAAAATTGATGAGGATGAGGCCTAATGTTTCATGATTGTGTGGATCTTATCATGTGGAGTTTGATGAATGGGTTGGATAAGCTCAATAATTATGGGAGACCAGGTTTGAGGTACGGTTTTAGGATGCAAGTGGATCATTTTATGTATTTTTTTCATTATTTATTTATTTTGAAAATTGTGTCAACCTAATGGGTGATAAATTTTTATTTATATCTTTCATATGATTCAATAAACTGTATTCCATTTATTATAGCATTATTTGGTTTTAACTATTCATTTAGGAATACTCTAATGTTCATGGATGTTTCTATGTTTGGTTTAATTAAATTATTATTATGCTCTTATATAAAGGAATATTAACCCCAATTAATCCCTTTTAGGCCCTCACCTCTAGTAAGCATACTTTGGTGTATGGGGAGGCATTATTGAGGCCTTATTGTGAGCTAGATTGGGTGACAAGTAAGGTTAACCAAGTCTAATTCATAATAAAATAGTACCATATGAATCTATTTTCCTTGTCTTATTATTTAGTTAGATGGTATAAAAGTGTTCTAGGAATGTTTTAAAGATTGTTATGGATATCTAACTGGTACATAAAGAACACCATTTCTGATAGGAATTCAAAGTTAATATGGTAAGGGATTGTTTTTCTATGTTTTTTATGTACAATTATTTGTTTTCACCTTGGGTGATGCACTTGAACTTTTTATTTATTGAATTATGGGTTTTGATATTTTTCCCATTAGAAATAGGCCTATGTACATTCATCATTTTAGCCATGTAGGATTCACATGATTTTTTTTATATGTATATGTGTGTTATTTCACTAAAAATAGAGAATCGTCTATTTAATTTGTTTGAAAAAATCTTTTTGGAGTTGTTCTATATATCTTTTTTTGGTGTTATTCTACTCAAAAAAACCACATTTATTTTATTATGATGAAAAATAAAATTGATCTTACAAAGAGATGTTCTCCAGTAATGAAAAATTTATCCCATCATCTAAGGAAGTGTAGAGACTATAGTGGGTTGGTGTGGGAATTGGATGCCCTTATAGCGACCCTCTCTTTTCAAAAATTAACATTACATAATATTTGTTGAATACTAAAAAAATTAAATAAAAAAATTCCCAAAGACTATAATAGTCTAGTTCCTTTGTAAATGAGAAAACATAAACACTGGTACATAAGTGAGAAACATTATCTCCCACAAGGTTATTCTTAAATAAAACCCTTCTTAGACACAATAGACATAATACATATCTTTATAACCTAGAGGAAAGGAATCATAAAAAAGGGGTGATCTCAGATGCCCAATAATGGTAAAAAAAGGGAGATATGTAAGTATAATCATGAGCTTAAGGGTATGAGAAATTATCATGAAAATATAAGATCATACCCTACATATCAAAGATCATAAAAAGGAATCATGAAATAAATATTAGCAGTTTATAAGACATAAATCATAAGGAAATGAAGAACATAAGCCATGAAATAATAACATAGGAATGAAACATGTAATTATGGAAAACACATAAGCATATAATATTACTTAAATAGTATCCAAGGCATCACTATAAGACCATCTTAGTAGTATGGGTTCACTCCCCATACCATCTTGGTAGTCATGGTTCAATCCCATGGCCATCTTAGTAGCATGAGTTCACTACCCATAACATATTGGTAGTCTTGGTTCACTAACATGGTCATCTTAGTAGTCAAGTTTCCCTTACAAGACCATATTAGTCTATCTCATGAGATATAAATATTTATTCAATGCATTGGAGGGAGATATAGGTCTCACCCATCTCATAATGAAATCATACATGCATGTGATACAAGATCATTAAAAATAATATCATAACCTATAAAACTAAATGGGTGTCATAAACATGTAATCATGTCATAGCCTATGGAAAAATATACAGGTTTCATAATTATTTCATCAAAATCATAACCAATTAAAAGAAGAAATTTTCAAGATCATTTAACCTATAAAAGAGAAAAATATTTCATAAACATCATTCCATTAAAAGATAAACCATAAATTGAAATAATATTAATGTAAGCATTGAATAATTTCACTATAAATTCATGATAACCACCAATATATTTCATCTTATATGGTAAATATTTTTTTATATTTCCTTTAAAAACATTTCTTGGGGAAAATATCATTTCTCTATTGAAAAGTATTTTTAAAACATAAATAAATTTTTAAAACCTTTTTATTTTAAAATATATTTGAAAATTTATAAAAGATGATTTTAAGACAATAAAAAATATTTTTAACTTTAAAATTATCTTCAAGGATCATATGAAAATATTTTTTGAAAAAATGGGTTTTGAAATAAAACAGATTTCTGACTGTAGAGGGAAATACGATTAGATTTTTATTAAAAACAATTCTTAATTATTTTAAGTGAAAAATAGTGGAAAATTTTATTGATACATGGATATAAATTGAATAGACATATTATAATGAAAATCATGAGTTTTATTGAGATATTAATCATAATATTTAATCAATGAAAGCATGATCATAAACAATCTCAATAAATGATGAGATTACTTCAATAATATATTATAACTTAATAAATTTGGATCATACACTCCATATAAGAAAATGAAATTACATAAAGTTTAAAATTTCATAAAAAATATATTCATGATATAACATTTCAAATGTATGTATATACACGTCAAAAAAGAATTTAGTTGTATAACAAAACATGTGTCTCAATGACAGAAAATTGAGACAAAACTATCTTACCGATTTGGTAACTTTTGAAACATTAACCCCATGAAAGAAATATAATAAAATGGATATGTAAATACACATAAATTTAATAATAATAATCATATAATACAATCATGGGAAGTATATATGCCACAAAAATAAAATAGTGATGTCTAAGTCATGTATCTCATGGAAATAAAATGTGAGATGAAATTTCCCTTACAATGTGTCTTGACTCTGTTTTTACTCATATACGATCCCTATATAATATATTTAAGTTAATTATAAATCTTCTATATAAGAATATTATTATATATAATACCATATATGGTTAATTATTACTTTATATTAACCACTTGTTAACAATTCTATGTTAAGGTTTCACTTTGCGTAATAATTGCTTTGTTCTTCGCATGTGTCTTAGTTTGTTACATATTTAGCCCTTACACTTATATCACGATTTATAGAATGTAAACCATGATATATATTTCATGTATATTCATTATATGTTTATAATAATATTATATTGGATATATAATTATTAAATTGAATACACCATTCATGGAGAGGGTAGGCCATATGCACACATGAATACTGTTTCTATTTTGTTGTCGTAATGAAAGGAAGAGAGTAAATGACATATAAGTATATATATATATATGTATGTATGTATTTATAATTATTAAATAATCATTATTATTTCACATGTGTCATATAATTCTACTAAAAACAACCTTAATACATTCCATGTAGTTTGAGAATGAATCACATGCTTTGAGGGGGCGGTAGTCCACACTTTCTCTGATGAGAGTATAATATTTACACAAAATGGAAAGTATAAATACATGTGTTATAAAAGGATTAAATAATATTAAATATATAATAAATATAATATGTAACATATATAAACATATTTTCCATCATAATGTCCAGCATGAGATGCGGTAAATGAAAAAATAAACAATAATCGTTTCTAGAGGTGGTTATTCGCCGTACACGTAAGCAGTATGTTTGTTACTGATTATATGAAAGTGTGTGTAAGTGTAGATATAACCGTTATAAAACAAATCTCAGTATATTAATAATAATTTTGTTTTTTTATAATAATGGTATAATAATACTCGAGGGGGTGAAGAAAGAAAATAAATGAAATGAGTTTGAGGGGGATGTTACCTCTTCCTTGGGTAACTCCTCTTGGTTTTCACAAAAGGAATTCCTTTGATTTTTTTATGCACAAAATGAGGCATCAAAGAAGAAGGTATGGATTTTGGGAAGTTTATTTGGAAGATAATGGTCTAACATAAGTGGTTTGAGAGGTGCGGGGAATGGGGGAGAGGTGGTGGAATTTTATAGGGGAGGAAAAAGGACTCAATTGGTATATTAGAAAACATGTTAGTTGTACCCACATTTTTACCAAAACAAATTCATATAAAACAAATAAAACTAAATAATATAATGTTAATGGACAAATAATGGCCATAAAATTGGTTTTGGACAAGTTTCTAGGTCTTTTTGGGCCTTAAGATTAAGGTTTAGTTCTTGTTGACCTAATTTTTCTCTTAATTGTTGTAATTAATTTTAATTAATTTCACTAATATTTGTGGTCAAAAACTATTTTAAAATTATTAGGAATTATAATTTTTTTATTTCAAATATTTAATCTATTTTTCCAAATTCTAAACACATAATTGTTGGAATGTAATTTAAATTTAATCCCGCTGAAGGGACAACAATACTAGTTTTTAAAGTAAATATGATGAAAAGATTGCTAAGTTTTTATATCCAATTTAAATGTGAAATTGGTTCTAATGAAATAAATTTAATTAGTTTATAAAAATATGATCTAATTAAACTTTGAAACAAATTTAAAATATAATATAATGTTATAAATAAATTTTATTAAAAAGATGTTTTGAATTACAATTTGGTATTTTTCAATATTCATCCCAAAATGGTATTTCTCAGAAAATTACCAAATATTCATCCAAATATAAATATTTAAATATTAAATAAAAAATAATTTTTATTTTATCAAATTAAATTTTTAAGCATGTATAAAGTTAATTTTATTGTTTTTTACAGAAGTACATAAAAATCTGGGTATTTGTGGAAATATAATTTTTAAATATATAAGGAATTTTCAAAAAATTATATCTTCCATTATAAAAAATATTTAAAAATTAGTTATTACTATTAATATTACTAATTTTAATGTATAGTTTATAATTATCCCATTTAAATAATTATAATAAAATTAAGGTTTCATAGAAACTCAATATTAAGTGTATTGTATGACAAGTGGGTGTTGCGTGTAATGTATGCCAAGATGGCGGTGTGTTAAAGGAAGGTTTGACTTATTAAATTAAATATATGAATTAAAGTTAATTAATTTGAAGAAAAGGTCCCTATAAACCCAGGGTGTTACATCTATCATCCTTAAAATGAATTTCTCCCTAAAAATTCATCATTTGGGTAAAAAAATAAGGACACTTCTACTTCATCATATAATCATGTTCCCAAAACAACTCCTCTAATTGTTGATTTATCCATAAAACTTTTATTGTGTGAGTGGTATTGTTTTATAAACATTTCTCTGTATAATCCATAATTTCAACTGGTTGTTCCACATAAGAAAGATCTTACTCTAATGGTATGACCTCTAAGTTCAATACATGTTAAGGGTCAGGTATACACTTCCTCATAATAGATACATGGAACACATAATGAAATTGTGTTATATTTTTTGTTATATCCAACCTATAATCTATTATACTGATAGGATTAAAATTTTCAAAGGGACCAGTATATGTTGGGCTTAGATTCCATTTCTTCCGGAATCTCATAACTTTTTCCTAGGGAGAGATTCATAGAAACATATTTTTAACAACATAAAATTATAGGCCATTCAGTCAGTTATCATTGTAAATTTTCTTTCTACTTTGAGATCCCTTGATATGTTATTTAATTATTGTAACCTTCTTGACTATTTCTTCAGCAATCTCAAGCCCCAATAGATTTTTTTTCTCTAACATCATCACAACATGTTTGAGGTCTACATTTCATCCCATAGGGGACTTCATAAGGTTCTATATGAATTCATAATTGAAATGTATTTTTGTATGAAAACTCTAATATAGGAAGGTGTTTATCTTAACCACCTTTTAAATCTAGAGAAAAAGATCTCAACATATTGTCTATGGTTTAAATTTTTCATTCAAACTGACCATCCATTTGAGGATTATAAGTAGTGTTGAAACTTAATTGCATATCAAGTTCTTACTAAAGGATTCTCCAAATCATTAAAGTAAATCTTAGATCCCGATCTGATATAATATAACTTGGTACTTCATGAAACCTTATAACTTCCTTAATGTATATCATGGAAATCTAATTCAACGAGAAGTCTTATTTTATAGATAATCTTGTGAGAAGTCTTCTAAGAACTGAGATATAAAATATGCAATATCCCTCTTTATTCTATCCCACCAGAAGTATTATTTAAAATCTATAAACGTCTTCATACAACTAGGATCGACAGATAATGAAGAACTATGAACACCCTCTAATAGATCATTATTTAAATTTGGTTTGGAAGTAACACATTCACAGTTATAGAACCTTATCATTCCATCCTGATCAAGGTTAAACTTATGGACATTTATAACCTTCTTTTTTAGGTCTACATATTCCTTTTTCACCTCCATTATATTCACTTTGATAGAGGGTTGAAAATTCATTTGAGAAATATAATATTTTCACACTTCCTTCATTATTTATAGATCCATACATTTAAAATATATAAATGTTGGATCTTTGTGATCCTCATAATGGATAATCTAACATGATCTTTTAAACTTAAATCATCGACCACCTTGTTCACTTTCCCGGGTTGGTAATGTATTGAGAATTCATAATCCTTTATCAAATCTAACAATATTATCTAGATCATGTTTAAATATTGTTTTAATATATATTTAAGACTTTTCTGATAAGTATATATATCACACATTTCTCCCTAAAGATAATGATTCCATATCATTAATGAAAAATTTACCACGACTAATGCCAAATCAGGAGTTGGGTAAATTTTATCATGAATATTAAACTATCATGAGGCATATTCTATAACCACGTTATTATGTATAAGAAAACATCCTAATACATTCTTGGATGAATCAATATAGATTAAAAACCATTCTTCACTATAGGGTAATGTAAGAATAGGAGTGTTGAGTGACCTTTTATTCAGTTCCTTTAAATTTTCTTCACATTCATCTTTCCATAGGAACATGACACCTTTATTAGTTAACTTGGTCAGAGGATTAGATAGTCATGGAAAATTATCCATAAACCATCGAAAATATCTAGCTCAACCATGAAAGATACGGATCTCAGTCACTGTGGTTGGTCTAGGACAACATTCAATAGCCTCTGACTTTGATAGTTCTACTACTAAACAGTCTCTTAAGATTATGTGAAAAAAAATGAAACATTTTGCTTAAAAAATTCACACTTTTTAGAATTTTAATATATGTTATACATCCTTATGGTCTTTATTACTATTCTCAAGTATTCTTTATGCTCTTCCTTTCTCTTTTAATATATAGGAATATCTTCTATAAAGGCCACCACAAACTGATCCAGATTATATATAAAGACTCTATCAATTAAATCCATGAAGATAATAGGGGAATTATTAAGAAAAATTACATAAATATATATTAATAATTTCCAAACCTTGTATAAAATTCCATCTTGGGTATATCATCCTTCTTGACCCTCAATTGATGATATCCAGAATGAAGGTCAATATTGGGAAAGTATTGAGCTCTGCGCAATTGATCAAACAAGTCATCAATATGGGGAAGAAGATACTTGTTCTTGATTTTGATTTTGTTCAACTAACTATAATCAATTAAAATACACATTAATCCATCATTATTTTCACAAAAATAACAGGTTCACCCCATGGTGACCCACTTGGATGAATGAATCCCTTATCAAGGTTTTCTTGGCATTTCTTCTTCAATTCCTACAACTCAATCATGGATATTATATAGGGAGTCATTGAAATTAATGTGTAACCAAGTATGTATTCTATTGAAAACTCAACTTCATGTTTTGGTATAACGATTGGAAAATATTTTGAAAATACATCCATAAATTCTCGAACAATAGGAAGAATGTCAATATTTTCAAGAAGCATAATCCCACAAACATCAACTAGAGTGGAATCATAGACATGGGATGCATTCATCATACCATTAGGGGTTTTCACTTCCAATTCAATAGATAATTATTTTTGTGCAATATTAATACCCTTAGAAAATTATTTAGATATGAAAGAGTCGGTAGATCCAGAATCAAATAAGACATTATATGTTCTAGAGTATATGTTAAGTGCACCTTTCACCATGTTGTTATCGCAACCCTCATTATAAATAGAGATTTCATGTGATTTCCCCTTATCCCTTAGATTAAGAGGTTATTTACATCTATTATCATCACCTACACTTGGTTTTGGGTAGTGGTTATCATAATTCCCATTCTCCTTACACTAATAGCACTAGATCATGGGAGGTGTATTTTGTTCTTATTTTTATCCATTTTCAATATTTTCTAACTTATTCCCATAACTTTGGAAGTCAAATACCTAATTCCCATTCCTTACATACTTAAAAAATTTATTAGAAACCTTAAGGAAATTTCCTCCATGCTTCTTCCCACACTTAGATAATATATGAAAGACCATCTTCTTTTCTTCATTGTTTTTATAATTTCCTCTAAACTTCATCTTCCTTTTATTGTCAAAAACATGGGATTGATAAGTAACTTAAACCTCCATTTCAACCTTGAATTCAAAATGCACAATATATTCATAGCTACTAAAGTCTATTATGTCCAATTCCCTTATGAGAATTTGCTTTAAGCCACCAAAGAACCTACCAGCTTTACTTTTGGATTGGATGATAATTCCGGAAGTATACCACACGTCTTGTGAAATTAGCCTAATAGGTACCAATAGATTCATCATCAATTTTCTTCAAATTGAGGAACTCTTTCTCCATCTTGGTTCTAATAATAAGAGGAAATTAATTATTGGAAAATAACTTCTTAAACCCATCTCAATCTATAGATTCAATCTTATCTTATTATCTCATATTCTTGATTAGAGCCCAACACTGTTATGCTTCTCCTTCTAATTGTTAAATAGATAGAATGAATTTATCATGCTCAAAACATTATAAAATAAATAATATTTTTTTATTATTACTAATATATTGTTCCAAAACAAGTAGATCAAAAGTCCCTCTTAAAAAAGGTGGATGTTTCCTCATGAAAGAATCAAAATAATATTGTTTTCTCATTTTCTCATTTGAAATTCCACCCTGACTTATAGCTTGAGAAAGAAATATGAGAATATTAACATGATTTTTCATTCCATCACCAATAGCATTTAGTTTCTTGAGATGAGAATCGTTTCATTATCCATTGCAATCACTATTAACATGGTTTATTTTGGTTCCAACCATTGACTAAAACCAAAATCATAGAGTTAGAAATAGTTATCATAATGAGGAACCACATAATATTAAAACATCACTTATAGAATATCTAAATTATGACACCTTATTTAATTTGTGAAACCTTAGGTTTATCCCAGATTATTCATTGCCATCTTCTATTCAAATCCATTATAATGTTTCTTGAAAATTTTGTGAATTTCCAAAACATATCCACTGAGAGTGTCAAAATAGATTTTTAGAAAGGATCATTGTTGTGTATAATATTACCCCAAGATATTCCTAAGACATATTTTTATAGTAGTTAAACCTAAGTACATTTTTTCTAGAGCCACATCCACTTATGGTTTCCAGAAAAGGATGTATTGTTAGGAAACAAATCACTCTATCTTTTACCAAAATTCCAGAAAAGTTTCCTATACTTTTCATTATCCTTAGACTTATACTTATACGTTTCCATAGACTTATCAACAAGGATTCCTTTTCCAAGTTTCAAAAGGTTATCTAAAAAATTTACCTAATACCAACTATAAAAACTTTTGATTTTTATATATTACAATTACATAACATTTTCAGAATACGTAAAACATTATAAAAATAGACACCCAAAGATTGTATTGGTTTAGTTTCTTTGGAAACATGGAAACTTAAACATTTGTACATAAGTGAGCTACATTATTTCCCTCTAGGTTCTTATTAACTAGCAATAATCTTAGACATATCAAAAATAACACATATCTTCATAACTTAGGGGAAAGAAAACATAAGAAGGTGTGAGGTCATATTATTAGTAACTTTAAACAAAGGAAATATGTAAGCATGATCATGAACATAAGGGTATGATAACATTATCATGAAAATAAATGATCACACCCTACATATAAAAGATTATAAACATGAATCATGGCATAAATATTTTCAGTTCAAAAGGCATGAATCATAAGGGATTGGATAACTTAAGATATGAAAGAATTTCATAGTAATAAAATATGGAATTGTGGAAAACACATAAGCATATAATACGGTTTCTATATTATTCAAGTCATCACTGGAAATAACATCTTAGTAGTATGTGTTCAATCCCCATACTATATTGGTAGTCATGGTTCACTCCCATGGAAATATTAGTAGAATGAGTTAACTTCTCATACCATATTGGCAGTCATGGGTCACTCCCATGGCCATATTAGTAGTCAAGGCTCACTCCCAAGACTATATTTGTATATCTCATTAGATATAAATCTTTTCCCAATTCATTGGAGGAATGATATAGGTCGCACCCATTTCATAATGAAATCATACATACATGTTCCAGAAGATCATTAAAAATCATATCATAACCAATGAAATGAAATGGGTATCATAAAAAGGTAATCATATCATAACCCATAAAAAAGATAGAGGTTTAATAATTATTTCATCAAAATCCTAACCCGTTGAAAGAAGTGGGATTCAAAAGTATATAACCCATGAAAGAGAAATAAGTTTTATAAACATCATTCCATCAAAACAAAAAACATTCATTAAAATAATATGAATGGAAACATTGAATTATTTCCCTATAAAGATATGAGTAACACCAATCGAATTCATCTTATATGGTAAATAATTTTGATATATCCTTTAAAAACATTTCTTGAGGAAAATATTATTTCTGCATTGAAAAACACTTTTTAAAAGATAAAACATTTTTCTATAAAAATGGATTTAAAATATATATAAAGGAAATTAATTTAAATGATTCTTAAAATATCATTAAAATAATTATATTTTTTATATAACATGTCAAATGTAAGTATATACACATCAATAAAGAATGTAGGCGTATAAAAAAAACATGTGTCTCAAAGAAGGCAAATTGAGACAAAACTGTCTTATCGATTTGGTAACTTTTAAAACATTAACCCCATAAAATAAATACAATAGAATGGATATGTAAATTACAAAAATTTAATAATAATAATCATATAATAAAATCTTGGTCAGTATATACACCACAAAAAATAAAATAGTGGTGTCTAATACATGTATCTCACAAAAATAAAAAGTGAGATGAAATTTCACTTACCTTGTGTCTTGACTCTATTTGTAATCGAATAAGATTCCAGTATAATAAATTTAAGATTATTATAAATGTTTTACAGAATAATATTATTATATATAATACCATATTTGGTTTATTATTACTTTATATTACATGCTTTTTAACAATTCTATGTTAAGGTTTTACTTCGGATAATATCCGGTTTGTTTCTCGCATGTGTCTTAATTTGTTATGTCATTGGTCCTTATACTTATATAATTATTTAAATAATGTAAAAAATGATATAAATATCATTTATATTCATTATAGTTTTATTAAAATAATCTATATGATATATAATTATGAAATTGAATACTCTGTTTATGGAGATGGTAGGTCGTACGTAGGCACGAACACTATTTATGTCTTATTATCGTATTGAAAGAAAGAGATTAAATGATATATATATATATATAATTATTAAAGTATAATTATTATATCATATATATCATATAATTTCACTAAAATAATCCTTAATAAATTCCTTTTAGTATGTGAATGAATCACACAACTTTGAGAGGGCGGTTGTCCACACTTCCTCAAGTGAAATTATCATATTTACACCAAATATAAAGTATAAGTAAATGTGTTGTAAAAGGATTAAATAAGATAAAATACATAATAAATATAATATATAAACATATATAAACATATTTTCTATCATAATTGCTACCATGATAGACATTAATGAAAAAATGATTAGTCATCGTTTCATGAGGCGGTAATTCGATGTAAACATAAATAGTATGTTTGTTATCCATCATATGGAAGTGTGTGTAAGTGTAGGTATAAAACATTGAAAAATATAATTATTTTTAGGATACTGTTTTTTTGTATAATAATGTAATAAGGAGAGTTTAGGGGTGGAGAATTAAAATAAAATAAAGGATCTTGAGGGACGATGTTACCTCTTCTTTGGGTAACTCCTTTCGGTTTTAACCAAACAGATTACATGGATTGATTTTTGCCAAAAGGGGGATTAAAATAGTAAATGAGGGATTTTGGGAATTGTATTGGGAATATATTGGTGTAACCGAAGTGGTTTGAGAGGTGTGAAGAATGGGGGATAGGTGGTGGCTTTTTCTACTAGAGGAAAAGGACTCACTTAGTATTTTTTTTTAAAAGTTAGGTATACCAAAGTTTTTTCCTAAAAAATTCATTAAAAACGTACCAAACTAAATAATTTAAAGATAATTGGAGAATAATGGACATACAATGGGTTTTAAATAATCATCTAGTTTGTTTTGGGCAGTATTTTTAAGTTTTAGTTCTTTGTTAACCAAATTTTTCACTTCATTGTTGTAATTAATTTTAACTAATTTCACTAATATTTTTTTTCAAAAACTAAGTTTATATTATTAAAATACATAAATTATTATTATTACTAATATGGAATCTATTTTTCCAAATTAAAAACACATAAGTGGTATAAATTAATTTAAATGTAATCCCACAGACAGGACAACACTGTTGGTTTTTAAAGTACAAAATAATTAAAAGTTTGCCAAGTTTTTATATCAAATTTAAATGTAAAATTGGTTACAATGTAATAAATTGGATTAATTGATAAAAATTAAATCTAATTACACTTTTAAATTAATTTAAATTTAATTTTACTTTATAAATAGATTAGATGAAAAAAATTTGAATTAGAATTTGGTATTTTTCATTATTCATCCAAAAATGAAGTTTCTCAAAAACAACCCAAAAATTTATCCTAACATAAAATTGAAATTATGAATTAAAAAATAAAGTTTAATTTATCAAATTAAATTTATAAGTTTATATAAAATAATTTTTTTTATAAAAGTACATAAAAATAAGATTATTTGAGAAAATAGTATTTTTAATCGTATATGGACTTTCCCAAAAAATTATATCTTCCATTATTAAAAATATTTGAAAAGTAGTTATTAATATTATTTTTATTAATTTTAATATCTAGTTTATAATTATCTCATTTAAATAATTATAAAAAAATATATGTTTCATAGAAACTCAATGTTGTGTGTATCGTATGCCAAATCGGTGTTGTGTGTAATATACACCAAGTCGGTGTTTCATGTAACATATGACAATATGGTTCCATGTGAATGAAATGTTTGACTTATTGAAATTAAATATGTTAATGAATGTTAATTCATATTAAAAAGGTCCCTAAAAAATCAGGGTGTTACAACCCTAGTGGTGGCTCGATAAGGGAAAGGATTCCTAAGAGGTGTTTGGCTTGGGATAGAGTTGACGTAAAGTTTTGGTTGCCTTGAGAAATATTGTGGTTATTCATTAGCATGTCTTAGTAAATATATGTGTAGTGATTGAAGTCATTAGGAATTAAATTTTTGCATGAGGGGGAAGGTTTGGTTCGATTATTGGCTATGTTGGACATGTTGTTTCTAGTTTAACTTTCAGTGGTGCAGTAATAGTTTTATTAGATTATATTTCTTTTATAATGAAACCCAGTTGGTGGTATTGTGGTTTTATTGGCTTGTGTGGGGTTTATCATTTTTATAGAAGAGCATTGATGGTTCTCCGACATGTTGGAACTAATATGCGAGAGGATCGTGGTTATTGGTTTAGGCATGTTATTCTAGGTTCATTAGGTCTTGATTTGTATGAGAATGAGTTTGGATATACATTTCGGTTGTACAGAAGCATGAAACCATTGTTTTTTTGGGTGATTTTGAATATTCTGGTGCTCTAGGATAAGTGTAAGGGAATTACTGTGGTAGGGAGCACACCATACCCCAATAGAGGATGTGTTCCTCACTATAAGTGGGTTTTTGAGTATAAAGGGTGTCGTTATTGGTGATACTAGAATAAGGGGTGGTTATTGTTTTTAGGTTGGTGCTCGAGTGTGATTTGGATGTTCATGTCCAGTCCTTATGTTTGGTAGCGAATGAAGAATGGGATGTAGAGCTTGATGTTTTGTTGTGGAGTGATGGTAAGGATACTCCAATGGATGGGAGAATACTATCAAGCATGGATAAACAACCTTCATTTTAGAGGGGTTGTAGATGCATCGGTACTTGAGGTGAGATCAGGTCAGTTGGTTACCACTAAGGCCTCATAGGGGTGGGAATTCCTATGGTGGGGAGTTTTTAAAAAAAATTCTTATTACATTTTTTGAGAAACCTATGAGTGATTTTAATTTTTATTCTTATGTTATTTTAAGGAGGAAAATTTTAATTTCTCATAACAGTTAATCTCAAAATAATTTTATTACTACATAATTTGTCCCAGAATAGAGTGTTTACCCTATTTTTGTAGTTGAGTGGAATTTTGAGTTGGTTATATTTTAATGGAATATTTAATATTTATTTAATTAAATATTAATTATTCTCACATGTTCTAATTGTAACACCCCGAGATTTTATAAAAAATATTATTTTTAATTTCATTAATGTCTTGTGTTGTACGCTACACCAAAAGGAGCTTGCAAAACACACATCCTTGACTTGTCTTGCATTACACGCAATCGCGACCTTCCTCGATAGCGTTTGTAGTACGCAATACCGAGTTTCAATAAACAACGATATGCTATTAAAATATTATTAAAACTATCTATTATGAATAGTAATAACCACTTTTTGAAATTTTGTAAAATGGACTTCATTTTTGGATTCGGAATATCGAAATTAGCTTAGGGTGAAATTTTGGTACTTTTCGAATAACTTTCATATTCTGATGAATAGTGAAAATTACTAAATTTTAACTAAAAACAACTTTTTTAATCGAAATAATTAATAGTGATAAATTATTAATTTGAGTGGTTTTAAAATATATTTAGAATATATTTTTACAATTTAATACAATGTTGTTCATTGGATGTAATTTCACATTTAAACCAGACATAAACAAGTGTCAATCTTTTGATAGTTATTATCTCTTAAAAACACGCTATTTCTTTTGACGACGAGAATTAATTTTTAAATTAATTAATGAAACTGATATGTTTTGAATTAGGTAAAATAGACATCATTTTTTAGTTCATAATATCAAATATAGCTTAGGCCTAATTTTTGGTATTTTTCTGGAAACTTTCATTTTTTGATGAATAGTGAAACCACTAAGTGGTAGTTAAAAAAAGGAATTTTTCATAAAACTTAATTTTACCACTTCTGTCAGTGGAATTTCAAAAATCCGAGAGACACGGTTGATTTCAGTAAGTAAAATGTGGTTCAAAGAGATGAAATTAATTTTTGGTGAATAATAACTTTTTACTTTTTTTACCATGATTAAAAGTAAATAGGGAAATTAAGGGTAGAACTGATATTATTATTACCCTAACACATGTCATAATTCTATTGGATAAGTGTTATTCGACCAAAAACAACCTTAGGAATAAAATATGACCATTTAGGCCCACTTTGATTATATTGGGACATTTATTATTAATTTATTTAAAGAATGGTTAAAATAGTTAAAATCAATGTTTAATAAGTAAATAATTTGTAATATAGGGTTATACATAAGATAAATTCGACTATAAATATTCATTAGAATGATAAAACTATTTCCTACATAATTATATTTTATTTATAACTTTTAGACATTAAATAAATTAATTTATGTATGACACAATTATGATGCAGTAATTACTATAATAGTGAAAAATTAGAATAATTTATATTATAAATACACAAATAAATATAATTTGAGACTTTTTATGAATTAAACTAATTTTATAGGTTAATATGGCATGTTAGGATTCATTTAATTAACTTTGTTAGAAGTAATCATTCTCTTATGAGTTTCACAAAAATCAACTATTGAATAGTGTCAAAATTGACATAAAATAGTTTTTAAAACAAATATTATACTATTGATTTTTATTTTATTCCTAAAAATCTATGGTTCGGCCAAGATACTTATATCAAGATATTTGTATCATTAATGGACCACTTGAGGGTCGCTTGGATGTATATGGTAACTTTATTAACTATATAATATAAAAATACAAAGTGACATGGTAAATGTCAATCTAATTAACTAAGAGTTAAAACATTAAGATAAGGTTAATATAATGACCTAAACTTGTCTAAATTCTATTTAATGAGAGGATTTAGACCCTTCCCCACATTATCTTAGAAAGAAATCAATTTGGAGCTATTTAAATCCGAATTTGACTTTATAATAAAATAATATTTTTAGTTATTCCAAAGGTGCCCCTCTCCTCCCTTATAAAAGGGCACCTCCTCCCTCTCTTCCTCAAAGCACTTTGAGCCTTCAAGATCGGCCAACCCCTGCCAATTTCTTCTGTCCACTTCTCTAGAGACATCATAGAGGTCCTGGTCTTCTTCAAAGACCAATTTTAGTGCCCTAAAAGAAGGTCTCAAAGAAGCGCTTCAAAGAAGAGGTAATGCCCTTTACCGATTCTTTCATTTTATTTATTCTTCCACTTCTTCTTCTTTAGTTGTTTCATCATGAAGTAATAACATCAGTATCACTAATATACTGATATGTTATTATATGTATGAAACAACCCTATTTCACTATCTATCCATCCTACGGAAAATGAAATCACCGCGCGTGCATACGTATGGAATACCGTCTCCACGTCGTGGTGTAATCTATTTTCCACCACCACCTTACTTGGATGGGTATAATGGTGTAAATAATGAATATATATGATTATTGTAAATTGATATTGATTCTGAAATAGTATAAATACACTCCAATACAATTCCACGATCATGGGAATGATATCATCGCTCGTGCGTACGTACGGAATACCGTCTCCACGATGTGATGCGACTCGTTCTACATGATCTTCATTGCATAATGATTATATAAATGAATTTAATGAATTTAATGATCTATATTACACTAATACCATTCTGGAAATGAGGTATCTATAACCTAAAAAGAAGAATACGAATTTATTCGACAAAACACGCATAAGAACAAAAAGTAATAAACACCCGAATAACAAGTAGCAATGAAATATTACTAATAATAAGATAATAATATGACCATATATGATATAATAACAATGAGTATGATTCTGGAATAAGTCAATAACATTATTTAAATCATTATACAGGAGGTTCGGACACTTACGAAGCAAATCGGACCTAAGGTAAGGGAAATATCACAATCTCATTTTTATCCGAGATTGTTTATACTTTGAAATTTACTAGGGTGTATTTTATCATCCACATCCATGTTTCATCAATATGTAATATTATTTACATCCACATAAAATTGATTAAATCTAATTTTACCCTTCGGTGGGTTTTTAGTAAAAGATATTAAAGGAATCTTTTGTCGTTTTTCATACAAGGTACTTTTTGACTTTTCTGACAAAAGTACGAGAAGAATGTTTTTTTAAACTTATATGGCATGAATGTATTTTTAAAACATTATTTCCAAGAATATTCCTTTACAAATTTTCAAGTTTATTTTTAATCAACTTCTTTTAGTTTATAATTGTATGACATGTTAAGAAAGGAAAAGTGTTTTTGAAGTAGAAAGGATATTTTCCTCAATAATGGAGTTCAAGTGTTTTATCAAAATTATTTTACATCTATGATAATATAAGGTTATTTTTATATCCCTATTATTACATTGATTTGATTATGTTGTGATGGAATTATTTTTATGAATTCCTTTATCTTATATGAATTGTTTTATGATGTCATGTAGTTTAAGAATCCCATTTTAATTACATGGGTTATGCAATGATGTATGATTTATGATTTCGTGGCACACATAAGAATGGTATCATTATGAGATGGGTGGGACCTATATCTCCCTCCAATGCATTGGGTATGGATTTTATATCTCATGAGATAGACATGGCTAGAACGGAAGGTTAAACCGGTTCAGTGAAGCAGGACTGAAATGAGGAATGAACTCGGTTCATAAATGGACTTTGTCCACTAAGATAGTCTTGGCAATGAGTATTGACTAATAAGAAATGATTATCTATGATTATGTGTGTACGCCACAATGTTTAATGTTTTATGTTATGATTATTGGGATTACATTTCACTACTAGGATTTATCCTAGGTTATGATATTATGATCTCTTTTGCAGGTTAAAATTTCCAAAATGTTATGTTCTTATGAATATGATGTGATTGATATTTCTTTTGTTTACCCTTACTGAGCATTTGAGCTCACCCTTTTATGTTTTCTTTTCCCCAGGATATAAAGAAAGGTTTTATGTAAAAAAAAGTAAGATCTTTATGGGAGATGTTGATGATCTTTCACCACGATTAGAAGATTATATTCCGAGTTTCCAAAGACACTAAACCATTATGGTCCTTGTGTGTGTGTTTTTGTTATGTACTAAGTATTCCGAAAAAGTAATGTAATGTCCATGTACGTTAAGCTTCGGGTCTCTACAGTTTGTATCAGAGGAATGGTTTAGTCAACTTTTGGAAACTAGGATGCAAGAAATTTAGTGAGGTCCCTAGAGATATGTATAAGGTATATCTAAGGATGTCCCTATGGTTAAGTACACGTATAGGTTATAGTCCTAGAATTGCGCTAAAGATCTTAGAATTTAACCTAAGATGTTAGTTATTGAGGGTACTCCCCCTTTGCTATGTTGTTTTCTCTAGCATGATTTTTGCCTCTCACAGAATTCTTTTTGTGTTTTAGTTAATGGAGGGAACCAGAAGTAATTCGGTTAACATTGAATCCAATGGATAAATTGGTGACTATGAGCAACAAAATTATGTAATTTCTAGATAGAAATATATTGTGATTATGCCGAATCAGTCGTCGTGATATATGATTAACAAGGTGAAATTTAGTGGTATACCTAATTCATCAAAAAAGAGGAAGATAGACTATTATGCATGTTCGCATGTTGAGGAGCATAATGAAAGGAAGAATGAGATTTATAAATAATGGAAGAAGAACCTTGAGGAATACCTCAAATGGAGGGACTGATGTTATCTGTGTGGAGAAAAGGGTCATAGAGTGAAAGACTGTTATGGAGTTCAATGTATTATTTGAGGAGAACATGGGCATTACCCAACTCAATACCCTGACCTATAAAGTTACTTCTAAATAAAGGAAGGACTTATTACAGGACAATAATTGAAGAGGATGGATTGAAGTGTTTATGTATTGGTATTCATGAATAATGTTGTTGAGGTACTTTTATTGTGTATTAAAATATTTTTGTATTATTGTGGTTTTCAATAATTTTAAGGTACCGGTAACCGTGAAAAGTGATTCAAATATTTTGGAAAGCAGATGATATGCACATAATGAAGGGATAAAAAGAAAATGAAATGTTTGAAATTATTCATGAGCTCATGATTGATATAAGGACTAAGTGATATCATGGTTTGAGTATATAGAATTTTGAGGATTTTGGTATGTGGAAAGTGTTTACTTTTAACTGCATTCATGTTTTCACTATGGTTCAATTAATGGGTATTAATTCTTCAAGAGAATACATGATTAAGGTATCCACATGATTGTAATTTGACCATCAAGATATATCTTATGATATATTGGGGATAAATGATGGCATTCACGTGATTGTTATGTGACATTTCAAGTAATCATTTTCCTTATACTATGAGCTTGGACCAAAGTATTTTAGATAATCCTAAAGATTGGAATGAATTATATTGGACATAAGTTAAGATTGTTTATGGATAGAAGTTTTTTCGATATTATTGATGGGATGTTATAGTAATATAGTTTTAGAAAAATCACAACCTGTAGGACCGGCGACAGCCCATCGCGTCGGACAAGGCTATGGGAATCAAACCCACAACCGAAGTGCGGCTGGCCTTTATCGCCTACCACTGACCTACAGGAAGTCCCTATTTAGTAGAAACTAGTTTTATTATATTAATCAGTATGATATATGAAGTATAAGTCCATTTTAGGAACCATATATGATTAATCTCACTATAGATGGACTTATGTACATTTTGATAACTTTTCTAACCTTTTGTTTGAGACAGATGGAATGGCCCATCATTCTATCACATGATCTGCTAACACATCACGAATGACAAATTCAACTTAATTTCTTTAAGATATGAAGTGGAAATTGTCCAAAGAATGACCAACGGTGAGACTATACCAAAATCACGAAAGTATTTCTTCTAATTCCAATTTCATCAACTTTAGGGAAATGATCTTGAAAACAAAAAATGTTGTCCTAGTGCTCTTATATCTGATGAATCAGATGGTACCTTATATCATCACAAATTTATGGCTTTGGGATTGCTAGCTTTTCCATAGCCATGTTCTCTACCACTCTCCATCAGAACATGATGGTTAGATTTCTCTTCCATATCCATATTTTCACCTATGTGGAAACCCAGTGATTAGTTTATTTGGGTAACCGTTACGTTTCATACTTTTGTTTTTAAAGATTGGTTTTGGTATTCCTTTTTACAATGTGGGTTTCTATCAAAGAAACTTTCGAATAGTAAACCATATATAACCCCGATGAATTTCGAGGGCGAAATTCATTTTAAGGGGGCTAGAATGTAACACCCCGAGATTTTATGAAAAATATTCTTTTTAATTTCATTAGTGTCTTGTGTTGTATGCTACACCAAAAGGAGCTTACACAACATGCATCCTTGACTTGCCTTGCATTACACGCAATCACGATCTTCCTCGATAGCGTGTGTAGTACGCAATACCGAGTTTCAATAATCAACGATATGCTATTAAAATATTATTAAAACTAGCCGTTATGAATAGTAATAACCACTTTTTGAAATTTTGTAAAATGGACTTCATTTTTGGATTTTGAATATCGAAATTAGCTTAAGGTGAAATTTTGGTACTTTTCGAATAACTTTCATATTATGATGAATAGTGAAAATTACTAAAATTTAATTACAAACAACTTTTTTAATCGAAATAATTAATAGTGATAAATTATTAATTTGAGTGGTTTTAAAGTATATTTAGAATATATTTTTACAATTTAATACAATTTTGTTCATTGGATGTAATTTCACATTTAAACCAGACCTAAACAAGTGTCAATCTTTTGATAGTTATTATCTCTTAAAAACACGCTATTTGTTTTGACGACGAGAATTAATTTTTAAATTAATTAATGCAACTGATATGTTTTGAATTTGGTAAAATAGACATCATTTTTGAGTTCATAATATCAAATATATCTTAGGCATATTTTTTGGTATTTTCTGGAAACTTTAATTTTTTGATGAATAGTGAAACCACTAAGTGGTAGTTAAAAAAATGAATTTTTCATAAAACATAATTTTACCGCTTCTGTGAGTGGAATTTCAAAATTCCAATAAACAAAGTTGATGTCAGTAAGTAAAATGTGGTTCAATGAGATGAAATTAATTTTTGGTGAATAGTAACTTTTTACGTTTTTTACCATGGTTAAAAGTAAATAGGGAAATTAAGGGTAGAAATGATATTATTATTACCCTAACAAATGTCCTAATTCTATTGGATAAGTGTTATTCGACCAAAAACAACCTTAGGAATGAAATATGACCATTTAGTCCCACTTTGATTAGATTGGGACATTTATTATTAATTTATTTAAAGAAGGGTTAAAATAGTTAAAATCAATGTTTAATAAGTAAATCATTTGTAATATAGGGTTATACATAAGATAAATTCGACTATAAATATTCATTATAAATCTAAAACTATTTCCTACATAATGATATTTTATTTATAATTTTTAGACATTAAATAAATTAATTAATTTATGACGCAATGATGATGCAGTAATTACTATAATAGTGAAATATTAGAATAATTGATATTATAAATGCCAAAATAAATATAATTTGAGACTTTTTATGAATTACAATATTTTTCTAGGTTAATATGGCATTTTAGGATTTATTTAATTAACTTTGGTCGAAGTAATCATTCTGTTATGAGTTTCAAAAAAATCAACTATTGAATAGTGTCAAAATTGATATAAAATAGTTTTTAAAACGAATATTATATTATTGATTGTTATTTTATTCCTAAAAATCTAGGTTTCGGCCACGATACTTATATCAAGATAGGTGTATCATTAATGGACCAATTGGAGGTCTCTTGGATGTATATGGTAAGTTTATTAACTATATAATATAAAAATACAAAGTGACATGGTAAATGTCAATCTAATTAACTAAGAGTTAAAACTAAAATATAAGGTTAATATAATGACCTAAACTTGTCTAAATTCTATTTTATGAGAGTATTTCGACCCATCCCCACCTTAGCTTCTAAATAAATCAATTTGGAGCTATTTAAAACCGATTTTTACTTTATAATAAAATAATATTTTTAGTTATTCCAAAGGTGCCCCTCTCCTCCCTTATAAAAGGGCACCTCATCCCTCTCTTCCTCACACCACTTTGAGCCTTCAAGCTAGGCCAACCCATGCCAATTTCATCTCTCCACTTCTCTAGAGACATCCTAGAGGTCCTGGTCTTCTTAAAAGACCAATTTTAGTGCCCTAAAAGGAGGTCTCAAAGAAGCGCTTCGAAGAAGAGGTAATGCCCATTACCGATTCTTTCATCTTTATTTCTTCTTCCACTTCTTCTTCTTTTGTTGTTTCATCATGAAGTAATAACATAAGTATCACTCATATACGGATATGTTATTATAAGTATTAAACAATCCTATTTCACCATCTATCTATCCTACGGAAAATGAAATCACCGCGCGTGCGTACGTACGGAATACCATCTCCACGCCATGGTGTAATCTATTTTCCACCACCACCTTACTTGGATGGGTATATTGGTTTAAATAATGAATATATATGATTATTGTAAATTTATATTTATTCTGAAATAGTATACATACACTCCAATACAATTCCATGATCATGGGAACGATATCATCGCTCATGCATATGTACGGAATACCGTCTCCACGATGTGATGCGAGTCATTCTACATGATCTTCATTGAGTAATGATTATATAAATGAATTTAATTAATTAATATGATATATATTACACTAATACCATTCTGTAAATGAGGTATCTATAACCTAAAAATAAGAATAAGAATTTATTAGACAAAACACGCATAAGAACAAAAAGTAATAAACACCCAAATAACAAGTAGCAATGAAATATTACAAATAATAAGCTAAGAATATGACCATATATGATATCATAACAATGAGTATGATTCTGTAATAAGTCAATAACATTATTTAAATCATTATAAAAGAGGTTCGGACACTTAAGAAGCAAATCAGACCTAAGGTAAGGGAAATATCACAATCTCATTTTTATACGAGATTGTTTATACTTTGAAATTTGCAGGGGTGTATTTTATCATCCACATCCATGTTTCCTCAATATGTAATATTATTTCCATCCAACTATAATGGTTTAAATCCAATTTTACCCTTCGGTGGGTTTTTAGTAAAATATATTAAAGGAATCTTTTGTCGTTTTTCGTACAAGGTACTTTTTGACTTTTTCGACAAAAGTACGAGAAGAATGTTTTTTTAACTTATACGGCATGAATGGATTTTTAAAACATTATTTCCAAGAAGATTCCTTTACAAATTTTCATGTTTATTTTTAATAAACTTTTTTTAGTTTAGAATTTTATGACATTTTAAGAAAGGAAAAGTGTTTTTGAAGTAGAAAGGATATTTTCTTCAAGAATGGAGTTCAAGTGTTTTATCAAAATTATTTTCCATATAAGATAATATAGGGTTCTGTTTCTATCCCTGTTATTACATTGATTTTATTATGTTGTGATATAATTATTTTTATGAATTGCTTTATCTTATATGAATTGTTTTATGTTGTCATTTTGTTTAAGAATCCCATTTTTATTACATGGGTTATGCAATGATGTATGATTTATGATTTTGTGGCACACATAAGAATGGTATCATTATGAGATGTGTGGGACCTATATCTACCTCCAATGCATTGGGTAAAGATTTTATATCTCATGATATAGACATGGCTGGAACGGAAGGTTAAACTGGTTCAGTGAAGCAGGACTGAAACGGGAAATTAACTCAGTTCAGAAATGGACTTTGTCCACTAAGATAGTATTGGAAATGAGTCTTGACTAATAAGAAATGATTCTCTATGATTATGTGTGTACGCCACAATGTTTCATGTTTTAAGTTATGATTATTTGGATTACATTTCACTACTATGATTTATCCTATGTTATGATATTATGATCTATTTTGCAGGTTAAGATTTCCAAAATTTTATGTTCTTATGAATATAATGTGATTGTTATTTCTTCTGTTTACCCTTACTGAGCATTTGAGCTCACCCTTTTATGTTTTTTTCCCTAGGATATAAAGAATGGTTTTAGGTAAAAAAAAGGAAGATCTTTATGGGAGATGTTGAAGATATTTCACCACGATTAGAAGATTATATTCTGAGTTTCCAAAGACACTAAACTATTACGGTCCTTGTGTGTGTGTTTTTGTTATGTACTAAGTATTCCTCAAAAGTAATGTAATGTCCATGTACGTTAAGCTTCAGGTCTCTACACTAATGGTGGTATATCTTGAATGAATCCTTATATTGAAATTCTAATTTTTTGGTTGAGTAAAAAACATTAGGGTTCTATGAATAGTGTAAACTCGTTATAGGTTTAATGGATCGAGTCTTGTCAGTAAAGCAGGCATTTTATTTTTTTTATTTTTCTTTTATTATTCTTATAATCTCCACCATTTGGTTTTTACTTTTATACATGAGATATTAGAGGGGGTTTTCCCACTTTATATAGGAAAACATAGAAAATATGAGGGATAGGGGTGGATAGGATTCATTGTCTTCATTAATAGGGACCTGGATCAAGTTATAATGCCTTTTGGGTGAGATCCCAGTAATAAAAATTATAGTTTTATATATAATGTTGGTAATTGTTTTGTTTTTATCCATATATCACCATAAAATGATTTGTTTATATTTTAAAGAACATTTTTTATTGTTTGGAGTTCCATGAGAGACTCATTGGGGTGTTTCTAGGTGAATCAAAGGTTTCAGATCATTTATATGGGTTTTTGTTCCAGTAAAACGCAATCAAACAATATTTAGTTCAAGAAAACATGTCACGTTTTCTTCCATTTGGGTACATGGTAGAAGATGATGGTTATACAATGTGTGTGTTTAGTATATTCCATGTAGTACCACATGGGTGGTATATGACCATGTTGAATACACAACTAAATCTTATGTGAGTTAAATGAATAGTGGTTGTATAGGGTACTCGGCTAGAGGTGATGTAGAGAAACTCAAGGTGTGGATAGGTACTCAGACAGGCACCCCATGGTGTGGCACATGGTCATGTGATATACATGGATTAAAACTATGTGAAATACGTTGCATGATCTCATGTTAAGTACTTAGGTTAACCCCACATAGGGTACATTAAAAATACCAATATGTGGGTTTCATGGCATGTGTGTGGGAGATACACCATTTTCTAGGTAAGTACATACCAAGTCATCTTTATGTTCGCAAACTAGTGATGGTGTTAGAGGTATATTTTGTGTATATGAGGTGCATATGGTGTATTATCTTCTTAGAGGGATTCAACTTGTTTTCACACCCTGGAGACATAATGAGTCTTGAATAAAGTCTATTCTAAGTGTTTCTCTATTTAGTATGTGGTTGTAAGGATTTTGGGAGTAACTTAATTCAATTATTATGATGTTTTAGTGAGTTTTTTTAGGATGGGTAGGGTTTAGTAAGAATTATTCTCATGGGGTTTTAGATGATAAGTTCTTATGATAGTTTAGTTATGGTGTTAGAACTAGGTGTGGGTGGTGATATTTTCAGAAAAATTGGCCTAATTTTTCCATGTAGTTTAGTTTAAATTTATTTGGATAGTTACTAGAATGTTGGATCAATTAGTGACTTTTCTTGGTAGTTACAATGGGTTTATGGTGAGTTCATTTAGTATTTCTGGTATGGATTTTTCGTTAGTTTCATTCGTTATAGTTTGGTTATAGAATTTTGGCTGGGGTTGAATTATGGGGTGTTGATTATAGCTGGGTAATGCTCAGTAGGGGTTCAGGTTGGTATTAGGGACCTCTTGAGGATTCCCTTATGGGTATGGTGATGTTAGAGGATGCCCTTATGGGTGAGGTGTTGTTTGAGGTTTGAGTTATCTACGAGAGAGGTTAGATTAAATTTCTTACGATGGTATTTACATGAGTATTTGGTAATTTAATATGATCCCCTCATAGGGTTTCCTCTCCTTATTGATATTTAGAGGATTTACGAGGGTTCCTTGAGATCTATTTACCCCGAGAGGGTTGGTACTAATTTTAGTAGGTTTCGTTGGGGTTTGGTTTAGGCTTTTAGCCAACCCTTTTCTCTTGTGACTTACTGATTGGGTGTTTAGGTTGTTCCTATTAATTTTTTATATTTGATAGGGGACCTTTTTTATATTATTGTGTTATGAATTATCCCTGAGTTTTATTAGAATCTCTCTTATGTTAGTTAGACATTTTTAGGAGGGCCTAGGTAGCTAATGGATGATCTGGATGACATCACACATTCCCCCTAGTTTAGTATTATGATTTTTAAAATTTGGGGCCTGCTAAATTTGGTTGTTCTCCTATGATAGAAGATAGATGTGTCCATGAAGATGGACTGAGCTTGGGACTAGTCAGGTAGTATATGTCGATGTATCCATTATATCCTAACTAGTTCTACATGGCTCCGGGGAATATGATAGGTTCTCTAGTTGTATCAACCCAGAGGTTCGTATTGCCAGATTAGATCATACCATTGGATTCCTAGAGCTCAATATATGTTTTTGTATGTTTTGGATGCCTAGGGTATGATACTAGGGTATGAAATTCATTCCAATTGTTTTCTTAATGTTTTCGAGATTCCATTTAAATTTATCTAATGTGTATGATGTGTGATTTGTGGCTTAGTGAGCCATGTTTTAAGAGTTCTCTAGTTTTGGATGAAGTAGATTTGGTTTTTCTTGGGTGGATCATTAGGACTTAATGATTTATGGTGTTTTATTTTATTTAGTTTTAGTTTTTTTACTTTATCCCAGTTGTTATTCGATTAGGATAATCATATCTTATTTACATGAACTTGTTGTGATAGAAGATGTTAGGTACCACCACTTGGGGTGGCCTAATGATATTTATTTCTCACCCTTTGTATGGTAACCTTGGTGTGAATACATTACCTTATTTATACTTTCAGTTTGATCACACATTTCACACTGGATGTGGATGATCATTCAGTGATTCACTTTTCATTTTAATCACTAGACCATTATGTTCAAATGATTTTTAATTTTAAATTCAAGATATAATAATCAATTTCAATTCCAATTTTATTTGTTTAGTTAATATTAAATACTATTTAAATGGTAAATTTCAATTTGTTTATGATTACATTATTGGTGTAGGTAATTTGGAGAGCCCAATACTAAGTTCAAGAAAAACAAGCCAAAACTGTATGAGATCCCCAGAACACACGGTGACTAAACCCCACATTATGACTAATATATATATATAATTAGTTTGAAAATATATGTGTTAATTTAAAAACATCTGGATAAAATTATATGAAAGATCAAGTAACCCAATTTTACTATGTGGTGTCCCAAAATGATAAATCATTGGATACAATCATCATTGTTCATACTGTCAAGGTCACCACAGTAATTTAGCTATATCTCAAGCTATAAACCTAAAAATCCTACTAAATTATTTTTTCAAGATATTTAGGTGGTGAGGAAACAACTTGGTATTTTTTCCAAAAGTTAGATAAATATATCTGGTCACCAAATTCCTTGATCCATGTTGTTTTTGAAATTATATTTGTCCAAAAACACCATTAAATTTTCTAATAAACTATAATCATGGGTACGTAATTTGTAATTATAATCAAGGAGTTAATTTCTACTATTTTGGAGTCTTAAATGATTCATAAAATCATCTTATAGATTTTGGATCTCTAGGTCATCATAGGGAGAGATGAAATGAATAAGGTGACCCACTTGATCCTCCTCCTCCTAATTCCAAGAAAAATGTTGGTTATCATTATAAGGGAGACATGTTCATGGAGAGGGAGTTCATTAACTTTTTTTCTACTGATTTAGTTTAATTTATGTGTAAAATCATGTTATTTTTTTTGTATCTTAATATTATTATACTTTTAATGAATTATTTTTTTTTACAATTACATGAAGCATGTTTTATTCCAAAACCGATTAGTTTTATATTTTAGATGATAATCTTATGTTGTTATGGTTGGAAAACAAAAGGGAATTTTTTTCTCTCAAATATATGAGATATATTAGTATTATTTTACATACCTAATTATATGAATAATATCTAAACCTTGAAAAAGTTATTTTTGTTTCAAGGGTTGGTTCTAGGGAACCATTCTAAAGGGACAATAGAGGAATCAAGATACTAGAGTAAATCAAATAATTCCATTAAAAAAATGTAAATTTCATAACTATGAACTTTTTATTATGTTTTTTAAACAATAAATTATATCTTTATCCTAATCCTTTTTAAACACAACTCATTTCATAAAACATTTACTCAAATGATCATTGTTTTTTTCTAACTTTCAAACTATTTTCAACCCCTATGTTTTAGTTTTTTACAAAACATATCAAAAATTGAAATTCTAAACCTTGATATATAATTTAAGGATGACCTGGGGTATACACTAGGCTATATTAAATCTTTTAAATCCTTATTAATTTTATTTTTTATGATAGTTCTTTAAAATGTTTATGTCGTTTCTAGGGAGCACTTCTGTTTTTAGTGTGTGTTTTTTAAAATGAATTTATGAATTTTTTTAAATATTTGTTTACCTCATTTACACTCTTTAAATTTTGTATATAATTTTTTTATTCTAGATACATTTTTTTTTGTTTTTTCAACAATGAGTTCTTCTTTGGGTGAACTATGTCTTTTATAATAATATAAAAACAATATATTTCATCATTAACACTGAGACACATAGTACGATCCTTTGAAAGAGAACAAATAACCCATTAAAAAACTTATACACCATTATTATTTTAAAAAATAATTCTAAACTAAAATAAACTTGAATGAAATTGATTAAAATAACCATACATTAAAAGAATAACTTCACCAAAAACATATATTCAACCTATATATATTCAAATATAAGGAAAATAACTAAAGATGGAACTAAAATCTAGTGTAATTCAATTATGACAAAAAATTCGTGAAATTTATCAATAAGGCCCCCATAAACACTTAAAAGAATTATATATTTTGTTCTCAACATTAAAACATGAAAATGTGGACAATGAATATTTAAAACTTAGGGATTTTCCATTTTCTTTATAAAACACTACAAAAGACTAGCTATAATATGTTAACTCCACAATTAGAGTTTGGGAAGAATTTAAATTCCTTTTTCTTGAAGAATAATTCCCAATATCTTAAATTAAAAAATAAGAAAATAAATCAATGGAATAATACAATCTAAAGGGGAACACATCATGAATATTAATAATGTTTTAAAGACATTGTGTAAATTTTACACACTTCCAAATTAGTGATCAACTTATAATACAATAATATTATTAAATTTCAATTCATATTTGTCATAATATGATTTATATTGGTATAGGTGGTTAACTAGATGACAAGAAACCAATCATTTCCAGGACCCTCTTTGAAAACATGGCATAGAACACTCATAAATTTAGTTTGTAGCCTATTTTACCCACCATAGGTGTATATGAGGTGCAATTATATGAATTTGAGAAGAAGTTGGACATGAATTTTTAAGACGTAAGTACCTTACTCCATCAAGTTTCTCTTTTATTAGGGAAATACCAACCTCCTCTTCCAGTTCATTGTTGTATATGTTCCATAGAAACTCACTATTCCAACCAATACCCTTAGTTGAGATATCCTTCTAAGAGTTGTGAGTTAATCTTCCCAGTCCACCCATATAACCAATCCATATGGAAACAAATGTCAGAGCCTATAGTAAAGGAGGTATTATAACCAACCATATTAGTCTTGGATCTACCTGGGGAAGAGTAGTTATCCTTCACCACCACCCAAAAAACCTCAACCATTACAAATTACTTTCCAAAAACCTCGTCTAAAACATAAACTTATAATAGAATAAATAATTAAGGAAATTGATGAGAATAATCTCCAATTCAAAAAAAATACCCAAGATACCATACAAAACTCAAAACGTAAATAGGAAAACTCACCAACTCAGTGGGTGAAATCCATAATTAAGGGTCAGGTAATATTCCTTCCCAAACAATGTTCAAAACTAGGGATAAGTCAAATATTATTTATATCACCTTATTTAGTGGTATCCAACTTAATATCCAAATAAACCATCCATTAGAGTCATCCTCACCTAATGAAACTGCCATTCCAACCATACCTAAAGATCAAATGACAATAGAAACCCTAATAAAATAATGAGAGTTTATTTTTAGAAGCCAACAAGGCCAACCATTCCTCTTCCAAACCCACAAATAGACACCTAAAAAAGGAAATGAAAAGAAAATGAACTTGATAATGAAATCTTGGAAACATTCAAAAATGTGTAGGTTAACATTCCCTTGATTGTTGTTGTGAAGCAAATTTCATGATATATCATGTTTCTAAAGGATATGTGTGCACAATTAAGGTAACTTTGAGGTGATGAAAATATGATATTGGGGGATAAAATTTCAACATCAATAGAGCTATCATTTCCCACTAAATATATGGATACTAAAACATTCAAAATGTCATGCACCATTGGGTAACATTTCTTTTCTAATGATATAATTGACTATGTGTCTCTATAAATGTGACCCATCACCATATTTTCTCTTCATTATTGTTTCAGGAGCTCAATCCCATAGGAATAATTGTTCAACTAGAAAACCAGAGTACCACACACTCTATTGGCGTACTATAGGTTGTTCTTTTGAGGGTAAAGAACTTAAAATATCCTATATATTTTTATGTGATTAAAATGGAATATGCTAGTATGAATGGACAAAGCCAAATTATATTATGGATATGCTTCTTGAAAACATAAAATATCATGATTATTGTACACAATGTTATTATATCTATAGAGTTTTGTAGTGACATTGTTATCTTCAAAATCCTTAAAGCCATGAAGAACCCCAAGAAGATCATTCCTCTCCTTTAGTTAATTTAATTGATATACTCCCTTTCCAAAAAAAACTTCTCTTCATTCAACCAATCATATTCCTGAGTTTTCATTACTAATGTATATGTTAAGTAATGTTTCATATGTTTATTTCTATAAAGGTCTTGAAAAATTTTGTTCTTATTTAATAATTTATTATTTCTTATAAAATTAGGACACAATAACGATCGATGATTCTGGTTAGCTTATAAAATAATACTCCTCTTCAAAATATGATACCATTGAGTATATGATGAGACCATAGTCCCCTATCTATCTTTTTAGGTCACATTAATCTAAAATACCCCATAATTTTAACTTAATATTTAGCATTGAAATTTATGATATTCTCATATTGATAATGGAATCAAGTTTCCTATAATCCTTTTTATTAAACTCCATATAGATCATGAGGGTGAAGATTGATATTTTTTGGGAGTATAAACAAATATTGATATGTAAACTTGCTGAAATTCCCACTATTATCCCATCAATTTTCATTCATTATATATAATTTAACAATGAAGCTATGTCAGTGAGGCAAGGATAACTTCAATTAAACCCAAACATCTTTGATTTCATTAAGAAATAGGTAGTCAAATTATTGTATATTGTAATAATGTATCCTATCTATAATATTCAATGGGTTAGTCCAGTGTAGATAGTTCTAAAAAATTGGTCTGACAATATTCAAAAATGAAAATAATGAATTTGTAGCAACTCATGTGAAAAGTTAAGGGCATTTTTGTATAGACTATCATTGACTAAATCAATAGACTATGAAGGACCATTTCCCATTTTATTTCATTAACCAAATACTATAGAGGTTAGTGGAAAAGTTCTATTACCATTTCATATATGATTATTCTAGATATGTTCAATTCCATATTTCCCCCAAGGATTAGGAAAAGACACCCTTCAATTGACCCTTTTGGCCATTTTTATATAGAACTATTCCCTTTAGTCTGTGTAATGATCTAGTTACTTTCCAGATATACATGGTTAGTATTTCTTTATATTATCTATATAATTTCATTGAAGTATTCATGGATGATTTCATTGTCAATAGTTCCTCTTTTGATGAGTGTTTGAGTAGCCTGAGTGTTTTTATTTATTTTCTATTAAAAAGCTATTGTATTAAATTGTGATAAATTCCATTTCATGATGTGATAAGTGGTATTACTTGGACACATAATTTATAGGGATGACATCCAAGTTGATAAATCAAAATTTTTTGTCACTTGTTCCCTAATATTCCCTAAATATATGGGATGTGTATTATTTCTTATGAAATTCTGGATTTCATCACTATTTCATTGATAAATTTTGTAAGACTTCACTCAAACTCTTCTAGTTACTCTAAAAAGAAAATGAATTTGTTTTTGATAAAAACATTGAGGATTCTTTTAAAAAATTGAAATGGAGTCTCATGTCACCACTGATAATATGAACCTCTGGGGGGGGGGTTCTATTTGATCTCAATTTTTATGATTCCAACTGTATAGATTGGGTAGTATTATCACAACACATTGATTGAGCTCCACATTTAATTGAATATTCCACATGCACATTGGAAATTTCCCCGAAAAACTACACCACAATTGAAAATGAATTTATTTTTATTGGGTTTTCATTGGATAATTTTTGTTTATATATTTTTGGGTAAAAAGATATTTTGTATTTTGACCATGAAGCCCTTTTATATATCCTTAAGAAAAAATAAAACAACACAAATATAATTTATTGGATTCTCCTCCTTTCAGAATTCAATTTCCAAAATTATAGATAAAATAGAAGTAGTAAATGTAAAGACCCAGACCCTAGTAACCCAGATCTGGAGCCTTACATTATTACAATGGAATACTTATAAGATTAAAATCCCAATGGAATGATCATTTTAGTAGCATTGAACAACTAGATACATAAAGTATACCCTTATTACAATGAAAAAAAAATATAAAACATAAAAAAAAGGAATGTAAATTCATCCTTAAACTCGTTCAATAATTTCATATTCATAACCTAGGGAAAGGATAGAAAATAAAAGGGTAAGCTTATATACTCATTAAGGGATAAATATAATGGAAGCCTTCATGAATCAATAATAAATAAAACTTAATTAATATGGAAATGAATATATATAACTAAAATTCATTTAATTCAATAAAAAACTTTTCAATCACGATAGTATAAGTTATAATCATTGTGGAAATGTAAAAGATTGGAAAGAAATTCCATTTAATCAGTAAGAACACAATATGAATTCACGGATAATATAATAATGAAAATCACTTGGATAATAATGAATAAAATATTAATGAAGGAAATGCTTAAAAATTTGGAAACCATGCTCTTATAAATCATTGTACATTTAACATCAAGACCTTTCATAATAGGTTTTAATCATTATGGGGAAAACCCAATTTAATATGGCCAAATATGTTATCTCATGAGACTACTGATTCATTGAGGGGCTATCTATAACTGATCCCCAACCATGTCTGTATGTCCAAAAAATTCCGAAAATATAAAAATAATCACTTTAATTCATGAATCAATATGAATTTTCAACAAATATCTTTATTGAATAAAATATATAGATTTAATATTATTTCCCAAGTCAATCAAATAACATTCAAAGTAAACAACATATGAAAAATTTGAATACAAATTT
The DNA here is from genome assembly GCA_963277665.1 of Viscum album. Classification (NCBI taxonomy): domain Eukaryota; kingdom Viridiplantae; phylum Streptophyta; class Magnoliopsida; order Santalales; family Viscaceae; genus Viscum; species Viscum album. The sequence goes on along the minus strand of OY728123.1, from coordinate 937,969,077 downwards.
ATAAATAATCATATCCATAAAACAAGAAATTTTAATATTTAATTAAATATTCAATGAATAATGATCATAAATAAAAATGAAATCATATACACTGTATAAAAAAATAGGTGCATAACATCAAAAATATGCATCAAGGAAGATAATTGAGATGAAGTACCTTACAATAATCATATAATTTATAAAATAAATAAATTATATGTATTAATTTTAAATACACATTAAAATTTTGAAATAAAATATAATATAAAAAAGTCATTTTACACATAACCATAACATAACATAATCAAATGAAATATAATTTTAACACAATGAATGAAAATTGAATTGAGAAATCTTGTACCACTTTGTAATCAGCCAAATCATATGCCCCATGAAAGTAATAATTATCAAACAAAAAATCAATACCATGATTATAATGAAATTAATGATATGATAGATCGAATTTCAATATAAATACACAATAAAAAACAAATTAGTAGTGAAAAAGGCATATATCTCATAAAAGTAAAAAGTGAGATGAGAAAACCTTACCAATTTGTAATTAGTTGAATTGCATGCCCTGTGAAAGTAATAATTATCAAATTAACCATTGAATATCACAAATACAATTAAATTGATGAAATTATATATCAAATGAAAGTATACATACACCACACAAAAGAAATTAGTGGTGAATAAGTCTTACCTCAATGAAATAAAAGTGAGATGATAAATCATTACCACTTTCTAATCAGTCAAATTGTATTCTCCATAAAATAAATTATTATCAAATAAATAATTAAATTCCATGAAGATAATGGTATTAATTATATGATATATAAAATGGAATTATACACACCAAAAAAAAGAAACCAGTGGTGAATAAGACATATTTCTCATAGAAATAAAAAGTGAGATGAGAATAACCCTTACTAATTTGTAATCAGTTGAATTGTATGACCTATGAAAGAATAACATTTAATGAATATTTAAATAAAATAAAATTTAATATATTAATTATATAAAATAAAAAATTGTAAGTATATACATCAAAAAAAGGAAATAATTGGTAAATATTACATATGTCCCATAGAAAGAAAAAGTGAGAGGAGAAATCAATACCTCATGACCAAAATCATTCTGCACGTGTACTTAATATTCTGAATAATAATATTAGATTCATTAATTACTTATGTTCATTTATGGCCATTTATAGGAGTTATAATGTTTAATTTCATTGTTGTAGTAGTGTTCGTTTCATTTTTTTATAGTCAATTACCTTCTGTATAATTATGGGAGTTCTTGTCAAAGGAATGAAAAAATACAGAAGTTAAAATTGTTCATTAATAATGTACTTCATTAATATTAAATATTATCATATATAATTTGTTTATATGGTACGAATATGATTCATTAGATAAAATGTTGATGAAAAATGATTAGTTTATTTTCATTATTTTTATGACCATCACAAACTAGTATCATTTTATTTAATATTATGTTTATGTACTAGTTATAGAACATTTAATAAGTTATAATACACATATTATAAACTATTTTAAGGATAAAAATGGTTTTATGACCACCCTTGAAGGTAGTAATGAAAAAAAACTAGTCGTCTATGTAGGTTGTGAATCAACACCTCACAAATGGTGTTATCATTTTTAGGATTAAAAGGAGAGAAGAAGAGACATGATGATGGATATTCCAATTAAAAAAATTCTAGAATATGAATGATACTGGAGTTATCATTTCACCTTTTATAGGTGGTGTTAGGGGAGGATAAGAAAATAAAAGAAATTAAAAGAGAAACGAGGGTTTTACCTCTTGAATATCGCCTCCTTGAGAACCACCTTAAGGCACTTGGAAATGGTATTTTGTTGTGAACAATAAGACCATTAAGTGAGGAAGGGTATTTAGAGAGGTATTGGGTAGAATATTATCAAGATCCAAGGCTCATAAGCTCTGAGGAGAAGGGGTTATGAGGTGCAATATTTATAGTGGGAGGAGAGGGGTGTTTTAAATTATTTTATTCATTTTTTTTATTTTGGCACAACACTATCAATAGTGTTGATTATTGTAAAATATTATGGTAACAAGTGAATTTAAATTCAAAATATTGGTTTATTATATCATCCATCATCCAAAATTCAGGTATTTGGCTTAAAATGTTAGATATCGTAAATTACCTTATTTCACTATTCACCAAAAAATTCAACTATTTTAGAAAAATCCAAAAACATCACCCAAATAATTTTATAAATGAAGATTTTAAAAATAAAATCCATTTTATAAAAATAATGTTCTAAATATTATAAATATAATTTTTAATTAAAATCATCATTTATTCAAAAACCCTATTTAAAAATTATAATTCATTTTATGGCATTTTGAAAAATTAATTAAGGTCTCATAAAATTATATGATAATTATAATACAAAATGATATTAATTTATGAATCTATTTTATGAAAATAAATTTTCTTTTAAAAAATGATATTAATTATAAAATTCTAAATAAACATTTACATTTGACAAAAAATACCCTCACATAATTAATCATTTTTAAAACATTTATATACTTATTATATGATACAAATATTTCATATTTTCATTTATGAGATACCTAAATTTTATTTATAATTTCATAGGTGAGGTTATTATTCTAATGGAAATTTTACTATTCCTAATGGTCACATAACTATTTCAATGGTCATGTTAATATTTAATAGTTTATCTTGTTTTTTAAGCCCAATGTTGATTGAAATGTAAGCTAAAGAATAAATTTAATTGATTTAATAAGATTAAAACCATAAAAGTTTTGGGTGTTATATTCTCCCCTCCTTTAAAAAGTTCATGCTCAAAAAATTTCATGAATATTTCCTTCTAAATAGATGAGGGTAGTTCCTCTTCATTACATCATCAGGTTCCCACATTGCTTCTTTTATTTTATGTTTCTCCAAATAACAATTTCCAACTGAGTCATATTATTTCTCAATACTTGCTCTCTAATTTCATGAACATTGATAGTCTCTTCATAGTAAGAATAATCAGGTTCAAGTTCCTTTTCTTCATAGGTGGGTACATGATATGGTTCTAACATGTACTTCTTTAACAATGATATGTGGAACACATAATGAAATTTGGAGAGACATGGTTGTATTTATAATAAGTAGGCTACAAATCCAATTATTTCCATAATTTCATATGGTCTGATGTACCTGTGGCCCATTTTCCCTTTCTTACGAAACCTTATGACACCCATCCATGTAGATACTTTCATAAAGACAAAATCTCTCACTTGAAATTATAAATCCCTTCTCTTGTTGTTTGAATAACTCTTTTTCTTACTTTGAGATGCTTTAATATGATAATGAATAGTCATTACCTTTTTCATTGCCTCTTTAATAAGTTTTGGGTCTATAAGTTTTATCTCACTAACTTCATCCCAACAAGTTGGAGTACAACATATCTTGCCATATAATTCTTTATATGGTTCCATTTGAATACTATAATGGAAACAATTATTGTATAAAAACTCTACTAAATGTAAATATGGATCCTATATACCTTGAAGGTCAAGTGATAATGACATCATCATGTCTTATAATGTTTTAATAGTCCTTTTAAACTATCCATAGGTTTGAGGTTCATATGAAACACTTAGAAGAAGCTCATTATCAAAATAATTTTGAAGACTTTTATAATTTTGATGTAAAATGAGGATATTTATCAGACATAATCAACATAACTGTACCATGAATTATTAAAAATTCATTAATATAGAGTCTTTCTGAAGATTAAGAGATAAAACTTATCTTGTAGCAATAAAATGTGTCGATTTTGGAAGGAAATCAAGAATAACCCAAATCACATCATTCTTTACAAGTTTCCTTGGTAGTCTTATGACAAATTCCATCATAATGTAATCCCACTTCCACGTAGGAATAGGTAGAGGTTGTATGAATCACATTGGATGATGTCTCCCATCCTCCACTTGTTTAAAAACATTTCATCTTGAGACATAGTCAGTAATTTCCCACTTCATATTATTCCATAAAAAAGTTTCCTCTAGATATCTATACGTCTTGGTACTACCTGGGTGTATAGATAAATTTGAGCTATGAGCATCATCTAATAGTTACATTTTTAGAGAATATATTTATGGAAAACATAATCTCTTGAAAAAAATTCATAATCACATCCCCATACACAAATTATTTCAATTTTTAGTCCTTAATGACTTTAATTTTATTCTGAAAAATATCATCATCAGATTGAGAACATTTTATCTTCTCTATTAAATATGGTTTAACAATCATTTCAAAAAAGAGGGATATTTCCCCTTTCTTAAAAATTCCCATATCCATGTTTACTAAATTGATGATCATTGGATATCTATCAATCCTTATCCTAGTCATAACTTCATTATCTTTCCTACTCAATGCATCAAAAACCTTATTTGCTTTCCATGGGCGGTATTTTATTGATAAATCATAATCCTTGTGTAAATAAACCCATCATATTTTTCTCATGTTGAGTTTTTTATGTATAAATATGTATTACAAACTCTTATTATCAATATATATCTGACATCTTCCACCACTGAGATAGTCTCTCCATATCTTTAAAGAAAATTTTACGGCTTCTAACTCATGATCATGAGTTGGATAATTTTATTAATAGATCTTAAACTGCCTAGATGCATATGCAATAAATCTATCATTTTATAAGGACCCAACCAATTACATTCTTTTATGCGTAATTGTATGTCATAAAACCATCATTTACCAATAGTAGAGTTAAAATCAAAGCATTGAAAAATATTATCTTCAATTCTTCAAAATATTCTTCACAATATTTTTTCCATATGAACTTAACCCCTTCACGTGTGAGCTTGGTTAATGGGTTATACAATCCAGAAAAATTCTGAATGAAATGCCGATAGTAACCTAATAAACCAATGAAACTACATACCTTAGTTATGTTCGTTGGTGTATTCCATTCTTGGACTCCCTTTATATTTTAAAGATCAACTGGGATTCCATAGAGAAAATTTGGCAAAGAAAATAAATTTTATGAAGTGAGAATTCAATCTTGCTAAATTAACTATATAACTATTTCCCCCTAAGAGTTTGAAGAATAATCTGCTAGTGATTCTAATGGTATTCATAGGTTTTAGAATATACTAGGATATAATTAATTAATACCTCCCCAAAATAATCGTAATATTCCTTGAATATTATGTTCACCATATCCATTAAAATCGAGGGTGAAATAGTAAATCCAAATGGCATTACTATAAAAACATAATGTATGTACCACATATAAAAAAGGGGTATTCATAATATCTTTCTTATTTTCTTACAATTGATGATACCCATAATTAAGTTCAATCTTCAAAAAATATTGAGCTCCATGAATTTTTTCAAATAAATCATCAATATGGGGAAGAGGATACTTTTCCTTTATTGTAATAGCATTGATTTCTCCATAGTAAATGCACAGCCTCATAAATCCATATTTCTTCTTAAAAATTTAAAAGGGGCTCCCTATGGAAAAAACAAGCGTAAATAAATCCATTATTAATAAAATCATCTATTTTCTCAATGAGATCCACTAATTCCACAATGGTTATTCTATAAAGAGTCTTTGATATTGGTCTTACATCAAGGATTAAATCAGTGGAAAGCAAAAATCCACATTCTGAATAGTGTATAGGTAATTTCTTAAGAAATATATCATTTTATTCATGTACAATAGATAAATTTAAAATTTAAATATGACCTCCTTCATCCCTATATTTTTTTCTCTTCCTCCCCAAGAATTTCATTCAGTAGAGTTACTGGATGTGGATCTAGATAAGAGTTAGATAATGCAGTTTATTCTCTAAAGATAAGTAATTCTACATCTTCTGCAAAAATTATAATTTCCTTCTTCTTACAATAAATTTTAACATAATATTTTGAAATCCAATCCATACTAAGGATTTTATCAAATTCAACCATAGGTATGATGATAAGTTCAACAAAAAAAGCATGTTTCATTTCAATAATGGAGACTTACTAATAAATATATTTTGCAATGATACTTACCTTATGAGTTTTTATTAACAAATCCATTATTAAATCTAAATTTAAATATCTAATTTTTTTAGAAAACTAGGTATATATAAAATAGTGTGATGATATTAAATAAAATAAATCATTGGATAAATTTGATGATAAGATTAATATACATGCTACCACATCATTGGGTACTTCTACCTCACCTATAGTGATCACATAATATTGTACATATCCCCATAGAATCTTCTATTGTATATTCCCTTGATGATTGGTACACTAGTTTTAATAATTCCCCATTTATTTATAGTTTAATCACTTAATATAATTAGTTTGTTTCCCCTTACACTCATGACATAGATGACCCTTGTATCCACACTTATAAAACACTCTTATTTTCTTCAGACATTTTCCTAGATGTTTCTTCCTATAATTATCACAAGATTGAAAATGATTCATTCCTATTTCCTTCATTGTTGATTTATATTTCTCTTGGTTCTCATACGCCCTCTTCGTCTCTTGATTTCCTTTGAATATATAAGTTATATAAAATTATTTTTCTATTTTGATAGAACTTAATACTATTTCATAATATGGTGAAAATATTTAGCAAGACTATAATGTTTGGATACATGTCTTAAGACCTTAACGGAAATTATCAATATATTTTTCTGAATCGTTTATGTAATTTTTAGCGTACCTGACTAGTCTTGTGAAGGTAGCCTCATACTCTGCAACACTCTCTTATTCCTTTTGATTTATGTTAAGTAATTTTATCTTCATTTTAGTTAATTTATCATCAGGTAAATATTCATAGAGGAATGGTTCTTTAAAAGTTATCCATTCTATGAATTTTATTTAATCATTCTTCTTAGTGTTCTGGATCAACAACCACCATTGATCAACATCACCATTGATGAAATATATCTCTAGTATTAAATTTTCATTTTCATTTCATCCTAATGCTATAAATATCTTTTCAAGGGACTTTATCCATTGATCATATACCCATGGATTAGTATTACAACTAAAAATTGAAGGATTATACCACATGAAATGATCCAACATAGGTGTAGTATCATTATTCCCCATAACCAGAGTAAGTTTTTCGAATATGGTCATGATCTTCTCGGATCCAACACTAACTGTGTTGACTTGATCAGTGGGGAAATCCCTACACTTTTTTCAGTTATTGATTCATTTCCTTCCATTAGTAGTAATTACTAAATAATAGAACATACTAATTTATCCCATAACCATCATGATAATTGATCCAAAAAATAAAAATTCTTCAAATGGTAATGGTTTTTAAATACTGTAAGAAATTATTACAGTTCTCACACTGGTTATGTTTATTTTTAAATCTATTTCCCATGATTTGTACTAAAATTGATCTCATACCAAATTTAAAGACCCAAACCCCAGTAACCTGAAGCTAGAGCCTTACTTTATTACAATTTCATATATACAAGATTCAAATCCCAAAGGGCTGATCAGTTTAGTAGTCTTGAAGAACTAGATAAAAAATTGTTCAATTATTACATTGGTAAGAAAATATAAAACATAACAATGGAAATTAAATGATCCTTTAACCCATTCAATAATTTCCTCTTCATAACCTATAAAAAGGAGAACAAATAAAAGGGTGACATTAGAGTATTTGTAAGGGTTAAATAAAATTGAATATTTAATGAATCAATAATAAATGAAACATAATCAATATGGAAAGGTATATATATAAATTAAATACATTCCATTTGATCAAAAAATTCTAATCATGAGAGGATAAGGCATAATCATTACAGAAATATAAAATTTTGGAAAAAATCCATTTAATCAAAAACTTGAGAATAATTTGAATTCATGGATAATATCATTTTGAAAACCACATGGACAATAATGATTGAAATCTTAATAATGGAAATGATTAACAATTTGGATTCTATGATCTCAAGAATCATGGTACCTGTAAGGTCAAAACCTTTCATAAGGCTATAATGACATATTCTTAACGTATATATAAATTACATCATTTTTTCAAAATACTTAAAACATTACACAAACATAAGACCAAACACTGTATTATTATAGTGCCTTTGGAAACATGGAAATGTAAACACTGGTACATCAGTGAGATAAATTATCTCCCAATAGGTTCTCGAAGACCAGAATCCCTCTTAGACATACCACACATAAAATATATCTCCATACCATGAGCAAGGAAACCTAAAAAGGTGTGATCTTATATGCTCAGTATGGGTAAAAAAGAGAGATATGAAAGCATAAACATGATTATAAGGGTATGAGAGTGTGATCATAACATTAAAAAATCATACCCTAAATAATATAAAAATGAATCATTGAATGAAGGTTAGCAGTTCATAAGGCATGAATCATAAGTAAATCAAGAACATAATCCATTAAATCATAACATATGAGTAAGACATGGAATTTTTGGAATACAAATAAGCATAGAAAATATTATGTTAAGACTACCTACCAATACCTTCATAAAATATTAGACTTGGTATAATCTCCCATGGTCTTGCTTTGAGAATGGGCTAAAAACCCATGTTCCAACTTATTTTAGTTATTGGGATACAACTCATTTACCCTCTTACTATCATTCTTGGTCTACAACATTTATACCTATTTACATTCAATATTGGGCTACAACTCGTGTACCTTATTATTTTTGGGATTGGGATTCAACCTATGTGACTTATTATTTTCGGTATTAGTATAAAACTCTTGTACCCTTTGAGATCATATACCATTTATCATCACCCAATCCGTTGGAGGGGGATATTGGTCCAAAACATCTCATAATGAAATCATATATACGTGTTCCACAAGATAATAAAACTTTCTTCATATCATTACCCATAACAAATATGGGTATCATAAACATCATATCATAACCCATGAAATGAAATGAGTATCATAAAACTTTCATCATATAATTTCTTATGGAAAATAGATAGGTCTCATAATCATTTCATCAAAGAATAACCCCAGAAAATAAGTGGGTTTCAAGAGTATATAAACTTGAGAAGAGAAATATGTATCATAAAAATAATTCCATCAAACATAAACCATTCAAGAAATAATATGAATGGTATTCATGGATCATATCCCCAGTAAATCCTAAAATATAATAAATTTTTTCATCTTAGATGGATAAGGATATTGAAATATCACATGGAACATTTATTAAGTTAAATATTATTTCTTTGAAAATCATTTTCATAAAATGATTTCTTTGAAAAAATAAAAAGGAATCTATAAAAAAATTTGAAAAAAAAATTCCTTGAAAACTTATAAAATAATATTGAAAACATTTTGAAAACTATTTTCCTTAAAAACTTATAAAAAAATATTGAAAACACGTAAAAAACTTTTTAAATGTAAAACATTTTGGAAAAACTTTTACTATGAAAACCTCTTTGAGTTCAATAAAATTTCCATAATATCAGGAAAAAAATTTCTTTAAAAATATATTTATAAACTTACATATAATATATTCAAGTATATAATAGTCATGATGGATGGTAAGTCCATACATGTTGAACATTCCTTTTTTACCTTCAAACTTTAGAAAAGTGACTTTTTTTGAAAATGAAAAAGTGGTTCCTTTTGAAACTAATTTTTAAAATGTTATAACATGGGTAAAAATTTCATCTCAAAATAATTGGAATATAGTAAAAAAAATTGAAAATATTTTCAGAAATCACGGTTTTGAAACAATATATATTTCTGTTTGAAAGGACAAATAATGTCAGATTTTCATAAAAAATTTCCTTAATTATCTTAAGTACCATAGAGTGTGAAATGGTAATAATTCATGAGGAGATCATGAATATACAAAGGGGAAGAAAATTCATTTGTTATCTTGAGATAAGTGTTATAATATTTCATCAATGGAGGAATAATCATAAACAATCTCAATAAATGATGAGATTGTTTAAATAAACTCTTACCACTTAGTAACATTGAATTATACTCCCCATGCAATGAAATGAAATTAAATTAATCTGAAAATGTAATTTAAATAAATAGTTTCATTATATAACATTTCAAATGGCAGTATATATACCTTGTAAAATAATATAGGTGCATAACATGGCATGTGTCTCAAAGAAGGAAAATTGAGAAAACAATAATTTACATATTTGGTAAATTTTGAAACAAAAACCCCATGAAATATATATCATAAAAATTATTTGAAAATAATGATACATTTAGTTATAATAATCATATAATATATCCATTTTTAGTAAAAACACAACATATAATAAATGGGTTTTTAACATGGATAGTGTCTCACAAAAAATAAATGTGAGATGAGAAAACCCTTACTACTCCAGTAACTCTTGAATCATGATCCCCATGAGATAATAAAATCATTTTAAATTTTTAATATTATTAAATAAAGAAAATTAATGATATAACATGTAATAGGTATGTATATATACCACATAAATGAAGTGAGTGGTGAATATGTCATATATCTCATGGAAAAAAGAGTGAGATGAAATTCCCTTAACTTAAGTATTGAATTTATCTATACTATTAAAATATTTTGTATAATAAATATAAATTGATTATACATATAACATATAATATATTAATATATATAATACCATATATGATTCACTTATGACTTTATATTACCTATTTATTAACAATTCTATGTTAATGTGATGTTTCGGGAAATAATCGCTTTATTTGTCATACATGTTTTGACTTGTTATTATTGATCCTATTACTTAGACATTGATTTAATTATTTAAAGAATGTAAAAAATGATTTATATATCATATATATTCATTATATAAATATTTATAGTAATCTATAAAACAGATAATTATTAAATGAAATACATCATTCATGGAGACGGTAGGTCATACGTACGCATGAACGATACTTCCATTTTATTATCGTATTAAAAGAATGTATACAAATTAAATATAGGTATATATATGTATAATAATTCCATTATAATTATTATTTCATATATATAATATATTTTTACTAAACCAATCCTTAATACATTCCATGAAGAGTGTGAGTGATTCACGTCGCTTTGAGGAGGCGGTAGTATAAACTTCCCCAAACGAAATTATCATATTTACAAAAAATGGAATGTTTAAAGGTTTATGTTATAAAATAATTAAATAAGAAGAAATAAATCATATATAAAATATATATCTTATAAAAATATAGTTTCTATCATAATTTCCACTCGTGATATGTGGTAAAGAAAAAATGAACAACATTGTTTTGTGAGGTGGTAGTTCGTCGTACAGAAAAAGGTATGTTCATTACCCATTAGATGGAAGTGTTTTTAATTTCTAGTAAAAAACTTATAAAAAAAATATCAGTATATTTAATATATTTTAGTTATTATATAATAATGTAATAATAATATTTGAGGTGGCAGTAGAGAAATAAAATAAAAGAAAAAATCATGTGGAAGGATGATACGTCTTCTTTGGGAAAATCCTTCTAGATTGCACAAAAGAGATTCCTTGGTTGGATTCCTACCAAAAGGGAGGATTAAAGGTGTAAGGTTGGATATTTGTAGCATATTATTGATTATTGGGTGTGATCCAAAATTATTTATAGGTGTGAACAAGTAGGAGGTGTGAGTGACTTTTTATAGTGGAGGAGGAGTTGCATTCTTGTAAATTTTTTAAAAGGGAATTCCACCCACGTTTCTCCCATGTCATGTCACTCCAATAATGGAAAAAATTATATATAATGAATGATAGGGCCAAAATATTTTTATCCACTTTTTTGGACAAGTTTATAGGTCATTTTGGCCCTTAAGTTTAATGTTTAGTCCCTTATTAAACAAATTTTCCTCTTAATAATTGAAATTAATTTTAATTACTTCACTAAAATTTTGGGTCAAAAAAATATACCTTATTATAAATTATAAATTATGATTATTAAAAATATGGAATCCATTTTTATAAATTCCAATTACAATAGTGGTAGAAATTAATTTAAAATTAATCCTGCGGATTAGATGAGAATGTGGGTTTTTAATGTAAAAATGTTCAAAAGTTTGTAAAGTTTTTAAATATAATTTCAAATTGAAATTGATCCAAATAACCTAAATTGGATTAATTTATTTATAATTTATAAAATTATAATTTAAAACCAATTATAAATATAATTTATCGTTATAAATAAATTAGATAAAAAATATTTTTAATTAAAATTCAATAACTTTTACAATTCCCCAAAAAATGAAACTTCACAAAAAATACCCAAAAATAACACTAACCTAATTTTTATGTTTCTATTTCATAAATTAAGATTAATTTTACATATAAAATTTAAAAAACATTTCCTTTATATTAAATTAGTTCTTATATTCATTTCAAATTAATTAGTAACAAATGAATTCAATAATCTATTTTCATATGTTAGTTAATCCTATTCATAACCTTCAACTCAACAGCTATGTTATATCTTATTATATTAAATAATAATATTTTTATTAATATATTATTATTCGGTAAAACTCAGTCTTGCGTGTTATGCATGCCAGCAAATAAAGTCGGTCTTGTATTTAACGCAAGATAACCTAAATGCTCTTTATAGGGAGAGAAAAACTTTATTTTTCTTATAGTGAAGTATTAACGTGGTGTTGAGTATAACTCAAGCCAAACTATGTTATTTAATATTAAAATCCTATTTTTAGTGTTTCATAAAATTATAAATATAAAAAGGAATAAATTATTTTAAAAAAAATTGGGGTATTAAATTCTACCCCTTTTAAAATAAATATCACCCTCAAAATTTTTCTAGGTTATAAAAGGTTTAATACTTGAATGTCCCTTTCATAGAAACCCACATAGTAAAAATGAATACTAAAACATCTTTAAAAATTGAAATCTAGAACCATAATGGTCACCCAATGTAACTCATAACTAGCTTACCACATAATATAACATAGGTGGGAAGTGGAAAAAATGGTCATGGAATAGAAATTTAACTATCAATTTCTGAAGGAGAGTGATAAATAAAAAGGTTAGGAGAAAGCTAAAAATCACATATCCATAAATCTATGATGATATAAGGGGCTATTTGATTCATTGGAAAATATGGTACTAAGATATACTTTTCAGTTTTAGCATACATTCCCTATAGTTGAAGAATTTTCAAGAGAATATATACGTAATTGAATCATTAAAATCTCACCATTTTTATGCCTTGATCAATTTCCTCCTCACCACTTTCTCTAAAAAAGCTGAATTTTTCATTCCTGAAGCACTAGCAGATCAGGAGATCCATGATAAGATATCCCATCTATCATCAGTTATAATAAAAAAACTTTTAGAGTAGGTTATACAATATGAATAAATCCTCATGTGCTGAGATAATTATTTTAATCTCACTAACTTCATCTAAATATTATCTTGAACTTTCCATAAATGGTTAACCTTATAACCATTCCTAAATATGTAAATCAAAATCATTATAAATATTGTCATCAAATAAACATAATATATATCACCCATATGTCACAAAGTATATCTTGGTTTTCACATTCCAAACAAATGAATACCCTCATCGTATATTCTCTTGAAACATGGAAATAATATGAATTACAATAAATCCTTTTGGAAAACATGCATGCTTCCTTATTTCTAAGATTAGTAGATATCTTCCATAAATCAAAGAAGTTTTAAACTTCATCCAGGATAACATAAACCAATTTTTCAACTAATAATTTATCAATTATGAGGTTAAAAATACTATCCAATTTACTTTATCCAAATCAATCATCTCTTTATCCAAGTTAAACACAATTGTTTCAACATCTTGAACACATTAAGGGTTACCTTACTTTATTTCAAAATATCACACTTCTATTAAATACCTTTTCTAATTATTTATCACTATTCAACATATCCTTTTAAAACCTCAATGAAAAACTTATAATGAAAATACTTATATATTTCATGATTCATATAAAATAATCTTTGAATTCCAAACCATGCACACATTATTCATCCAAATTTATCCTTAAACCATTTATCATGCTTAATCATTTTATCCCTTGATTCCCATTTCAAATAATATAGAATATAAATCATGTATTAAGGTTACTAAAACTCAATATAATCATTATTATCATGTTTAATGTAAATAATATTGGAATAACATCCCATTCCTCTCACAATTAATTTTTGGTGTCTTTATCTTAAGTGGTATAGCCAAAACTCATGGACCTTCTTTATTCTCTTCCAAATATTTCCAATTAGGAAATTTATTTTCATCATTGCCATACTTTACATCTAAATAATTCAATGTTAACCCAGTTTTTTATAGTTCCCTCTAGTTAATAAAACCAAAAAGTGTAGGGTGAGAAACACTTACCATAGCAGAAAACCCCATAATCATGAAAAATTATTTATAAAATGTATAAATAATGACACATTATTTAATATGTGAAAAATTAGGTTTATCCTAGGTTATTTAAAATAATATTCAATTTAAATTTTTATTTATGGTTAAAAAATATTTTTTGAATTCCCAATGCATATCCCCCGGGAGTGTCAAACCGAGTGAGTAGAAAGGCCCTTTGTTGTGTATTGTGTTACACTAGAGTCAGGCCTGACACACTATGTAAGAGTTTTTACTCATAGGTATATCTATTATATAACCAAATCCACTTTTAGTATCCGTATAGTTATGTATTTATAAGAAACCACACACTCTATCCTTTACCAAAATTCTAGGACATTTTCCTATACTTTTCTTTATCATTAGACATATCCTTAGAGACATCCCTAGAAATATCCTTAGAAATATACCTATGGATATCAATAATGTTTTATCATAATTGTTTAAAAAATATTACTAAAAATTCACTCTAATTCCACCTATAAAAATATAGTCTTATCATACATAGACATTACATCATTATTGTGGAATACTTAAAACATTACACAAATGGACACCCAAAGACCATATTAGTTTAGTGCCTTTAGAAACATGGAAAACAAATTGGTACATGAGTGTGGTACATTATCTCCCAATAGGTTCTCCAATACCATAACCCCTATTAGATATACCATACATAAAATATATTTTCATATATTGGGGAAGGAAATATGAAAAGGGGTGATCTCTGATGCTCAATAAGAGTTAGAAAGGGAGAAATGTAAGCTTAAACATGAGCATAAGGGTATGAGAACATGAACATAACATTATTAGATCATACCATACATAACATAAACATGAATCATGGAATAAAGGTTATCAATTAATAAGGCTTGAATCAAAAGGTAATCAAGAGCATAAGTCATTAAAGCATAACATTAGAGTAAGACTTGGAATTTATGGCATACACTTAAGAAAAGAAAATATTATGTCAAGGATACTAACCAAGACCTTAATAACATGTTTGTATTATGCTAATCACATGTGTTAATACTTTGGTCTTAGGATAACAACCTATGTATCCTCTTATTCTTTGGCTTATGCTATAACTTTTGTGCCCTCTTACTTTAAGGCTTGGGATAAAACCTATGTACCTAGTTTTTTTTCAATATTGGTCTAAAACTTGTGTACCTTCTTGTTTTTTATATTGGGGCACAACCCATGTACCATATTGTTTTCAGTATTGGGATATAAAATATTCACCCTTTGAGCTCATATATCATTTATCATTACCTAATGCATTGGAGGGAGATATAGGTCCCACCCATATTATAATAAAATCATACATACGTATTCTACAACATAATAAAACTTTCATCATATCATTACCCATAAAAAATATGGGTTTCATAAAAATCATATCATAACCCATGAAATGAAATAATTATCACAAATATTTGATCGTATCATTACCTGTGGAAAAGAGATATGTCTCACAATTATTTCATCAAAGCATGACACATGAAAATATGTGGGTTTCAAGAGCATATAACCTTTGGAAGAGAAACGAGTTTCATAAACATCATTAAATAAAAACATAAACCATTCAATAAATAATATTAATGGTATTTTTTTATCATATCCCCAACAAATCATAATGTATAATAAATTATGTCATCTTAAATTAAGAAGGATTTATAAAGATCACATGGAACATTTCAAAAGTTAAATAGTCTTTATTTGAAAATAATTTTCATAAAAACATTTCTATGAAAACTTATAAAGGAATGATGAAAAAGTTTTGAAAACCATTTTCCATTAAAACTTATAAAATAATCTTGAAATCATTTTGAAAACAGATTCCCTTGAAAACTTATAAAAGAAGCTTGGAAGCATTTAAAGTATTTTTGAAAACATTTTTCCTTGTAATCCACTTTGAATTTAATATGTTTACCAAAATATTATGAAAAAAGTTTATTTCAAAATATCATTATAAAATTACCAAGTAATCTCTAAGGAAATGACAGTCATGATTGAGGGTAAGTCTGTACATTTTGAATATTCCTTTTTCACCTTAAAACTTTAGAAAAGTGACTGGTTTGGAAAATGACAAGGAGATTCATTTTAAATATGTTCTTTAAAAAGGAATATCATGGGTAAAAATTTTCTTTAAACATATTAATATAACAGTAAAACATATTTTAATACATTTTCGGAAGGAACAGTTTTTAAAGAATAGATATTTTTGACTGAAAGTATAATTGAAGTCGGATTTTAATAAAAATATTTTCCTAATCATATTAAGAACCAAAAAGTGTGAAAATGGTACCAATACATGAATAAATCATGAATATAACATTGTAAAAATGTTTATTAGTTATTTTGATATATGTATCATAATATTTCATCAATAAAATCATAATAAGAAACAATCTTGATAATAGATGAGATTGTTTCAACAAACTATTACCACATAGTAACTTTGAATTATACTCACCATGTAAGAAAATGAAATTAAAATAATATTAAAATATCATTAAAAAAATTAGTTCCATAATATAACATATCAAATTTTAGTATATACACTTTTTAGATGAAAATAGGTGCATAACATGGCATGTGTCTCAAAGAAGAAAAATTGAGACCAAATTACTTTACAGATTTGGTAACTTTTGAAAAAAACCCATGAATTAAAGATCATAAAAAAAATGTGTAAATAAACATAAATTTATGTATAATAATAATATAACACATACATGGGTAGTAAATATGCCACATATAATAAATCGGTGGTGAACATGGATTGTGTCTCATTGAAAATAAAAGTGAGATGAGAAACCCCTTACAGCTTGAGTAAATTTAAAATCGTGATCCCCATGATATAAAAAATTCATATAAATATTTTAGTATCATTAAATAAATTAAATTAAAGATAAAAAATGTCATATGGAAGTATATAAACCACACAAAATAATTGAGTGGGGAACATTTCGTGTATCTCATGGAAATAAAATGTGAGATGAAATTTCGTTACCTTAAGTCTTGACATTCTTTATACACATTAACTGTATTGTATAACAAATATAATTTTATTACACATATAACACAGAACATATTATTATATATAATACCATATATGATTCACTTATGACTTTACATTAGCTTTTTACTAACAATTCAATGTTAAAGTGATGTTTCAGGTAATAACTGCTTTGTTTATCATAGATGTTTGGACTTGTTATTCTCGATCCTATTACTTGGATCATGATTTAATTATTTAAATAATTTAAAAAATGATTATTATATTTTATATAATTTATAGTAATATTTATATTAATCTATAAAAGTGAAAATTATTAAACGAAAAACACCATTTACGGTGAGGGTAGGTTGTACGTACGCATGAACGTTGCTTCCGTTTTATTTTTGTATTGAACAAAATAAAGTAAATGAAATATATATATATATATATAATAATTTAAGTAGAATTATTATGTAATATATATCATATAATTTTACTTAATCCATCCTTAATACATTCCTTATAGAGTGTTAATGAATCTCATCACTTTGAGGAGGTCGTAGTCCACACTTCCCCAAACAAATTTATCACATTTACCCAAAATAAAAAGCATAAAGGTATGAATTATATAATAATTATAGATGAATATATACATCATAAATTTAATTTACATCATATAAAATTATATTATATATCCTAATTGTCTCCCATGATATGTGGTAAATAAAAATAAACAACATGGTTTTGTGAGGCAGTAGTTCACTATACACAAAAACGGTATATTTGCTACCCATTTGATGGAAGTGTGTATAAGTATATGTTTTAACCTTATAATAAAAAAATATCAATATATTTAGTATACTTAGGTTATTATATAATCATTTAATAATAATAATTTAGGTTGAAGAGGAATAAAATAAAAGAAAGTATCTTGAGAAAGGATGGTACCACTTCTTTTAGTAACAACTTTTGGTTTTCACAAAAAGGATTCATTGGATGGTTTTATTCATAAAGTTAGTATTCAAGTAGGAATTGAAGGATTTTGGGGTATTATTTTAGTAGAGTTTGGGTGATCCAAGTGAATTTATAGATGTGAATATGTGAGAGGGGTGAGTTGCTTTTTCTAGTGGATGAGGAGTGACATTCTTGTAAATTTTTGTAAAGAGAATTCGACGAATGTTTTACACATGTAAAGTGGATCCAATAATAGATAAAATTAGATAAAATGGAGTATAGGGTATAAATATGTCCATACAAGAGATTTATTACTAGTTTTTAGTTCATTTTCCTTTATTTCTAAGGTTTTGTCCCTTATGAAGCTACTTTTTTCTTAATCGTTGTAATTAATTTTAATTACATTCACTAATAGTTTTGGACAAAAAATAAGTTGAACTTATTATAAATTATAAATTATGATTATTAAAAATATTTAATCAATTTTTTCAAATGTTAATTACAAAACTGGAATAAATTAATTTAAAATTTATCTTGTAAAAGGGATGACAATGTAGGGTTTTTAAGTAAAAATGTTCAATTTTTTCTAATTTTTTAAATCAATTTTCAAAGTGAAATTGTTCCCAATGACATAAATAAAATTAATTGATTTATAATTTATATAATTATACTTTAAATGAAATTATAAATATAATTTATCCTTATAAATAAATTATATGAAAAATCAATTTTGAATTAAAATTCAGTATTTTCACTATTCTTCAAAAAAATAAACTTCGCAAAAAAAATACAAACAATTCACCATAACATAGTTTTTATGTTTAAATTTAAAAAATGAAGTTTATTTTTACATATAAAATTTATAAAATTTCCAAAATTTATATTTAAAATAGGTTTTCCATTAAAATATGGTAACATAACTTTTATAAAAATATAGGATTGTATGTGTAAAATTGGGTTCGTTCTTATCTTTAACATATAAAATATATTAAATGAATAAAAAAAACATATTAGATTTAATATATAAAATATATGTATCACTAATATAATTCACCAATAGAAATTAATTTAATTTATTAAGATAAAATTACTTTGTGATCATAAAATTAGTTTTTATAGAAACATTCCATTTATATTCAATTGGTTGTTATATTCATTTCGAATTCATTAGTAACTAAATTATTAAATCATGTATTTTCTTAATTTAATTAATATTATTCATAACTATCAACTTCACAGAAAGGTTATATCTTATTATATTAAATAATAATATTTTTAATAATATATTATTGTTCGGTAAAACTCAGTCTTGTTTGTTATACAAGCCATCAAGGAAAGTTAGTCTTTCATTTAACATAAGATAACCTTGGTGTTCAGTGTAGAGAAAGATAAAATTTATACAGTGTGTAGTGCCTAATAAACTTGGTGTTGTGTATAATTCAAGAAAAACATAGTTCATTAATATTAAAAAAACTATTTTCAATGTTGCGTGAGATACTAAATGTCAAAAAGATTAAATTAATTCAAAAATAACAAATCAAAAAATTCCATGTTCTTACAAAGAAGGTTTAATCATTATGGGTAAAACCCCATTTAATTTGTCCAATTTTTTTGTCTCACGAGACATCTAATGCACCGAGGGGATATCTATAACTGAGGCCCTCCCATATCTGCATGTCCAAATTATTCTTCAAATATAGAAATTATTGAATAAATTCGTGAATAAGTATGCACTATCAAAAAAATATCTTTATTGAGTAAAAGATACTTATTTAACATTATTTCCTCAGATAATCAAATAACATTCAATGTAAACACCATATGAGAAATTGGAATATGACATAGGAAATAATAATATCCATGAAATAGGAAATGTGGATATTTAATAAAATCTTAATAGAATAATGACCATACAAATGGCAGTATATACACAATAAAAAAACAAAATAGATGCATAGCATCAAAAATACATGTCAATGGAATAAAATTAAGATGAAGTCCATTACAATGATCATATCATTAATCAAATGAATAAATTATTTGTATTCACTCTAAATCCACATAAAAAAGTGGAAATAAAATATAATATAAACAAAAATCAATTTACACATAACCTTAGCTTGACATAATCAATGAAATATAAGTTTAACCCAATGAATGAAAATTGAGTTAAGAAATCCCTTACCACTTTGTAATCAGTCGAATCATACGCCCCATGAATGTAATAATTATCAAATGAGAAATTTAATATCATAAATATTGTTAAATTAAAGATATAGTATATCAAATAGAAGTATATATACACCAAAAAAATAAATTAGAAATGAATAATAAATATATATCACAATAATAAAAATTGAGATAAGAAAGCCCTTACACTTTGTAATCAGTTGAATCGTATGCATAATGAAAGTAATGATTTTCAAATTAAACATTGAATACCATGAATATAAAAAAGTAATTGTATGATATATCAAAAGTCAGTATACATACACTACATAAAATAAATTAGTGGCAAATAAGGCTTATCTCACAGAAATAAAAGTGAGATGAGAAATCCTTACCACTTTCTAATTAGTCAAATTGTATGCACCATAAAAGAAATAATTATCAAATTAAGCATTGAATACCATGAATATAATTATATTAATTATATGATATATATAAAAGTTCAGTATATAAAGCACAAAAAAGAAATTAGTGGTTAATAATAAATATTTCTCACAAAAATAAAAAGTGAGATGAGAATAACCCTTATCACTTTATAATCAGTTGAATTGTATACACCAAAAAATAATAACATTTAAAAAAATTATTCAAATACCTGGAAAATATATAGATTAATGATATAATATTAAATAGGGGAAGTTCATGCATCACATAAAGGAAACTAATGGTAAATATGAAATATATCCCATATAAATAAAAAAGTGAGAGGAGAAATCCTTACCTTATGTTTGAGAGTGTTCTGTACTCGTACTTAATTTCATGGATAGTAAAATTAGATTCATTAATTACTTAATTAAAAACATATTAAAAATATATTTTATTTATTATTATTTTATTGAGTTCATTTATTTCCATTTAAATGATAAATAATTTTTAATTCTAGTGTTTTGGTAGTGTCTTTTTTATGGTTTTATTGTCAGTTCCCTTATGTATAATTATGGAAGATCTAGTAAAATGAAAGAAAAACTCCATAAGTGAAATTATTTAGTATTAATTAAATTAAATATGTGTAACTCCCCAACCCTAGTTACCTAGAGTCAGTGGATTATTACATAACATTGGAACGATCACAAGTGATCAAATCCCGAAATACCGATCAATTTAGTAGCCTTGTAAGTACTAGATACATTTATAAGTTTTACATTATATCATGAAATAAAAATATAAAAAAAAATTTCCCCCTATTGAACACCCTTATATCCTTATACTATCCCTATAGGTCAACTATAAAATACTTCTTTACATTCTAGGAAAAATAAAACAAAGAAAGGGGTGAGCTCAGATGCTCAGTAAGGATAACAATATAGCGAAAGCTTTTATAAATAATCATAAACATTTAAGGAAATGTATAAGACTAAAAAATCATTTTAAACATAAAATTCAGTATAATATGGAAAACATAAAATCAAATAATGTCATTTAATTATTCACATGGATATTCTACTAGTCGAATAATCACACGCAATATCAATAGCCACTTTCATAATGATAGAATTCATAATGCCAGACTTCATAACCACATAGTCAAGACCTTGTGACAAGAATAAAAATAAGATTGTGTCAAGGCCTTGTGCCAAGAAACAAGTTTACATCATGAGACCTATCAATTCTTTAAGGAGCTATATTTGGATCCACCCATCACTTACTAATTCTAATACATTCCTCATATGAAAAGGTTTAAACATAACATAAACATTCGTATTAAAACTAGCACATGAAATATCAATACATTATCCATAAATCCTTAATGGTGTAAAAATAAAACATCTATAGTCAAAAACATGACAAATCCTTCAATATAATATTGAAGTTTTGTATCATAATAAATCAACTTCAAACAAGATTACAATCCATCAAAGGATGTTGACATAGATGAAATCAAAACTTTTTTTAGAGATATATATCTCTCTATTTTGAAATCATTTAAAAGTTATATAATTATAAAAGAAAACATTTATTTTGAAAATACTCTTATAAGCTTGTATGGTAAGCTTCAATGATATTATAATGGCAGAAAATATCATCACCCACCGTATAAGTAAAAAAATACGTTCTTACATTAATTTTGTCAAAAAGGTCATAAAGTACCTTGTTTGGAAAATGAAAAAAAGATTACTTTCAAAACATATATGGTAAAATAAAGATATAAATGACTTTAACCCATAGTCTAGTAAATATTAAGAATGTTTTGAATTACAATTTTAAGAGAACATGGAGGTGGATTATAATGAGATCCTAGTAGATACTTATGTATTAACAACCTCAAATAAGTAAAGAGATTATAGAATTAACCCTTACCATATACTTTTCCTTGGTCTAGGGTATGTTAAACACCTATATAATAGTTAACTCATTTTTATTAAATTATATAACAACTATATACATAAATATGATATCATATATGGTCATCAAATATTTCTTTGTTAATAATATTTTAGTAGTATCATCCTTTCGGGTATTAACTGATTCATTTTTCTTTATAGACTTGGTTACGTAAACCATGTTTTTTATGGATAGAATGAATTTTATTCATATCCAGAATTATATTAAGGTCATAAACATTATTTTTAATCATAAAATGAAATTTATTCTTGAATGATTACGATGGAGAATGAATCTCATCGCGTTCGTGGAGACGGTAATCCGTACGTACGTACGAGCGACAATATAATTATATTGATGGTGAAGTCATATGTAATTGCATGGTATATCATATATACAGAATAAATAACATGTTATATTTATTATTTACATCAATTACACTCATTATTATACCCATCCAAATAATGAAGTGTATAAATAACAAACTACACCACGACGTGGAGACGGTAAACCGTATGTACGCATATATGGTGACTTTGTCATTCATATGATTGATAGAATAATGAATATGGTTTTACAATTTTTATAATAACATCTCAGTATATATAATATAGTGGATTTATTATTTTAGAATTTAAAAAATAAAGAAAGAGGAAGTGGTAGAAGAAAAGAACTTGAAAGATGTGATGAAATATTTACCTCTTCTTCGGGTTCTTCCTTTTGATTTGATAAAAATGGCTCATTAAGTTTACGTTATAACAAATTTAAGGCCTATATGATGAATGGAGGAAATTTGGGAGGAAATGTGGGAAGGTTTTGGCCATGAAAAAAGGCTTTTTAGGTATGAAATTAGGGGAAGGGGAAGAGCCCTTTTATAAGAGAGGTGAGAGTCACTTTAGGAAAATCTTGAAATATTATCTTATAATAAATAATTTTCGGTTTCTAATGGCTCCAAAATGATTTATTTAGAGGATAAGGTGTGTATGGGTCGAAAACCTCTCAAACTATAGGTTTTAGACTGGTTTAGGTCACCATATTAACCTTATATTTTAGATTTAACTCTTAGTTAAATAGTTTGACATTTACTATGTCACATTGTATTTTTGTATTATATAGTTAATAAACTTACCATAAACTTCCAAGATAACCCCAAGTGGTTAATTATTATTATATATAACCATATATAAGTCCTTTTTCTGAACTTTATATTTTTAGGAATATTATAGCAATTAATAATTGAGTATTTGTTTTAAAAACACAATCATGTCAATTTTGACACTATTTAGTATATGATTTTTTTGAATATCATAATAGCATTATTACTTTGAAAAAAATTATTTAATCAACCCTATAATGTCATATTAACCTAGAAAATTAGTGGAAGTCATCAAAAGTCTAAAATTACATTTATTTGGATATTTATAATATCAATTATTTTAATATTTCATTAATAAGGTAATTACTGCATCATCATTGTTTCAAAATTAAATTAAATTATTTAATGTCTAAAATTTATAAATAAAATACCATTTTTTATTAAATATTTTTATACATACGATGAATATTTATAGTCAAATTTATATTGTGTATAACCCTATATTAAAAATGTTTTAGTTTTTAAACATTGAATTTAACTCTTTTAACTCTTCTTTAGATAAAATAATAATAAATATCCTAATCTAATCCAAGTGGACCAAAGAGGATCATATTTTATTCCAAAGTTTTTTTGGCTGAATTATACTTACCAATGGAATTAAGACACTTTTTTGGGTAATTATGATATCATTTTTACCCTTAATTACCATATTTACTTTTAACTGTGGTAAATAAAAGTCAAATGTTACTGTTCACCAAAAAATATTTTCATCTTATTAAACAAAATTTTACTTACAGATATTAACCATGTCTCTCATATTTTTGAAATTCAACTCACATAAGAGGTAAAATTTAGTTTTATGCAAATTTTCAAAGGATCCTAGGAGGTGAGTAAAAGAAGGTAAAAAGTTCAATACACTTTTTATATATCTAAAATTATTATAAAATGACCCCAATGAATTAAATTGAACCTATATAGGTATTATGTATCTATTTTGACATAAAATAAATTTAAATTAAATAAATAATTATTTAAATAAAAATTTGGTTTTAAACAATAACTCAATGTTTTTCACTCTTCATAAAAAATTGAATGTTTTCAGAAAAATACCAAAAATTCACCCTAAGCTAATTTCGATATTACGAATCCAAAAATGAAGTCCATTTTTAAAGATAAAATTTATAAAATTCAAAAAACTGGGTATTTATATTCATAACTTCTTGTTTGATTGGTCGTAGTGTGTTAGAATCTCGAAGTTGTGTACAATGCAAGCTATTGCATTATTCAAAAGGAAACATGTTGTGGAAGTTTGGGGTGTTACATTCTTCCCTCCTTCAAAAACATTCATCCTCAAAATTTCTATAATACTACCGCACAAAACTATTCTGGTGGTTCTTCATCATATGTTCCTTGGGTTCCCACGTTGCCTCTTCCATCTTATGGTTTCCCTATAGAAATTTTACCAGATGAGTCGTCCAGTTTCTCAGCACTTGTTCTATTATATCAAGAATCTTGACTGGATCTTCACAATAAGATAGATCAAGTTCCAATTCAATTTCCTCATTGGTGAGAACATGTGTTCGATCAGGAATCTATTTTCTTAACAGTGATACGTGGAACACATCGGGAATTTTGGAGAGACTTGGCGGCATTTCCAAACGGTAAGCTACAACCCCAATTCGTTCTAGAATTTGGAAAGGTCCGATGTACATGAGACTTAATTTACCCTTCTTACTAAATCTTATAACTCCCTTCCATGGAGATACCTTCAAGAAAACATGATCACCTACCTGAAATTCCAAATCCTTCCTTCAGTTATCGGCATAGTTCTTTTGCCTACTTTGGGATGCTTTGATGTGGGTTTGGATAATAATCACTTTTTCCATTTTTTGATTTTCAATTTTTGGTTCTATGAGTTTTCTTTCACCAACATTATCCCAAAAAGTTAGTGTGTGACATCTCTTTCCATATAACACTTCATATGGCGCCATATGAATACTTGAATGGAAACTATTGTTATTGGAAAATTCTACCAGTGGTAAATATTGATCCCACATACCTTGAAAGTCAAGTGAGTAAGATCTAAACATGTCCTTTAAGGTTTGAATAATCTATTTTTATTGTCCATAGGTTTGAGGGTGGAAGGAAGTGCTCAAACAAAGTTCAATGTCCAGGGCTTTCTGAATACTTTTCTAGAATCTTGATGAAAAATGAGGATCACGATCAGAAACAATCGATAGGGGTACTCCCTTTAGTATTACAACTTCATTAATAAAGAGTCTTGCTAAATGTTCAAGTGGTAAATATTCTCTTATAGTAAGAAAATGTGCCAACTTGGTAAGACGATCAATAATGACCCATATTGTATCATTTTTTCTAGGATTCTTTTCTAGTCCCACGTCAAAGTCCATCATAATATCACCCCATTTCCACTCAGGTATGGGAAGAGGTTTCATGACTCCTCTAGGATGTTGTCTTCCATCATTCACTTATTAGAAAACCATAAATCTCGACAAAAAATTAGAAATATATCTCTTCATATTGTCCCACCAAAAAATGTTCATTCAAATCACTATACATATTAGTGCTACTAGGGTGTATAGAGAAATTGAAGCTATGAGCATCATCCAACAATTCCCTTTTTAGATTAGGTATATTTAGAACACAAAGCCTCTTCCCAAATTTAAAAATTCCATCTTCATATACGAAGTCGACCAATCTCCCATCATTCACAACTTTAATTTTCTTTTGAAATTTTTCATCATCGGTCTGAGAAATTTTTGACCTTTCTAGTAAATATGGTTTGGAAACCATTTGAAAAAGCGCTGATGTTTCACCTTCCATGGTTATTCTCATATCCATCTTTACTATATCTGTGTATATAGGATCCTTTTCAACTCTCATCTTGTTCAATACTCCATGAAACTTTCTACTCAAATCATATACCACCTTATTTTCCTTCCCCGGGTGGTAGTGTATAGTGAAACCATAATCCATGAGTACTTCAATCCATCATCGTTGCCTCATGTTGAGTTCTTTCTATGAGAAAATATACTTCAAACACTTATGATCAGTATATATATTACATTTCCACCATAGATATAGTATCTCCATATCTTCAAAGAAAATATTATAGCTACTAACTCAATATTATGAGTGGGATAGTTTTGGTCAGGAAATTTTAGCTATCGTGATGCATATTCAATAACTCTATCATTCTGCATAAGGACACAACCATGTTCTTTCTTTGAAGCATCACTATAAATAAAAAACCCATCATTCCCCAATGGTAGAGTCAATATAGGAGCATTGACTAATATTATCTTCAGTTCTTCGAAACATTCCTCACGCTCTTTTTTCCAAACAAATTTAACCCCTTTATGTGTGATCTTGGTTAATGAGTTTTCCAATCGGGAAACATTCTAGACAAAACGCTGATAATAACCTGCAAAACCAATAAAACTGTGTACCTTAGTTATACTGGTTTGTGCTGGACTTTCTTGGATTACCTTGGTATTTGAAGGATCAATAGATATTAAATCCTTAGAGATAATATAGCCAAGAAAAGAAATCTCTTGAAGCCAGAATTCACACTTGCTAAACTTCCCATATAATTTATTTCTTCTAAGAGTCTTTAGGATAATGCGCAAGTTATTTTTATGATCTTTTTATCTTTTTAGGTATACCAAGATATCATCAATAAATACCACTACATACTCATCATGATATTCCTTGAAAACTCTGTTCATTAGATCCATGAAAACACAGGGTGCATTAGTCACTCCAAAAGGCATTACTGTAAACTTGTAATTCATGTACCTATTTTGAAATGCAGTTTTTGGAATGTCTTCCTTCTTCACACACAACTAGTGATATCCAAATCTATGGTCGGTCTTTGAAAAATATTGAGCTCCATGAAGTTGATCGAATAAATCATCAATGTGAGGTAGGTGATACTTGTTCTTTATTATTATATCTTTTATCTCCCTATAGTCAATGCACAACCTCATAGATCCATCTTTATTCTTAACAAAATGAACGGGGGATCCTTAGGGAGAAACACTAGGGAGAATGAATCGCTTATTACTCAATTCCTCTAGTTGTTTCTTTAGTTCCACTAATTCCACAGTCATCATTCTATAAGGGGTCTTCGATATGGGCCTTGAACCAGGAATTTAGTCAATGGAAAACTAAATTTCTTGTTCTAGAGGATGATCAGGTAAATCCTATGGAAACACATCAACATAATATTGCACAATTGGTACATAATATATTTTAACTTTACTTTCCTCACCCATAGTTATTTCATTTTCTTCCTCCCCAATAACGGAATATAGTTGAGCTACTGGGGGTGGATCTAGATAAGAATCAGGTTGCAATGTTTCTGCTCTAAAGATAAGGTACTTCTTATCATTATCTAAAATTGTAACCTCCTTCTTCTTTTAATAAATTTTTTCATCATGTTCCAAAATACAATCGATACTGAGGATTATATCAAATTCAGTCATGGGTATGATGATGAGATCAGTAGATAAAGAACATTTATATGCCCTAATGGGAACTGATTCACAAAACATTGTTGCGATGATACTTCCCTTAGGTGTTTTGACTGAAAACTCCCTTGTTAACTCAAATTGAAAATATTTAATTTTCTCAGAAAACTGGGAAGATATGAAACAATTTGATGATCTATAATTAAATAAATCATTGGAAAAACCTGAGGAAACTATTAAATTGCCTGCCACCACGTATTTTGAAGCTTCAACCTCAGTAGTAGTGATCACATAAGCTTGTCCTTTCTCTATTGTCCTTTTTTGAGGTATGTTCCCTTGGCTGTAATGGCCCGGACCTCCCTGGTCTATTACTTTGTGAAAATGTGGTGTTGGAGGTGTTCGGGGAAGTCAAGGTGGCTTATCCCCCAGCCGCTGCCTACCGGTAGCTCGGTCTACTGGTAGCTGCTGCCTACCGGTAGCTCGGTCTACCGGTAGCTGCTGCCTACCGGTAGCTCGGTCTACCGGTAGCTGCTGCCTACCGGTAGCTCAGTCTATCGGTAGCTTCTGCCTACCGGTAGCTCAGTCTACCAGTAGCTGCTGCATACCGATAGCTCGGTCTACCGGTAGCTGCTGCCTACCGGTAGCTCGGTCTACCAGTAGCTGCTGCCTACCGGTAGCCACCGCTTACCAGTAGCTCGGTCTACCGGTAGTTGCTGCCTACCGGTAGCTGCCGCTTACCAGTAGCTCGGTCTACCGGTAGCTGCTGCCTACCGGTAGCCGTCGCTTACCAGTAGCTCGGTCTACCGGTAGCCGCATCCTACCGGTAGCTGGGTTTACCGGTATCCGCGGCGTACTGATAACTCGGTATACTGGTAGCCGCAGTCTAGCAGTAGCTCGGCTAACACTTTGCCAAAATTCTAGTTCTGGGAACAGTGTTTCTAGTTTTATGAACAGTATTGGTGAGGTTCAGTGAACAGTGTTTCTATCGGTGGACTTCTATCGGTAGACTTGAACAGTGTTTCTATCGGTGAGGTTCTATCGGTGGACTTCTATCGGTAGACTTGAACAGTGTTTCTATCGGTGAGGTTCTATCGGTGGACTTCTATCAGTAGACTTGAACAGTGTTTCCAGAATCCTAAGAGCTACTGATTCCATACTTTGCCAAATTTCACGAATGAACAGTGTTTCCAGAATCCTAAGAGCTACTGATTCCATACATTGCCAAATTTTGAGTATGTGAACAGTGTTTCCAGCTTCGTGAATTTGATGTTTTCTTTGACATAAAATACTTTTAAAACTTTATTTTAAGGACTTTACGACCAATTCAAAGGCCATAAATTCTATATTAATTATTCCTAAGGCCGGGATGTTTTTACTTGGTCAAATCGTGTGGGTTAATGCGATCTGTTTTTAATGGAGAATAAATCGGATCTTAAACCGTCGCCTCACTAAATTTTTTTAAAAGGAACGAGATATCATTCTTCGATGTTCTTACTCCTGGTTCTCCTCTACGAGACGTTAGAACCTTGCAATCATTCTCGTAGGAGTTTCACAATCAAACGTTACTCGGATCAGTTCCGCTCTGTTTGATGCAACCAAGTTGTGTCGATCGTTCTTCCATATAAGGTATGTTTTATCATCGTTCCTTCGGGGATCACCTTCTCTTGTTCTTCCTTCCATATTAGCATGTAATCTCCATGGTTCTAATGGGTTTTTTGGGGTTGGTTGGTACTGTCGTACCGTGGCATCCTCTGGTGGATGCAGTTGTCGTGAGGAGAAGAGTACTGTGACCCGTTGTGTGGATAAAGGATGTTAAGAACTCTTTGAGGTAGGGGATTTATGGATTCTCTAATTGTTTATGTGAAACTATAGAATTAGCATGATTTAACCCTTTGGATCACAATGAAATTGACCTAATTAAATACTTGAATCGGATTAAAAGAATTGGTTGATCGCATGTTGTTGCTTTGTACCGTGATAACGGTTTGCCTCATGTTTTCCTAGATAGAGTGATATCTATGATTTTCATTAATTAGTTGCTCGTTCATGATGGAAATTGATAAAGAACGTAAAGCCAGAATTATTTGTTAAATAATTGGATAAAGATAAAGAGGCATGTTAATGAATCTGTTAATTCAAGATGGATTAAAGAACTATTAGTACGATAATTTCAAAAGGGTTCTGAGTTACCCGCTTGCTTGTAAGGCTGAATGCCTTGTGGTTCGGAGCTCTGAGTGCTCATCTTCTATGAAGGCTGAATGCCTTGTTAAAGGGCCGAGAGCCCATTTTTTGATCTTTGATTTCCTGCTGCTTGTGATTTGATGTGAGCCTGGATGGCTGTTGTGATATGTGGAGGCATGTAGACTTGTGGTTGTGGCAGCGGATGACGCCTAGTGTGGCAAGATGCATCGGTTTATGCATGTGGGTGTCGGGGAGGACACCAAGGATGATGGTATGAGATGAATGTGATGGTTTGATGTTGGTGGTTTGGTTTGGTTGTTTATCTGCTTTACTTTTCCCCACTGCTCAAGGCAGCTGTTCTTGCTTACCCTCTTTCCGAAGGAGGCGAACACACGCGGGGTATGCCACGTGCTTTCCGTGTTTAGCCTCTCGATGGAGGATGGGTCTATGCTCTTTCTATAGGCGGCAAAGACTCGACGGGTAGTATATCTACTCGCCGTGTTGAGCCCCTTTGTGTTTAGTAGCATAAGATGTTTTTCTAGAATGCCTGGGATTATGGAAAAGTAATTCTGAAATGAAATCTTGTTTAAATGGTGATAATCCACGGGGATGGAGAAACTAGAATTTAATAGTGATGTGAATCCTAAAAAGGAGCAGTTTAGAATGTGATGCCAATTTAGTTTAATGTGGTAAATTGTTCATGGTTAATTATTGTTTAAAGAATTAATTAACGTACATTGGAACTGATAAAATGAGAATGGAGTAATCTAATAAAGCTCTTCAAATGGTTGTGTGCTTATATGATGCCTAGTCTTAGAAGTAGCAGCCTGGAGTCTGAGAGACGTTAGCTGCAGTTGTGCCTATGACTAGGTAATGCCCATAGTGTGGTTGTGAGTTATATATATTCTTTACTTTTGTGTTTCTATACGCTACTCCACCCTTTCGGTAAGGGCAACCGACACCCCAGGTATTCTGAGCCTTGGGGGGGTGTTTTCCCCAACATTCTGATGGGAGGTTGAATGGCTGACTACCCCCTTTGGCCCTGCTCTCTTCTCTTCGTAGATCTTTGTGCTAGTAGGAACAGTGGTTAGTTTTACCCATATATGTGTGTAGAGGTCTATAATGGCTTGCGGTTATTTCACACACATATATTCTGGATATAGTATCCTATGGACTACTATAGGTGTAACGTGTATAGGCTGTGATGGCTTGAGGATCCTTACTCGGCGTATGGGCTGTGATGGCTTGAGGTATAATACTCGACATATGGTACACGTTATACGAGCTATGGTGGCTCCCGGAAACTACCTGGTTACATTGGTTGTGAGTATGGTGTGGAGCTTAGCCCAAGTGTCTGCGAGCAAGCCTTTAGAGAGAGATGCACATGACGTATGTCGTTGGGGAAAAGTGGAAAACCAGTGGGGAAGTAGTAGTGGGGTACCCTTGATATTCTTTGTTATATTCTATATTCTTGTATGCGTTACTTGGCGAGAGTAGCCATGGTGAGGTTGGGAACTTAGTATACCTGTTTAGGTAACGAGTTAGTTTCAATTGTTGTTCACTGGGATTTAGCATGCTTTCTTTACTTTTGCACGAGAGGATTGAGGAGGATCCTACTGAGTATACTGTTATACTCACCCTATGTATATATAAACTGTTTTTCAGGTCACTTGGAGAAGGTTGGAGATCAAGCTGGTTACTACTAGCTTGCGGTTGGAGGAGGAGCTGTTCGGGCTTGTGGTCGCTGCCGTTTTACTTTCTTTTGGGTACTTTTAGTTTTCCCTTTCAGTTGTAGTAATTTTGCATGATATTTCATATATGCACTTGGGTTTCTTTTATATTTCAGTTATAAGTTGGAGTTGGTTGGATTTTATTCTATCTCTCTCTTCCGCATGTGTTCTCTTAGAGGGTAATGCCTCCCATTTGTGCGTTTACTATACCCTCGGTGCTAGTCGCCAACCCGGGGCCCACTGGAGGCGGGACTCGGGGGTCATTATCTCCCTTCTCACATTGCCGGCCCAGGAGGGGTACACTTTGTGGGGAGGGGGTCGTGACAGAGTGGTATCAGAGGGAGGTTGAGGGATAGGATGGAGTTTGGAGTTAGGCACAGGTGAGGATGCATGGGATGGTAGGGCAACGATGTCATTCATGTTTAGAAAGTGTGGTAAACACTGGAGACCGGCAGAGACATAGGCGTTTAGGCCCCCCTATGATCTGTTGCACGAACCTTTAATCTTACGATGGCTACTAAACAAAGTGATACCGGTTGCAGGGTAGAGACCTAGGAAAGGATCATGCATCATTATTCTTTGCACTTGTGTTTGAATCGGTAGACCTTGGGATAGGTAACCTAAAATAAATAAAACAAAACAATTAATTAATTAATGTTGAGTCTTCCATATTCCAGGCTTAGGATCTCTAATAGTTGTTATTTTGCAGGTATGGCTCCAGGACGACGCCCTCATCATGTTTTTGCAGAAGATGCCCATCAGGCTGTTCCAACAGATCGCCACCGAGTAGAGGTTGACGACGATGACACTTGGAGGAAGACACTTCGAGAGTTTAAGCGCCAGAGTCTACAGAAGTACGAGGGATCCGTTTCAGATTCAGTCACAGAAGACTGGTTGGAGGAGATCGAGATAGGCTTCAGTTCGATTCGTGTTCGGAAGGAACACTGGGTGTCCTTGATTGTGACGATGCTGTGTGGAGCAGCGAGGAAGTGGTGGTTCTTATTCCTTGGTGATCGTGAGGAGTCAGCAATCTCATGGGAGGAGTTTCGAGACAGGTTTAGAGTCGAGTTTCTTTCGTCGACTGCGAAGGTGTCCAGTCGCCAGGAGCTTCTTACCCTTCGACAGGGGAGCGCCAGTGTTCGAGAGTTTGGAATCCGTTTCAGGAACCTTCTACGATATGCTTCAGACCTGTTACCAGATGATGAGGCCAGGGAGAGGCATTTCGAGGAGGCTTTGCGTCCAGAGATCCAGCTCCAGGTCACCCCATTTATGCTGAAGACATATCTTGAGGTGCTGGCGAGGGAAGAGGTTGTTGAGAGGACTTTGTCCAGGACTGGATCGTCACGAGAGGGGAATAGTCATGATTCCTCACGAAGCAGAGCTGTGGTCCGGGGTTCCCGGTTTTCAGGACAGAAGAATTTTCGTTCACCTGGGGGAAGGTCCCGGCCCTTCCCATCTCATTTCTCCGGAGGCAGAAACTCTCAGACCTATGCCAAGGGATCAGGCGCTTGTTTTTCTTGTGGTGGTCGTGGTCATCAGCAGCGGGAGTGCCTGACTTTTCAGAGCAGTCATCGTGCACTGGGCGCTCCACTCCAGGTTCCTCCGTTGAGGCAGTTCCAGCCGAGGCAGCAGCAGTCGGTTGCACCAGTTTTAGATCACCAAAGGGTAGATGGAGCGGGCAGAGGATAGCCCCATGATGCTCCCCGTCCTCAGAGAGAAGAGCATGGCCGTGGTGGTGGTCGTCATCAGGGTCAGAGAGGCCGTGGAGGAGGTCGTGGTCAGCTTCATGCTCTAGCGTTACCAGCCCTAGGAGAGCCAGATGTCGTTCGAGGTACCCTTTTCTTGTTTTCTACCTTGGTGTATGCCTTGTTTGATTCAGGAGCAACACACTCCTTCATATCACCAACCCTTGTCCATGCTTTGGGACTTGAGGTAGAGAGGCTTCCAGTGCCCTTGGCGTTGACTACGCCAGTTGGAGGTCGAGTTGACTTGTTTGAAGTATGTAGAGACTGTGAGCTACTGTTGTGGCAACACCGCTCTTGGGGAGATTTCCTATGTTTGCGAATACAACCATATGATGTCATACTTGGCATGGATTGGTTGTATTCGGTGCAGGATTTTGTGGATTGCTACAGGAAAAAGGTTGTTTTCTTTGATGAAGATGGATAGAAAGTGGTGTTTGTTGGTTAGAGAGATCCTCGGATGAGTCATAGACGAGTTCCATCCTTATCATCCATGATGGCTGGGATGACGCTGAGTTCTTCAGAGGTTCAATAGTTGGCGTTTCCTAGGGTCGTAGAGGAGTACCCTGACGTCTTTCCAGAAGAGGTTGTATCCTTACCCCCTCGATGAGAGATTGAGTTTGGGATCGAGCTACAGCCAGGAGTGTCTCCTATCTCTATGTCTCCGTATAGGATGGCCCCTTCTGAGTTATGAGAGCTACGTATTCAGCTCGATGGTCTGTTGCAGTGTGGTTTTGTTCGGCCAAGTGTGTCACCGTGGGGTGCACTATTTTTGTTTGTGAAAAAGGCTGATGGCAGTTTGCGGTTGTGCGTCGATTATCGTCGGTTAAACAAAGTGACAATAAAGAACCGCTATCCTCTCCCGTGGATTGATGACCTATTCGATCAACTGAAGGGTGCAAGTTGGTTCTCAAAGATAGAATTGCGGTCAGGATATCATCAGATGCGTGTAAAGGATGAGGATATCCCGAAGACTGCTTTCCGCTGTCGTCATGGGCATTATGAGTTTGTTGTAATGCCATTCGGCGTGACAAATGCTCCAGGTGTTTTCATGGGGTTGATGAATGTTGTGTTCCATGAATTCTTGGACAAGTTTGTTGTGGATTTCATCGAAGACATCCTTGTGTACTCCACATCTGAAGAGGAGCATGCAGAGCATCTACGAGCCGTTTTGGGAGTTTTTCGCCAACATCAGTTGTTTGGGAAGTTGTCCAAGTGTGAGTTCTGGGCTCGAGAAGTTCATTTCTTGGGACATGTTGTGTCCCAACAGGGAGTAGCTGTGGATCCTTCGAAGATAGAAGCAGTAGTGTCTTGGTCAGCCCCCAAGACCGTGTCGGAGGTGCGAAGTTTCCTTGGTCTCGCAGGCTATTATAGGAGGTTTGTAGCCAATTTCTCCCGAGTTACGACTCCTCTGACAGATTTGACCAGGAAGGATCAAGCGTTCATATGGACTGATCAGTGTCAGACAGCTTTCGAGTATCTAAAGGAGAAGTTGGTAAGTGCTCCAATCCTTTGTCTTCCAGCGGAGGGAGTCCAGTTTGATGTTTTCTGTGATGCTTCACATCTGGGGATAGGTTGTGTTCTCATGCAGCAGAGGTCAGTTGTTTCTTATGGGTCTCGACAGTTGCGTCCCCATGAATGCAACTACGCCACCCATGATCTTGAGTTGGCAGCTGTGGTGTTTGCTCTAAAGTTGTGGAGACATTACCTCATTGGTGAGCACTTTATGGTTTTCACCGATCATAAGAGTTTGAGGTATGTTTTCTCCCAACGTGACTTGAAATTGAGGCAGTGTCGGTGGATGGAGTTCTTGCAGGAATACGACTTTGAAATATCGTATACACCTGGAAAAGGGAATGTTGTAGCTGACGCACTAAGACGAAAGATACGTAATGATGTTGTGCGTGAATCTGGTGATTCTTGGAGAGTGATGGAAGAGATATCATCTTTGCATCTTGATATGGGAGAAGTTGGGGGTAGAGGTTGTATTTTCCAGATGACGGTGCAGTCATCCCTGATGCAGAAGGTGGAAGAGTCTCAGTTGGGTGACCTAGAGGTGGAAGTTTGGAGAGACAGAGTTGTATGTGGTGAGGCCCCTGATGGTTGGTCGAAGGATGAACAACACCGAGTGTTGTATCATGGCAGGATTTTTGTTCCCTTGGCGATGCGCGAGACGGTTCTACAAGAGTTCCATAGTTCACCCTTGGCGGTACATCCTGGTGTGACGAAGATGTACCGATCCTTGAGGAGTCAGTTTTGGTGGCCTGGGCTGAAGCGTACAGTTGCAGAATGTGTGTCTCGATGTTTAGTCTGCCAGAAGGTGAAGCCCGAACACCGTGTTCCTGGTGGTCTTCTCCAGCACTTAGAGATTCCTCAGTGGAAGTGGGAGGACATCTTAATGGACTTTGTTACAGGTTTACCTCGAGCTTCGGGAGGACATGATGCTATATGGGTGGTAGTGGATTGTTTAACAAAATCATCCCACTTCATAGCGATCAAGGAGTCCAGCTCAGTGGAAGTTTTGTCGAGGAAGTATCTAGAGGAGGTGGTGAGACTCCATGGAGTACCTAGGATGATCATTTCTGATCGAGATCCTCGTTTTACCTCTAGGGTGTGGAGAGGTCTCCAGCATGCCTTTGGCTCTCAACTGTGCCTTAGCACTGCTTTTCATCCTCAAACGGATGGTCAGACAGAGCGAACCATCCATACTCTTGAAGACATGTTGCGCTCTTGTGTTCTTGATTTTGGAGGTTCATGGAAGAAGCACTTACCCTTGGTAGAGTTCGCTTACAATAATAGTTTCCACTCTACCATCGGTATGGAGCCGTTTGAAGCCTTGTATGGCCGGCCATGCCGTTCTCCGTTGTGCTGGACTGGGGTCGGAGAGTCAGCAATTCTCGGACCAGAACTAGTGCAGAATACAACAGAGATGGTTCAGGTGATTCGTTAGAGGATGAAGACAGCACAGGATCGTCAGAAATCATATTCTTATCAAAGAAGGAGACCCTTAGAGTTTAATATTGGGGATCATGTGTTTCTAAAGGTGACTCCCCGCCGTGGGCAGCGAAGGTTTGGTCGTGGAAGTAAGTTTTCTCCTCGGTTTGTTGGGGCTTTCGAGGTGTTGGCTCGTGTTGGAGCTGTGGCATATCAAGTAGCACTTCCCCCTCAGATGAGTCGGATACATGATTTTTTCCATGTATCACAACTCCGTCGTTATCTTCATGATGAATCTCATATTATCGATTGGGGAGAGATCGATATTGACGATGATGCAACCTTCGAGGAGCAACCTATGAAGATCTAATACCGCAAGGAGAAGGTGTTGCGTGGGCGTTCTATTCCTTTAGTTCGTGTCTTGTGGCGACATGGTGGCATGGAGGAGAGTACCTGGGAGCGTGAGTCACAGATATGTGCTCAGTACCCAGAGTTGTTTAATGTTTAACTCTTTTCAGGTAATGATGTTTCCTTTATGGTTAGACCTTTCATGTTTTATTTATGTACCTTTTTTGTATGATGTTATGATTGAATTGTTTGGATATGGATTGTTTGTTTCCATATTCTCGGATGTCATAGTTTTGTTCCAGCTTTCGAACAACTCATGGTGGTTTTCCAATGAGAGGTATCTTATGGGGTGGTTGTTCGGACCCCTCTGTTCCTCTGAGTTGGTTTTTAATTCTCGAGGACGAGAATGTTTTGAGAGGTATCTAATGTAATGGCCCGGACCTCCCTGGTCCATTAATTTGTGAAAATGTGGTGTTGGAGGTGTTCTGGGAAGTCAAGGTGACTTATCCCCCAGCTGCTGCCTACCGGTAGCTCGGTCTACCGGTAGCTGCTACCTACCGGTAGCTCGGTCTACCGGTAGCTGTTGCCTACCGGTAGCTCGGTCTACCGGTAGCTGCTGCCTACCGATAGCTTGGTCTACCGGTAGCTGCTGCCTACCGGTAGCCGCCGCTTACCCGTAGCTCGGTCTACCGGTAGCTGCTGCCTACCGGTAGCTGCCGCTTATCAGTAGCTCGGTCTACCGGTAGCTGCTGCCTACCGGTAGCCGCCGCTTACCAGTAGCTCGGTCTACCAGTAGCCGCATCCTACCGGTAGCTGGGTTTACCGGTAGTCGTGGCGTACTGATAGCTCGGTATACTGGTAGCCGCAGTCTAGCAGTAGCTCGGCTAACACTTTGCCAAATTTCTAGTTCTAGGAATAGTGTTTCCCGTTTTATGAACAGTATCGGTGAGGTTCAGTGAACAGTGTTTCTATCAGTGAGGTTCTATCGGTGGACTTCTATCGGTATACTTGAACAGTGTTTCTATCAGTGAGGTTCTATCAGTGGACTTCTATCAGTAGACTTGAACAGTGTTTCTATCGGTGAGGTTCTATCGGTGGACTTCTATCGGTAGACTTGAACAGTGTTTCCAAAATCCTAAGAGCTACCGATTCCATACTTTGCCAAATTTCACGAATGAACAGTGTTTCCAGAATCCTAAGAGCTACTGATTCCATACTTTGCCAAATATTGAGTATGTGAACAGTGTTTCCAGCTTCGTGAATTTGACGTTTTCTTTGACATAAAATACTTTTAAAACCTTATTTTAAGGACTTTAAGACTGATTCAAAGGCCATAAATTCTATATTAATTATTCCTAAGGCCGGGATGTTTTTACTTGGTCAAACCGCGTGGGTTAATGCGATCCGTTTTTAATGGAGAATAAATCGGATCTTAAACCGTCACCTCTCTAATTTTTTTAAAAGGAACGAGATATCATTCTTCGATTTTCTTCCTCCTGGTTCTCATCTATGAGATTCTATAACCTTGAAATCATTCCCGTAGGAGTTTCATAATCAAACGTTACTCGGATCAGTTCTGCTCTGTTTGATGCAACCAAGTTGTGTCGATCGTTCTTCTATATAAGGTATGTTTTATCATCGTTCCTTCGGGGATCACCTTCTCTTGTTCTTCCTTCCATATTAGCATGTAATCTCCATGGTTCTAATGGGTTTTCTTGGGGTTGGTTGGTACTGTCGTACCGTGGCATCCTCCGGTGGATGCAGCTGTCGTGAGGAGAAGAGGACTATGACCCGTTGTGTGGATAAAGGATGTCAAGAACTCTTCAAGGTAGGGGATTCATGGCTTCTCTAATTGTTTATGTGCAATTGTAGAATTAGCATGATTTAACCCTTTGGATCACAATGAAATTGACCTAATTAAATACTTGAACCGGATTAAAAGAATTGGTTGATCGCATGTTGTTGCTTTGTACCGTGATAATGGTTTGCCTCATGTTTTCCTAGATAGAGTGATATCTATGATTTTCTTTAATTAGTTGCTCGTTCATGATGGAAATTGATAAATAACGTAAATCCAGAATTATTTGTTAAATAATTGGCTAAAGATATAGAGGCATGTTAATGAATCTGTTAATTCAAGATGGATTAAAGAACTATTAGTTCGATAATTTCAAAAGGGTTCTGAGTTACCCGCTTGCTTGTAAGGCTGAATTCCTTGTGGTTCAGAGCTCTGAGTGCTCATCTTGTATGAAGGATGAATGCCTTGTTAAAGGGCCGAGATCCCATTTTGTGATCTTTGATTTCCTGCTGCTTGTGATTTGATGTGAGCCTGGATGGCTGTTGTGATATGTGGAGGCATGGGGACTTGTGGTTGTGGTAGCGGATGACGCCTAGTGTGGAAAAGATGCATCGTTTTATGCATGTGGATGTCGAGGAGGACACCAAGGATGATGGTATGAGATGAATGTGATGGTTTGATGTTGGTGGTTTGGTTTGGTTGTTTATCTGCTTTACTTTTCCCCACTGCTCAAGGCAGCTGGTCTTGCTTACCCTCTTTCCGAAGGAGGCGAAGACACGTGGGGTATGCCACGTGCTTTCCGTGTTTAGCCTCTCGATGGAGGATGGGTCTATGCTCTTGCTATAGGCGGCAAAGACTCGATGGGTAGTATATTTACTCGCCGTGTTGAGCCCCTTTGTGTTTAGTAGCATAGGATGTTCTTCTAGAATGCCTGGGATTATGGAAAAGTAATTCTGAAATGAAAGTTTGTTTAAATGGTGATAATCCATGGGGATGGAGAAACTAGAATTTAATAGTGATGTGAATCCTAAAAAGGATCAGTTTAGAATGTGATGCCAATTTATTTTAATGTGGTAAATTGTTCGTGGTTAATTAATGTTTAAAGAATTAATTAACGTACAGTGGAA
Source organism: Viscum album (assembly GCA_963277665.1). Classification (NCBI taxonomy): domain Eukaryota; kingdom Viridiplantae; phylum Streptophyta; class Magnoliopsida; order Santalales; family Viscaceae; genus Viscum; species Viscum album. The sequence continues at coordinate 937,928,655 of OY728123.1, read as the reverse complement.
CTGATAAAATGAGAATGGAGTAATCTAATAAAGCTCTTCAAATGGTTGTGTACTTATATGATGCCTAGTCTTAGAAGTAGCATCCTGGAGTCTGAGAGACGTTAGCTGTAGTTGTGCCTATGACTAGGTAATGACCATAGTGTGGTTGTGAGTTATATATATTCTGTACTTTTGTGTTTCTATACGCTACTCCACCCTGTCGGTAAGGGCAACCGACACCCCGAGGATTCTGAGCCCTGGGGGGTGTTTTCCCCAACATTCTGATGGGAGGTTGAATGGCTGACTACCCCCTTTGGCCCCTCTCTCTTCTCTTGGTAGATATTTGTGAAGGTAGGAACAGTGGTTATTTTTACCCATATATGTGTGTAGAGGGATATAATGTCTTGCGGTTATTTCACACACATATATTCTAGATATAGTATCCTATGGACTACTATAGGTGTAACGTGTATAGGCTGTGATGCCTTGAGGATCCTTACTCGGCGTATGGGTTGTGATGGCTTGAGGTATAATAATCGACTTATGGTACACGTTATACGAGCTATGGTGGATCCCGGAAACTACCTGGTTACTTTGGTTGTGAGGATGGTGTGGAGCTTAGCCCAGGTGTCTGCGGGCAAGCCTTTGGAGAGAGATGCACAGGACGTATATCATTGGGGCAAAGCAGCAAACCAGTGGGGAAGTAGTAGCGGGGTACCCTTGATATTCTTTATTATATGCTATATTCTTGTATGCGTTACTTGGTGAGAGTAAATGGTGAGGTTGGGAACTTAGTATACCTGTTTAGGTAACGAGTTGGTTTCACTTGTTGTTCACTGGGCTTTAGCATGCTTTCTTTACTTTTGCACGAGAGGCTTGAGGAGGATCCTACTGAGTATACTGTTATACTCACCCTATGTATATATACACTGTTTTTCAGGTCACATGGAGTAGGTTGGAGATCAATCTGGTTACTACTAGCTTGCGGTTGGAGGAGGAGCTGTTCGGGCTTGTGGTCGCTGCCGTTTTACTTTCTTTTGGGTACTTTTAGTTTTCCCTTTCAGTTGTAGTACTTTTGCATGACATTTCATATATGTACTTGGGTTTCTTTTATATTTCAGTTATGAGTTGGATTTGGTTGGAGTTTATTCTATCTCTCTCTTCCGCATGTGTTCTCTTAGAGGGTAATGCCTCCCATTCGTGCGTTTACTATACCCTCGGTGCTAGTCGCCAACCCGGGGCCTACTGGAGGCGGGACTCTGGGGTCATTATCTCCCTTCTCACATTGCTAGCCCAGGAGGGGTACACTTTGTGGGGATGGGGTTGTGACATTGGCGCTTAGGAAATTTATTTTTATATTTACACTTTTCTCTAATTTTTTAGCATTCAACATTGACAGCCTCTTTCATTCCCTTGCAATCTTGATCTTGGTGGCCTTTTTCACCACACTTGTAACAGACTCCATTCCCTTCAGGAAAGTACCAGGGTGTCTCTTCCCACATTTACCATAGGATGGATATTAAATTTTTTCCCTCTTCCCCTTATTTCCATTTCTAGAGTGTTTAGAAGATCTCTTTTTCTCTTACTTTTCTTTAAAGTCATCAGAATTAGATAATTCCTTTTATGTCGTGATACTTCATGAGACAATATCTTTGTATGATGGGAAGGATTTTGAGACCAATGTTGGATAGAGAAATGTTTTTAACCCATCAAATAATCGATCCATCTTACTCCTTGGGTTATGTATATAATATTCTGCATGTCTTGCTAACCAAGTAAAGTTAGACTCGTAATTTGTGACATTCTAATCCTCCTTTTTCCTCAGTCTCAGAAATTTTCTTTCCATATTCACTCGATGGTCATGAGAAAATTATTTTTCTAAGAAAATATCTTTAAACTACTTCCATTCCATCTTCGATACTTCTTCATCTTCCTTTGTGTTTTGGATTAATGACCACCAGTGATCTGCATCTCCTGTGAGGCGATAAACTTCAATGAAAACCTTTTCCCTTTCGCTACTCCCCAAAGCATGAAATATTTTCTCTGAGGAATTTATCCATTTCTCAGCTACTAATGGATTTTTACTCCAATTTAATGTTGGTGGTTTTTTCCCCTGAAGTGTTCTAACATTGATCCTCTGTGTTCTGGATCAGGGTGCTCTGTATGGGTAAGGTTATTACTCATAACCTGAGTGAGTTGTCCATGTATGGTGATAATATGATCAGAACCAGTTGCATCACCAACTCCACTATAATTATTTTGAGTAGGAGGGAAATCCCTACATGTATTATGTGTGTTGATACAGTTTCCATTCCTTTCACTAGGCACCATTTCTAAAAAATGCAATACACTAGATTATTTTATGAATCAAAATACATAATTCTAAACTAGTAAAACACTTAACATAAATTGAATAGTTGACGGATATAATCCATAATCATAAAAAAAATTTCTTTTCAGAATTATATACTCATAAACCATTAATAATGGTTTTTATAGAAAATTATAATTATCCAATGTATATCCCTCGGGAATGTCATAACCAAGAGTGCAGCAAGGCCCGTTGTCATGTACTAGTTCCCATTCGAGTCTAGATCAAAGTGGTATTTTTGGGTTTTTCCCCTAGGTACATTTGTACCATAGATGCCTCTACCTACTCATTTCCAGACAGGGATGTATTGCTTGGAAAATTCACAAAATCTCTACAGTACCAAAATTCGAGTAAGTTCTTCTATACTAATCCTTAAAGTCTATCTTAGGGTAGTGTTCTCTAATCAGATTTTTTCTAAATCTAGCTTCCAGGGTTTCTAATAAAATTCCTCTAATACAAACTATAACACCCTGACCCTAGTTACCCAGAGTTGGTACATTATTACATAACATTATCATGATCATAAGGGATCAAATCCCGAAAGACCTATCAGTTTAGTAGCATTGGAAGTACTAGATACATTCATAAGTTTTACATTACATCATGAAATTAAAACATCAACATCATTTTGTCCCCTTTTAAACACACTTATATCCTTATCCTATCCTTAGAGGTCAACCATAAAATACTTCTTCACATCCTGGAAAAAATGAAACATAGAAAGGGGTGAGATCGGATGCCTAGTAAGGATAACAATATAGCGGAAACATTCATAAATAAGTATAAACATTTAAGTAAATGTATAAGACAAAAACAAAAGCCTTTTAAACTTAATATTCAGAATAATATGGTAAATATAAAATCTAATAATTCCATTTACTTATTCACATGGATATTATACTAGTCAAATAATCACATGAAATATCAATAACCACTTTCATAATGATGGAATTCATAATGCCAGACTTTATAACCACATAGTCAAGGCCTTGTGCCAAGACTACAAATAAGATTTTGTCAAGCCCTTGTGCCAAGACACTAGTTTGTCTCATGAGACCTACCGAGGCATCTAGGAGCTATAGTGGGCTCCAACCATCACTTACTAAGTCCAATGCATTCCTCATATGAAAAGGTTTAAACATAACATAAACATTCATATTAAAACTAGAATACAAAATGTCAATAATTTATCCATAAACCATGAATGGTGTAAAAATAAAACATCCATAGTCAAACATATCACAAATCCTTCAATAAAATATGAAAGTTATGTATCATAAAAAATCAAATTCGAACATGCTTAAAATCCATCAAAGTATGTAGACATAGATGAAATAAAAACTTTTTTAGAGAAATATCTCTTTCTATTTTGAAATCATTTAAAAGTTATATAATTATAATAGAAATTTTTTTTGAAATTATTATTATAATCTATTATGGGAAGATTTGACGATGTTATAATGGTAGATAATAGCCTCACCCTCTGTATAAGTTAAAAAATACATTCTTACCTTAATTATGTCAAAAAGGTCATAAAGTACCTTGTTTGGAAAATGACGGAAAGATTCATTTCAAAACATATATGGTCAAATAATAGTATAAATGACTTTGACCCATAGTCTAGTAAATAGTAAGAATTTTTTTAATTACATTTTTAAGAAAACACGAATGTGTATTATAAAGAGGTCCTAGTAGTTACTTACGTATTAACAACCTCAGATAAGTAAAGAGATTGTAGAATTAACCCTTACCTTGTACTTTTCCTTGGTTGAGGGTATGTTAAACTATTGTATAATTGTTAAATCATTGTTATTAAATTATAAAATAACTATATACATATATATGATATCATATATGATCCTATAATATTTCTTTGTTAATAATATTTTAGTAGTATCATCGTTTCAGGTATTAGTTGATTTGTTTTCCTTTATATGCTCGGTTACGTAAGCCATGTTTATTATGGATAGGATGAATTTGATTCATATCCGGAATGTTATTAAGTTCTTAAACAATATTTTCAATCATAAAATTAAATTTAGTCTTGAATAATTATGATGGGTAATGAATCTCATCGGGTTCGTGGAGACGGTAATCCGTACGTACGCACGAGCGACAATATCATTATATTGATGGTGAAATCGTGTGTAATTGGATGATATGTCATATATATAGAATCATTAAAATGTTATCTTAATTATTTAAATCAGTTATACTCATTATTATACCCATCCAAATAATTAAGTGTTTGAATAAAAAACTACACCACGACGTGGAGATGGTAAGTTGTACGTACGCACGTATGGTGACTTTGTCATTCATATGATGGATAGAATAATGAATATGGTTGAACCATTTTTATAATAACATCAGTTTATATAAAATATACTAGAATTATTATTTTAGAATTTAAAAAACAAAGAAATATGAAGTGGAAGAAGAAAATAACTTGAAAGAGGTGATTAAATATTTACCTCTTCTTTGGGTTATTCCTTCTGATTTGATCAAAAGGGCTCTACAGGTTGGCTTTTTGACCAAGGTAAGGCCTCTAGGTTGAAGGGAGGAAAGTTTGGAGGATATTTGAGTAGGGTTTGGCCAAGAAAAAAGGATTTTGAGGTGTGAAATTAAGATAAGGTTAAGTTCCCTTTTATAAGATAGGTGAGGGTCACTTTAGGAAAAGCTTGAAATATTATTTTATAATAAAATCATTTTCTGTTTCTATTGGCTCGAAAATGATTTATTTCGAGGCTAAGGTGGGGATAGGTCGAAAACTTCTCAACCAATAAGTTTTAGATAGTTTTAGGTCACCATATTAAACTTATATTTTATATTTAACTCTTAGTTAAATAGTTTTACATTTACCATGTCATTTTATATTTTTATATTATATGGTTAATAAACTTACTATAAACTAACAAGCAACCCCCAAGTGGTTCATTATCAATATATATAACCCTATCTTAGTCTTAATAAAATCCAAGTAAACCAAATATGATCATATGTTATACCTAAGGTTGTTTTTGGTATAATTATACTTATCCAATAGAATTAGGACATGTGTTAGGGTAATTATGATATCATTTTTACCCTTAATTACCCTATTTACTTTTAAACAGGGTAAATAAAAGTCAAAAGTTACCATTCCGAAAAAATTATTTTTATCTTATTGAACCAAAATTTACATACTTATATTAACTATGTCTCTTTTATTTTTTAAATTCAACTCGTAGAAGCAGTAAGATTAAGTTTTATGCAAATTTGCAAATGCTCCTAGGAGGTGGGTAAAAGACGGTAAAAAGTTCAATAAAGTTTTTATATATCTAAAAATAATGTAAAATGACTCCAATGAATTAAATTGAAGTTATATAGGTGTTATGTATCTATTTTACCTAAAATAAATTTAAATAAAATAAATAATTAGTTAAATAAAAATTCGGTTTTAAACAATAACTTAGTGTTTTTCACTATTCATCAAAAATTTAAAATTTTTAGAAAAATACAAAAAATTAAGACTAAGATAATTTCGATATTATGAATCCAAAAATGAAGCCCATTTTTAATGATAAAATTTATAAAATTTCAAAAAGTGGGTATTACTTTTCATAACGGCTAGTTTGATTGGTCATAGTGTGTTAGAATCTCGAAGTTGCGTACAATGCAAGCTATTGCATTATTCAAAGGGAAACGTGATGTGGAAGCTTGGGGTGTTATATATGTTTTAACTGTATCATGTATCATTTGGTTATATGGTATGAGGATGATTTATTAGATAGAATGTTAATGAAAAATGATTAGTTTATTTTGACGGTTTTAGCATCCATCGTGAACTAGTGTCGTTTTTTAATATTATATTTATATAATAGTTCCAAAAAATTAAATAAGTTATAATAAACAAATTAAAATCTATTTTTACAATAAAAATGGTTTTAGGACCATCCTTTAAGGTGGTAACGAAATATGAAATCTCTTCGTCCACAAAGGCGGTGAATTGACACCTTATAGATGATGTTTTCATTTTTATGATTAAAAGGAGAGGAGAAGAGATTTTATGATGAATATTACATTAAAAAAATAAAATTCCAGTATATTTTTGATATTTTATTTATACTTTCACATTTTATAGGGGAGGTTATGGGAGGATAAGAGATGCAAATAAATTAAAATATAAAGGAGGGTTTTACCTCTTGAATGTTGCCTCCATGAGAGCCTCCTTAAGGCACTTGAAAATGGTCTTTTGGTGTGACCAAAGTTCCAAGACATGTGTAATAGGATATATAGAGTAATTGGGAATAATATTATAAATCTAAAAGTGTTATATGGTTTGATTATAATGGTTGTTGAGGCTGGTATTTATAGAAGGGAGGAGAGGGGTGTTTTTTATTATTTTATTTATTCTTTTATTATTTTGGATCAAGACTATCAATAGTGTGGATTTTTATGAATAAGTATAGTAAATAGTGTATGTTATTTTTAACTAATTATTTCATACATCATCCATGACTCAATAATTCATGTATTTTTCTTTAAATTTTAAATACCATAAATTACCGTATTTCATTATTCACCCAAAATTAATCTTCTTTAGAAAAATCCCAAAAATTCACCATAATTTTTTTTCAATGATTAGATTTCAAAAATTAATTCTATTTAATGTAAATAATTTAATATTATAATTTAATAATTTTATAAATATTATAAAGTTAATATTTAATTAAAATCAACATTTATTCAAAAAATAACGACTTAAAAATTATAACTGACTTTATAAAACTTTGAAAAATTAACTAAGGACTCATAAAAATATATTATAATTATAAGACAAGAAAATTTTTATTTATGAATCTATTTTTTTAAAATATATTTTCTTTGAAATCTTTATATTATTTATAAAATTTTAAATAAACATTTACATTTCACCAAAATACCAAAACTTCATTAATCATTTCTAAAACATTTATTTACTTATTCTGCGATATAAATATGTGCTATTTTCGTTTAGGAGGTACCTTAAATAAATTTATACTTTGATAGGTGATGTTATTATTCTAATGGTCAGTTTACTATTCTTAAAGGTCACATTATTGTTTCAACATTAATGTTAAAATTTAATATTATATCAAGATTCATTTTAGTTTAATGTTGCGTGAAATGTAAGATATAAAATAAATTGAATGGATTTAGGAAGATACATACCACAAAATATTGAGGTGTTATAGAGAATGTAGTGGATAAACATTATAGAAGGATCCTTTCATCCTGATATATTGACTCATATCCCTCTATTCCCATAAAATACATGTTTCTAGATAAGAAATTGTATTGAGTGCAAGATGTTATTTCCTAGAATACTAAAATTGTAAATTATTTATTATCATCATGAACTCTTGCAGATATCAATAAAAATCAAGCTAAGAATATGAAACATGAATCCTATTTGTACATTTGGTATAATACCTACCTTTGGCACACATATTGTGATCATATTCCATGTTATTTTGTTCTTGATAGTGAGATTATGTACTTCCTTGAGTTTTGTCACACTCGTACACATGGGGCCACTTCGGTCCCCAAAGGATTATTTGAAAGGTACTTGATTCTGGTATATTTTTTCTAACACTAATTCATGATGGCATTGATTTTTATAGATCATGTATTCATTATCAATGAATAGGGAATGATTCTAAAATAAATTAAATTCAACAATAACATAATGAGGACAAGATGTTTTATGTTATTGTTGAACTATAAAATAATTTGGTAATCATAAAGAAGGTTCTTTTATAGTGTTTTATTTTTTTCATTATATAAATCATTTTAAAATTTTGATCCATATTTTTTATGTTTCTGGATGGACTATTCCATAGATTAGGAAACTTAACCAGATAAAGAGTTATAACTTTATCAGAGAAAGATGATTAAACAAAAGATAGGGAAATTTTTTCCTCTAGAACATCTTTAAAGGAAATTATACTAATTATTTAATATAAAGTAAATTCAGATATTCTTTTCTATTCTTCAAATAACCAAACATCATGAATATTATGAGGTATTCATTATTTTATATGAGTTTGATGAAAAATATAATTCCAAGAAAATGAGTTTTCTAGATATAGGTTTTTAGATAGATTTTACTAGATAGAGTGTTTTTTATGTTTATCAATTATATTAATTATATGAATCCACCAAATAAAGTTTTTTTGGAATTACTAAGTAGAGAAAATTTGTGGGACCACTGGATAAATATCATTTGTGTGTTCATCGAAAAAAGATCATTGGAATCATAAACATGAGTTCATCAGAAAATAGTATTCTTAATAGAGGGGAATTGGAAAAACAAGAACCCTATGAAGTATTACTATATAGAGAATTAATAGATAAATAATTTATTATGAATAATAATCAGATGGATGTTTTAATATATTTAAAAATACTTTGTAAATTCCAAAATTTTATAATGTTTATTTAAACATTCAATACCTCAATAATCATGAAAGAAAGATCTTCATTATAGCCAATATTTTAAGAATATTTTATTATCATTAATGCAAATATTTTATGGATTTATTAATAATATTATTGACCCCAATTTTTTGGGAAGCTTTGAAGGAAGTCGACTAAAGAAATACTCAAGTGAGAAATCCTTATTTGTGGTGAGAAATTCAAATTTGGAGTTCACTTTACTCCATTATTATTTTAATAAACTACATGTATATACAGAGGAGAAGGTTCTTTGTGAATATGGTTGTTGAATAAGTGAGGTGTCATTAATCTTGATATATCCCTTTATTGAAGTATTAGATACACGGTTCTAGATAGAAAATAAACATGTGCAAGGTATTAAATCGAGACATACCAAACATAAGGTACTAGATTAAGAAGTGTGGAATCAGATGAATAAGGTACCAGATTAACAAGTGAGGTTGTAGAAGGAGTATTTATAGATAAATAAGTACCGTATAGAGAGGTCGTAGAAGAATAAGATTGGAAAGATATGTTTTGAACAATGTCTTGTAAGATTTTTTGCAAGTAATAAAAGTAGAAGAATTGACATGTAGGACCACAAGTGTGAAGAAACTCTGTAAACACAATCAAGACATGTTTAAACTTATTATTTAATATATATATTACATTACTTAAAATATATTTTATCATATCATATATTTAGGAAACACAGGGACTACCAAAGTACTATAGTTTTATATAAGTGATTGATATAACCTACTTACTACAAACCATGAAGCATTATTTTTTAGTAGATGTGTTAACTTAGATTCATTCTAGATCATCCCAAGTACTAGAAACTCTTATTTAATAGTTAATCTTGTAATTTATTTTTTCCCCTTGAGTGTTCTTGTGTGTTTTGTTTCAGTATATTCAATTATCACTAACTAGAGGAAAATATTGTTTTAGAGTAAAAAAAATAAAAAGGGGAGACCATTGATTCCCCTCCCCCCTCCATGATCACACAAATCCAAGGTGGACTTTATAATTGGTATTAATGGGAGGTTTCCTTTTTCGACTCTATTATATGTAGATATTTAAGAATATGGTTTCTATAGATGTTGATAATTTAGTTAATAGTAAATGGATTCCTATTTTTGGTTGAGAAGAACTATCATATGAGGATGGAAAATATGTATCCCTATCTTTTATCTATTAGTTATGATGTTCTTAAAATTTATAGAGATAGATTCACTCCTCTTACTTTGGATGGTCCCTTAATAGAAACTAATAATAAAAATCAATATAATGATGGATGATCCATAAATGTTATATTTTCCACTCACCCTGAAAGTGTATTTTTTAGGGTTAAAGGAATTGGAAGAACTAACAGAATCTAATAAAATTTTGAGAAATATTAATGCTGGAAATATGAATATAAATAAATATAAGTTAAGGATTTAGATATTTAATTATAAATATCTTAAAATGGAAGATCATGAATCTATTTTTGAGTTCATTACTAGGGTTAATGGAATTGTAATCACCAAAAGATGTTTTGTTGACAAATTTTAAGATTCGAATGTTAAATAAAATATTTAAAGAGTTCGTCCTAATATATTTTATAAAATGGTATCATATTTAGAAGATAAATATCTTATAAATATCTCTATCTCATTCCTTGGATGGTTTTTGTAGTATTCTCATCACATATGAAATTAAAAGATAAAAATCTACCGAAAATATGGAAAAATTTGATCAATATGTCTGTTCCAAATATTCTAAACAAGGAATGTCTAAGAAATTCTCTGAAGAATAATTTAGTGAATTTAACTCTGAAAATGAATTGATAACTTTCTTGATGAATTCGTGTATTTATATTTTATAAAGGTGAAAAGAGGCATATAGATATTTAATGGAAAGTCGCCGTTTGAGTTCTTTAGCTACGAAGACATTAGAAATTTTATTGAAAATTTTTAGAGGATAAAGTAAGATGAAGATATTAATTAAGTGGATATAAGTTGATAAAACCTTTGAATAACATTATAGGAAAATCAAATTCCTATTAAAAAGGAAATTTTAATAAGTTTTATAAATATAAAAAGAGATAAATTTTGCCCAGATGTGAGAAATATGATGATAGTGAAGTGGAATAAAAAAATTCTAGTGATGATTATACAAAAAAATTACTTATTAAAAAAGTTAATGAAGAGAGTTTCAGTATTTATAAAAGAATAAACACAAATGAATAATAATAGTAAACACATATGGAGTTTATTTTTTAAGTTAAAAATAATTACTTTCAAAAATTTATAATATCAAGAAAGAAAGAAAAGGTTGAAGAAAGATAGTCAACTTATTGAAAATCCAGAAACAATGAATTAAGAAGAAAAACCCATATTTTTAAAATATATTCAAAACCTAAAGAAGTTATTTGAGGAAGAAAAAACCTAAACATCAAGCTGGAGGAAATGATAATGGTGAAGGATAAATAATTTAACCTTGTACAAAAGAAACTAGTTAAATTTGAACAAGGAATACACAACTTCAGAAAATCAATTCTAAAAGTTGGAAAAAGAACTAAGAAGTGTAAATCTCTGAAGTATCAAAATATATTATCTTCATAGTTTAAAAAATTATAAAATTTTCATAATAATAATAAATCCAAGATGACCATGAATGTAGAAAAAACAAATGAATTCCAAAATTCTATAATTTCTATGAAATCTAATTTTTATGAAAAATAAACTACAAATAGAGAATCTATTATGGCTAATAAGGAAGTATAATTTGAAGAAGGAGATTATAAGAGTCTAAAAAATTTTGGTTCACAACAAAGATCTAAGTTTAATAGTTAGAAAGGTGTTGGAATATAGAGACTCAATTTGGGATATTATGTATAAAGGGAAATATGATTTATAGGTATATTGATGGTATTGTGGAGGACATATTCATATAGATAAAATGTGGTGGGATAATTATGAACACTTGATTGAATTCATGATGTATTAGAGGTAGAGTGTGAGGTTGAGTCAACCCACTCAAGGATAAAAACCTATAAAATGTAGTTTGAAAACTAAAAATATATTTCAACCACTAGAAACATTTTATGAAATATTTGATCAACCTGAACATCTTGAAAAATTATGTCTGGTAATTTTACCTGATCAACAATGTTTTTATAAAAAAAATCTCCAAATCCTTATGTGAATGAGAAAAAAATAAAATATAAGGACTTGTTTTTTGAAACATATATTGAGGCCATAAAAGGAGATCAAATTTGGATATTGGATAGTGGGTTTTTTTTACATATGATCAATGAATTTAAATTGTTAAAAAAATTAAATACTACAAAGAAAGTACAATGGATTTGAGAAATGATGATCCACTCAGAATCAAAATTATTAGATCTAATTTCACTAAAAAAGAAAATTTTAAATCTAGAAGTGAATTATTTTTTAATGTACTATAACATATTATGTTGATTGTTTCGTATATTTTTGATGAATTAAAAGAATAATTTTTAAGAATATTTGGATTTATTGTAAAAAGGATTAAATATGGGAAGTTTGTAGCACAAGTACAATAAACCAAGGGAAATAGTTTTCATATTTGGGATACACAAGGTTCATGTTATCTGAACATGATGGAAGAGAATCAAGTTTTAAATAGAAGTCTTTGGCACATGTTCCAAAGGAATACAAAAAATATAAAAATAGAGGAAGTAATTTTGATGTCCCTAAAATGAAAAGAAAAAGTGATTGGAGTTTTCTAATATTCTATAAAGGGAAAATTTTCAAATTCAATGTATTAGGGTTGGAGATACATAAAACATAACCCTGAGAGCTTATTCATTCTAAAATATGTGGGCCCATGAGAAAAAAATCCAAAAATATAGATAAATATTTTATTTACTTTATTGATGATTTCAATCATATTACATGTATTATGTTTTGAAACACAAATCAGTAGCTCTCAAAATTTTAGAAGAAGTATTGAAAAGTAATGTAATACTTTATAAAGAATATTCAAACTGATAATAGTACTGAATATACAATTGTTAATTTTAAAGTTTATCATTAAAAAATCATTTTTATCCTGAACATAGTAAACCATAAACACCACAACATAATGAAATTTCTGAATTAAAGAATAGAATTTTGGTTGAGATAGTTTGAACTGTGTTGATTAAACATGGTACTTCTCGGTACATTGGGAGACAATATTTTAGAGCAGTAACCCACATTTATAATAAATGTTTCTATAGGAAAAAATATGATTCAAATCTATAAAAAAATCATTATAAATAGCCCCAATATATGAATTAATTAGGTGTTTTGAATCCCCTGCATTATCAAATTCAATGGTGATAATCTTGGGAAGCTTTGTCAAAGAGGTGTTAATGGTATCTTCCCTCGCTACCCCCCAAATGGTATAGGATACTGGTGTTATAAAAAGTAAACTAGAAATATTTATAAATCTATAGATGTGAGAGTGCTAGAACATTCTGATAAAAAGGTTTTATAGTCATCTATAAATATAAGAGTAAGTGAAGATGATTTCATTTATGTTAAACAACATGATAATGTTTTTGACATAAGTGATTATATAGAGAATGTATAAGATGAATATATCATTTCATCCATTTCAATAAACGAGATACAATTTTGTACATATTATCTAAGTCTAAAAATGTAAGTGGAGGTACAAAAACTCCATGGAGATCAAGGACAATAGGCCCAATCTAGAATAACATTGAGGTTAGTTTCACATACCTCTTTGTTTTCATAGGGTGAGATAAGAGATGTTGAAGAAGATTTGGGACATCAGGTGTGGATTAATTCCATGAATAAATAATTGGATCAAATTGAGAAAAATGTGACATGGGAACTATTACCCAAACTAGAATAATAAAATTTGATTGGAACAAAGTGGATTTTTCTCAACATGATTAATGAAAGAGGTAAAGTGATAAGAAAGAAGGAAATACTAATTTGTAAGGGCTACTCATAGGTTGAAGTAATTGATTTTTAAGATACCATTAACCCTATATCAATACATGAAACCATAAGAATCATTATTGTTATTGTTTCTAAAATTATTTATAAGATATTCCTAATGGATTTCAAGTCTTCTTTCCAATATTGATATTTGGGCGAAAAAATTTATATTAATCAACCATGTGGATTCTTACTTGGTCAAGATGAAAAATATGTTGGAATGTTCTTAGGTCTTTATATGGGCTAAAACAAGATCTAATAGCTTGTTATTTTAAGCTATATAAATTATTTAAGAAGTTTAATTTCAAAAACAATTGTCAAAAACAACCTCTATATAAAATAAAACCAATAAGTTTCACTCATTGTGATTGATTATATTTATGATATCATATTTTTTGTAAAGGATGATCAAATTTGTAAAATTTTTACTAGGGAGATGAAAGATTTATTTTAAATTTCTATTCTTGTAAAGATTAAATACTTTATTTCCTTACAAGTCTATAAAAATAAAAGGTACACTTTTCTTTTTTCAGATAAGTATACTAAGGAAATTTATAAAATATTTTGAATAGAAGGTTTGAATAAAGTTACCAGATCCATTTCAGTGGGAACAATGTTTTAAGAATGATGATAATGGAATGTATGTTGATCCTAATTAATTTTTAAAGTTAATTGGAAGCTAATTATATCTCACAGATTCGAGGTCAAATTTAGAATATGTGGATACACTTTGTTCCAGGTATCCAATTGCTCCAAAATAGTCCCATCTAATCGCTAGAAAAATAATTCAAATATATATTAAAGGAATAGTATAGTTCATGTTAGAATATGATAGAATAAGAAATATTGATTTGTTTAGTTACACTGATGCAGGTTGGCAAGTTTGTTTCGATGATAGAAGATCCATATCTTTTTTATTTGTCTTTTTGGATGAAAGTTTTGGGTATTGGTACAATAAGATGTAGAGTTCTATGAACTTAAGCTTTAATGATATTGGATATGTTTCTGAAACTCATTCTACAACTCAGTTAATATGGATGAAAACATAGTTATAATACTTGAAAGTTTCACTAAATATACCAATTTTTCATGGATGTGTTAATGAGAGTGCTATCAATTTATAAAAGATTAATGTTTAATATTATACTAAAGATCAATTTATTAAATAAATTTTGTAAATAAATAGACAAAAGTTAGATATTATACCTATAAAGTACCAGGTTGATGATATCTTCAATAAACCATTTCAAAATGAAACATTTTGGAAATTGAGATAGGGTATTCAACCTCGCCATCATCTAGTTAAAGGTATGTGATATTTATCCCCTCTCTCATCATGAATTTGGATTTTGTGGTTAGGGGGGAGATAAAAATATCCATTTATATATGTTTTAACTTTCAAGAGGGGAATATATTTTGGGGTATTTCTTAAAAAGATTAAGTTGTGATGTAAGTATATGTGAATAGTTTTAACAGTTTGTTGAATTCAATGTTGGAGCTTGTTCACTATAAGTTGAAGTTTTTATTGGTCTGTGATGATGAATTATTTAGTTCATTAAGATTTGTGGAATGATTTATAATCACTACTTTATGGATAACATGATATTTTTGTTCAATGATTTTTTGTTTCCTACCCTGATCTCACCCATGTTGGACTAGAATTGGCGGATGGTGATATATTTTTCTCGAATTCAGATATTCTATGATTTATGACCCTTGGTTTAAATCAAAATATAATGGGGGAGGTTACTGAGGCCTAGAGGTTCTGAGTTATTATTGAATTGTGAATAAAGCTAATTAAAATTAAAAGTTTATATTTATCGTGTTTCGTGTTATTATCAGTAAAAAATAACTCAATAATGTTTCGCCTTAATTTTTAAGTTTTCAGATGGGTTATTCCATATTTTTTTAAAATTAATAAAATACAGAGATATGACCATATCGGATAGAGATGGTCAGATGTAATGCAAGGGAAATTTTTTTGTCGAAAATTGTTCATAGGGACATCAAGGTGATTCTTTTAGAAAAATTAAATCATGTGATTCTTTATTATTCTTTAAATTACCAAACATCATGACTCTTCTAAGTTATTCATGATTCTAGTCTATATTTTTAAGTATGGAATTATGGTAACATGATTTTTCTTGATAGAGTTTTTTAGATAGAGTTCTAAAAAATATTTTTTGTAAATTTACTAGATGGATGAATTCATTGAATCCACCAGATGAAGTTTCTTTGTTGAATTACCAGATAGAGAGAAGGTTTCTAGTCCACTGGATGAATAAAATTTCTAATCTCATCCGAAAAATATCACTGGATGGAAAAAAATGAGCTCATCGAATAGGAGGTTTTTTGATGTAGGGGAACCGGTCAAAGACATACAATGTAAAGGATTACTGAATAGAGATTTATTGGATAAAGAATTTCTTATGAAGAAAAATCAGATTGATTTTTGAGGATATTTAAAATTTCTATATAAAGTAATATATTGTGATGATGTTGATATGAACATTAAATGCCTCAGTAATCATAAACTAGAGATTAAGATTCTATTAGAGATTTAAGGAATCATTGAAGATCATTTACACTAAGATTTGAGGAAGTTTTTAAAAATATTATTGACCCTAATTAGATTGGAGGCTTTAAAGGTGTTCAATTAAAGAAAGTATGGAGTGAAAAATTCAAATTTGGAGTGGATAATTCAAATTTTGAGTTCAAACTCATTCATTATTCTTCATAGAAAATATGAGTATATAAAGGCATAAGGTGCTTTATGAATATGGTTGTTAAAGAAATTAGGTATTGATAGAGAAGCCTTAGAGATCCCTTTGACAAAGAACAAAACATATGGTTACAAATATAAAATCACCAGGCATAGGGTATCAGATAGAGAAGTACTAAACACATAGTACCAGACAAATAAGTGATGTGTCCTATGGAGAAGGTTTGAAAATAATAAGTGATGTTCTAGAAAAAAAATACAAACAAAAATGAATTGGACAGATATTTTTGGATGAATATAATCTGACCGAGAAGTTTTAGAAAAATAATTTCCAGCTACTACGTAATTAATAAAATAATAATACTAACTTGGAGGAGTAAAACTGTGAAGAAACTCTTGAAACACACTGATTATTTGTTGAAACCTATTGGTGAAGGTATAATATTTTTTTTGAAAACTGTATATTATCATATTATCTATATAGTAAGAAAATACACTATCAAAGGACTATAGTTATATACAAGTTATGAATATAAAACACTTTTTTTGAACCATAATGTATTGGTTTCTAGTGGATGTGTGAACTTGAATTATTTCTAAATCATGCTAAGGACTAATTACTCTTGTTGAGTAGTAAAACTTTTAAATTATTATGTTCTCATGGTTTTTCTTGACTGTTGTGTTTTAGAGGATTCAATAATATAGAACTAGAGTTAAGGATTGTTTTTAATAAGAAAACATAAAATGCATAGATAAATGATTCACCCCATCTCCTCTGTGATCACACATATCTTGATTAGTTCTTACACAACCCTTGATTTTTATAAAATCATTGATATTTGGGGTATTGAATTTATGGGGTCATTTACTAATTCATTTGGGAACTTTTATGTTCATTTTTCAGTGGATTATTTTTCTAAATGGGTAGTAGCATGAGCCACATGTACTGATAAATAAAAGGTAGTTTTGGAATTTTTGAGATACCAGATATTCTATAGGTTTTGATTTCAAAGTTCACCATCAATAACCACTATTCTAATTGTTGAAATTTGACAATGAAAGAACTCTTTCATCAGTATAGTGTTTGGAATTGAATATATATATATATATATATATATATCTTATCACCCATAAACAAATTCAAAATTTTAGGATTCAAATAGAAAGGTAAAATAAATTCTTGAAAAATGGTGAAACCCAACAGGAATGACTAGAGTCTAAGAATATATGGTTCGATGTGGTCTAAACATGCTTGTTTCAAAACTCTAATTGGTATGTAAACATATATTATTGTATTTGGAAAGATTTTTTTCCTCCCCACTAATTAAATAACATGGCTTGTTGTGAGACTAAATAATAAAATTATAATATTTTTGTTAAGGTTATCAAGGAAAAAATTTGATATTAAAGTTACAGTAAATATGAAGAGATTCATATGAGAAATCATAGATATATATGGAAAGAACCGAGACTTCCCATGACCATATAATCTATCATTTTTATTTAAATTTTCAGTATATTATACTCATTTATAATGAATGTCTAAAGTTTCACCTATGTAATATTTTTTCACATTATTTTGGCCCATACAGTATCCCTAATGTCCATCCTTTTTAGGTTTTATGGGTTAAAAATGAATAAACTCAACAAATATTCACTATCAATAAGAAAAAGCTGATTCACTTTCACCAATCCCATCTAGAGTCCCAAGTGGATGAAATCCACCTTAAGGAATCGATCTATTAGTGAAACCCATAAGTTTTTACAATTCCTTTATATCTTATCTTCAATTTCTATGAGGACACATTAAATTATAGTTGTGTATAGGGGGGAGATACTTAATTTTATGATTTTGTTCAAACTTTTTACCAACTTTCTTCTTTTTCTTATTTTTTCATATTGCGCGGTTTTTTTACTCCCCCTTCTTCTTCATTTTTATACTTATATTCTAGAATAATCCTCTTAAATTCCCATATAATAATGTAATTTTTGGAAAATTCATACTGAATTTTCCTATTTCATATTGTTTTGATAGTTAAAGAAACTTTATTTCACTGATAACATTTGAGTTTGATAGAATTTAACATTTATTGTTGATTTGAGTATAGTTGGTCATTTTTCAATGATATGATTGATTATATCTCTATAAAACCATTGAGATATGGATACATTTTGTGTGACTAGTTTATATGTTAAATATTCCATTTTACATCTCCACACATCATTGTAAATAACCATGAAGTATGAATATTTTTAACTTAATTGAAGTTAAATATAAGTTAGGTTAATGTTAGTATACTTTCCAAAATTATTTTTCTATATGTTTATTAATTTTCCAATCTATTCCATTATTGTACTGGATTGGCCAATGTGTGTGTACCTGTTATCCAACTGTTTTATTCCCTCACAAACGAAAATAAAAAACAAACACAAATAAATAATTATAGGAGTGATGAAATATAAAAAATATGAGTATATCTTAGTCCGGAGTTTAAGATTTGACTTTTTTGAATTCTTAATTGATTAGGTCTTTAAATTTTAATACAAATGGAGTATTGAAAGTTTGGTGGCTAAGAAGAAAATTTATAAAATAACATATATTTACTGGATAAAAAGTGATAAAAATATCATGAAATGGGTTTCAAACACTCACATGAAGAATTTATTCAATGATCGACATGTTAATTCCTCTTTAAGATTTGTATCATGCATATCCTTTAATTTTTTAATACATAAATTATAAAAAATACATTAATATGATTACTGAGATTAAATCTTTGGTGTGATTCTTGTTATGCATACATTTCTATCCTGAATTAATTTTACTCTCAATATTAAATATTCATGAATTAGTGAATATTTTCACGCATCATTTTTTGAAATGTAAATTTTCATAAGAGTTCAAATGTTTAGGTGAGGGGATGTGATATCTTATCAATTCTATATTTATTTTCACCCTTTTGCCATAATGTTAAACTATTTCTGAATTATAAATTTTGAAAGTAATAATCAATTTTACTTTTCATTTGATTCAATTATTTAATATTAAATAATATTAGAAAGGTCAATTTCAATTATTTTTATGATTACACTAGAGGTGGAGGTGATTTGGAGGCCCCAAGACTATGTTGAAGAAAAATGGTCCCAAACCGTATGAGAGTCAAAGCACACATGTAGACTAAAATCCACATTATTCCTAATCTGTACTTCCAATTAGGCTGAAAATCGGCATGTGAATTAAAAACTATATGTAATGTAATTCTATAGAATACCAATAATCCCAATTCAATAATTTGTTATCCCAAAATTATTTACCATCAGATAGAATCTTTACTGTTAACAATCACAAGGTCACCTCGATAAATTCGATATATCTCAAACTATAGACCTCTAAATCCCTAAACTTTTTGGTAGAGAAATCCAATTGGTGGGGAAATGAATTTTTTTATTTAAAAAAGTGATATAAAGATTTATATTTTTCTAAAATATAAAAACCTTGTAAATTATAGAATAAATAATTTTAATATTTATCATTATTCCAGAATTATGTAGGTATATTTATTATAAATATATTAAGTAATTTTCAAAATTAAAAAGGAAATGGTTTTATTAAACTCATTTCTTATAAAATTTTATTTAAAGGATTAATTAGAAAATTAGAGAATTTTAATTTTTTAAAATTAATTTAATTTTTGAATTCATAATGTCAAATTATCTTAGTATTACTTTTTTAAAAATTTATTAAAATATTGATTTTTCAAGGAATAGTGGAAAATAATGATTTTTTTTTGTAATGATGTATTATATTTTATAGTATTTATATGGAAAAATTATGATTTTGATTGGTTTTAAATTTTCATTTGTTTATTTTTATTTAAAACAATCCAATTATGGTTTTTAAAATGGATTTTATAATTGAATTTAGTAAAAAAACATTTTATATTTAAAATGACATTTTTTTGATTTTTTTGTATCATTTTTCTCATTTAATTTTAAATTTACATGTGAAACTTCTATATGTTTAATTTTAAAAAATTGATTCCATATTCAAAATCATTGGGTATAAATTTAAAAAATAGTTTTCTTTTATATTTGGTCAATAATAATAGTAAACATAATTATTTTATTACCATGGTAAAAGGTAAATCTGTAACACCCCGTGATTTTATGAGTATTATTATTTTTAAATTTCTTTGATTTCTTTAGTTGTACGCTACATCAAGATTATAGTGCGCTATATGAAACACTGTATTGGCTTTTAGTATATGAAACACTATTCTTGGATTTCATTACACGAAAGAGCAACCTTCCTCGATAGCTTGCGTTGTACGCAATAACGAGTTTCACTAAACAATAATATGTTATTAAAAATATTATATAAAATAGCTGTTATTAATATTAATACCCACTTTTTGAAATTTTATAAATTTTATCTTTCAAAATGGACTTCATTTTTGGATTCGGAATATCGAAATTAGCCTAGGGTGAATTGTAGGTATTTTTCTGAAAACTTTCAATTTTTGAGGAATAGTGAAAAACACAGAGTTATAGTTTAAAACCAAATTTTTATTTAAATAATTATTTATTTTATTTAAATTTATTTTAGGTAAAAATGGATACATAATACCTATATAAGTTCAATGTAGTTCATTGGAGTTATTTCATAATAATTTTATATATATATAAATTTTATTGAACTTTTCACCGTCTTTTACGCACCTCCTAGGATAATTTACAAATTTACATAAATCTTAATTTTACCACTTCTATGAGTGGAATTTTGAAAATCTAAGAGACACAATTAATATGAAGGATTAATATGTGGTTCAATAAGATAAAAATAATTTTTGGTGAATAATAACTTTTTACTTTTATTTACCACGGTAAAAAGTAAATAGGGTAATTATGGGTAAAAATGATATTATTATTACCCTAACACATGTACTAATTCTATTGGATAAGTATAATTAGACCAAAAATAACCTTAGGAATATAATATTATCATTTAGGTCCACATGTATTAGATTAGGACACTTATTATTATTTTATTTAAAGAAGAGTTAAAAGAGTTAAAATCAATGTTTAATAACTAAATGTTTTTTAATATAGGTTTATAAATAAGATAAATTTGACTATAAATATTAATTATAAAGATAATAAGATTTAATATATAATGGTATTTTATTTATTATTTTTAGAGATTAAATAATTTAATTTATTTGTGATACAATGATGATGCAGTAATTACCTTATTAATTAAATATTAACATAATTGATATTATAATTACCCAAATAAATGTAATTTGAGATTTTTTATGAATTACACTAATTTTATAGGTTAATATGATATTTTATTATTTATTCAATTAACTTTTTTAGAACTAATAATGCTTTTATGAATTTCACAAAAAATAAATTACAAAATAGTGTCAAAATTGACATAAAATAGTTTTTAAAACAAATATTATATTATTAATTGTTATTATATTCTTAGAAAAATAAGGTTATTCCAAAAGACTTAGATAAGGTTATATATATTAATAATGAACCACTTGGGGTTCTTTTGTTGTGTTATAGTTAGTTTATTAACCATATAGTGTAAGAAAACAAGAAGACACGGTAAAAGTAAAATTATTTAACTCAGAGTTAAATCTAACTTATAAGGTTAAAATAGTTACCTAAACTTGTCTAAAACCTATTGGTTGAGAGGATTTCGACCCATCCCCACTTTATCTCCGAAATAAATCAATTTTGGTCTATTATAAATAGAATATGACTTTATTATAAAATAATATTTTATGTTTTTTCTAAGGTGCCCCTCTCTTCCCTTATAAAAGGGTACCTCCTCCCTCTTCTCTTCACACATTTTTGAGCTTTAAATATCGGCCAACTCCTGCTCTTTTCCCTTCTAAACTTCCCTAGAAACATTATAGAGGTTCTGGTATCCTCAAAAGACCAACTCTGGTGCCTTAAGAGGAAGCTTAAAAGAGGTGCGTCGAAGAAGAGGTAATCTATTCTACCGATTCTTTCAAGTTTCTTTCTTCTTAAACTTCTTCTTATTAGGTTGTTTTATTATAAAGTAATAACATAAGTATCACTAATATACATATATGTTATTATAAATATGAAACAAACCCATTTCTCCTTCTATCCATCCTATGTAAAATGAAATCACCGCGCGTGCGTACGTACAGAATACCGTCTCCACACTGTGGTGTAATTTGTTTTTCCACCACCACCTTACTTGGATGGGTATAATGGTGTAAAGAATAACTATGTATAGTTATTATAACATAATAATTATTCTGAGATATTATATCATCCACTCCAATTTAATTCAATAATTATGGGAACGATATCATCGCTCGTGCGTACGTACGAATTACCGTCTCCACGACGCGATGTGATTCATTCTCCATGTTAACCACTCAAGAATGATTATAAAGTATATATAATGAATAATAATGAAATATATGAAATTATAAAGCTACTATATTTATGTATATATATATATGTCATCTAATTACTTCC
The DNA here is from genome assembly GCA_963277665.1 of Viscum album. NCBI lineage: Eukaryota > Viridiplantae > Streptophyta > Magnoliopsida > Santalales > Viscaceae > Viscum > Viscum album. The sequence goes on along the minus strand of OY728123.1, from coordinate 937,905,611 downwards.
ATTCAAGTCAATAAGGAAAGAAAAACATCATTCATGCGTAGGTACGGCCTACCATCTCTAAGAACGGTGTATTTCATTTCATTTATCTATCTATTATATATATATACTTAATATATATTATATATAAATCATGATTTATATTCTGGAAGTAATAAAATCATTATATAAGTAAAAATAATATCAAGAACAACAATTCCAAACACGTACGATAAATAAAACGATTTTACCCAAAACGATGCGTTAACATTGAATTTACAAAAGAACAGGTAATATAAAGTCATAATTGAACCATATATGATATCATAACAATGAATATGATTCTTTAATAATTAAATGACATTATTTAAATCATTATACAGGAGGTTCGGATACATACGAAGCATATCGGACATAACGTAAGGGATAATTTTGCAAATCTCATTTTTATTTGAGATTGCTTATACCTAAGTATAAACTGGGGTTATGTTTATCATCCATGTCCATGTTTTCTAAAAAATGTTTTCATAAAATGTTTAATATTCTTCCATGTATGTCTAAAGTCATTTTTACCCTTTTTTGACTTTTACCACATTGTATTGAAGGAATCCTTCCTTTGTTTACCATATAAGGTAATTTTTGACTTTTCATGTAAAAGTAAGAGAAGAATGTTTTTTTAACTTATACGGCGTGAATGGATTTTTACGGTTTCATAATGACTTATTTCCATAAATATTCCTATACAATATTTCATAATTATTTTAAAAAAATTCTCTTCTTTTAAAATCGCATGACATTTTGAGAAAAGAAAATTATTTTGAAGAAGAAAGGATATTTTCCTCAAGAATTCATTTCATGTGTTTTGTCAAAACTATTTTATATCTAAGATGACATTATTTAGTATGATGATGTTTCAAGTATAATGTCACTATTAGTTACAAGGTTTGATTTTTATTATGATGAAATTATATCCATTTTATTTATATGGATTACATTATTATGAGATGATATTTATGAAACCCATTTTATTATTTGGGATATGATGAATGATTTATGTTTATGTTGTGGAACACATAAGAATGATTTAATTATGAGATGGGTGGGACTTATATCTCTCTCCAATGCATTGGGTAAAGATTTATATCTCATTAGATAGACATGGCTAGAACGGTAAGTTAATCCAGTTCAGTGATACAGGACTGGAACAAGGAGTTAACTCAATTCAAAACGGGACTTTGTCCACTAAGATGGTCTTGGCAGCAATGTCTTGGCTACTATGGAAATCATATCATGTGAATAATGGTTTTCCATAATTAAATGTTATATTCCCATGCTATTTTATCATGATTGATGTTCCTTTATGATCTATTCCTTACGTACTGCCATGATTTATTTCAGAACTCAATATTTTGATGTTTAAACTTTATGTTCATGTTTTGAAGTTCAAATGTATATGGTTTGTTTTATTTTCTCCATGATTACCCTTACTGAGCATTTGAGCTCACACTTTATATGTTTTCTTTTCCCCAGGATATAAAGAATGGTTTTAGGTAAGAAAAAAAGGGAAGATCTTTATGGGAGATGTTGAAGATCTTTCACCAAGATTGGAAGATTATGTTCCAAGTTTCCAGAGACACTAAACTATTATGGTCCTTTGGTGTTTGTTTATGTTATGTATTATGTATTCCACAAAAGTAATGTAATGTCTATGTTTTTCAAGTGTGGGTTTCTACAGTTGGTATCAGAGGAAAGGTTTAGTTTACCTTTGGAAACTAGGATGCGAAAACTTTAATGAGATCCCTAGAGATATTTCTAAGGTATGTCTAGGGATGTCCCTAAGGTTAAGTATAAGTATTGGTTATAGTCATAGAATTATGGTAATGATATTATAATTAGACCTATGATTTTAGATATTGAAGGTACTCCCCCTTTATTATATTGTTTTCCCCAGCATGATTTTTGCCTCTCACACTATTCTTTTTGGGTTTTAGATGATGGCTGGAACCCGAAGGAACCATGTTGATGAATATAATGGACAATGCAATGATTGTCCTCCTGAACAAACCAATGTTATGGAAGATGGAGTGAAAAATTTCATTTCTATACTTACACAAGATATGAATCATTCTGGACTTCTGAATGAGCAAAGAGGTGAACAATACTCTATTGAGTCCTTCATGAGGCAACGCCCACCTTCTTTCAGTGGGTCTTCTGATCCACTTGTTTCAGAACAATGGATCATTACCATTAAAAAGATATTTTCCATGCTTCGATGTTTGGAACATGAAAAAGTCATTCTGGCTGTTTACCGTTAGAAGGTGAAGCAGGCCAGTGGTGGACTCTAATTAAGAATATAAGGCCCCAGGATGAAATTTAATCCATAGAATGGGACGAGTTCAAGAACTTGTTTCTCAGTAAGTACTTCCCTCGTATTCTTCGAACAAAGATGGAAAAGGAGTTCCTTGAGCTTAAGAAAAATGATGATGAATCTATTGTTATGTATGAAGTGAATTTTACAAGGCTTGCAGGGTATTCATCTGGTTTTATCATTCAACCTAAAAGTAAAGTTGATCGATTCTTTAGTGGCTTAAAACCAAGTCTTCGAATGGAATTAGCTATAAGATACTTTAGTAGCTATGAAGAAATTGTTAGTTGTGCTATCAAAGTAGAACTGGAAGTTTGTGTTACATATCCATCTCATAGTTTTGGTAAGAAACGAAAGCTGGAGTTCAAGGAAAAATCTTAGAACAATGGTGAAAAGAAGGTGAATGTTTCTTTATGCTCAAAGTGTGGAAAGAAGCATGGTGGAGATTGTCTTAAAGGGACTAGAAAATTATTTAAGTGTGGAAAATAAGGTCATCGAGGAGATGAGTGTCGAAGTAATGGAAAAAGGGTAGCTAATGATGTGAATAAAGAAAATACTACAAAGAACGCACCACTAACACTTCAATGCAACAAGTGCAAGGAAATGGGGAATTCTGCTAAACAATGCCCTAATCCAACGGTTAATGATGATCAACGTGAGCAACCTCTTAAGGCAAAGGATAAAGGGAGGTCACATGCGATCACTATTTGTGATGTTGAGTATGATAATGATGTTTTGGAATGATTAAGTGTTTATGTAATGGGATTTCAAAATATTATCATGGAATCTCATTTATGGTATCGTGGAATTTTGGAATATCTATGTATTGGTTTTCAATAATTATATGGTACCGGTAACCATGAAAAGTGATTGAAATATTTTTGGAAAGAAGATTATATGTTCATTATGAAGGGATAAATTGAAAATGAAATGATCTCCTGACTGATATCATGGTTTGAGTATATAGAAATTTTGGGATTTTGGTATGTGGAAAGAGTTAACTTTTGACAGTATTCATGCTTTCACTAAGGTCCAATGGGTATTCATTTTTCAAGAGAATACATGATTAAGGTATTCAGATGTTTGGAATGTGACCAACAAGATATATTGTATGATATATGGGGGATAAATGATGGTATTCACAGGCTGGGTAGATGACATTTCTAGTAATTTTTTTCTTTATGCTATGAGCATCGACAAAAGTATTTTTGGATAAGCCTAAAGATTGGAATGGATTAAGTTGAACATCAGATAGTATTGTTTAAGGATAGACATTTTTTTCAATTTTATTTCTGGAATTTTATAATAGTATAGTTTAAGAAAAGGGACAATCTGCGGAATGAGTGACAACCTGTTGCGTCAGACAAGGTTGCGGGAATCGAACCCACAGCCGAAGTGCGACAGGCCTTTATTGCCTACCTCTGGCCTACAGGAAGTCCATGGTTAGTAGAAATTAGATTTATTTTATTAATAGGTATGATAGTTCAATTATAAGTCCATTTTTTGAATCAGATACAGTTAATATCACCATATATGGACTTAGAAATATTTAATAACTTTTGCTAACATTGTGTTTGAGACAGATGGAATGACTTAACATTCTATCGCATGATCTACTAACATTTGAAGAAGGACAAATTAGACTTCATTTCTTTAAATAAGCAATGAAGTGGAAATTGTTCATGTAATGACCAACAATTATATTTCACTACAATCAAGTAAGTTTTTCTCCTTGTGAAATTTTTTTCAACATTAGTGAAATGATATTGAAAACCAAAAATGTTGTCCTAGCACCCTCATATCTGATGAATCAGATGTTACCTTAGATCACCACAAATTTATGGCTTTGTGATTATTGGATTTTTCATATCCATGTTCTCTACCACTCTCCATTATAACTTGATAGTTATATTTCTCTTCCATATCCATATGTTCACCTATGTTCTTTTATGTGGAAACCCACTGATGAGTTAATTTGGGCAACCCTTACGTTTCATACATTAGTTTTTAAAATTAAGTTTTAGTTTTCCTTTTTATGATGTGGGTTTCTATGAAAGAAACTTTCAAGTAGAAAACCATTTATAACCCCGACGAATTTTGACGGTGAAATTCCTTTTAAGGGGGGTAGAATGTAACACCCCGAGATTTTATGAGAATTATTCTTTTTAAGTTTCTTTGATGTGTTTAGTTGTACGCTACACCAAGATTATCTTGAAATATACAAAACATCGTATTAGCCTGTAGTATACACAACACTATTTTTGGCTTGCGTCATATGCAAGGGAAACCTTCCTCGATAGCTTGCGTAGTACGCAATACCGAGTTTCACTAAACAACAATATGTTATTAAAATATTATATAAACTAGCCGTTATGAATAGTAATACCCACTTTTTGAAATTTTATAAATTTTATCTTTCAAAATGGACTTCATTTCTGGATTCAGAATATCGAAATTATCCTAGGGTGAATTTTTGCTATTTTTTCTGAAAACATTCAATTTTTAATGAATATTGAAAAACACTGAGTTATAGTTTAAAACTGAATTTTTATTTAAATAATTATTTCTTTTATTTAAATTCATTTTAGGTCAAAATGGATACATAATACCTATATAATTTCAATGTAGTTCATTTTAGTCATTTTATAATAATTTTATATATATATAAATTTTATTGAACTTTTCACCATCTTTTACCCACCTCCTAGGAGAATTTGCAAATTTACATAAATCTTAATTTTACCACTTCTGTGAGAGGAATTTCAAAAATATGAGAGACACAATTAATATCATGGAGTAAAACGTGGTTCAATAAGATAAAAATAATTTTTGGTGAATAGTAACTTTTTACTTTTCTTTACCACGGTTAAAAGTAAATAGGGTAATTAAGGGTAAAAAAGAAATTATTATTACCCTAAAGCATGTCCTAAATCTATTGGATAAGTATAATTTGACCAAAAACAACCTTAGGAATATAATATTATCATTTAGGTCCACTTGGATTAGATTAGGACACTTATTATTATTTTATTTAAAGAAGAGTTAAAAGAGATAAAATCAATGATTAATAACTAAAACATTTTTAATATAGGGTTATACATAAGATAAATAAGACTATAAATATTCATTATAAATCTAAAAATATTTAACAAATAATGGTATTTTATTTATAAATTTTAGACATCAAATAATTTAATTTATTTATGACACAATGATGATGAAGTAATTACCTTATTAATGAATTATTAACATAATTGATGTTATAAATAACCAAATAAATATAATTTGAGACTTTTTATGAATTAAAATAAATTTATAGGTTAATATAACATGTTTTTATTGATTAAATTCACTTATTTCAAACTAATCATGTTGTAATAAGTTTCACAAAAATCAATTCCAAAATTCTGTCAAAATTGACATAAAATAGTTTTTAAAACAAATATTTTATTATTAATTGTTATTCTATTCTTAAATATCTAAGGTTTGGTTAAAAGACTTAGATAAGGTTTTATATATTAATAATGAACCACTTGGGGTTCTTTTGGCTTGTTATAGTATGTTTATTAACTATATAGTGTATGAAAACAACAAGACATGGTAAAAGTTAAATTATTTTACTTAGAGTTAAATCTAAATGATAAGGTTAAAATAGTAACCTAAACTTGTATAAAACCTATTGGTTGAGATTATTTAGACCCATAACCACTTTGTATATGAAATAAATCAATTTGGAGCTATTATAAACCGAATATGACATTATTATAAAATAATATTTTAAGTTTTTCGTAAGGTGCCTCTCTCCTCCCTTATAAAAGGGCACCTCATCCCTCTTTTCTTTATACAATTTTGAGATTTCAAGATCATCCAAACCATGAAAATTACCCTTACCAACATCCCTAGAAACATTATATAGTTTCTTGTCTCCTAAAAAGACCAAATCTAGTGCCTTAAGTGGCTGCATAAAAGAGGTGCGTTGAAGAAGAGGTAATCTCTTCTACCAATTCATTCAAGTTTCTTTCTTCTTCAACATCTTCTTATTTAGTTGTTTCATTATAAATTAATAACATCAGTATCACTAATATACTTATATTTTATTATAAATATAAAACAACCTCATTTCACCTTCTATCCATCCTACAGAAAATGAAATCATCACGCGTGCGTACGTATGGAATACCATCTCCACGCCGTGGTGTGATCTGTTTTTCCACCACCACCTTACTTGGATGGGTATAATGGGGTAAAGAATAACTATGTGTATTTATTATAAAATAATTATTTTTATGATATATTATATCATCCACTCCCATTAAATTCAATAATTATGGGAATGATATCATCACTCGTGTGTACGTACGGATTACTGTCTCCACGACGCGATGAGATTCATTCTCCATGTTAACCACTCAAGAATGATTATAAAGTATATATAACGAATAATATTGAAATATATTACATGATAAAGCTACTATATTTATTTATATATATATATATGTCATCTACTTACTTCCAATCAAGTCAATAAGGAAAGTAAAACAGCGTTCATGCGTACATACGGCCTATCGTCTCCATGAACGGTGTATTTCATTTCATTTATCTATCTATTATATATATATATATACTAAATATATATGATATATAAATCATGATTTATATTCTGGAAGTAATTAAATGATGATATAATTAAAAATAATATCAAGAACAATAAGTCCAAACACGTACGACAAATAAAACGATTTTGCCTAAAACGCTGCTTTAACATGGAATTTACAAAAGAACGGGTAATATAAAGTCATAAGTGAACCATATATGATATCATAATAATGAATATTATTCTTTAATAATTCAATGATATTATTTAAATCATTATACAGGAGTTTCAAATACATATGAAGCATATCAGACATAAGGTAAGGGATAATTTTTCAAATATCATTTTTATCTGAGATTGCTTATACGTAAGTATTTACTGAGGTTATGTTTATCATCCATGTCCATGTCTTCTAAAAATGATTTCATAAAAGGTTTAATATTCTTCCATGTATGTATAATGTCATTTTTACGCTTTTTTGACTTTTACTATATTGAATTGAAGGAATCCTTCCTTTGTTTAACATATAAGGTACTTTTTGACTTTTCCAACAAAAGTACGAGAAGAATGTTTTTTTAACTTATATGGTGTGAATAGATTTTTACGGTTTCATAATGCCTTATTTCCATGAAGCTTCCTCTACAGTATTTCATGATAATTTTCAGCAAAATTATTTTCTTTTAAAATCGCCCGACATTTTGAGAAAAGAAAATGATTTTGAAGAAGAAAGGATATTTTCCTCAAGAATTCATTTCAAGTGTTTTGTCAAAACTATTTTCCGTATAAGATGAAATTATTTAGTATGATTATGTTTCAAGTATAATGTATCTATTGTTTACATTTTTTGATTCTTCTTATGATGAAATTATATCCATTTGTTTTATATGGATTATTTTATGATGGGATGATGTTTATGAAACCCATTTTATTCTTTGGGTTATGATGAATGATTTATGTTTATGTTGTGACACACGTAAGAATGATTTCATTGTGAGAAGGGTGAGACCTCTATCTCCTTCAAATTCATTGGGTAAAGATTTATATCTCATGAGATAGACATGGCTGGAATGGTAAGATAATTAGGTTCAGTGATACATGACTGGAAGGAGGATTGAAATCGATTCAGAAAGGGACTTTGTCCACTAAGATGGTCTTGGCAGCAATGTCTTGTCTACTATAGAAATAATATCATGTGCTTAATGGTTTTCCACAATTAAATGTTTTATTCCCATTCTATTTTATCATGATTTATGTTCCTTTATGATCTATTCCTTACGTACTATCATAATTTATTTCACAACTCAATATTTTGATGTTTAAACTTTATGTTCATGTTTTGAAGATAAAATGTGTATGGTTTGTTTTATTTTCTCCATGCTTACCCTTACTGAGCATTTGAGCTCACCCTTTATATGTTTTCTCTTCCCTAGGATATAAATAAATTTTTTAGGTAAGAAAAAAAGGGAAGATCTTCATGGGAGATGTTGAAGATCTTTCACCAAGATTAGAAGATTGTGTTCCAAGTTTCCAAAGACACTAAACTATTACGGTCCTTTGGTGTCTGTTTTTGTTATGTATTAGGTATTCTGCAAAAGTAATGTAATGTCTATGTTTGTCAAGTTTGGGTCTCTACAAAATCAGTTAATGTAGGTTACAAATAAAATTATATGAGTAATTAAATGACCAAAAAACATAACTAAATAATATTGGAAGATAATATATTGACCATAATCATACAAAGGTATAATTTATGACCATTTTGGGCCACATAAATGAGATTAAAAACTTTCTAATATTTTGTTTAAAGAAAAGTCAAACATGTCACACTCTTGTTTTTAAAAATTGTAATATTTATAATATAATGTTATCCAAATGATATTTAGAAATATAAAATATTTATCTTCAACCTAATAATTTGTTTTAAATTTTTAGTGAATAAATAATTATATTAAATTCTTTCATAATGTTAATACAAACTGACTGAAAAAAAATTATTGCTTTATAAGAAAATTAATAACCATTAAAATCATGGTAGATAGAAGTGATGAAGACCAAGTGAATCACCACTGAAAATTAACTTACAATCATCTGGTAGAGATCTTATCTCATAATAAACAATCAGTACCTACTCTGGAATCCATTTCTTAGCCAGTGTATTAGTTACATGGTTGCCTTCTCTCCAGGTGTTCCTAATCACCATAACCTAATATATCAGTATCTTGAACCTCTTGATAGGAAAAGTAAATTCCCATGGGGTTTAGTACTTCCCAACAAAAAATCCACCATCACCTTCAAGTTTGTTCCCACCTCCTGGATACTATGATTGTACAACCTGCATAGTAGAAGCCAATCAATCAAGTCCCTTACTTCCACCCACATTGAATTACTTGAGCCATAGATGGTTATAAACCAATGTAGAACTAAAACACTGTCCATCATGGATTATTACCTCACCCATCATATTCATTTCCATGCAAGATCTATCAATGTTTAATTCAATTTTTTTCAATGGATGATTCCATTACACCCACACCCCCATACAATTTTGGTTATTCCCTCCATTCAAGACCACTCTAGGAATAATAATCCTTAGAGATTTCAATCCATATTTACCAAGTCAGATAGCCCCAAGCTTATCCATGAGGGATTTGAATTGGTCCTATAAGAATAATTGAGAATATACACTTCCCTCCCTTTCCTTATTCCTTACCACCCAGATGACCCAGTAAGCAGCCAAAAAATGAGGGCTCTAGAGATGGTTTCTCTATGTTCTAATATCCCCCGTTGAACCATGACTCTAAAAAATCATGCATGTTATCTCCAATCCCTGATAAACCCATTCTTCTATTGGTGGTGGTCCAGATACCCATCACTAATTCTCTTCTGAAGAAAATATTCCATGTGGATTCTTGGGACATGGATGAACAACATCGGTAATGGGAGGCCATCATGATACCCTTTTCTAAAAATTAACATCTTTAAGTAGAGATTTTTTCCTCATCCTTTAAATTAGAAATTTTTTCTTCCCTAGAATCTATTTAAACCACAAACTCTGGGCCCACACATCATTCCTACTATGTAGGTGGATCAAATCTTAGTAATACTTTCCACTAAATCACCCTAAAGCTCAATCAAGAGAATATGCATCTATAATGGTAATCGATCAAGATTATACAATAAAAAGATTTCATTCTTAGATTTATAGAGTTTTCCTAATAAAAATGGGAAATTAGGCCTCCCAGAAGGATATCTCTAGAATTGTTAAACCAAGGAAAAATAGTTCCTCACCAACCCAATTATCCTCCAAAAAAGGATCACACTTATTCCCACAACCCACTGAACCTTCTCCATGATAATCTGAAAGATTTCAATCATGTTTTGGGTGAGTCTTAATGGGTTCCTTGACATCTCAAACTAGTCCTCTCATATGTTATTATACCTGATTCTCATGAACCTGGTCCATAGAGATTACCCTTCCACAATATCCCATGCCGCTTTAGTCTGCATTCCCTTCAGGGATTATAGTATGTCACACATATTGACGCTAGCTTAGGAAATTTTCCTTTCCATCTGCTTCCTGTATACCTAGTGATAGTGTCTGGAATAATATTCATCAAACAATATTTATTCATTATTTTCTTCAATATCTTGATAGTACCTTTAGGAATTTTAATTATAGATATAACATTCATATTCATGGAAGATAACACAATATAAATCAAGGTAATTCATCTATTGAAAGATATAAATTGGTTTTTCTAATTGCATATAAATCATATATTTTTATTCAGTAGGATATCAAACCAAATTTTAGGGAATCTTCCATTTGAAATTGGAGTATCGAGGTATAATATAGTCATTTGATTTTGTGTCACACCGATCTCTCATTGTATAGATCTATAATGACTTTTTAAAAAATTATTAGAGACAAAAACATTTCTCTTACACATGTTTTTCTTCTGCCCACTGATCATCCAATATGTCTGCATAATTTTATTACATCCTTTGATCAAACTCTTAATTTCATTAATAAATAAATTAATTTCATCAATAAACATAATACGGGATGTAAGGATATATCTAGATATTTTCTAAAAATATATGATTGCCCCTTACTCCAAGAAGCATTTCACATTGATGGTAAGAACCTCCATGTCAATGACAAATACAATAGGGATAGAGGGTCGTCGTGTCTCAATACTTGAATGGTTTTAAATATTCCAAAGCTTTTCCCATACATAGATTTGTACAACCAAGGTGAATAGTATCACCTAAAGAGAAGATCACAACTTCATTCTTTGAAGCTAATTTCCCTCGTCACCTTAATTATAAAACTCCATTCGAGCATGTAATATTACTTGTCCATATTTATTTTTATAATGAATTAGATCCCATTGAATTATTATTCTGGTCATCCACCATCTCTTGTGCAATCCCCACCACCCCCCTATATACTTCTCTCATGGATGAATCAAGGATCCTCCTCTGATACAACATTGGGTACCAAACTCTTAAGCCTCTTTTTCACCAGATTAATAAGAATTTTATATGATAAGTTACAAAGGAATATTGGGGGAAATTATTCAATGGCATATTGATTCTAAACATTTGGGATCAAGAAAACTCTATGAGTATACACAACTCTTGAAAGAGATCCCACTTTGATGAAATCCCAGGATGCATCCTTGATATGATCTTAGATGTTGTCCCATGATTCCATGTAAAAAGATCCTAGAATGTTGTCCGGATCAGTATAATTGTCTACATTCAATCTAAAAACAACCTCCCTAATCTCCTCATTAGTTGATAGGCCTCCACATATTCATTATCACTATCTTCAACCAGATTTTGTATGCACTATAGGTACTTTTTTTCTTTACTTTACTCAATGTTCTGATCACGACCTCCCTCAATCCTATCCATTATATTTTTAAAGTATTCGTGGGCCATGTTACTAGATTCATAGATATCATTGGTATATGACCTATCCTCAATATTGAGGTTTACACACCTTCTAACCTTCCTTTCCTTTAGTTAGTTCTGAAAAAAGGTTATGTTCTTGTCCCCCACTCTAATCCATGTAGCTGAAAAATTTTCCCCACAGAATCTCTACACTTCGATCATTTTATCAACTAGAATCCACTGTTTAACACTCACAATAGAAAATTTATCTTTATCCCATTCCTTTTTAAACCTCAACTCAAGCCTCTTTATTTCTTCTTGAACATCCCCTAGACCCTCCTCGTGACTGAGATTTTCCTCAATCAAATACTTTATATTAGTATTCCAATTCCTTAGACTCCTTAATATTTCAACCCAAAAAATTCCACCATTAGGCCAATTCAAGGAGGAATTAACCATGTGAATAAATCCATCCTTTCTATAATAATATCTAGAATAAATGAAATGATTATAATTTTTTGACTCCCTCTTGATGATGATTACTAAAGGATAATGATTAGAAAAATATCTCATGATATTCCTAACTATGATGTGCAAGAAGGAATCCAGGTTTTGTATGTTTCTAAGGAATATATCTAACCTACTCCAAATGTGTCAGTTACCTTTCATATTGTTACACAAATTAAATTAGTTTCCTGATAAATCGAGATCCAACAAACCACTTGATTCCATGAAATCTCTAAAAAAATCACAAGTGTGAAAGGGTATTTAACCACACCCTTCTTCTCTATCACATCTGTAATGGTGTTGAAATCACCACCTACAAGACCCCATTATTTTTCAAATAAATTTAATATTGAATGAATGATACAATGAGTCTCTAAAAAAACACCGCTTTTTTATAACATGGCCAATAAACACAATTTTTCCACCACTATTATTTAAATTTTGAGAATCTGACATACACGGTTACATTCAGTAAGATATTTCGAGTCTAATAAGAAAAACTTAAATTTTGGTGAATAGTAACATATCATTATAAATTGTAATATGAACCTTATTAATATTAAATCATATTATTATTTTATTGTCTTAAGGTTATAATATAATGAGATCTTGATTAAATTTTCAAGTTGATATAAAATGAATTATAGTTTTAAAATTGTTGTTTTTTGAACAAGTTATGATATTATTTAAAAATTAAATTAATAATATTTAGAAAATAATTTTCAAAAAATGGAGTTAATTTTTGAATTATACATGTTGAAAAAATTTTAGGGTGAATTTTTTGGATTTTTCTAAAGTACTCGAATTTTTTATGAATAGTAAAATATGGTAATTTACCTTATATTTATACATTATTAGTTAAATTGAATATTAACAGAATCATTGAATATGTGAGCACACTTGGTTTGAAAATCACAGCCAAAAATTAATATTATTGTTCACAATAATCAATACTATTGGTAGTCTTTAAAAAAATAATAAAATAATGAGTAAATAAAGGGACAACCCTCCTCTCATCCACTATAAAACACCCCTCACTCCCTCTTCTCTTCACTCCTATCAAACATTGTTCCAAGTCAAAATTATTATAAAAATATCCTCCCAATATTCTACCCCAAATCCATCAGCCATTGATCTCATAAAAATACCAAAAACCTCTCCCAAAAAGAGGCTCTCAAGGAAGATTACTTTAAGAGGTAAATTTCTCTTTTCATTTCTTTTATTTCAAGTTCCATTATTTTCTTTTTCTTTCCTCACCTCATTTAACCCAAATTTTGTGATTTCTTTAGTACCTCACATGTATTAAAATTTTTATATGATAAAGGAATAATTCTTCATCATCTCTCCTTTCCCATTATTTTATACTAGAAAAAAACACCATCCGTGATGTGTTAATTTATCACATTCAAGGATGAAGAATTTTAAATTTCTGTTACCATATTAAATTATGGTCATGCAACCATTTTTATAGTTTATCCAAACTATAATATATGTATTATAACTTATTTAAGGTTATATAATCCTTTTTTACACATGATATTAATTTGTAAATCAAAATGAGTTCTTTGTGATCAAAAAACTGACAATTAACCCAAAAAATTGTCATTAAAGTTTTATATAATGATTAATATTCAATCCAAATAACAAAAGGAATTTTATAACCATGTAATGTTTTGGTTTTTCACTAATAACATACAACTCCTATTCTGGATAACCATTTTCATTCTATATTTTTATCTGTACATGAATATAATTAAATTGATCATGAAAACCAACGAATAAAATGCTCCCAAACACTGAAATTGAATATCTTAACCCATCAATAGGAAATTAGTGAACCTAATAAGGTTATAATAAATAAATTAAATGAAAATGAGGTTCTTGAATAATTAATTTACGAACCTAAATTTGATTATTCTGAATGTTAAGATCAAGTGAGGAACACCTTTGGACTTAAGGTAAGGGTTTTCCACCCGAATCTCCATTTTTCATTCAGGTTAATTTTATTATCTACTTACCTAAATTAAATTACTATTAACTAATATATACTCCTAATAAATTATTTTTGAATTTTCTATATATTTTTACCAACTATAATCCTATCTTCATTTATGGGGAATTATATGTTTTAAAAGGATCTTTCAAAAATTCTTCCTAAAATACAAGCCCAACTCAAGGAAATTTCTCAAATTCTTGCCTATTTTCAAGGGAAATATATAATCTGTTTTTAGAAACAATTATCTTTCTAAAATCACTCGTTTTATTATGAAAATACTATCTTATTGTATTTTTGGTTTTATACAAATACGTTTCCAAAATAACTCTTCTTTTCAAAGTAAAACAGTATTTATCTCAATAATTACTCAATGATTTTATAAGAGTATATTCACCTATTTCAACACTCTTGTTAATTATTATGTATTATTTGGATTAATATTCATGATATAATCTACCATATTTAATTTAATGGTTTATTATTAGTTTTACTATGGATGTTCTATCTTAAAAACATTCACCAATTTACTCTGAATTATTAGTGTTTATGCTTAATGTTCAGGAAAAGTTATTTACATTTCATATATTTGTTTCAATATGAAGGTATTTTTTGTTTATGTTTATACCCATTCATATGAGGAATTCATTGTACTTATTATGTGATGGGGGGGGTCCTCTATAACCCCTCAATACATCGGTAGGTCTCATGATAAAAATTGATATTGACTTGGCTGAGGACTTGACCATTTTTGGATATGGTTTTGGATGAGGCCTTAATCCTTTTTAGATGTCTTAGATTAGGCCTTCATGGTATGTTTTAGAATGTTAAGAATATGAATTTACCTAATTATGAATCTATAAATTCATATTTCATGTTGTTATTTGACTAGTAGAATACCCATGATTGTGTTTTATTATGGAAATAATTACTCATCTGATATTCCTGGCATAATGTGTTCAAGTTTATTATTTTTAAAGGAACTTTTTTTCAATTAGTCACCATGCCTAATGTTTATTTTTAAAATATCTTCTACTGTATTTCTTAACCTTACTAAGAATCTATGTTCACCACTTCTTATGTTTCTTTTTTTCAGGACATGAAGAGGTGTATTATGATTGAATTCTAGGGATAATCATAGAGTGTTGGATGTTACCAATTGAACATAACTATTGTTTTTTCATTTCAAGTTGTAATGTTGAACTTATGTATGTATCTGGATTTCCAAATCTATTAAACTATTCATTCCTTAAAGATATGAATTTCTTTTAATCATTCCAATGTAATGTAATAACTCACCGGCTTCAGGAAACTCGGTTCAGGTCTTGATAGCTGGTATCAAACAAAGTTTAGTAGAAAACTTGGAAACTATATTTAGAAAATATATATTAGGGAACAAACCCCCTAATATAGTCTTTTAAGATAAACATACAAGAACATCCTTTAATTTTGGTAAGGAATATATTATGTGGATCTTTCTAAAAAAATACATCCACGTCTGGGTACTACAAGTGGACGTGGTTCTAGTACAGTTGTACATAGGATTGAAAACTCTGACATGGTGTTTTGGGATTGACCTAAGGTATCCCGGGGCATGAAAACGGGCCTTACTAGGCACTTAGATTGACACTCCCATGGGATATGCTTAGGATAATTCACATTTTCTTAACATTCCATTATGATGGATTTAAATGTAAATTTTTCCTCAATGAAACTAGGTTCATGATTATGGGATTATCCAGGCATAGGATTTAATTTTATGTTAAGTATTTTTTCTATGTTGAGATAGTACAATATGATTCATAACCTAATATAGTGTATTCCATTATGTAGAAATGGTTCCTAATGGAAGGAATGAAAACTACATGGACACATGTGTATCATGTAGTGATTTCCTTCATGTACAAGAAAATGATGTTGGCTTTGGAGCTACAACTGGTGAAGAGAAACTTATAAATATTCTGGGAAAACTTACTCAGATTATGAACAATAACCTTACCCGAATGGAGAATCTATATCCACAATGTGGATGAGCTATTTTAGATCTCTTGATGTGACAACAACCTATATAATTTAATTGGACTACAAACCCATTCATAGTGGAGAATTGGATAAGTTCTTTAGAGAAGAAATTTCTCACCTTGGGAAGTAACAAAAGGGAGAAGGTTTTCATATAATTTTATCATTTATCATGAGATACTGATCAATAGTGGTAACTAATTCAAAACACGAAAGAGGAGAAAGAGATATAAAACATGGAAAGGGGTGAATTTAATTAACTTTATTTAGATAAATACTTTCCCCATGATTAGAAAGCAGATATGGTAAGGAATTTTCTGAATTTGGGGAAAAAGGAAATGAGAATGTTGCAAATTATGATGCTTACTTCATAGGGATAGAAAGGTATGTTGTGGACTATATACATAATCCATGGATCAAGATTTATTAATTGTTTGATGGCCTAAATACATTCCACTGTTGGGTGTTGGTCTGTTAAACTTTCTCATCATATGAAGATATAGTTTTATGTGCTATCATAATGGAAAAAGAGTTCTCCAAGTCTTATGAATTTAAAAGAAAGTAATGGAATAAGAGGCTTTCTGAAAACTCTGAAAATGAAATAAGGAAATGGGAAAGAAGAGAACAGTTTACTTTACACCTTGTGATAATTGTAGAAGGAAACAACCAGGTGACTGCTAAAAAGGAAAAGGCATGTGATACAAGTGTTGAGAGAGATGCCAACATGATGCTATTTTCAAGGGGAATAAAGAATCTATTAATGATCAATGTTATAATTTTAGGGAGATGGGACACTATTCGAATGATTGGCCAAAGAAACAAAAAAATGTGCCTCAGAAAAAGACAAGGGAGAAAGGATAAGCTTATGTGATTAGAACTACTAATATTGAAGTTCCTAATGACATGGTGGAAGGTACTTTAATCATTTCCTCAAACATATCCAATGCTTTATTTCATTATGGATCATCACATTCTTTCATATCTTCCCAGTTTTCCAACAAAAATAAATATTTCCAATTTCATTTAATAAAGGATTTGTGAGTTAAAAATCCCAAGGGAATTATGTAACACCCCGAGATTTTATGAAAAATATTCTTTTTAATTTCATTAATGTATTGTGTTGTAAGCTACACCAAAAGGAGCTTGCACAACATGCATCCTTGACTTGCCTTGCATTACACACAATCACGACCTTCCTCGATAGCGTGTGTAGTACGCAATACCGAGTTTCACTAAACAACGATATGCTATTAAAATATTATTAAAACTAGCCGTTATGAATAGTAATAACCACTTTTTGAAATTTTGTAAATTTTATTTTTCAAAATGGACTTCAGTTTTGGATTTGGAATATCGAAATTAGCTTAGGGTGAAATTTTGGTACTTTTCGGACAACTTTCATTTTCCGATGAATAGTGAAAATTACTAAATTTTAATTAAAAACAACCTTTTTAATCAAAATAATTAATAGTGATAAATTATTAATTTTAGTGGTTTTAAAGTATATTTAGAATATATTTTTACAATTTAATAAAATGTTGGTCATTGGATGTAATTTCACATTTAAACCAGACATAAACAAGTGTCAATCTTTTGATAGTTATTATCTCTTAAGAACATGCTATTTGTTTTGACGACGGGAATTAATTTTTTAAATTAATTAATGCAACTGATATGTTTCGAATTTGGTAAAATAGACATAATTTTTGAGTTCATAATATCAAATATATCTTATGCCTAATGTTTGGTATTTTTTCTGGAAACCTTCGTTTTTTTGATGAATAGTGAAACCACTAAGTGGTAGTTTAAAAAAATGAATTTTTCATAAAACTTAATTTTACCGCTTCTGGGAGTGGAATTTTGAAAATCTGAGAGACACGGTTGATTTCAGTAAGTAAAATGTGGTTCAATGAGATGAAAATAATTTTTTTGTGAATAGTAACTTTTTACTTTTATTTATCACGGTTAAAAGTAAATAGGGTAATAAAGGGTACAAATGATATTATTATTACACTAACACATGTACTAATTCTATTGGATAAGTGTAATTCGACCAAAAACAACCTTATGAATAACATATGACCATTTAGGCCCACTTGGATTAGATTAGGACATTTATTATTATTTAATTCAAAGAAGAGTTAAAAGAGTTAAAATCAATGTTTATTTACTAAAACATTTTTAATATAGGGTTATACATAAGATAAATTCGATTGTAAATATTCATTAGAAATATAATAAGATTTACTACATAATTATAGTTTATTTATAATTTTTATAAATTAAATAAATTAATTTATTTATGACACAATTATGATGCAGTAATTACCATAATAGTTAAAAATTAGAATAAGTGATATTATAAATACCCAAATAAATATAATTTGAGACTTTTTATGAATTAAACTAATTTTATAGGTTAATATGACATGTTATAATTGATTTAATTAACTTTTTTAGAACTAATAATTCTGTTATGATTTTCAAAAAAATTCAATTACTAAATAGTGTCAAAATTGACATAAAATAGTTTTTAAAACAAATATTACATTATTAATTGTTATTTTATTCCTAAAAATCTAAGGTTCGTCCAAATGACTTATATAAGGTTATATATATTAATAATAAACAACTTGGGGTTCGTTTGGCTTGTTATAGTAAGTTTATTAACCTTATATTGTAAGAACACAAGAAGACATGGTAAAAGTAAAATTATTTAACTTAATGTTAAATCTAAATGATAAGGTTACAATAGGAACCTAAACTTGTCTAAATTCAATTGGATGAGAGTATTTAGACCCATCCCCACGTTAGCTTATAAATAAATCAATTTGGAGCTATTTAAAACTGAATTTGGCTTTATAATAAAATAATATGTTTAGTTATTCCAAAGGTGCCCCTCTCCTCCCTTATAAAAGGGCACCTCCTCCCTCTCTTCATCACACCACTTTGTGCCTTCAACCTCGGCCAAAACCTGCCAATTTCTTCTATCCACTTCCCTAGAGACATCATATAGGTCCTGGTATTCTTCAAAGACCAATTTTAGTTCCCTAAAAGGAGGACTCAATGAGGCACTTCAAAGAAGAGGTAATGTCCATTACCGATTCTTTCAACTTTATTTCTTCTTCCACTTATTCTTCTTAGGTTGTTTCATTATGAAGTAATAACATAAGTATCACTAAAATTCTGATATGTTATTATAAGTATGAAACAACCCTATTTCACCATCTATCCATCCTACGGAAAATGAAATCACCGCGTGTGCGTACGTACAGAATACCGTCTCCACGCCGTGGTGTCATCTATTTTCTATCATCACCTTACTTGGATGGGTATAATGGTGTAAATAATAAGTATATATGATTATTTTAAAGTGATATTGATTCTGAAATAGTATACATACACTCCAATACAATTCTACGATCATGAGAATGATATCATCGCTCGTGCATACGTACGGACTACCGTCTCCACGACGCGATGAGATTCATTCTCCACGTTAACCATTCTTGATTGATTATAAAGTATATATAATAATTAATCATGAAATATATGAAATAATAATGATACTTGATTTATGTGTATATATATGTATGTCATCTACTTAATTCCATTCAACTCAATAAGGAAATGAAAACAGCGTTCATGCGTACGTACGGCCTACCGTCTCCATGAACAGTGTATTTCTTTCCATTTTCTGATCTATTATATATATGTATATTCTGAATATATATTATATATAAATCATGTTTTATATTATGGAATTAATTAATCATGATCTAATTAATCATATTAATAATTACAAGTCAAAACACAGACGACAAATGAAACGATTTTACCCAAAACGCTCTTTAACATGGAATTTACAAAAGAACGGGTAATATAAAGTCATAAGTGAACCATATATAATATCATAACAATTATTATGATTCTGGAATAAGTCAATGACATTATTTAAATCATTATACAGGAGGTTCGGACACTTACGAAGCAAATCGGACCTAAGGTAAGGGAAATATCACAATCTCATTTTTATCCGAGATTGTTTATACTTTGGAATTTACTGGGGTATATTTCATCATCCACATATATGTTTCCTCAATATGTAATATTATTTCCATCCACCTACAATTTTTTAAATCCAACTTTACCCTTTGGTGAGTTTTTAGTAAAATATATGAAAGGAATCTTTTGTTGTTTTTCGTACGAGGTACTTTTTGACTTTTCCGAAAAAAGTACGGGAAGAATGTTTTTTTAACTTATACGGCATGAATAGATTTTTTAAAAAATTATTTCCAAGAAGCTTACTTTACAAGTTTTCAAGTTTATTTTTAATCAACTTCTTTTAGTTTATAATTGTATGACATGTTAAGAATGGAATAGTGTTTTTGAAGTAAAAAGGATATTTTCCTCAAGAATGGTGTTCAAGTGTTTTATAAAAATTATTTTATATCTAAGATAATATAGGGTCCTATTTCTATCCCTATTATTACATTGATTTTATTATGTTGTGATGGAAATATTTTTATTAATTCCTTTATCTTATATGAATTGTTTTATGATGTCATGATGTTTAAGATTCCCATTTTCATTACATGGGTTATACTATGATGTATGGTTTATGATTTTGTGGCACACATAAGAATGGAATCATTATGAGATGGGTGGGACCTATATCTCCCTCAAATGCATTGGGTAAAGATTTTATATCTCATGATATAGACATGGTTGTAACGGCGGGTTAAACCGGTTCAGTGAAACAGGACTGAAACGAGGAGTGAACTTGGTTCAGAAATGGACTTTGTCCGCTAAGATAGTCTTGGAAATGAGTCTTGACTACTAAGAAATGATTCTATATGATTATGTGTGTATGAAACAAAGTTTCATGTTTTATGTTATGATTATTGGGATTACATTTCACTACTATGATTTATCCCATGTTATGATATTATGATCTCTTTTGTAGGTTAAGATTTCCAAAATGTTATGTTCTTATGAATATGATATGAATGATATTTCTTTTGTTTACCCTTACTGAGCATTTGAGCTCACCCTTTTATGTTTTCTTTTCCCCAGGATATAAAAAAAGGTTTTAGGTATAAAATAGAAGACCTTTATGGGAGATATTGAAGATCTTTCACCACGATTAGAAGATTATATTCCGAGTTTCCAAAGACACTAAACTATTACGGTCCGTGTGTGTGGGTTTTTGTTATGTACTAAGTATTCCTCAAAGTAATGTAATGTCCATGTAAGTTAAGCTTAGGGTCTCTACAAATTATCATTACAACAATGTTGTGTTAGGCAGTCCCCATTATGGTATATAAACATGAATTATCGTCTAATTTTATTATCATACCCATGATTAACTTTGATATAATCCTAGATATTGATTGGATTTTGAACAATGATGCGAAGTTTTATAACAAGAAGATGGAGGTTACAATTTTTTCGGATGATATAGAATCCCTTATCATTATAGAAGAAACATCACCACATGATTCTCATCTAGATCCACCCCATTAGATCTAATGAATTCAATTATTGGGGAGTAAGGGAATGAAATAACTATGGGTGAGGAAATGAATATTCAAATAGAGTACATTACGATTGTGTAAGAATATGTTGATGTGATTACAAAGGATTTACATAGAAATATTCCTGAGTGGGAAATTGAATTTTCCATTGACTTAATTCTTAATTCATGGCCCATTTAAAAGACTCATTATGGAATTGAAACTGTTGAATTAGAGGAACAACATAGAAAACTAGAGTAATTGAGTGATAAAGGATTTATTCACTCTAGTTTTTCTTTATGGGGATCCCCTGTTCTTTTTGTTAAGAAGAAATATGTATCTGTGAGGTTGTGCATTGACTATAGGGAGATCAATGGTATAACAATAAAGAACAAGCTTCCCCTACATTGCATTGATGATTTATTTGATCAACTTTATTGATCCCAATATTGTTTGAAGATTGATATTCGATCTGGATATCATCAGTTGTGTGTGAGGAAAAAAGATATTCCAAAGATAGTATTTCAAAACATGTATGGTCATTACAAGTATACAGTAATGCCTTTTGGAATGAATAATGCACCCTATGTTTTCATGGATCTAATGAATAGAATTTTCAAGGAATATCATGATTTCATTGTGGTGGTATTTATTTTTTATATCTTGGTATACTCCAAAAGCTACTAAGATCATGAAAATAACTTGTTCACTATTCGGAATACTCTTGGAAGAAAGGATTTATATGGAAGGTTTAGGTAGTGCCAATTTGGGCTTCAATTAGTTTCCTTTCTTGGCCACATTGACTCTAAGGATGGAATATCTATTAATCATGTGAATAAAAAGGTTATCCCAGAATGTCTTACATGTAAAAAGGTTAAGTTTGTATGGATAAAATAATTTGAGGTCTATTTAGAAGAATTGAAGAGGATATTAGTGAATGCTATGATCCTAACTCTACCATCATGGAGTGATGGGTTTGTTATCTATAATGATGAATCAAAGAAAGGAATTGGTTATGTCCATATGAATAATGATAGAGATATTGCCTATGCATCAAGGAAGTAAAAAAATCATAAGCAAATCTATCATACTCATGATCTTGAGTTAGAAGTAGTAATATTTTCTCTAATGATATAGAGACATTATCTCAATGGAGAAAAATGTGAGATATATATGTATCATAAGAGTCTAAAATATATCTTCTCACAGAAATAACTCAATGTGAGGAAAAGGAAATGGCTTGAACTAATCAAGGATTATGATTTTTCTATACACTACCACCTAAGAAAGGAAAATAAGGTAACTGATGCATTGAGTAGGAAGGATCATGGATTTCTCAACAAAATGAGGATTAAAAAGGATCCTTTTTACATGGATCTAGTGAGTATGGATATGAGAATTATAAAATAAGGTGAAATGTCACTACTTTTTCAAATGGTTTCCCAATTTCCATTATTAGAAATAATTAAATCTTCACAGTCTGGTGACGATAATCTTCTAAATAAAATTAAAGCTGTGAAAGATGGGAAGTAGGCTGACTTCATCTTTGAAGATAGAATTATAAAATTTTGGAAGAGGATATGTGTTTTCTATATACCTGGTCTAAAAAGGGAGTTATTAGATGATTCTAATAGCTTAAATTTCTCTATACACACTAGTAACACTAAATTTTATAGATATTTGAAATAGAATTTTTGGTGGGATAACATGAAGAGGGAAATTTCTGATCATGTATCAAGATGTTTAGTTTGTCGACAAGTGAAGGCCCAACGAAAACATACTAGAGGAGTCATGTAACCTATACCTATTCCTATATGGAAATGGGATGAATCACCAAGGATTTTTTCAATGAAATACCCAAAACTCTGAGAAATAATGATGAGATATGGGTAAATGTAGGTCAACTTATGAAATATGCACATTTCCTTGATATAAGGGAGGATTTTCTACTGGATCACATAGAATTACTCTATATTAATGAAGTTGTGAGATTTCGTGGAGCACCTATCTCAATTTTTTCTAATCGTGATTCACGATTTACTTCAAAATTATGGAAAAGTCTTCAAAAAAAGATTTGGATACTGTGCTTTGATTGAGTATTTCTTATCACCCACAAACTAATAAACAGTCAGAAAGGATGATCCAAACCTTATAGGACATGTTGAGATCATGTTCACTTGACTTTGAAGGCATATGGGATCAATATTTACCTATATTGGAGTTTTCCTGCAATAATAATTTCTATTCAAGTATTCAAATGGCACCATTTGAAGCATTGTACGGAAAGAAATGTTGTACACCAACTTGTTGGGATGAAATTGGAGAAAGGAAGCCTATGGGCCCAAATTTTGTGGAGGAAAAAATAGTGAATTTAAATACTATTCAAGGCCATATCAAAGCAGCTCAAATAAGGGAAAAAATCATTGCCGATAATCCAAAGAAGGATTTTGAGATTCAAGTGGGAGATCATGTTTTCTTAAAATTATCTCCATGGAAGGGTGTTATAAGATTTGGAAATAAAGGGAAAATGAGCCCTAGGTACATAGGACCTTTTGAAATTCTAGAGAGAATTGGATTTATTGTATATTTTCTGTCTATGACACCTAGCCTGTCTAAAGTACATAATGTGTTCCATGACTCATCCCTGAGAAAGTACATTTCAGACCTAGCGCATGTCCTCACTTCTGAAGGTATAGAATTGGAACCTGACCTATCTTATTGTGAAGAGACAATCTAGATTCTAGACACTAAAGAACAATTGTTCAGGAATCGAATGACTCTAATGGTAAAGATACATTGGAAAAATCATAAAATTAAAGAAGCAAAATGGGAGCTTAAGGAGTGTCTGATGAAGAACAACCCAAATCATTTTGTGAGGTATGATTTTAGTAATTTCAAGGACCAAATATATGTAAGGAGGGGATAATGTAACACCCAAAGATTTTGAAAATAAATTTAAAATTGAATACTTGAAACATTGAGTCTCTACAAAACACAACCATGTTATACCCTTGCCAGTAAACATAATTTTTCTACCTTTGTGATTTGGATTTTGAAAAACCGACATACACAATTGAGTTTAGTCTGATATTTAGAGTCTGATAAGACAAACCTAAGATTTGGTGAATAGTAACATACCCTTATGAATAGTAATATGTCCCCTAATTATAGTATATCATATTATTATTTTATTTTCTTAAGGTTATAAGATAATTAGATCTTGATTAATTTTTCAAGGTGATATAAAACAAATTATAGCTTTAAAATTGTTATTTTTAGAATAAATTATGATTTTATTTAAAAATTAAATTAATAATATTTAGAAAATTATATTCAAAAAATGGAGTTCATTTTTGAAATTCTACACATCGAAAAATGGTTGGGGTGAATTTTTGTGAATTCTCTAAAATACGCAAATTTTTTATGAATAGTACAATGCTGTATTTTACCGTATATATATACATAATCAGTTAAATTCACTATTCCTAGAATCATGTATGATGTAAGAAAACATGGTTATAAATCACATGCATATATTATTATTCTTGGTCCCAAAAATCAAAACTATTGGTTTTCTTTGGCAAAATAATATAAATATGAGTAAAATAACGGGAAAACCCTCCTTTCCTCTACTATAACCCCCCTCACTCCCTCTTCTGTTCACTCCTATCATGCCTTGTGACTTATCTAAATTATAATAAAATATCCTCTCAAGAACCTCCCCTATGTCTCGAATCCCTTAGCCTTATAAAAATACCAAAACCTCTCCCCTAAAGAGGCTCTCAAGGAAGATTACTTCAAGAGGTAAATTCTTGTTTTTATTTCTTTTATTTCATGTTCCTTTATTTTCTTTTTCTTTCCTCACCTCCTTGCATGAAAATGTTGTCATGAATCCAGTACCAATAATGTACTGAAAATTTGTTATTATAAAGTAATAATTCTTCATCATATCTCATTTCCCCTTATTTTATACTAGAAATGATAACACCATCTAGGATGTGTTAATTTATCACATTCAAGGAGGATGAGTTTTCAATTTATATTACCATTTTCAATTATGGTAATGAAACTGGTTTGATGGTCAAAACAGAATATAATATATTTATTATAACTTATTTAAGGTTCTATAATCCTTTTTTACAAATTATATTAATTAATAACTCAAAATGAGTTTGTTGTGATAAAAAAACTGCCAAATAACCCAAACAATTGTCATTAAAGTTTTATATAATGATTCATATTCAATCCCAATAACCAGAAAAATTTATAACCATATAATCTTTTGTTTTTTCACTATGAAACATAAAACTTATATTCTAGAAAACCATTCTCATTCTACATGTTTATCTGTACATGAATATAAGTAAATCGATCATGAAAACCAAGGAAGAAAACACTCCCAAACAATGAAATTCAATCTCTTAACCCATAAAAAGGACATGAATTAACCTAATAAGGTTATAATAAATCAATTAAATGTAGAGTTGGTTATGAAACAATTAATTTAAGAACCTAAATTTTATTATTTTGGCCTTTAAGATCAATTGAGGAACACCTTTATACTTATGGTAAAGGTTTTCCACCCGAACCTCCATTTTCATTTAAGTTAATTTTATTATCTACATACCTCAATTAGATTATTATTAATTAATATTAACTCCTCATAAATTATGTTTTAATGTTATATATATGTGTAAAAACCATAATCCTTTATTCATTTATGGGGAATTATATGTTTTAAAAGGTTCTTTAAAAAACACTTCCTGAAATACAAGCCCAACTTAAGGGAATTTCTCAAATTCTTACATATATTAAATGGAAATATATAATATGTTTTTAGAAAAAATTATCTTTCTAAAATCACTCATTTTATTATGAAAATAATACCTTAATTAATTTCTGGTTTTATAAAATAAAATTCTATAAGAAATCTTCTTTCAATGTAAGAGTTGTTATCTCAATAATTACTCGATGATTTAATAAGAGTATCTTCATCTATTTCAACACTCCTATTTATTATTATGTATTATTGGGATTAATCTTCGTGAAAAAATATACCATATTTAATTGAATGTTTTATGATTAGTTTTACTTTGGATGTGTTATCTTAAAACCATTCACCAATTTTCTCTGAATGGTTAGTGTTTATGCTTAATGTTCTGGGAAAGTTTTTTACGTTTCATATATTAGTTTCAATATGAATGTATATGTTGTTTTTGTTTATCTCCATTGATTTGAGAAATGAATTGGACTTATTATGTGATAGGTGGGGCATGATATTTTCCCTTGATGCATCATTAGGACTCATGAGAAAAATAGATATGGACTTGGTCGAACCCTTGATGATTTTTAGATATGGTTTTTGTCGAGGCCTTACAAATTTTTAGATGTCTTGGACTAGGATTTGATGGTATGTTTTAGAATGTCTAGAATATAAATTTCCCTCATTACGAAGCTATAAATTCATAGTTCATGTGGTTATTTGACTAATATAATACTCATTATTATGTTTTATTATGGAAACAATTACTCAGCTCATATTCCTACCATAATGTGTTCAAGTTTATTATTTTTAAAGGAATGAGTTTTCAATTATTCACTATGCCTGATGTTTTTGTTAATGATATCTTACAATGTATTTCTTACCCTTACTGAGAATTTGTGCTCACCCCTTCTTATGTTACATTCTTCCCATGACATGAATAGGTATATTATGATTGACTTGCAGGGATAGTCTTAGGGCGGTGGATGTTCACAATAGAAATTATTTGTTATTTTTCATTCCAAGTTGTAATATTGAACTTATGTATGTATCTGGATTTCCAAATCAATGAAAATTTTCATTCCTTTAGGATACAACTTTCCTGTAATCATTCCAATTTAATGTAATAAGGCACCAGATCTGAGTAGTCGGGGTCGGGTCTTTACACCACCCAAAAACTAGGCTCATTGACCTAGGTCATAACTCCTTAATGACGGACACAGATCCAATCTAACATTGGATTAAATTTTAGCATAGATGAAGAATAAAATAAACCCAGACCCAACTATACTCACCATGGTTGAAACATGTTGTTTAGAGGCATTAATACAACAAATTGAAATATACTTATTCTAGAAGATCCAAATAGTTCGATTTTACGGACTATCATTCAATGATTCTATAAATCCCGTATGGTTTTAAAACACATGAAAACACTCAACATTTTTTTAGGTTCAAGGATAAATATCACATAAACCTTTAACTGACACACCTCATGTAAAACATAAACACATTTTTCCCTCACCATCATCCCTCCCACATCCATAACATGTTCGAAATCATTGACAAAGATGGGAAGATGCTTTGAGGCCTGAGAGAATGATCATCTTCAACTCTGAGTTAAGAGAAGATTCTTTCGATCATGAGAACGTAACTAGACCAGTATCAAATAGAGTTAAAAATAATTCATCACATCTCCATCCAAAGAATGTGACGCCTCTACATCCTACCCAAGATCAGTATTCCTTCCAAAACTAAAAAATCGGTTAGTTATGCCTGCAGATGAGCTAAAAATCTCCCCATATGGTCCATCTGTGGCCCTACTACACCTAGGAGACTTCACCTATGACTTATTGGGTTCATCATCAGCAAACCAACCCCCCTGAATTGAATAATTCTCCACCAAGGTCAAAAGACAAGCTGGGGACTCCTATCATATAGAGGCATGAATTAATAGCATGTCTAAAGAAGGATAATTAGAAACTAATCCCTCAGAGCTTAAAATAGGACTCGTATATGAGGATGGAATTTTTTCCATGACAGCTAAGCCATCCTATTTTGGAGGGGGCTCGTACAGGTATGGATCTTGGATCAGCACAGACTACATGAGAATGGGAAACTGGGTCTGCTCTAGTTGGGACAACACATTAAAAGACTATATATTGTGTTTGGTCACGTGCTAAGAACACTCCAAATTTGAAAGTAACGTAACATTTAAAAACCATCCTTTTGGAACCAGAGCCTCCCCCTTCATCTTCGACAGTCCCTCAATTGGTGAACCCACCTTTCATACCAGCGATAAGGGATCACTATTATAAGGACCCGTCCTTAAACATTACATATTCTTGAATTAAATGGATAATTCACATTGAAGATCTTTTCAGGTTTATTGTTTTAGAGAATTAGGTCATAATAGATACATAACAACATTAATATTACATGTAGACAATTCTACTCAGTATCCAATTTTTTCATAAAATAAAAACTCATGAAAAAAGTGTCATGTCAAGTTCCATGTTTTAGACAGAAAGACTTTTCCTTGATCCCATCCTTGACCCTATTCACCTTTAAGTCATGTGGAATACAATTCAAAACTTGGGATTAGCATAAAAAAGATCAGTAAGGGTTATAAAATAAGAAATAAATCATTAGTCCATCAATAAATAAAAAACATAAACTATTTTACTTACCTCATGAAAACATAGGATTTATGAATGACACATAGTAATCACAAATCATAAAGGTGTTTATGGAATTCAAATCATACTTACATTGTAGCTATCACTTCTACATAGGGAGTTACATTGGAATATACATCATAGTATATTCTCTAAATCTCTTAGGAGAAACATTCGTGTTTACCTCTATCAAATTACCCAATGCATTGGAGAGCTATCTTGACCTCACCCACTCTAGGTTTATCACGGAACCACCCATATACATAACAATTCCCAAGAACCATAACATATTTGTAACACATAAAACAAACATAAAAGAAAGATAACATTTCCATTTTTCTATCACAATATATAATTTAAATATATTGACATAAAAAATCCATTATCAAAACCATTTTCAATACCAAAATACAAAAAATAGTATATGGTATTTATTTTCCTTTTAAAAAACATTACATCTTGTTAAGGAAGCCAGAGATCCAATAATACTTGCGGCGGTGGAAAGGCCGTTGTCACCGCTTATGTTAAAAAGAAACATTCCATTTTTTTCGTAAAATGATTTGTATTAAAAGATTACCTTTGAATGAAATGAAAATCCAAAGGGTTTTATACACCATATAAAATAAAGACATGTATTAAAACCAAATATGCCTCAATGAAAGTAGATTGAGATGAAGTCCCTTGGAAATATTATATTTTAAAATAAAATAGATCAATTATGTGTATTCACTATAAGTAAACATAAATCAAGTATAAATAAAAGATAGGGTATACAAATTAATTTCTCACATAATCAAAGAATGACATAAACAAGAAATAAAGGATCAACCCAAAGAATGGAAATTAGGTTAAGAAGTTCCCTTACCTCGTGTTCGACTTGACCCGTTCGTTATTTAATCTCCTGAATAATAAACTAATGTTAATTTATAATTGTTTAAGAACCTTTTTCATGTTTATTATTCCTTTTATATCACTTATTACCATGTTATAAACATTATGTAATCATTTAAGTTAATAATGGTTATTTTGTCGATATTTGGTACTTGAGTCAAAAATGAACACCATATAATTACAAGTTGTCCATGTGGTCAATAGTCTATTATCTCCAGAATGATATTCATGATTTAGATATCATATAAATCATATATATATCCATTATATATATGTATTTATAATAGTATATAACATTTTGGAGATAAGAAATGAAATGCACCGTTCATAGAGACGGTAATCCGTACGTACGCATGAACGCTACCTTCATTTTATTTCATAATTTAATGGAATTAAAAAATAACGATACAAAGTTATATTATAATTCTAGTATAATATCATATATAATGTCATTAAAACTAGTCTTTATACGTCCCACATATGGAATTAATGAGTCACATCACTTTGAGGGGGCGGTTTTTCGCACTTCCTCTAATTAAATTATCGCGTTTACCCATTATGGGAACCATAAAGGTTGGATATAAATGTAAAATAAAGAAGAATAAAGAAAACATAAACATAATATATATTATATATAAAAAAGTGTCATATTAATGTCCACCATGAGAGGTGGTAGGAGATAATCGAACAATCATCGTTTCGTGAGGTGTTAGTTTTCCATCCATAGAAACAGTATGTTACTCACCCATTAGACGGAGGTGTGTGTAAGTGTAGTTCAAATAATTCTCATAAAAACATAATAGTATATTTAGGATGCTGGTTTTTTTATAAAATAAAGTAATAAAAGAGTTAAGGGGTTGGAGAAGTAAAATAAATGAAAATAAGTTAAGAGGAATCATAACCTTTAATTTGGGTAACTCCCTTTGTTTTGAACCAAAAGGACTTCTTGAAGTGCCTTATACCTAAGGTAAGGCTTCTAGGAGGAGTATAGAGATCTTGAGAAATTATTTGGTTAGGGGTTGGATGATACAAGGGTCTTCAGAAGTGTGAGGAATGAGTAAGAAGTGAAGGATTTTTATAAGGGGGGGATCTTTAGGAAAGTGTGAAAATATTATTTTATTATATAATGATATTCGGTTTCTAGAGGTCCAAAACTAATTAAAGTCAAATATAATATGACTCATGGTCAAAATAAACCTTTAAAATAATAATTGGACAGGTTTTGTATATTTTTTTAATATTTATCATGTTATTTATTTAAATCATTTATTAATGAGGTAAATACTGCATCATTATTATGTCATAAATAATTTAATTTATTTGATTTCAAAAAATTATAAAAAAAATACCATGATGTAGGAAATATATTTAGATTTACAATTAGTATTTATAGTGTAAAATATAGCTTATATAACTCCATGTAAAAATTTATTTACTAAAAGATATTTGTTTGTGTCATTTTTGTCATTACTTTAAGTTAATTAATCTAAAATGTCATTAGCACTCCCAAGTGGCTCCATGGGGTCCCCAAATCAAACCAAATATTCCCATGGTAGTAAATGACTCAACCAATAAGGTTAAGACAAGTTTTAAGGTAATTTTGTATCATTATGATATTTTTTTACCTTGAATTGCCCTATTTACCTTTAACCACTGTAAATAAAAGTCAAAAGTTACTATTCATAAAATTTTATTTCCATCTTATTGAACCACATTTAATTACTAATAAAAACCATGTATGTTGTGTTTTCTAAATTCAATTCACAAAATCGGTAAAAGTTCATTTAAATGAAAGAGTTAGTTTTTTAACTACTACTAAGTGGTTTCACTATTCATCAAAAATAGATGTTTTTCAGAAAAATACCTAAAATTAAGCTGAATATATATTTGATATTAAAAATTCAAAAATTATTTCTATTTTACCAAATTAAAAACATATAAGTTTCATTTATTAATTTAAAATTAATTCATGTTTTCAAAACAAATACCGTGTTTTTAAGAAACAATAACAGTCAAAAGATTGATCCTTGTTTATATCCAATTTCAAAGTGAAATTAATTACAATGACCAAAATTGGATTAAATGTTAAAAAAATATTCTAATTACACTTTAACAACAATTAAAAAGATTATATGACCATATAAATAAATTATATTAAAAGGCACTTTTGAATTAAAATACAGTATTTTCATTGTTCATTAAAAAAATGAACTTTATCAGAAAAATAACAAAAATTTACCCAAAGTAAATTTTGATATCCCAAATCTAAAGAATAATTTTATATTTTTCAAATATAAAAAATAAAAATTAACAAAACTAGATTTACAGAGGGTTCTCCATCAAAAGGCGGTAAATCGACCTTTTGGTGAATATTTGAGTATTTATGCTTAAAATTAGTTTCATTCATATTTTAAGACCCTAAATTTTATTTGATAAATGTAAAAACATTTAACAAACATGTATTGTCATATTGTAGATAGATTTATTCATTCCCACAAATACAACAGTTAGGTGTTAACTACTATTTAAAATAATAATATTATATTATTAGTGTGCAATGAAAGATTTCAAAGAAACCTGTTGTTGTGTATCAGGTAATCCATCGAACATAGAGTCCCCTTTATGGTAAAAGTAATATTTAATTCACAAATATTAATAAATATGAAAATGTATTATTATTTATTTACTTGGGATGTTACATCCTTCCCCCCTTTTGGGAATTGCATCCTCATAATTTTTTTCACTTATCAAATAAATGGGGGTATTTATCCATCATAACATTTTCATATTCCCACATTGCCTCTTAAACGATATGGTTTTTCTAGAAAACCTTTACCTGGTGAATTACCTTATTCCACAACACTTTCTCTCTATAGTCAAGAATCTGGACTGGTTGTTCCTCATAAGGGAGATTCTCTTCAAACTGAACTACCTCTGGGCTCAAAACATGGGATGGACTTGGAATATACTTTCTCCACATTGAAACATGAAAAACATTGTGTACCTGGGATAAAGATGAAGGTATAGACACTCTGTACGAAACTGATCCAATTTTCACAAGTATTTCATAAGGTCCAATGAACCTCAGAATCAATTTTCCCTTCTTACCAAAACGCATCACACTTTTCCATGGAGAACCTTTGAGAAAGACATGATCACCTACCTCAAAAGATAGATCCTTATTCTTATTATCTGTATAACGTTTTTGTCTACTCTGAGTTGTTCTCATGTTCTTCTGAATCAACTAAACCTTTTCTGCCATCTCTTCTAGCAATTTTGGTCCCATCAGCTTCTTTTCACCTACATCATCCCAAAATGATGGAGTTCAGAAACACTTTCCATATAATTCCTCAAATGGATCCATCTGTATACTAGAATGAAAAATTTTATTATAAAAAAATTCAACCAAAGAAATATGTTTGTCCCAACTTCCCTGGTAATCGATAGAATAAGCACGTAGCATATCCTCCAGTGTTTGAATTGTTAATTCCGATTGCCCATCTGATTATGGATGAAAAGCTGTACTAAAATTTAATGCAGTACCCAATGACTTATGAAGGCCTTTCCAAAAGTTAAACCTCAAAACACAATCATTATCAACGTTAAATTCAGGAAACTTACCCTTCTAAACCAACTCTACTTTTTATGCAACTCACTGTCTTCTTTCTGTGCTTGCTTTATTCTATTTGATAGAGATGATTTCACTAACACCTAAAACAAAACAAAATAATTTCCTACACCAAAATCTTCTATGCCAAAGTTCATCAAATCAAAAACTAGAGGATCTCGTTCCAAATGTATCATGGTTAATGAAGTAATAGTTTTTCTACTTAAAGCATCAACCACTTTATTTTCCTTTCCTAGATGGTAATGAATGGTGCAATCATAATACTTGATTATTTCCAACCATCTCCTCTGTCTCATGTTCAATTACTTTTGAGTGAATATATACTTTAAACTTTTGTGGTCCGTATATATTTCAAATTTTACTCCATAAAAATGATGCCTCCAAATTATTAAATCAAAAACAAAAGCGGATAATTCCAAATCATGTGTAGCGTAATTTTACTCGTGAGGTTTCAACTAACGTGAAACGTAAGAAATTACATGATCATTCTTTATAAGGACACATCCAAGTCCTTTCAACGAAGCATCACTATAAATAAAAAACTCACCCTTTCTGGAAGGTAGTTCCAAAAATGAATCATTCACCAATATTTTTTTCAATTCCTGAAAAAAATCATCACATTCTTTTTTTCCAAATGAACATAACACGTTTTCGAGCTAACTTAGTCATTGGGCTAGATAACCCTGAAAAATTCTCAACAATCCTCCAGTAATAACCTGATAAACCAAGAAAAATACGGATCTCAGTTATATTTGTGGGTCTTGTCCATTATTCAACAGCCTTTGTTTTAGTAGGATCAACAGTTATGCCATTTTTTGAAACAATGTGACCAAGGGAAAAAAATTTATGTAACCAAAACTCACACTTGATGAATTTCCCAAATAGTTTCTTTTATTTTATGGGTTTCAAGACAACCCTTAAATGGATTTCATGTTCCTCATTAATTTTGGAATAAAGAAAAATATCATCAATTAACACAACCAAAATCATATCCAAGAACTCACGAAGAATTATATTCCTAATATCCATGAATATAACAGGAGCATTGGTTAACCCAAAAGGCATAACTAAAAATTCATAATGGCCATATCTAGTACGAAATGCGGTCTTCAGAATGTCTACTTCCTTTACTTTAAACTGATGGTACCCCAACCTCAAATCAATCTTCAAAAAAACTGAGATCCCTGGAGCTGATCAAACAAATCATTGATATGAGGCAAATGATACTTGTTCTTAACAGTGATGTTATTAAATAATTTATTAATTAGGAAAATACTACATCATTATTTTGTCATAAATAATTTAATTTATTTGATGTCTAAAAATTATGAAAAAATACCATGATGTGGGAAATATTTTTATATTTACAATGAATATTTATATTTTAAAGATAGCTTATATAACACCATGTAAAAATTTAATTATTAAAATAGATTTATTTGTGTCATTTTTGTCATTACTTTATGTTAATTAATCTAAAGTGTCATTATCACTCCCATGTGGCTCCATGGGGTCCCAAAATCGACCCAAAGATGCCCATGGTCATAAATGACTCAAACAAGAAGTTTAGAACAAGTGTTAAGGTAATTTTGTATTATTATGACATTTTTTCACCTTGAATTACCTTATTTACCTTTAACCACCATAAATAAATGTCAAAAGTTACTATTCACCAAAAATTATTTTCATCTTATTGAACCAAATTTTACTTACTAATAACAATAATGTATGTTGGATTTTCTAAATTCAATTCAAATATGTAGTAAAATTTCATTTAAATTAAAATGTGAGTTTTTTAACTACTACTAAGTGGTTTCACTATTCATCAAAAATTGATGTTTTTCAGAAAAATACCAAAAATGCAGCCTAATATATATTTGATAATCCAAATTCAAAAATAATGTATATTTTACCAAATTAAAAACATAGAAGTTCCATTAATTAAATTAAAATTAATTTCCAATGTCAAAACAAAAAGCGTGTTTTTAAGAAACAATAACTATCAAAATATTGATATTTGTTTTTTGTCAAATTTCAAACTAAAATTATTTACAATGACCAAAATTGGATTAAATGGTAAAAATATATTCTAATTACACTTTAAAACAAATTAAAAATATAACATAACCATATAAATAAATTAGATTAAAATACACTTTTGATTTAAAATATAGTATTTTTCAATATTCATTAAAAATTGAACTTTATCAGAAAAATACCAAAAATTTTCCAAAAGAAAATTTTGATGTCCTGAATCAAAATAAGAATTTTATTTTTTTAAATAGAACATATAGAAATGAAGAAAACTATATTTAAGTATGGTTCTCCATCAAAAGGTGGTAAATCGACCTTTTAGTGAATATTAGAGTATTTATGCTTAAAATCGGATTCATTCATATTTTAAGCCCCTAACTTTTATTGGATAAATGTAAAAATATTTAACAAATATTTATAATAATATTGTAGTTATTTCTATTCATTCCCACCAATACAACGACTAGGAATTAACTACCATTTAAAATAATAATATTATATTATTAGTGTGCAACATAAGATTTCAAAGAAACATGTTATTGTGTTTTAAGTAATCCATCGAACCTAGCATCCCCTTTAAAGTAAAATTAATATTTAATTTGAAAATATTAATAAATCTGAAAAAAAATTATTCTTTATTTACTTGGGATGTTATAACTATTACCATGGTTCATCAGAACATCGATAGAGGAGACCATCACCCTTGACACTGAAGATTTATCTACATCAAACCCTGAGCAGGAAATCCTCCAATGCCTACAAAATTTATCCAAAGGGGCCTTCTAGCAACAACTTTACCAGAATCTGGGAGGCGATTGATAGAAAGTTATTTACCACTAAGAAAAACCTTTTTTACCTCGAATGAGAACATTAGATGGGAACTACCCCAGCAATTCCAATTTAACATAGATCCTTGGAGTAGTAGTAGATTTTAGGAATCTAGTATCACCATATAAACAAATTAAGCCTCATAATTCATTACCCACTTCTTTCAAAATCATCAGGTTCTGGAGAGATAGATGATAACATGGGAGCCTCACCCACACCACTACGTGTCTAGTTTTCCATCCCCAGGTGGTTTTATCATAACAATAATGAGATATAAAAACTCAAGGATGTACACATTCTCCCCTCCAGAGAATAGGCCCTATCAAAATAATCCCAAGAGAACATATTAATAGAGAAGGGAAACCTAGAAAAGATAGACACCACTGGTTCTTGATGCAAACCCCACATTCCAATGATGTTATTAAAGAACTCAAGAGGTGTATTTTCATGCCCAAAATATTATACAAGGGTCCATTGATAAATCTCCACCACCTCCCTTATCTCCTCTCCCAAAAATTCAACCACCAGGAAGCCATCAACATTATATTCAAGCCTAGGGGGCCACCACCACTGGTAGAATGTTGGGAAATTCCTCCAGTGATGAGAATGCATTCCCCGCTAGTATCTCATTGAACAAACATGGAACTGTGGCATCACCTAATCCAAAAAACTCTCAATCGAGCTGAAGAGTGCCCTGAGAACCATATCTGATGACAAAAGGTGACAAAGGTGGAGAATTGAGTGGTAAGATCTCAACCGAGTTCAATTAATGGAAAAGATAGATAAATGATATTAAAAAATTAAAGGCAATATAATTTGATATAATTACTTTAATAAATCATTTTTATAGATTAATTTTACATTTTAGGGATATTTTAAAATAATTGGTTTGAATTTTAAGTTTTCTCTTGATATTACTAAATTCAATGTAACGAATAGTTCTAAAAATTGATATTAGGGATATTCTATAGTAAATAATATTTTATTAAATGGTATAAAATTCCTCAAAATTCTAAATTCATCCAGGTGATTATGATAAGGTTAAAAATATCAACCATGGTCCATTTATGGGTCTTTTTTTATTTTATAGTAACTATACTAACCTCTAAGAGTAAAAATCAATGTTGTCATATAAGGAGTTCAAGAGGCTAAATAGGGGGTTAAATCCAAGAGAGAAGTTTATAAATTTACTCAAAATGTGTCTAATATTTATTTTATGAGGTTATTTTGTCCCATACTCAAATTATATTTTAAATAACTCACTTTTTATCCATTTTTAATTGAAAAATAATTTATATTAATTTAATATTTTGAGGAATGCTAAGAGTTCCCCCTCTTATAAATGGGAACCTATTCTTTTAATTTCCTAAAAATTAAAACTAATACCATATTATATCTCACCCCACATTATATATATACTATTTAGGTATAATACCAATCTTATAGGTCTTAAGGTGTTATGTAAAGGTGGTTTTCCAGAGAAGCGGTATAGTTTTTAACTGTATATTTTAGTTTTTTTTCTTCTTCCATATCCCTCAAACCTTATTAAAATATTATAAATTATAAATTAATTATCCTTCATATAATGAAATTTTATTATGTTAGTTTTATTACCTATATCATTATTCTCTTTCATCAAATGGGAAACAAAGTCATTATTCATGTGTACGACAGACTACAACCTCACGAACCGATGTAATTTTTTTACATAAACATCTCTAAACACATGTTATAATGATGAAATTAATTTTTATATATGATATTAATGAAATATTTATCATTCATAAAATATAATAATTAATTTATGTTTTTATCATTCAATGCACATAAAATAGATAACATCATTCATGCGTACATGTGTACTACAACTTCCACAAAGTGATGTGATTCATTTTTCATCACAAAATCACATGGATTATATATATATATAATTATATATAAAGAAATAATATTATATGTGTGATATTATTATAATTATTTAAATGTAAAATAATACTTACTTTTCTTCCATGTTGATTGTTAAAAAATGGAAATGTTATACATGTGTACGTATGACCAACTATCTCCATGAATGTAATGTTGTTCATTTTTCATAACCATACTTAATGGTTGGATATAAAAGTTTAATAATGTATTAAAGTGATAATTATTTCATGAATATTTTTATAGATATAATTTAATGCCTATCTATTTGATCATAGTCAGCCTACCAAAGTTAATATGGACTTAGGAACTGAATATTGTCAAAAATTCCACATGAAATTAAATTATTAAGTAATTGTATAAAACATGATAATAAGTGGTATAAAAGGAATAACAAACTTGAATAATGTTCCTAAACAAGTATAAATTAAGATATGATTATTATTCATGATTATAAATAGTTCACATGACGAGTCACACACAAGGTCAGAGATATTCTATTAAAAATCATTATTTAAAGTTTCCTTTAAAACTCTCTTTTTCATCAATATCTATATTATCTAGAAAAAATAAAGAATATTTTTACTATTCTAATATAATTTTTTAAATTTATTTTCTTACATGCTTTAATAATTATAAAATGTCTTGAAATGATTTTTTTATTGTTTTTCGAATGAGTAACATTGTGACTTTTTGGATAAAAATATAGAGGGAATGTTTGTTAAATTATACGACATGATTCGATTTTTCTTCCATCATGATTACTTAATTATTTTAAATTTAATTTATGAATTTTTATATTTATTTTAAAATAAAATTACATCTTTATTATTTTTGAATTTTTTAGATTTTAAAACTGATTTCTAAGGAAAATGGTATTTTGATATCAGAAAGTGTTTTGCATATGGGGTTAAAAGAGTTTTTCAAGGGTTATATTCAAGATATGGTCCTTGTACATTGTTTATAGGCATGGTTTGTGTCCCATTATATATTAATAATTAGTCTATTATTTTTTATATCTTGGGTGAACCCAGATATCATCAGGTGATCCCCTTATAGATTATATAATGGTTGAACCCAGATAACACTTCAATTCATTTGGTTGTCTAAAAGTAGAAGTCAACTGTATCGTTATTCCATTTATAAGATTGATTGTAAGAGTGATATTATAATGATATCCTAATTCACCTAAATGACCTTTATATAATTGAATATGAGTTTTCTTGGAAATTATTTATTTTAAAATGTAAGATAAATATAATTTGTTTTAAAACAATGATAATAAACATTAAGGGGAAAGGTATGTTTTTTAAGAATATTTTTTAAATTTTTTTTTTTTTGTTTTTTACTGGACTAACTGATTTCATTATTTTATTTCATTTATTGAGATTTTTTTTTCTCATCCCAATTTTAAATTTTTTTATAAAGGTTTAATTATGGTTAAAGGAAAATAATAATTCAAGTTTAAATTCATGAATTTTTTTTATGAAAAAAAATCATGTTTTATTTAAAAAAATTGTAAATTTGTTTTAGCAAAACTGTCTGCTTGTAATGTATGGGTTTAATATTTAATAGTTTTTCCTAATTCTATAAAACTCTAAAACTAAATAATATTTAGTAATTAAAGAAAAGTAAATTATATTCTAAATTCACTAGAATATGTAATTTTTAAGGTCGGGTACTTACACAAAACCTCAATCCATATGGATTTATAAATTTTATATTCCCAAAACATCCTTTCACTTTTCTTATAAATTAGAACAATGGGTACCACATTTTAAGTAGTACCAATGAGTTAAGTGGTGCCATTTTAGAGTCCCAAAGGAATCCTATCATCACCTTGGATATTCTAGTGCTCTCAATACTCATAGGGAGAGTTGAAATGAATAAGGATACCCACTCAAGCTTCCTCATCCTCTTGATGGAAATGTAAATAGTGGGTAATCATTTTGATGGAGCTACACACCTGTCGAGGTAGTTAAAACACTTGCTCTTATATTGGTTTTATTAAATTCTTATCTAAAAACATTTTGTTATTCCTATCTAAACATGCTTATTCATTTAATGCATTATTTTGGTACAACAAAATAGTGCACTATTTACTCCACAACCAATTAGTTTGATGTTTTAAGTGGGAGTATTGTGTTGTTCCCATTAGCCACACAAGATCCTTTTTTCTATCTCACACTCACATGATATCTCAATATGATTCTGAATCCATGATTACATTAATAAGATACAAACCTTAACAAAGTGATTGTTTTTCAAGGGTTTTTATAGGGTACTATTCTAAAGGGATAATATGGAAATCAATATCTCTGTTACCCAAAACAGGGAATTTAATTAAACCAAATGTAATTTTTAGAACTATGAACTATCCATTATGTTTAATAAACATATAATGATATCCCTCTCCTAATAATTTTCAATCACAACTCATTTTATAAAAATATTTACTCAAATCAACTTTGTTTTTTTGCTTTCCTACTTTGAAACTATTTTCAACCCCCACACCCACTTTTAATTTTGTTTTATAAAAAATATCTAAAATTTTCATTTTAATCCTCTATCACCCCTTGAGGGATGACCTAGGTTCTTTCCTTGACTATATTTAATCTTATAAAACTAATTTGTAATGACCCAAAGTTTTTAAGGGATAATTTTTTATCGATTAAATATATGTTATATTATATTATATAGTTTTTTACACATGAAACACATAGAGAAACTAAAAAATCATTCTTTCATTAATAAATATCTTTAAATTTTTCACAAACAAAACCCTCGGAAATCAAAACATTACTGTTGGACAAAAAATAAAAAAAATTAAAAGTAGAATGGAAAAAATTAGATCCGTCCAATATTCTAGAATCATCACTCCCACAATCAAAATTATATAAAATAAAAAGAATAGTAGTAAACCAATATAAATCATTAAAAATTAAAATATTTAACATTGGGTGGAATTATAGTGAAGTTTTTATGAATGAATGAATTGGTATTTATAAGAGTTAATTTGACTATTGGAATAGTAATGTGATTATTAGGAATAGTAATATAGCCATTAAGAATAAAAAATTACACGTTGGAATAGTAATTTGACCTCAAAATAATAAAATGTATTATAAATAGTATTTATCATGAGAAATTTAAGAAAAATATAAATATTTTAATGCAATGAAATAAATATCAACAATAAAATTTTAAAAAAATATAAGCACTTTTTTAATAAAATTTATTTTAATATATTTAATAAAAATTGTAATTTTTATATTAAAAACTAATATTAACCATATTAGAAGATGATTTTTATAAAATTAATATTATTTTTAGAATTATAATATCAAAATTTTCCATGGGGAATTTTTTGTAATTTTCTAAAATATTTCATTTTTTTAATAGTTAAAATATCGTTCTCTAAATACTTCTTGTTTTATAACATAATGGTGATAAAATAAAGAATTAATAAATATAAATGGGTTATTTCAAACCAAAATAAATTTAATAAGATAAATGGGTAATTTAAAAATAATAAACTTAGTTTACAAACCTACAAAGTATTTTCCAAAGTCTAGAGTCTAAAGTATTCCATTAAAATAATATTTTGTCACTTTTCCCCCTTTAATTTTTATTGGACTAATAAGTTCATATTATAATGTGTTTAAAATTATTAAAATCATGTTATATAATTCAAATGTAATCAATAATGTAAGAAATATGACTATTAAAATGTTTAACTTATATATATTATTGTATTCAATATTAAAAATAAAAAATAACCCTCTCCTCAGGTATAAATAACCCGTTAATCCTCCATAGGAAAACAAATCCTCAATTACATAAAAAAACAAATAATCTGATCATATAATTTTTATTATGAACCTTATAATCCTTAAGTATGATCTGAAGTAAACCAACTCTAATCACCAAGGTATTTTAGTGCTGTATAAATAAGAAACGCCGAGAAAAGAGTAAGTTTTCATCAAATCTTATCTTATTTTCCTCATCTCTTACTATTTTTCCCAATCTGTTGCAAACCCAAATATTCTAGGATTAATTAAAAATTATGTTATAATTATATTAATGATTATATCCTACAAAAATGATCATATTAACGATGTGTTTATATTTAATAACTCTCTTCCTCCTCTTTTGATAATGTCCTGCCAATGATCAGTTAACCACCAATGAGGGTGTTGCTAATTATTTTATTACCACCACCCTTATATATGATTATAGTATGTAATATATACTATATAAATATTACATTAAAATTATCTTAATATCTTATAATTATTTTTACTTTTGTATAAATGTCCTGGAACAAAAATATTTCAATCAAAATGAAAAGGGGTATTTTTTAAAAAATATGATACCAACATATTTCACCATTAACAAAGAATATTATAAAATAGATACAACAATTATAATTTAAAATGGTGATATAAATGAACAAAATTCACTTCTGGTTACATGTTATAATAAACCTAAAATTATTATTCAAGAGATGGAAAAGTGTTGAAATAAATATGAATTTAAGGTAAGGGGATTCTTGAACCCATGTTCTTTCTTTGTGGTGATATCATATGTCACTTTATTATGTTTGGATATTATTATAATTTTCTTAAAATTTTCATAAACTATCATTCCCCTCTCATTATTTGATATATACATGTTTCTACCCTTTCTAAATTTTTACTAACCCATTTAGAAAGCATTTTTAAAAGACATTAATTTCCAAAACAACACACTGAATCCTATTTATTTGTTTCTTGTCCACTCGATATTGATGATGTTTTATAAAAAATATGATTTCCATTATTAATTTTGTATCCCCAAAGTTATTCATGAAATTATTCTTGTGGGACCTTTATGAAACATATTCATTTTCCATGGGTTTATTTCATGACTATAATTGTTTTATGTTCTATGTGACATTCATGATTATAATCATTTTATGATGTGGAGGGAGGGACCATAA
Organism: Viscum album; assembly: GCA_963277665.1. NCBI lineage: Eukaryota > Viridiplantae > Streptophyta > Magnoliopsida > Santalales > Viscaceae > Viscum > Viscum album. The sequence continues at coordinate 937,862,014 of OY728123.1, read as the reverse complement.
TTATATAAACCTCCAATTCATTAGGTAATTTGATATATCTCATCATATTATGTCTATTATGTGAAAACAATATGCTATAATTTTTTAAATTATGATATTATTATTTATGCACATATTTTATTCGTGGATACGATGCTAGATTTATTAATAAATATGTGTGGTAATTCACCACTATGTTATGATGTTTCATTAATATTAATATGTCATATTCCATGACTTTATCAAATTATTCCCTCGTGATTATGATTATTATCCTAAAATTATGATAGGATTATGTTTATTATGCTCACCCAAGTACTATAGATTCATGTCTCTAATTTTTTCTATGTGATCCCTCCCCTTACTGGGCTTTTTGATCACCCCTTTATTTGATGTATATCATCTTATGATTACATTTACTAAAGATAATTTTAGATCTTTATGAGGGTAAAGAAGAATGATTTAAATAATGTTTATGTTTTATTTTTAACAATTGATTGATGAGCCTAATTTTCCCTGGATGTGAACCCTATTGATCATTGAATGTGTTATTATTATGTTATTTATCTTAAAATGATGTAATAATCATTTCAAAAAACATTTGGGTCACTGTAGTTGGTATAAAAGGTATGTTTTTGTTAATTTAAGAATTATGATTAGAAAATGTTAGTGAAAACCCTATGGATATGTCAAAGTATAGGTAAACATAATAAATTTTGGTAAAGTATAAGACTGAATAGTTTCTAAAAAGTTAAATCCCTATATAGATACTACAAGAAGATATGGCTATGACATAGTTACACCAAGAGGTAATAACCCCAAAAGGTGAACATTGGGTATTGACTTGATCATAACCTGGTGAATGAAAAAATGACTTGTTAAACACCTAGTTTTACACTCCTAGAGGATATTATTCAGCTAATCATGAGCTCTATAAAAACCATTATGAATTATATATTACTATAGTAATTATTCCTCTTAATGTTATATAGGATTAAATTACATGATCCTAAAAACATAATTTTTGGAAAAGTATAATTATAGGGATCTTATAAATATGAATTTATGATTAATTTTTGTATAAGAATAAATAATTTATTTATACTTTTTTTACATATGTTTTTTCAAATATTTTATTTTTTATGAAATGATGGGAACCAAGAGAAATTGGACCAAAAATCTATGTGAGGGATAATGTAATGAATGTTTAAAAAACACTACCAATGAAATGAGAGGTGGGGTTAAAAACTATATGATTATTATTATCTATCTATCATAAGGTATGAATAATAACCTAAACCATGAGGAACATCTCCCTTTACCCAAGAAGGAGTAATTAGTTATCAAATCCTTTATGTAGAAATGACCACCAATTTTTAGAAGATATGTTGATCCATTAGTCGTATAATAGTTGGTGATCTCAATGAAGAATATCTTTTTTGTGCTCAATTTTTATAATAAGTACAAGGTTACCTTGGTAGTCTATCATCTATATGTTTAAGATGATCAATGGTGGGGTTTATAAATAATGACAAGCCAAAGTATGAAAGAGAATAAATAGTGTGGGAATACTTTAAGAAGTTATTTATTAATAAGTATTTCCCTTGAAATATTTGAACAATGATGGATAAAGAATTAATAAATCTTAATAAAAAGAAGGGGGAATCTGTCACAGATTTTGAGGAAACATTCACAAGGTTTGAAAGATACGCCTTGGGTGTTTTTATCAACAGTGATAAAAATAGATTGATTCTTTAGTGGTTTAAAACCAAACCTTTGAATCACTCTATCTGTCCAATAATTAGATAGTTATGAATAAGTAGTTTATTGTGATCTCAAAGTAGAGATAGATTTAAGAGAATAGTCCCATCTTTATTGAGATAATAAATGAAATTTGGATTTTCATGCCAGCAGATCAAATGATAAATGAAGAAAGAAAATATTACCACCCACATATCAAAAAAATTGGGGAGAAGAATCATGGTAATTTCCTCAAAGGGATGGGGAAATGCATTAAGTTTTATAGGTAAGGTTACCAAGCTCATTAATGTTGAGGATATATGAAGAATTTAGAAAATTATAGAGGAAAATAAGTAACCAATCATGGTTCAATGCTTCAACTATAGGGGTAGTGGTAAAATTAAATCTAGTGAACGAAACAGTAGGCATGTTGAGGTTAATCAACATCAACAACCACAAAAGTCAAAGGAGAGAGAGAAATATTATTCCATCACTAAAAATGAGGTGGAATATGAAAATGAATTCATAATAGGTACACTTCCTATTAACTCATGAAAGGAAAATGTTTTATTTGATTCTAGTTCTATGCATTCCTTTATATCTTACATGTTTTTTAGAATTTTTTAATAACAAACTCGATACATTGAAGTAAAAAAATCCATAAAAATACCTAGTGGTATGATCGATGAAACCCAAGTGTTGGAATATTATTATGCTACCATTTGTGGGAAGATTCCTCCAATGAGTCTTGTAATACTTCCCTCAGTTTAATTTATTTCTATACAAGGCATAGATTAATTCACATTATATTGGGCTCAAATCAACTACCAGGAAAATAAAATTTATTTTTATATTTTGAACCATATAATGATCCTATATAAATGAATGGAACATCATGGATATCCTATATAAAATTCATTAATGATGTGGGTGTTGATACATAATGAAGAAGCATACCTCACCCAAATGGTCAAGTTAAAGGAAAGTATCAATCTTGAGTAAATTTCCATTTTTAGGGAACACACTGATGTATTTATTAAAGAGTTTTCCATACTTCCCATAGATCATGAGGTATATTTATCAATAGAGATTATTCCTAGAGCCACTCATATCTCAAAATTCCTCTATAGGATGGCCTCAATCGAACTAAAGGATTTAAATAAATAGTTTCAAGAGAATTTGGACAAAGGATTCATATGACCTAGTGCATCTATTTTCGGTGTGTTGGATTTATTTTTCAGTAAAAAAGAATGGATCAATGTCGATATGTATCAATAATCAAGATATTAAAAATACCACCTTAAATAAAGAGTATCTCATTCCATGGATTGATGAATTGTTTGATCAAATACAAGGAGCTCAATATGTCTCAAAGGTGGATCATTATTTTGGATATAATTAACTAAAGGTAAATAATGAATATATTTAAAATATATCTTTCTGTACACATTATGGACACTATGAGTTCATAATTATTTCATTTTTTACTTACTAATTCCCCTGTAATATTTTTGGCTTTTATGAATTGAGTATTTAGAGACTACCTTGAAAAAATTGTGGTTGTATTTATTGATGATATTCTTATCTATTCCAAGATAAATGTGGAACATTAATATCATATCAGTATTATTCTAGATACATTATGAAAGTATAAAATGTATTTTCTCTCAAAAAGTGTTAATTTTGGAATCATCAAGTCACATTCTTAGGGGAAATGATCACAAGTGAGGGTATTTTTTAAGACCCATAAAATACAAAAGAAATCAAGGAATAGTGTGGATCATATAGTGTCACAGAAATAGATAGTTTTCTTGGATTAGTTGGCTATTACCATTGTTTTGTGAGGAACTTATAATGATTTTCTAGACTTATATCTAAGTTAACATGGTAAGGGGTAAAGTATGTCTAGATAAAAGAATGTGAGGAAATCCTTGAGGAGTTAATACGAGGCTTATCACTATGACTTTACTCACACTGCTATCAAGTAGAGAATCTTTTGTCCTATACAATGATGATTCAAAGAAAGGCTTGGGTTTTTTACTCATGAAAAATTATATAATGATATCCTACACCTAAATATAGTTACAAATACATATGAGAATAACTACCCAACACATGATCTATAGTTATAATATATGATCTTTGTCTTGAATATTTAGTGTCACTACCTCTATAGTGATAAGTGTGACATATATATAAATCACAAGAGTATAAAATATATATTCACATAGAATGTTCTCTAAATACATTAGTAAATATGGTATGATTTGATCAAGTACTATGGTTTATCTATTCACCACCATCATGGAAAGGGGGATAATGTTTCTAATTCTATTAGTAAGAATGAACCTGCTATTCTATCCATGATGTGGATTGAGAAAGACCCTATTTTCAAGGATATAAAAAGGATGAATCTATAAATTGTCACAATAAAGAATAAATAATACCTTCCCTAAATGATTTATCAACCATATATCCATGACATGATCAAGGAGGAATAAATTGATGATTTGGAGATTCAAAAGAAGGTTGAGGCGGTAAAGTAAGGGAAGCTTCATAAATTCCACATTGATGAAGAAGGATTAATTTGATTCAGAACTAGACTTTGTGTTCCAACATCACTAAATATAAAGAAATTGTTATTGTATAATGAATATATATCCTCTTTCTCTATCTATCCTATAAGTATCAAGATGTAATGTGATCTTCAAGAAAAACTTTGGCAAGGAAACATGAAGAAGGAGATCACTGAGTACACCTCAATGTGATTATTATGTGAGAAAGTTAAAGTAGAGTGAAAGAAGTCATAGGGGATGATGAAACCATTACTCATACCCACATGGAAATAGGAGAACATCAACTTGGAAATTTTCACTAGTCTCCCAAATACATCTAAAGGAAGCATTGTGATATGGGTTGGGGTAGATAAAATCATCAAGACTACCCACTTCATCACTATTTAGAAAGATTTTTCAATTGAGTAACTTACTGATATATATGTAAAGGAAGTGGTGAGGCTTCATAGAGAACCTCTTTCAATCATTTGTGATCGTGATCTATGGATTAATTCAAAATTTTGAATAATCCATCAATATTTTATGAATATTAGATTCAATTTCAATACGAATTATCACCCCTAAATTGATAGACAATTCGAAAGAACTATTAAAACTCTTTAGGATATACTGAGAGATTACTTAATGGAATTTAATGGAGGATGTGATCAACATCTCCAATTAGTTTAGTGCTCATAAAATAACTTCTTCCACACAAGTATTCAAATATATCCATATGAAGCTCTACGTGGGAATTGATGTAGAACATCTAATTGTTAGGGTTGAAGTTGGTTAGTCAATTCTATGTATGCCCTATAGTTTTCAAGTGATGAAAAAAAGGATTAATCCATCCAACAACACATCAAAGATACTCATAGTAGAAAAAATAAATATGTTTACAATCATCAAAGGGACTTAGAGTTTGATGTTAGATAAAAATTATTCCTTCAAATATCACCATGGAAGAGAGTCATACGATTTGGAAATAAATTAAAGCATATACCTAGGTACATTAATCCTTTTGAGATACTCTATTGTATAGAAGATTTGTCCTAGTAGTTAGCACTTCCACTAAATATATCTCATGTTTTTTATTTGTTTCGCATATCTCTCTTCATGAAGTAGATACATGATCCCTCATTTATACTGAATTTTAAGGTGTTAAAAATAGAGAATGACTTCTATTGTGAAGAGAATCTGATGAGGATCTAGGATGGTAAAGAGAAACTTCTAAACCAAAAGACAACTCACCTTTTCAAAGTGGTATAAAGAACCCCTATTGTCAATCTAGATGAAATTTATAGGGGGAGAATGTAATGAACCAAATTTTATATGTGATATTGTTTCCCTAAATAAATATGTGTTATATTATATTATATATTATTATACACAAGAAAAACATAGAAAAACTAAAACATTTTATTTCCTTAATAAGGATAATTAAATTATTCAGCAAATAAACCCAAGAAAATTCCAAATATTTCAATTGTACAAAAAATAGAAAATAAGAAAAGTATAATTGGAAAATTTTGATCCTTCCAATTTTTTAGAATCATCGCTCTCATGAATAAAAATATATAAAAGAATCATAATAGTATTAAACCAATTCACATCTTTGAAAATGAAAATACAGAACATTAGGGGGAATTTTAGTGATTTTTTAATGAATTAACTAAGTGGTATTTATAAGAGGTAATTTGACCATTGGAATAATAATATTACCATTGGTAATAGTAACCTATCCATTGGAATGGTAATTTGACCTCAAAATAAAAAAAATATAAATAATATTTATAATGAGCAATTCAATAAAAATATAAATATTTATAATTCCATAAAATTAATATCAAGAATAAAAATTAATTGAAAATATAAGTACATTTTTAATAAACTATATTATAATATATTTCATAAAAATCATATTTTTATATTAAAATTTAAAATTAAATATGTTAGAAAAATATTTTGATAGAATAAATTTCATTTTCTAATTATAGTTTCGAAATTTTCCAAGGATAACTTTTTGTTAATTTTTTTTGAAATACTTAAATTTCTATATGAATGGTAAAAATAAAATTTTCCAAATACTGTGTGTTTTATGTCATAATAGCGATGCAATAATAAATTAATAAATCCTAAATTGATTATTTTGGCCAAAAAAAATTTAATGAGATAAATGGGTCATTTAAAATTAGTAAACATAATTTTCAAACCAAGAATGTATTTTCCAAAGCCTAAAGTCTAAAGTATTATAATAAAATAACATTTTTTTCATTTTTTCACCTTTAATTAAAATTAAACTAATAATTTAGGATTATAAACTATTTTAAACAATTAAAATAATGTTATTTAATTAAAATATTATTAATAATGTTAAAGAAATTATAATTATAATGTTTCCCTAGGATATAGTATTTTTAATCAATATTATAACTCAAAAATATCCCTCTCCCCAGGTTAAAATAACCCATCACACCTCCCTTGGAAAAACACTCCTCCCTCAATCACCAAATAAAAAATATGAAAAAATACTCAATATAAATCCTTTAATAATCATTAGGGATTATATGATATTAACCAACTCCAAGAGTCAAGGGAGTCTAGTTCCATACAAAAGAATCATCATCAAGAAAAGAGTCTGTTTTCATCAACTTTTTTCTCATTTTCCTATTCTCTTACTATTTTTCACAATTTATTTCAAAAAAATATTATAAAATAAATTAATAATTATTATAAAATTATATTAATTATTTTAACCAACTTAACGTGTTATATTTACAATTTATTTATATTTTATAATTCTATTCCTCCTCTTTTGACAGTGTCCCTTCAATAAGCAGTTGATCGACAATGATGAAGTTGAAAATTATCTTCTTACCAGCACACTTATAGATGATTATAATAAATCATATATAATATATAAATATTTAATTACATGTCTTATAATCTCTGGGAATTAGTTTTACTCATATATATTACCCTGAAAAAAATAGAAAAATCAAAATAAAACTACACATTTTTAAGGAAAATTGGATATCAAAATGTTTTACCTTTAACAAATAAAATTATAAAATAGAATAAAATAATTATAATATAAAAATAGTGAAGTAAATTAAAATTATTAACTATTGTTTACTTTTTTTAATAACATTAGGATAATTATTCATGATGTAGAAAATTGACAAAATAAAGTAGGATTTACGATAAGGGGATTGTCGAACCCAAACTCTTTAATTTGGGTCATATAATCTTCAATTTTTTCATATATTTATGTTCTTATAATGTCCTTAAAAATAAACTCAACAATAATTTCCAATTTATTTTTGTGTATATATATGTTTGTACTCTTTCAAAGTGTTTTCTAATCCATTTACAAATTTTTTAGTACTTTAATTTCAAAAAAATAACATTTAATCATCTTGAGTTGTCTCTTATACACTCACAAATGAGGATATTTTATGAAAAAATATGACTTAACATATTCATTTTTGAATCCTAAAGTTTATTAAAGAAATTTTTCTTTATGAAACCTTTATGAAACTCATTACTTTCTATGGGTTTATTTCATGACTATGATTATTTTATGTTCTATATGGAATATATGATTATGAGAATTTTATGATGTGATGGGTTGTATTGTAATTGTATAGACCTTCAATTCATTTGGTAATGTGATATAACTCATGATTATCTTTGAACACGATTCTATCTTTGTTAACAATTATAATGTTATGATTTATGCAAATATGTTATGTGTTAACATGGTGCAAGATTTATTCAAAAATATGTGTGGTATTTGACCACTTTGTTGTGATATTTAATTAATATGAATATGATACAATCCATGAATTTATCAAATTCTTCCATCATTTTTATGATAATTATCATTAGATTATGATATGATTATGTTGATTATGGTCACTCATGTACTATTGATTCATGTATCATTTTCCTTCTATGTTATTCCTCCCCTTATAGGTATTTTAGATCACCCGTTTCTTTGATATATATCATTAGGTGATTTCATGTACTAAGGAGAACATATAATATTTTATAATGGTAAAGAAGAAGAATTTAAATAATGTTTAATTTTTATTATGTGTAGGTGTTGTATTATCATAATTTTATAAATATATTAAAACATTAGATCACTAAAAGTATTAAAAATATTCTTTATCGTCAAAAAATATGTAATATCCATGTAATAAAAAGTTGGGTCACAATATAATTAACTTGAACCATTATGAAAACACATTTTGGGGATGAGGCCTAGTGTTTCATGATAGAGTACAGTCACTCTTGTGGAGTTTGAGGATCGATCTGTAGTAGCTCGATAGTTGTTGGAGATCACGTTTTAGGTATGAATCAGGGATAGAAGTGGGGATTTTTTTTATTTTATTTTATGAATTTATTTATTCTATATATGTGACCAACCTAGTTTTTTCCCATGATTTTGTATGATACATTGAATTTATTATATCATGATTCTATTTCAGTTATGTATTTATGAATACTTCGATGTTCATAGATGTATATGTGTCTGGTTTATTTCTACTATTATCTCTCTCTAATAAGATGGAATATCCTATCTATTTCATCCTTTTTATACTCTCATCGCTAGTCTTCAGCCTTTAGCATATTATGAGGGTTTCTTGAGGCCTTGTAATGAGCTATATTAGGTGATAGGTAAGGTTGACCTAGGCTTGTTTGTGATAATACCTATGTCAAAAAAAGTATTTCAATTGTGTATTTTATAGATAAATTATGGTCACACCATTAAGGGTCCAAAGTGATTGTGTATTATGAGAATTTATCCCTTCTATATCTCATTAATAATCTATAATCCAAACCACATCTCATTATTTAGATAATCCTCTTTCAGGGATTTAATTTAAAAATATCAGATAAGAAAGTAATAGAGAATATAAAAGTAGACCATATCTATATGATCCCCTCATCTTCAAACATTGACTCATCCCCTCCCACCATATTACCATAAATTACATGTTCCCATATGATAAACTATACCAAGTGTAAGATGTTTTTACACGGTATGTAGAAATTGTGAATTATTTGGTATCATCGTTCATTTATTCGTATTTAAATAAAAATCTATCTTGAGAAATTAAATCATAAGTCATATTGGTATATTTGGGATAAATTCTACCTTTTTTACACATGTACTAATCAAGTCCTTTGGTATTTTTTCCTGATAGTTAGTTTTAATATATCCTTTGGTTTTGTTACACTCTTGCATATGGGGGATACTTTGGTCTCTAATGAATTGTTCACAAGGTTCTTGATTCTGAGATATTTTTTCCAACTTTATTTTTTGATGCCCATTATTTTTATAGATATTTTACCTATTTTAAAAGGAGAGTGAATATCGAAAAAATATGTGAAATTCAGGAAAAAAAATCATTCCATGACATTTTTAATATTTGAGGTTATGGATGTGTTTCCTAATTTATTTAGAAACTTGTATATTCTTATTAGAGTGTACTATGTTTATAAATGGGTTGAAGAAAAATTCATTAAGGATGATTAATAAGGTAGTTATATAAATTTTAATAACCTAAATATTTTAAAGAGTTGGATTTCCTAGGTTTATCATCAATGATTTGGGTTGTCATTTTTAATAATTAAACAATGAAATAAATTTTTTATTATTATGGGGTTGAGCATAAAGTTTATAAAACTTATCACCCAAAAATAAATGTGTAATTCATGGTTTCTAAAAGATATTTTAAAAAAAATCTTCAAAAAATGGTTTAACCCAACATAAAATATTGGATTCATGGACTTGAAAATGCTTTGGGGGGGGGCTGCCATATTGTTTTTAAAAATCTCATTATCAAGTCACCTAATTGACATGCATTTGGAAATAGTTTTCACCTCTTTGTTGAGATTGAGAACCAGTCTTTTTTGGGATATGAAATAAGTAAATTATGATATTTTGTGTGTACACACTCAAATAAATAAATAAATATATATATATATATATATATATTTGATAGTTTGAGGAAATATTAAGAGATGCAAATGATAAATCCTGAATTTTTAAATAAATAACAAAGGATTCCCATGACTATCTCATCCTTCACAATCAATTCCACATGGTTTATAAATCATTTTATACAATAGATGTATAAATTTTAACCCTTTTAAGCTTAATTATTTATGGTTTGACCCATACATTATCACTAATGTCTATCTCTTTGGGGTTTTACATGTTAAGAATAAAGTGACTCAATAGATGTTCACTGTCAATGTATAGTGGCTAAATAAATTAAACAAACCCCATCTAGAATCCCCATTGGAGGAACTCATAATTTAAGAATCTATCTATCCATGAAACCCACTATTTTATATCATTCCTTCCCACATTATCATAAATTTTCATTATAATGTGGATGTTACAAGTAATATGTGTCGGGGGGATACTTTATTCAGATAGTTAAGAATTTTTTGTGTTCATTTTTTAAATTTATTTTTTATCTTTTTAGTTTTTTATGGTATTTATTATTTTTCTAATAGTTTATTCTTTTTCTCTATTTTTTATTATTACTTGATATTTTTAATTTTTATTCTTGTTCTTCTTTTTCTACCCATTTTATCACTTTTATGATGGATTATTCATATTAAATGTATATCTAATAATGAATGTTATTGAATATTAATGTTTAATTTCCATATTTCAAGTTGTTTTAACATATAAAGAAAATTTATTTTTACTAATATAATATAATATAATTATGAGAATATATTTAATATTACTTGGTCATTTTAGTAAAATTAGTTTATTTATGCAATAAATGGTTATATCTTTATAAAACATTTTATATTTTAGTAATACCTTTATGATTTTTTATAAAAATATCATACCATATTATATCTCCACATATCATTTCCCACAATAAATATATGTGAATATAATCTAATTAATCAAAGGTATCTATAATTTAGGATATTTTTAGTTGTATTTCAAAAAATATGTTTCCATCCATTTATTTCTGATATAATCTATTTCATAACTATACCAAATCAACCTAAAATTGATTCTTAATGTTTTATAGAAATAATATTGAAATAAATAATAATATTATTATTATTAATAACACAACACAACATATAGGAAAAAACCCAAAGGTTTTAATTTCATGAATTCTTATGTGAGTGGGTTTTGAAATTATATTTCAATGGATAAAGAACATGTTTATTAGAAAATAACTAGAAAATCTAAAAACATTAAAAATGACCAATATTTACTTAATAGGGAGTGGAAAGATAATCATGAAATGGTTTTCAAATGAAAACATGTGAGGATTTATTGTAATGTTTAAGTCATAATATCACTTGCTAGTATTAACATCATACATCATCTTAACTATTGTTGTAATTAAATTTATATGAAAATCATTTCCCTGCATACTAAGATTGATTTCGTGGTGTTGTTAGTTATTATTACACATTTTTATCTTGAATTAATTTATATTTGGATTTTAAATATTTATATACCAAATAAAATATTTATACATGTATTATCATAATTTTCTAGACATAATGAAATGTGATAGAGTGAAAATGTTTATGTGTTAGGTTGTGATTGCATAGTGATTAACTGTTCTATTCTAGCCTTATACTTCTTTATCAAACTACTTTTGTGTTGTAATTTAGCAGCATCATAATCAATTACACTTTTCATACAATTAATTTGATTAATTTTGAATACTATTAAAAATGGATATTTCACTTGTTTTGATGTCTTAGTTTTAGTTAGAGGTGATTTGGAGTGTCCATGATGAAGATGATGAAAAATGGGCCAAACTACATAGAATCCCAAGAATAAATATGCACTAAAACTAAAATTAAAAAATAAATATAGATAAAATTGGGCTAAAAATTAGTGTGTTCATCTATAACTATGTGGTATAAAATTATATATAAGACCATGAAGCCTAATTCATAAATTTTATTCCCAAACATTATCTTCATTGCAGAGAATCTTCATTGTTCATAGTCATGAGGTTTATTCCAATATTTAGCTATAACTCAAGTTATATAATCAAATTTATAAAAAATTAGTGTGGATGTATTAAATATGTGGGGAAAAACTTTTTTAGTTTTTTCAAAAGTAACACAATTCTATCTCATATCCCAAAACTGGGTTCCAAGTCGTATTAAAAAAATAGGGTACTGAAACCACCATTCAATTTTATTATAAATTTTAACCTTTAGAATTTCATTTATAAGTTTATACAGGGTAAATATATCACATTTAAAATTTAAAATAGTTCCTTTCGTCATATTATAAGTTGTGGAGCTCCCTATCATCATAAGGAGAGTTAAAATAAAGAAGTAAATCCACTCAATCATACACCTACTCCTAATAGAGAGCTAAAATATAGGTGATCATTAGGGACATAAACACCTTGTGATAGATTTTATACAATTTTTTATACTAGAATAGTGTAATATATGTCTTAAATAATTTATTTTAGTTGTATGTTAACATAGTTCTACTTTCAATTTAGTATTTTGGTATGATTGAATGAAACACTTTTCATTTTATAACAAATTAGATTAAGATTTTAATTGGGAATATTTTCTTTCTATAATTAGAGAAAAAATTGTCCCATTTCCCACATACATAATATAGATCTAATTATGATTTAAAAGAACTCATTCTATATATAATATTCGATCCTCGAAAAATAAATGTTTCAAAGATTAGTTTTAGTTGTATCACCCTAAAGTGTTAAAGAGAATCAAGATCTTGGTTACCCTCAACCAAAGAGTTCAATAAAAAAATATACTTTTAAAAACTATAATATTTTATTTATGTTATTTAAACATTCAATTATCACTTTCTCTTACCACTCTATAGATCCAATTTATTTTTCAATGAACTAATAAAATTTAATTCAATTTGGCTTGTTACTTTGTTATGTATTCAATCATTATAAAAAACCCCCTGATTTAGTTTCTAAAAAAATATATTTAAAATTCACACTTTAAACCCTTAACACTCTTTGATAGATAACCTAGGATTGTACATATACTATATTCTATCTTTTAAAACCTAATTAATTTGTCTCTTCATGATATCATGGTCACCATAATACCCTAAAAAGTTTTCTTATAAATGTAAACTCTCATATGGTGATAGATAGATCATAAATATATATTTAAGAACCAACACACACCCTTATACTAGTAAAATAGATCATTAATATGAGGTAGTTAATAATATTTATTTACTATTACTGGGTCCACATGTCCATAATATATCCATAACCTCAAACAACTAACTTCTTTCATGGAAAAATATATGTGAGTTTCCCAAAAATAAATATTGGTCCTTATAAATATTTTTTTATAAGTTGTAAATATGAATACATAAATCTCATAGATTTATTTCTACCATTATATAATCCTTCAATGTAGTAATTGATATAAATATGTATATACCTATTAAAAACTCAATTATATTCTAATAAGGTAAACTCATTAATACCTTTAGACAAACATATAAAAATGCATGCACAACTCTAGAAAATTTATTTATCCCTTTCCTTAGTTTTATTATGAATCCTAATCTTCAGTTGGGAAGAAATTTATTTTAGATCAATATGTAAATTCCCCATATTACTACCACTCTCCCTAAAAAACTTCCCATGATCACCTCTATGTTTATTGAAAAAAATATTTACCAATAGAAAACTATGCTGGCTCACAAATTTGTTAATGTTAAAAACCTATGAAACCTTTCTAATGTAAGATCTAGACCTTAGATAATGGTGGGGGTAATAAATGAAGATGAATATCCTTTATTAAAAAAATATATATATGGTAGAAAAGATTCAAAGCATACCTTTTACTACCTCTAACCCCTTTATCACTTCCACCTCAAATAAAAAAATTTTCCTCACCAAACTCGACCACCTTAGTGACCATTCTACCCACTATATCCTCATATCTAATAAGTTTTTTTCCCCTTAGCTAAGGAATATCACCATGTTTTCCTCTATTGGATACACCATGTTCTCCAAGGTTATCGTATCCCATTTTCATTATTGATACCTTAGAGGTAACTATTTTTGAGGCAGCCTCTTAAAATTATGGGGTAGCCCATCTATAATCATACAATGCATAGGTCTCTGGGTAGATGGAGAAACAACTTATATATGAATCATACCTCTAAATAGATACTATAATTTACCTTGGATACTCCAAGATAGTCTATAAAAACCTATACTAGATACTCACAATCACTCTAGTAGTCATCTCATGCTATACTAATATATAGATGATCTATGTGTGTGGACCCTCCTATCCCCTTATCTAATATGAAAATTTCTATTGTATACCTTAGTCGTAAAATGGTAATAAAGTTTATATTACACAAAATTTATCATATCTACCACTTATTAATGTTTACTTGATCTATTATAAGTCACATAATGATGAATATAATATCTAAAAAATGACTCAAAATGTCGAACCCTCAATTCCCCATTATAAACTATCTCAGGAGAATAGTGGATAAGGTTTATAAATTTCATAGAAAACTCACTTGAAAAAATTTACCCTACCAAATAGGTAGAAACACATGTTCATGATAAATACTAATAGTTATGGATAAAAAATACTTCTATAAATGGCTTTAGAGGTTGACTCATGATATCAAATGTTTAAATCTATCATGAAGGTAAATCTTACACCACTATATAGTTTTATCTCCTAACAAGTTCACTCTTAGGTCAAATGTGCTCATTAAGATTATGTAGGATGTATCAAGTTATTTCCACCTCATTGAGCCACCACTTGATCTATAAATAAGTTGTAGTACTCTAAAACTTTAGTTACCAATTCTTTTTTAAATATTGTAATGACGAATCCTAGCTCTTATAGGTCCTTTGTCACATAATCAATGCTTGTTGTACCACCTTAGGTACATCAGAACAATGGATTTCTCACTCATTTCTTCTAGGAATATGTATAATGGAACATATATCAGTCAACTCATGGATATGGATATATGAGGAACATATTATCTCATGATCTACCCTATACGTACCATTCTCTTATCAACAACACACACAAACATCATGGCCTAAAACTATATGATTCATTTACAAACTTAATAAGGTGCCATCCATATGGTATACCATCAATTTATTATATTAAATAGAAAATCAAGTTCATTTATAATAATAAATCAATCTACATTGTTCTTTTTTATTTCACTGGTCTACGATCAATCATAAGTTTATATAGTCTATTTTCCTACCAACCTAATATGGAACCTCACTAGTGTCTACTTCTATCGATCTAAAAAATAGTTCTCTGATAACATTCTATCATGAACCAACCTCATTAGTTCTCTACATTAGAAAAAATAGACATATTATGAAGCTTTATTACTACCTCTAATAGGTAGGGTTTTATGACTAGAACAAATTTTATAAAACGCACACAATATGTGAGTCATTTCCCTATACAAATAAATATAACTCCCACCATAAAATAAATAAAACCTAAAAAATGAAATGAATATTATAAAATAAAATAAAATTTTGTAAAATATAAATAATACCATAAAAATTGTGGCAATACAACCATATAACATCCCAAATATGAATTAAAATTAAAATCCAACAGTTTTTACCATATTTCAAAATTCCATATTCCCAGGTTAATGACCACCAACAATACCATAAATATGATTCTAGTAACCTTAAAAAAATTAAACATAGAATAAATTTGAGCATAAAAATACTCTATAGGTTCCTTTTTGGACTAAAACATATCAATTTGTATAACTCATGTTAATGTGATTGTGAAGATATGACATAAATAGAATTCTTGCCGATTAGGAGACCAAGTTTACCAAAACATCCACTCCATGAAAATAATATATATATATATAACACCATGAGTAAACCATAAAATAAATATGTCCTCCTCACATACTAAATTTTACCAGCTATCTCACAATAGAACCAAACATCAAATGATTTGCCTCCAAATACCACATCTGATTACGGGTGATTGGAGCTATAAATAGATTAGTTCTCTATCCATTAACTAATATATCCCACTATATGTTGGTTACTATTTTCCTCAAAATATGAGTGGTGTAAGTGTAGTGGATGGTTAGTGTGTGTCACTGCTCAAATAACAGAAATATACAAGTACACACACAATTCCAACCTGATATCCTACATTATCCATATGTATAATTTGTATTATGTAGTAATTTTGGTAGTTATAAATACATGGAATGAGAATCATTGATATTTACCCAAAGAAAAAATTTATAAACATCCAAAATTTCAACACTAAGAACTATAAATAATCACCTAGAATTTAACTATAAGACAGTGTAGATTATTACCCAGATCATCATCAATGATTACCTAAAATTAATCATCTAAAATCATTTTTAATTATCTAAAAGAACCATTATTAGTTACCCTACCATAATAAATTACTCAATAAGAAATATTGTTAATTACTTATAATTAAAATCGGCTATTAAACTGAAACATCACAAATATGATCATACTCATAATTACCATGGTATCCATAACTAAATCCATAGCTACAACCATCACTGCTCCTATATCTATATCTATCTGATCCATTTTTTCATGAATTTTCAATAACTTTCCAAGTTAATTAATTGGAATAAAATCATCATCGTTTAGTATAACCACCTTATATTTACCCAAAACTTAATAAGAACTACCAATAAATATACCCTAGTATTTATTTTGAATTTAATATTATTATTATATTCCTTAACCTCATTTGTGTATCCTTTAAGAAAAACAATACTACTACATTGAAGTTGATAGAATTTTAATGGAACACAATAAGAATCATAACCCTCATTTAAGGTTTTTTATGACCTGTGATAAATTAGAATGATTCTTTGTAACTTCTACACCACCCTCATGTGAGACACATCTAATAGTCCCATTACTACAAAAAAAATAGATTAACCTCATGCCTATGTGGCATAACCCCCCATGTAACTCGGTATCATTTCAATAAAAACTCACATAAACACTTCTGAATCTTTTCCTAGAGAGTGGAATGACCCTGTTCCAAAATTCATAAATATCCTCTTCTCACTTTTGAAGGTATTTTCCATATATGTCAATTATTCCAGATCAATATTCAAATTTGGGTCTTGATAAATAATCCTTTTATCAATATAAATTATATTTCATCATGAAATCCATCATATAAATGTATCTATAAGAGTTTATTATTTCTAGTATTTGATACATCAAAATAGAAAATTATATAATCATATAATATTTAATTTAATTAATTTTCATTACGCTTATTCCACTATTTTTATACAAGAAAATAAACTTGAATAAACCCAATATTATAAATTATGAAACCCTTATTTTTTGTGAAATTATTTCCCAATAATATTATATCCATTTCATTTTTCACAAATATCAAGGTATATTATATCCATAGTTAATCCCAAAATTAAATCGAATTTCTAGATTCACCAATCTTAATTCCATGAAAATTGTAAACTGTTAATCCTTTGATGATCATCATTGACTGCTCATTTATCATAATACAATGATTGTCTATATATTCTTTGTTCCACCACGATTAAAATTATCAATTTTTTTCTTCCCTGTGAGAATAGATAGAATACAATAGTGGAAATAAAATAGAAGAATTTTCTTAGTAGTGAAATCTATTACAGGGATGGTCATTCATCTAATTTCCCCCAAAATTCTCTACCATAACTCCCTCCTCCTCTATAACTCACACCATTTACTTCCTATTAATATGTATGTCAATAAAAAATTCTAAATCACCTCATTAATATAATTAATAGACAACCCATTGATATAATTTAAGATATTTATTCATCCTCTACTAATATACCATGTAAGCATAGTGTTATATATAAAATAATTTTAATATAAATTACTTATAAAATTAATTAATAAAATTTAATTACATAAATATATAATAAAATTATTCATCACCTGATATTTACTAAATATTTTACATTTCACAAAAAAATTTAGTTTTCTTTGAAATTTCTCTCATTATCTATTATGTCAATCATATCGTATATGACTCATGGATAGTTGAGCAGACAAATACTTACCCAAATACATCATATAGATTATCTCAATTATATTTCCTTAGTATCCTAACAATAAGGGTTTTCCATCTAAGTGTGTAATGACCCAAACTTATTTAAATGAAATTTCCTTTTGAATGAATAAATCCCTTATTAAGTAATGTAGTTATAGAAAACGTGTGCACTAATATGGTTATCATGGACTAATAAAGCCTATTATATTTAATATATATATCATAATATTAATAGTAGATAATGTTGCCATTGAAAAGTGACCATTAAGAATAGAAAATATTAAGGGTTATGATAAAGTCTAATTAATACATACGAATGAAGCGATGGATCACCCAATAGGATCACAACATATGAATCCTATTTATCAAAGATTCTGATGGAGATGGAACCACTTGTCTTTTCCCTTGACGAAACCCAATATTATATTAAACAACTAAAGCTCAAGAAAACCATTTATGGTATAAGTTTATGTTTATCGAGATCACAACCCAAACCATGTTCGCTAAACCACCCTAATAAAGTGATATAATTGCACAACTTACCCTTAAAACATATGTCTGTGTAATAAGGTGTTACGTATTGAGTCCATAGTATTATGAATTTTTTATATTTTATTTTCAATAAAATAATTATTATATTTATCCATTTTTATTATTAATTTTTTAATGATTATATAATTTGTTTAATTAAAATTAGATCTTGACATGAAGAAATCAGAATTAAATTTTTGAGAATTATATTGTTTCAGTTAAGAATATATTTTGATAAATTTAATAATTATTTAAATGAATAATATTTTAATAAAATATTATTATTATATAATAATTATTCAAATATAAATGACAATATAATTTAATAAAATCCAATGTAATTTTTATAATTGTTGGAAAATGAATAATATTGTAAAAAAACATTTCCGATAAATGGAATTTTTAAGATTTAAATATATCATATTTAGAAAATTATTTTGAAAAAATAATACCACTTTTGAAATAATCATGTCAAAATTATCCAATTGTTAATTTTTTATAATTTTTTGCGAGTGTTAAATGTTTGGGTAAAAATTAAAAATGGTAAAAATATATGGATTATATTATGACATCATAATGGCCCAAAAGTGCTGTAATAAATTCCCTAAAAGGAATCCACAAAAAAATATTTATCATTTAAAATAATTTATTTTTGAAGTTATTTTGTAAATTTTATAAACCCTTAATGAATCCACCAAAACCTATATTAGATTATTATGTTTAAAAATTAATTATTTATGAATATGAATCCCTTTCACAAAACCAATGGTATTATATTAATATTTTAGGTTCTTAACCTTATATAATATTTACAAATACTCCCATTTGGATGAAACCTTGGGAAAAAACCGTGGGAAGTTATTTATTTTCTATTATTTTATCCTATTGAGTCCAAAACATAAGTTTAGAAATTAATAAAGAACTCCCCTCTCTTATGTTATAAATACCCACACAACCCCTCAATCTTATTAACTCAAAAAAACATTAATCACGAATTTAATATCCCTATACCTCTCTAAATTACTCCAAATGTATTTCCATGATCTAAAGAATATCCTCCCAATCTTTTAGAATCACCCTCTCAAGGTAAAGGGCATCTCCCTCTTCTTTTATTTTTAAGTACCTTATTTGTATTTTCACTTCTAAAAATCAAATTATTATGTTTTTATGAGTTTATAAACTTAAATTTACTATCCAACTCATGTTATAATAATGATATATCATTTATCCCCTCTCATTATAACCTTTACCTAAGCTGTTATTTTGTCAAATTAAGGGATTCATATATCTCTCTCTCTCCATTAAAGCGCCCTATTTGTATTTAGTCTTTTGAATATAAATTTATTATGTTTTCATGCCTTTGTTAATGTACTTTTACTATCATGTTTGTGTTATAAGAATGAGAGTTCTTTTATCCCTTCCCATTAAAAACATTAATTAATCCATTGTTATGCCAAAGTGAAGGACTCTCTCCTCTTCCTTTATTTCAAGTACATTATTTCTACTTATCCTTATTTATTTACAATTATTCATGTTGTAATGTGTTTTTAAACATCCCTTTTACAATTATTATTATTCACAAGTGATTATAAACCACTTTTTTCTCTAATTAATCCCCTTCAGGAACATTTATGTACAATTGTTATGTTGTGGAAATTATCCCATGACTTTCCATACCACACTTTTATATTGTGAATACTCATACCCATTTACACTCAACGGTATTCACCTAGATGAAAATATATTTCATTGGGTATGGTCTTATATATATATTTATATAACCCACACTCTTTAATCATGGGATTAAAAGTGTTGAAACACATTCTCATGTTGTATGATCTATGTGGAACACAAATGCAAGTACATGATCTGAATGTGATGGGTGGGCCCAAAATTATATAGCACTCCAATGCATTGGGTAATTTTTTATTTCATAAGATACAATTTATGGTGCATATGAGGTTTTCCTAAGAACACTATTCAATGATGTCTCAACATTTATCATTTACTTATTCTTAGGATTCAATGTTTTATATTTTTGTCACATCTCTATCTTTCCTTAATGACATCATCTTATATCATGCTTCGATGTTAAAATTTAGGATTATCACTTATTTTATGTCACCTTTATATGAATCTTGACTTACATTTAATTTTTTTTTTGACATGTTATTCTTGGATTATTCCCTTACTGGTATTTATACCAAACCTCTTCTTATGCACATCCTCAGGTTATCCCATAAAATATTAGAAGATCAAAGGATTTTAAGAGAAATATATTGTGTTTTAAATAACTCTTTTATATCTTTGTTTGATGTTATTATGTTATGTATCTTATTTTCTAAATAAATTCTTCCTTTATATCTTTCTGGATTATATTAAGTGTGTCTTTATGTAATAAATTTGGGATTATTGTTTATTAAATATATGGGTTGTCAATGTTGTTGTTAGAGAAAGGATTACTAAGTTTTGAGGATTAATATTAGAAAACATTAGTGAATTCCTTTGGGATAAGACTAAACATATGAAGTAATTCCCTATTTATGGTAAATTATACAGTAATTGGTTTCAATAAAATAAATCCATATCTGCATACTATATGTGGATGTGGATCTGGAAAATTTTTATCCAGGTGTAATAACCCTAAAAGGGGTGCATTGTTCATTAACTCAATTGTTACTAGGTGCACAAAAAAGAGGCCATACTGCACACCTAGTCTAGAACTCTTGGGGTACATGCTTTAGTAAATTCAGAGGTTCATTGAAAAGCATCATGAAGAGAAAAAAATTCCAATAAATTTTTATGTTAGGAAATATACTATAGATAGCTTAGACAGAAACCTAATAGGTTAAGGTATGTAGGTAATTTATCTGTTATTATTAAATTGTTAATATTTTCCCTTTTATATGTTTAATAATATTAAAATTATCATTCCTAAGTCTATTTGGGATGATGTACATGATTAGAACAATAATAATATTGTGAAATGAAGTCTTATAATCCATGGTTCTACATGTTCTTTCATATAATACAAGTTTAGTAGAACTATTCAAACACCGCCTCAAAAAATGAAGTGGAGTTATTAGTGAGAATAAAAAATGGAGATATTGAGGCATCCCAAGTCTTCTCCCATGTCCATGTTTGTGGGATAAACTTTCTAGAAAATCTTTTGATGATCCATTCTTAATATTTCAATGATATTCTAGGTGTGTATTGTTTTTACTTATTTATAGATAACATAAATTGTTGAGAGAATAAAATCACCCTCCAATTTTATATAGGTGTAAGGAGAAGGATGAATCTCCTTTAGAATCATAATTTCAAGCATGGATATTATTACCTTATGAGTAAGAGTATCTATCTCAAATGATTTATAATAAAGAAAACATTATCCTTGATGACATTTTCATTATAATAGAATATGATAATGCATTTCCCAAAGAATATTCTGGTATTCCTCTTAGTCGATAGGTTGATTTCTAGATTGAAATTATACCTGTATCTTTTCCAATATCTAACAATCCATAAAGAGTTTCCACTCTTAAACATCATGATTTGGAGAATAAACTATAATATAATCTTTATAAAGGGTTTATATTCCCAAGTGATTCATTATGGGTTTCATGAATCCTTTTCATCAACAATAAGGATGGGTCAATGCACCTCTTCATTTATTATTGTGAGAAAAACAACATCAAGATAAATAAAAAGTATCATCTCCATGAATTGATGACTTTTTTGATCAGATACATGGATCCCAATACTTCTCTAAGGTATATATTTAGTTATGACATTGTAAAGTAAAGGTAAATAAGATAATATCCCAGAGACTTATTTTTATACAAGGTATGGGAACTATGTGTTCATAGTGATTCCATTTGGAATCATTAATTATAAAACTACCTTTATAAAAATAATAAATAGATTCTATAGGGAATACCACAATAAATTTTTGGTAGTATTTATAGATGATTTTTTTATTTTCTCAAAAAGCATGGTGGAGAATGAGAAGCATCTAAATGTTGTAGTAAAGACCCAAAAAATTGAACTTTTGTAGGAAAAGTACAATGAAAGTGAGTTTTAGATGGATAAAGTAACATTAATAGGGCATGTTATCACTAGAAAATGGATATCTTTGGATCCTTAAAAACAATGGAAATTGAAGGATGATCTAGACCAATATATGTGATGGCTATCCATAGCTTCCTTGGTTTATCTGGGTACTATTTCCAATTTTAAAGAAACCCCCCTTGATTATTGATCCCTCTAACCAATCTAACTCATAAGGGATTGATGTTTTTTGTAATAATGAATGTGAATACAGAATTAAAGTGTTGAAGAAGATCCTAATCAATGAAAATATGCTCATACTACCCAACATTGGGGAAGGATTTGTGATCTATAATAATGAGTTCAAAAAGAGATTAGGTTTATACTCATACATGATAAAAAAGTGATACATATGCCTTCTGCCAATTAAATATTATATTGGTTGAAGTATGACACTCAAGAGGGGGGTAAATTAAGTTTCAATAAATTTTTTTGTTAAAAATGTTATCTGAAAATTTCCCTAATTTATAATCTAAACAACCTAGTTAACCAATGTAACAGATTTATTAGAGTTTTCAATGATTAATTAATTTTCCAAAAGAATGATTAATTCTTAGTTACAACAATTTTCAAGATGGATATAACTTTGAAAAGTAATTTACTAAATCAAAAATAGTTATAAACACTAACATAGATTAACTATCAAGGTAATTTTTAGTTTTCTAAAATATGTGTGAAAATAGAGAAAAATAAATTGGAAAGAAAAAGCACGTGAAAACATGAGGTTTGTCTCAAGAAGAGACCTAGTCCTCTCCACTCAGTGATCGCATGAAACCAAGTAGTTTCTATTAATAACCTATATCCAATCCTGGGATCGGGGTTCAAAATAGTTCTCAAGGTTGTCCAGGTCAACTAGACCTCTACCATAGTTATTCATGGGAAAAAATATAACCAGCCCACACAAGGACCTCTTCCACACAACTCTAAAGAATAGTAATAACGTACACAACATAGAATAAATAATAATAAAATTTTTATAATCCTATGTGTGATGATATTTAATCTTTTAGACTTCTTAGGTGTCATATATTTAAGGCTTGAGTCCACTTCTGAAAATGGACCCCAAACAGAGTGTAATGGAAGATTTGTGTTTTGGTTTCCAATGAGTTGTGAAGCTCTTTGAATTTGATCTTCACTAGGGTTTGATTCCTCAAGGATGTTGGGATTTTTAGTTCACAGTGAATCCTTCCTTGTTCGAAGCTTGCAATAATGAGTGTTCTTCTCGTGTATGATTTTATCCACCTTGTAATTTATCTCTATATGGTTCATTTGCTTTTGTCTTAGGTATATTATTTATATACATTAGAGGTCGACAATAGTCATGATACTCAATATGAGGGACTCCTTATACCTCGTACTGATCTCTAACAATGTCTAAAAACATAGAAAAGTTAATTAATATAATATACATTACTAATTTTCATATACATGACTGTTAGAATTAATTTTGAATTTAAGAGTAAATATAATTTTATAATAGGTGATCGGTAGTTCATTCTATCAATAAGTCCATATGTTTGTTGTTTGATGTGTCATTGATTCCTTTTGTCGGTAGGTTGATGCATCGGTGAGTCCATCTATTGGTGGTTCCTTCTGTCAGTAGGTCGATGTGTTTGTGAATGCTTCTATTGGTAGTTTGTTTTATCGGTAATTTGTTTTGTTGATAAGTAAAATTATTAGTTACTCAAACTTGTATCAGTGGTTTTATGTGTTGGTTAGTCCTTCTATTGGTAGATCACACTTCTATTGGCATGTCCTTCAGTCGGTAGCTCATACTACAGTCAGTATGTCCTTTTGTCGGTAGCTCATACTTCTGTCGGTAGCTCATATTTCTATCAGTATTTCATGAGATCAGTGACTCATACTTGGCCATTTTGTCTATTTTACTATCTTATATTATAAAAATTAACATAATATGTTAAACTTATACCTTAACAGAATATGTTAAACTTATTGTTGAACATAGAAAATAATAATTAAGTATATTTGAACTTAAAACCTGAGACATGATTAAATAAGTGATCCAAACTACTTATTCTTCAAGGAGGGGTCCACCACTGCCTTTCCCTTATCATAATCTGAAGGGGTAGGGGTAGTAGAATTAGAATTAGTGGCTGGAGGTTCATAGTGAATTATTAGAGGAGGAAGAAGAACTCCAGAAAACGCTAAAGGGTCCAAGCTTGGGAAAGAGGAGGGAGGAGGTCTAGTAAGCTCCCTAAAAATTATAGGATAGATTTTCCGAAAATCATGAGTTGGAGAGAGTTCCTGAGAAGGCAAGGAGACAATATGAGAGGTAGCATATTGGAGAGCTGGTCTAAGAGGTGAGGTAGCTGGTACAACAACAGTTGTAATCTGGACATGCGGATAAGGCTTGAGAAGTTTTATGAAATATATGATAAGTTTTCCACCATATTCCATATCCTTGGTGAAATATCCCTTGTTTTCTAGAAAATTATCTTGTATATAAGTAAACTCTTTAATTAGCTTTACCTGATATCTGAATTCATGTGTCACTAGAGGAAGTCTCAAATTCTCAAATAAATACTTGAATTAGATGGTGAGATGATTCTTGGTGTGTATTCTATTGAAATAAAAACCACTTTCTTAGTTATTTATTCTTGTAAAGTTGTAACACCATTGTAATAGAATCTCACCATGTCATATATATGATCATACTTATTTCTAATCAAGGAGAGACTCTCTTGGTTAGTGCCACACATAATTGTTTTAATCTCTTCTCTGATCACATTCCCGACCATCTCAATGTCTGTAGGATGTGAAACTAGAGATACTGAGCTAGATTCACCTTTTACTATATCTATGATTTCCTATATCAACTTATTCATATCAATATCATGGGTCTGAGGTTGAGAAGCAGTATTTCTAGAGACTACATCCTCAAAATTCATTATCACTTTATCCAAGGATGTATTTTAATAATTAGTCAATATTTTTATGGAAGAAACCATTTCAATCAACTAATTCTTCATGATATGGTTATCCTTCACTACAGTTTCAACTACTTATATAATCCTAGCTTCCATTTGAGAAATCACTCTTTCTATCAGAATATAAATATCTCTTTCACTTAGAGTAGGAACAAAATCATTTTGAGGATGGGATAAAGTTCTAATAAGAGAGATTAAATCTTACTTAAACCTTTAAAAATCATATTTGGTGACATTGTCATCAGGTACTAAAGTCACTAGAGGTGCAATAATAGAAGAAGATGCAACTGATAGAGGTGTATCAGAATGAATAGGTTCCTTAACTACAGGTCTCCTTAGAACAACTACACCATCCCCAACATTTGAATTAGAATAGTCTAAACTGATTATAATATAACTAGGATTGTTTTACCATTCAAATAACACACTTTCACCAAAAGGACTGAGTGTATCAACTCTCACATTCTCGTCTTGTGGCTCCCCCTCAATTAGATAACTCCTTTTAGAATAAACTAATCTTGGTATAGGAGCTACATGTACTCTTAAATCACCATGAACTTCAAATACTACCCTTTCATCACCGCCAACTTTGGGAGGATCTACAATTTGTTCCTAATCTATATCACCAACAGGTTCTGTATTAGCACCTTGACCATCACCAAGATGATCCAAACTACTATCAATTCCACCAATTTCCTTCTTAGATTCATTTTCTCCATCATCTTTACTTTTAGCATAAGATTATTCATCACTTTCCTCACTACCACATACTTAAATTTCACATTCACTTTATTCTTTTATACTGTTTTATTTTTCTTCCATAGATTCCTCATCTAAGCCATCATATTGGCTTTTATACTCCACACTGCCTGATTCCTCAGTATCATCATTATCATCCTAAGCTATAATAAGTTCCCTAGAACGTATAGATAATGGTCGACTAGTAGGTCCAAAATTCATCCCCTTAGGAATTTCACCAATATCAGGGTCAATCCTATCATCTCTAGAAGACTCTACCAATTTTAGATGCTTCCTCTTCATCATAATAGGCAACATCATCTTCTGGTATAAGACATGGATAAACTACATATCTAGGCCTAGATGTATGGTCAACAGGTTTGAAATTCTCATATATCTTCTCATTATCTCCATCCCACTCCTTCTTCTAGGTATTCAAATTAACCCTCATTCTCTTGAAAATATCTTTACATAGGTAGATACCACTACAAGATGATATGGTTTCTTTGTCTTCACTTACACATCCTTTTGATTTTGGCATAGAAGATATCATTCTTGGGTAAAACATATAATTTTTCTTGCAAAAAGGCTTTATCATTTCACTTATATGGACTATCAAATACCTACACATATTTACCTTATGTTTTTTCTTCAGAAATTATAGATGGTATACATATTGATACATGATTGAAGTAAATTCCCCTTTCCTGGGACTAACTATTGTTTGATGAACTTGAATAATAACATGATTTTACCATCTAACTTAGTAGAAATTGGTCTTCTATGCTCTGTATTACCAGTTAGCTCACCCAAATCCATATCATAGAAAAATAAATCACTTGTGAGAGGATAACTCCACTAATAGTAATCATAAATCCCTTCATGAGTTACATTCAGAAATTCTTCCCAATGCCTTGATGAAAATGATACACTTCTTCCATTCACCATAGATTTAATCTAGTACATCTCACTATCTTTCAGAATGAACTAAGTATGAAGATAAAATTCATGTACCAGTATAGGGTAATAATGTCATTCATTATTCTCAATCCATTCCAACCCTCCTTACATTTTTTTCACATTTTACAAGAGATACTTACTTGTTAATAACCATTATAAGTGCAGTTCCCTTTTAGGTGTTACCACATATTTTTCAAGTCCTGGATGAATAGGCATAGACTTTCTTGATTCTCCTTTCTATTTCTTCTTGGGCAGTGACTCATCTCTATATCTGTCCAAGAATATTTTTACTCAAACCATCTCGAGGGTTTGGTTGAAAGTAATAAGTTGAAAGGGTTTAAGGTAATTATAAATTAAATGTAAGTGTGTGAGAGTGGAATACCGAGAGTAATAAGTAACTAGGATCGACTCGTTTTTTTCATTTACGGTTTTATAATCCATAAATCAAGTAATATGGGTCAAATAAATGAAATAAGTAAAAAATTGTCATCCCAAAAAAAATAATCACCAAGTTCTATTAGTGAGTGGTCATCAGTGAGACATAATTGGTTTTGGTAAGACACAGTCACTGTAGGTATGACATGGTCGACCTGTCACTATTGGCATGAAACTACTATTGACCTATCGGTGAGTCATCAACACTAAGTTTTTTTAACAGTGAGTTATTAACAGTAGGTCCAAAAAAATTAATCATCCCCAATTCATGTCTCATGTAACTCATTCTATCATAGTTTAATGGATTAGTAAATATATCAGAAAGATGAAGTTTTTTGCTAATAAATTCAAGAGTTATATCACATTTTTGATAAAAAAACTCTCAAAAAGTGATGTCTTACATCAATATGTCGTTTTCTAGAGTGAGAAATAGGATTCTTTGATATGTTAATAGAACTTTTATTATCATATTTTATAGTGACATGTCTAAATTGATATCCATAATCTAGAAAAGTGTGTTTCATCAACAAAATTTGAGTACAACAACTGCCAATATCTATGTATTTAGCCTTAGTAATAAATAATGAAACAAAATTTTACTTTTTACTACACCATGATACTAAAGACTTGCCTAAAAATTGACATGTTCTAGAGGTTATTTTTCCCTCTAACTTAAAACCAAAAAATCGTCATTTGATTAACTAACTAAATCAAATGCTTGTATACTTGAGGTATTTGTAAATTATTTTAATAGAATTTAAATGATATTATTTAGGGTTTTCTTAAAAATTATCACACATACATACATTAAACATAATATAAATATGGCTAGAAGTCAAGTAAATTAGACATCCAATAATCCCTCTGTAAGTGGTTTGATAAATAGATTTACCATTTTCATCAAGTTCTAACATACAGGTGGTACTCATTGGAGTATCACTACTTTTTTTACTATCAAAACCAAAAACTTTTAAAATATATTTAGTATATTTACTTTGATTTAAAATAATACCTTCTTTATTTTGAATGATTTGAAGTCCAAGAAATAATTTGTTTCTCCCATTAAACCGATTCCAAATTTACTTTGCATCATTTTTTGAAAATCAATACATAAATAATTCTTTGAATATCCAAAAATAATGTCATCAATATAGATTTTAACTACTAAAACATCTTTAGTATTTATTTTTATAAAGAGAGTTGGATCAACTATACCTTTTTTAAAACCTTTAAAAATGAGAAAAGAACTTAGCCTATCATACCAAGCTCTTGGAGCCTATTTTAAACCATATAAAGATTTTGTTAACTTAAAAAATGATTTGGAAAATGAGGGTCTGTAAAACCAGGGGTTGTTCAACAAAAACATAATAATCTATATACCCAATTAAGAATTCACTTTTAACATCTATTTGATATAGTTTGAAATTGAGATGAGTTGCATATGATAGCCGGATTCTAATAGCTCCACGTCTAGAAACTAGTGAAAAGGATTCTTTATATTCAATTACTTCCTCTTGACTATATTTATGTGCAACTAGTCTGGCCATATTTCTCACTATGGTGTCTGATTCATCTACATTGTTTCTAAATACCCACTTAGTGCCTATGGTCAAGGTGTCTTTAGGTCTGTCCACTAGTTTCCAAACTTTATTTATTTCAAACTGATTCAACTATTCTTTCATAGCCATCGCCCAAAATTTATCATTGATTTCATCATTAATTTTTTTAGGTTACAATTAGGATAAAAAGGCTTGGGGTTTAACATGGTTCCTAATACAATCTCTAGTCTGTGTCCCTTTATCTAAGTCTCTAACTATAGAATTTGAGGGATGGTTCTTAAGGGTTATAAAAAATATAGAAAAGAAAGGACTAGTTATTTCTGGTTCATCTATAGGTTCATGTTCACTATAATTAGTGTATTGAGATTTTTTAGAACTGGAGGATTTAGCACCTTGCTTAAAATAAGAATCAATGGGTCTAGTATTTATGTCCCTATTGGACAGATTATCCTTAATATATTCATGATGTGTTTTAGGTTCATATAGATCTATTTCCTAAAATTTAACACGTACATATTCTTCCACACATTTGGTTATTTTATTACTAACTCTATAGGCTTTACTAGATATTGATTAACTTAAGAAAATACCTTCATTAATTTTGGAAGAATTTTTTTCAAGATTGTACTTATTATTGAGAATATAAACCTTGCAACCAAAAACTTTAAATTATCAAACTTTGGGTTTACTATTGTTCCATTCCTCAAACAAATTTTTATTAAGAATTGGTATACTTAAGACTCTATTAATTATATAACAAGCTATATTGATAGCTTCAGCCCAAAAATAAACAAGTAAGTCATACTCATTAAACATTTTCTGGTATATTTCTTATAAGGTTCTATTCCTTCTTTATACAACTCCATTCTGCTGAGGTGTCCTAGGAGCATAGAATTTATGACTATATCCATTTTTTGAGAAAAAATATTCCAGCTTTTAGTTCTCAAACTCGTTGTCATTTTCACTCCTTAAGGTTTTTATCCTAAGACCACTTAGGTTCTTTATAGATCTAGCATACTTAGTGAATTATGAAAAATCCTTACTCGTGTGATCTAAAAATTAGGTCCAGGTATACCTATATAATTCATCTATAAGAACATAGACATAGTGATTCCCATTAAGACTTGGAACTCTATATGTTCCAAACAAATCTATGTGAACCAAATCAAGTGGTTGATAATTTCAAACTTCTTTCTTTGGTTTGAAAGATATTTTTTGATTTTTTACCTTTTAACAAGGATTAGATACTTTATTGTTCAAAAATTATAGTTTTGGTAGATCCTTGAACAACCCTTTCCTTGTAATATTTTTAAGTGAGTGAGTGTTATTGTGGCCTAATATATTATGCCAAATCCACGATTCTTTATAAAAGACACTTAAAAAAGAAACATTTTTAGAAACTAAAGAGTCCAAGTTCACAACATAAACATTATAATTCCTAAAAGCTATAAATACTAACCCATTTAAAGAATTAAACACATTACATGAATAATTTTTAAATTTAACATTCAAACCATCATCACATAACTGAGAGATACTGAGCATATTGTACTTTAATCCATCAAAAAAATCTACTTTGTAAATTAAAATTGAATTATTGTTACCTATTAGGCCAAGTCCAATTATTTTGTCTTTAGCATTGTCACCAGAAGTGACATTCCCACCATCAATATTTTTAAGTTTACTAAATCTCAAGTATTAGATTTTCAAGTTTCTTGAACATCCATTGTCTAAGTAACATAAGATTTTATAGGATCTCTTCAATCTTGATTCCTACAAAGACAATTCAAACAAGAAAATATTTTGGTACCCAGACTTTCTTGGGTTCATTAATATTAGTAATTAATGATTTTGTAACCCATACTTTATTCATGGGTTTCATATAAACATTTTGTGAAGTATTTGAAAAATAAACTCTATTTGGTCTGGAGAAACTAGAAGTAGTGAAAGATTGTCCATTGATGGAACTTGTAGCAGATTTTTCAAATCTAGGTACAAAACCTAATTTTCCATATTTTGATACAAAATTGTTTTTAAAAAGGTTTTTTTGTTCTATTTTATTGCCTATAACAATATAATATTTTGGTGTAACCTGTTTACCAATAATTTTAGTGAGAGTGTTATTTCCATTGTTAAGCTTTTCTATGTCATTTTTTAACTAGTCATTTGGTAATTTAAGCTCATTATTTTCGTTAATCAATTGATCCTTTTTCTCTTTCTATATAGTAAGCTCATATTTAATAGTAGAGGTGAGAGCATGTTGTTTATCCAAAACATTATATTTATCTTTTAATTAATTGCATGTGTCTTCAAGAATTTTTTAGTACACGACAATTTCCCCATTGGTCATGTTTTCAAAATCAGATTCATCAACAAAATAGTAGGAATTTGGTACAAGATATTCAAGGGTTAATTTAAAAGTGTTTTTCATGAAGCACATGTTATATTTTTCACCTTTATCATCATGTGAAGACTCTAACTCGCTAGATTTTTCCTCAGAATCACTCTAGGTAGACTTCATTTCATTTTTATACCTTTTATCATTGTCCTCATACTTATTCTTATACTTTATAACATAGGACAGTCAACCTTTACATGCCCTCTTCTCTTACATTCATAAAATACTATCTCATTAGAGTTATCACCTCTATTCCTGTCCTTTTTCCAATTTCCCTTATTTTCATACTTGCCTTTGTAGATGGGATTCCTAAATAACTTATTCTTTCTATAATTTTTTTAAACCATCTAGATAATTGAGCCACTTCCTCATCACTATTATATAGTTATTCCTCATTGCTTGAACTGTCATAATGAGTTTATGCCTTCATATTTTCATTGTGTTTATAACATTTGGTCTTGAAATCCATTGACTTTCTATTTGGTTCATCATTCTCTTCTATGTTGACCATCAATTCATCCTCTTACATCATCGTCATACCCATAAAATCCTTTACTGTAAAATTACTAATATCACAGGATTCTATAATTGACACTAAGGTTCCCCTCCATCTGTCTGGTAGACATTTGAGAATTCGCATTATTTTTTCCTTAGGTCTAACATCCTTTCCTAGAGAGATCAAAGTATTTCTAATTTCATTAAACCTGAGATACTTTTCATAGATAGGTTCATCGTGCTTCATTTTGAGGTTTTCATATTTAATAGTTTATCTGTTAAGTATCATTTCTTTGACATTAGTGGTTCTTTCATGTGAAATAGCTAGACTATCCCAAACTATATGGGATGTTTTAAATGTAGAAATCCTATTCAATTATTCATCTCATAATGAAAAAGATAAGGCATTCATTAGTTTATAGTTATTGTTATAAGCATCCCTGTTTGGTTCATCCCAAGTATTCCTAGCCGTAGAAAGAATCTTATATTCATGTACAATTGAAGACCACATTTAAAAACTAATACTTTATAAATGAATTTTTATCTTAATTTTCTACTGATCATTTTTAGTTCAAATAAAAAATAGAGGACTGTTGGTAGCAACAACTTCCAATCTATTGTCCATAATAAAGAATAAATTTTAGGTTTTTGAAGAGTTAAAAATTAAGAACTAATAGAAATTTATAGATCTTTAAAACAAAACTAAAATCATATTTGAAAAGATTTGAAATTTTTTTTAAGTAGAATATTAAAAAAAATCTTCTGATACCAAATTTTGGTCCGAGTAGGACAAAAAATAAGGGGGCAAATTGAGTTAATAATAAATTTTCTATTTAAAACCTTATTTAAAAAATTTCCCCAATTTAGAATATAATTTTCCTAGTTAACCAATGTAGCATATTTATAAGAATTTTTTATGTTTAATAAATTTCTCAAAATATTGATTAATTATTAGTTACAAAAATTTTCAAGATTGATATAACTTTTGAAAGTAATTTACTAAATTAAAAATAGGTATAAAAACTAACTAACATTAACTATCAAAGTAATATTTAGTTCTTTGAAATATGTGTGAAAGTAGAGAAAACTAAATTTGAAAAACACAGTAGATAAAAATAAGAGTTTTAGTCTCAAGAAAAGACTTAGTCATATCCTCATGGTGATCACCAGCCATTAATTATTTTATATTAATAAACTTGATCCACACCCTAGATCTAGGTTTACAATAGCACACAAAGCTGTCTAGATCAACCAGACCTCCACCACAATTATTCATTGGAATAAAAATACAACTCGGACACACATGGACCTATTCCATAGTTATGTATGGGAGGAAAATGATGTAAATGAGTGAGAGAGTGATGATATATTGTATTTTACAGCATAGATCAGGATACAGTATGTGTTTGTGATTCAAACACACATTACTCAAAATATTAGTAAGAATGTACACAACAGATAATAAATAATAATAAATGGTTTTGAATTCTTTGTGTGATGTGCTTGAATCTTGTGTAATTCTTAGGTGTGGAAGATGTGAAGCTAGTGTCCACTTTTGTAAACATACACCAAAATAATGTTTCGTGGGATCTTTGTTTTCTGATTTCTAGTGTGTTTTGATGCTCCTCAAAGGTGCTCTTCACAAGGGTTTGATGCACCAAGGATGTTGGTGTTTTTAGATCACAGTGAATCATTCCTTGTTCACAACTAGAAATAATGAGTGTTCTTCTCATATATGATTTTATCCACATTGTAAGTTATCTCTCTATGGTTGTTGTGATTTTTTCTCAGTTGAATTCTTTATATACGACAAAGGTTGACAATAGGCATGATCCTCAACATGAGGTCTTCCTCATACCTCGTATTGGTCTCTGAAAATGTCTACAAGAGACAAACAAGGTCATTAATATAATAGATAGTAATATGTTTAATAAATATGACCATTAGAATTAATTTTGAATTTAAGGGTAAAGAGAAATTTTTAAGTGTTGATCTACATGCCATTCTATTAGTAATAATTTTTGTTGGTATGTCCTTCTGTCAGTAGTTTGATGATTTGGTGAGTCCTTATGTTAGTAGGTTGATGCGTCGGTGAGTCGTTATGTTGGTAGGTCCTTATGTCAGTAGGTCGATGTGTTGGTGATTCTTTATATCGGTAGGTTGTTCTGTTGGCAAATTGTTCGGTTGGTAACTTATATTATCGATGACTCAAACTTATATTAGTGTGTTGATGTGTTGGTGACTCCTTTTGTTGGTAGCTCATACTTCTGTCGGTATGTCCTTCAATCAGTAGCTTATACTTCTTTTCGTATGCCCTCCTGTTGGTATCTCATAATTTGGTTGGAAACTCGTACTTCTATCTATATGTCTTGATATCGGTGACTCATACATGGCCATTTTTGTCTGTTTTCCTATCTTATATTATGAACATTAAAATAATATGTTAAACTTATTCATTAATAGAATATTTTAAACTTATAAATTAAAATAATTTGTTAAATTTATAATTGGACATAGATAATCATATTTGAACTTAAAACTTGAGACAGGATTAAACATGATTTCTGAGCATTAAAACTAGAGACGACCAACATATTCATAAGTATAACTACCCAAAAAATGATCTATAATTAGATTAATTAATCTTCAAAATGAATATTTTGAGACATTATCTCTGTATGGAGAAGTGTGACAAATTTATAGATCATAAAAGCCTGATGTATATATTAACACAAAAGAATATCTCTATGCTCTAATGAAGATCGTTAGATATGATCAAGGACTATGATTGTTTAATTCATTACCATCATGCGTAGGTGAACAAAGTGGAATATTCTCTTAGTAGAAATGATTATGTAACCCTATCTTTGATGAGGATTGAAGGGGATCTAATCTTCTTGGACATATAAAGGATGTACATTGTAATAATAGGATATTTATCATACCTTGATCAAATTAATTATTAACCATATATTATTGAGATGATAAACAAGGTCTAAAAAAGATGATGTGGATATATAGAAAAGGGTCGAGAATATTCCATAGTTCAACTTTTCTAAATATGGAGTTATAAGTTTTGTCACCCAGATATGTATCCCATAAAAACCAGAATTGAAAAGGGAACTTCAATATGATTCCCAACACTCAACCTTCTATACTCATATAGTGATCACTAATATGTATAGATATATGAATAAAAAAATTATTGGGATAACATAAAGGGGATATTGTAGAATTTTTATCTCAATTCTTGGTATTCCAATAAGTCAAGGAAAAATGAAAGAATTCTAAGGGTGTTATGAAACCATTTCCCATACTAGTTTGGAAATGGGAAAATATAACCATTGATTTTATCATATGACTTCCCAATACACCTAAAGTAAATAATTCCATATGGGTGGTATTATCTCACCTTATAAAGACAATTCATTTCATTACTATATAGGAATTTTTATCTCTTGACCAAATCACTAAGATATATATAATTAAATTTGTAAGACTACATGGAGTTTCACGCTACATTGTATTTGATACAGATCTGAGGTTTAACTTGAGGCTCTTGGGAAGCATTCTTCAAGAGTTGGATAGAGATCTGAATTTTAGTATGGCTTTTCATCCTCATATATATGTTCATTATGAAAGAACCATCCAAAATCTAGAGGATATGTTGAGATCTTGTTTAGTGTATTTCCCAAGATGTTAGGAACAACACCCTCCCCCAGTGGAGTTATCATATAACAACAGTTTGTATTCTAGAATCCAAATGGCACCTTATGAGGCTTTGTATGAGAAGAGGTTTTAGAATCCAACATACTGGGATGAATTTTTATAATGGAAGATTATGGGACCTGATCTTATCCAAGAGATGATATAGAAGGTTCAAACAATTCAATATCATCTAAAATACACCCAAATTTGATAGAAATTTTATATAGAAAATAATTGATGACACCTATATTTTATGGTCATATATAAGTTGTTCATTCATATATTGTCATGGACGAAAGTTGTGATGTTTGGGAAAAAGGAAAAGCTTGATCCTATATACATCACACCCTTTGAGATCCATGATCAAATTGAATCGGTGTTCTATTGACCAGCACTCTCACCTAACATATCTCAAGTACATGATGTGTTCTATGTATCCATATTGAGGAAGTACCTAACAAAAGAATCATATGTATTGAATCTATAGGTATTAATGATGGATAATGATATCTCATATGAGGAGAAACCAGTGAAGATGTTATTTCATGGGGAAATATTTCTATAAAATGAGATGGACTGGCATAACAACAAGTTTGAGGAAGTAACATTGGAACCAGAAGAGGTGATGAAAAAAAAGTAATATCATATTTTATAGTGTATAAAATAAAATTTAAAGGGTGAAATTATTGAAAATTGGTGGGGGAGAATTTAATAAACCAAACATTTATAAATTAAATTTCCTTTTTAATGAATAGATACCATATTAAGTAATGTAGTTATAGAAACCACATGCACTATTTTGGTTATTTTGGACCAAAATACTCTTCTAAATTTAAAATATCATTAAGAATACTAATTTTGGATAATGTTACCTTTGAAAAGTTATTTTTAGGAATAATGTATATTAAGGGTTATGATAAAGTCTAATTGATACCTGTGGAAGAAGTGATAGCCTCGAATAGTGGGATTGTACCCTATGAGCTGGTGAGGGAGATTGAATCACTAAGATTTAACCTTGACCAATCCGAATCCATCATTAAAGAAGTGAAGATCATTTGATATAGTTTATGAGATAATTTTAATCTTATCAATATTACATCCAAAACCATGTTTGTCGAACCACCCCAAGAAAGTGCCTCAATCACACACCTTACCCTTAGACTATACACCAGTGTATTAAGGGGTTATGTATCTAGACCCTAGTGATATGAATTTATATATTTTATTTTTTATAGAATAATGATTATTTTTATCCCTTTTTATTATTACTTTATCAATGATTATATCATGTTTTTTATAAAAAAAATTAGATTTTGACATACAAAGATAAAAATATATATTTTTGGGAAATATATGGTTTGAATTAAGATTTACTTTTGATAAATTTAATAATTTTTTAAATAAAAAATATTTTAATAAAATATTCTTGTTATGTAATTATTATTTAAATATAAATAATAATATAATTTAATAAAGACAAATTTAATTTTTTAAGCTTCAAAAATTGGTTAATATCGTAAAAACTAGTATTTTCTAGTAAATAAATTTTTTATTTAAAAATTAAAATTTTGAAGTTAATAAAATTTTCTTGATAAAATAAATATTATTTTTGAAATCATAATTTTGAAAGTAGACAATAGGGAATTTTTCATAATTTTCTAAGATAGATGAATTATTGGGTAAAAATTAAGCATCATAGAAATATACAGTTTATATCATAACATCATAATGACCCAAAATTGATGTAATAAATAACAAAAAATGGATCCATGACCAAATATATATTTATCCCTTAAAATAATATATTTTTTTATGTTATTTTATTAATTTTATAAACCCATAATGAATCCTCCAAAATTTATATTATATGTTAATGTTTTAAAATAAATTATTTATAAAAATCTCTCAATTAGACATTACCAATGGTATAATTTTAATATTTTTGGTTCTTGGAAATATAAAATATTCAAAATAATACTCTTTGGATGAAACCATGTGAAAAAACATTGGAATATTTGTGGTTTTGATTATTTTATTATATTGAGTCCAAAATATAAGTTTAGAAATTAATAAAGAATTGTCCTCTATTTTTATATAAATACCCACACAACCTCCCACTCCTCTTAACTAAAAACCCATGTATCAGGAATTTCCTCTCCCTATACATCTATTAAGTCCTACCATGTTTTTCTTAAGCTCTTATGAATATTCTACTAAGCTTTTAGAACCTCCCTCTCAAGGTATGTGATCCTTCTTTATCTTCTTTTCCATTATAGAAACTTATTAGTTTTTATAATTTTGAATCTCATTTCATTTTTTTCATCATTACTCTATAAATATCCATTTATTTTTTAATTTATTTTATATGAATTTTATAACATTTATCCCCTCTTTTTTTTACCATCACTGAATCTTTTATTATGTAGAAGTAAGTGATTTGCATCTCTTATTTTTCATCCAAGAACCCCATTTGTATTTAGACTTTGGAATATAAATTGATTATGTTTTCGTGGATATATAAATATACCTTTTTAATTATAGTTTATGTTTTAATAGTTATATATAAGTTATATCATCATTTTTTAACCTTTACCTAAGCAGTTATTATGCCGAAGGAAGGGACTCTCTCCTCTTCCTTTATTTCAAGTTCTTTCTTTATACTGATCCATTTTGATTTCCAATTTTTGATGTTTTAATGTGTTTTTACACATCAATTTTACTATATTTATTATTCCAATGTAATGGAAAATTAAATTTCTTTCTCATTAATCCCTTCCATGAGATTTTATGTACACCTATTATGATGCTAAAATTATCCCATGATTTTCCATGCTAAACTTTTATATTGTGAATACCTATCCCCATTTACACCCAAGGGTATTCACTTATATATAATTATTTTTCATTGATTGGGGACTTCCATTTATATAACCCACATTACATAATATTGGGATTAAAATTTATGAAATATATTCATATATTGTATGCTCTATGTGGCACACAAATTCATGTACATGATATAAATGTGATGGTCGGAACTAGAATTATATATCCCACCAATGCATTGGGTAATGTTTTTATCTCATGAGATTCCATATATGGTGTATGGGAGGTTATCTTAAGCACACTATGTTTTGAGGTCTCAATAGTTACCCTTTACTTATTCTTATGATGTCATGTTTTATGTTGTTTCTATAGTCCTTTTTTGTATTGATGTTATCATCTTATTTCATTATTCTATATTAAATTTTATGATTCTCACCCCGTTTATGTTACCTTGATATTCCTATTGACTCACATTTATTTATTTCTTCATGTAAATCATTTATTATTTCCTTAATTATTTTTATATCTCACCCCTTTCTTATTTAGGTTCCTATGTTATCTCATGCAGTATTAAAATGTCAAAGGATTTTAAGAGAATGTTAAGGAGTTTTAAATAATGTTTATATATTCTTGTTTCAATTTATTCTTTTATGTAACAAATTAACCAAAGACACATAGCCTTTTGATCTTTTTAGATTTTTTTAAGTTTATCTTTATGTAATAAATCATGAAATAAGTTATATTAATGATATGTGATTTCATAAAGTGTAACCAAAATCTCATGCCAGATATAGGCACCTAATCCTATTAAAGTCACCCATAACCTACTTTCCTTAAAAAATAAAATCCACATAAAATTTTCTTTGGAAGAACCTATGTTATTGGATAATTTAGGTACTGATAAATTACTACTTTATAATAAATCTAACACCTATATTTTTTAAACGGTTCTAAAATCTCACCATATTATCTCATCTATTAACTTTTATGTATGTATAATTTAGTTTTTGTATTCTATGTCTTTAGACAAATTAATATTTTCAAAACATATTAACAATTCCCATAATATATTTCTTCTTCTCATGATTTAGTTTTTTAATTCTATAGTTTTGATGAATATATACCATAAATATGATATAAAACCTGATATTTTTTTAGATATATCGTATTGTACAATATATGAATGTATTAAGGTATGAAATTTATAAATACAAGGTAAAGAATACACCTTGGTTTGAGGATATCATAAGGCATAATTTATTATGTTTCTGGATTAAACAATCATAATAAATGATATACTAATATCATGACATGGGTAAATCATTTTTTATGATGACCATATAATTGATTAAGCTTTTTAACAAAAAGTTTTTACATCAATTAATCCTAAAAAATAATAATTGATGGGACCATAGGGTATCAGTAGTTATAAAAAAAATTAAGTTTATAATTTATAAATTAGTCTTCTTAACTACTAACTATAATGTTTTATCATGTGGGTATTGGAATTTCAAAACCACATAGATGAAACTTAGAAAATCACATAGAGAAATTATTATAAATAAAATAAACACAAAAACTTAGATTGATAGAAGAACACAAAGCATAGTAAATTTAGTATTACACATTAGTGAAGTGGAAAAGAATAACTAATTAACCATGTTATTATCATAGTTGGGTCTAAGAAAATATTAGGTATTCAAATTCATTATCTAACTCATAAAAACCTATTTTATTATAATTAATTACTTTGTTTTTGTCAATAGATAGGTGACCCAATACCATATTTAAATATAAAATATTTAACTCATACAATGGTAATGAATAAATCAACGTAATTGGTCAATTAATTGTAAATAATATCATCCCTCAACACACAATAGTTATGAATGACGGATGTGATTAATAATCCAAGATGAGATCCTGAGATGAATCAAATAGTCAAAATAAACTTTATTTATTGGTAAGAAAACTCTCACTTATATCTCCATATCCATTTATGTATCTTTCCTCTTTAATTTCCAAGATATATTTGATAGGATTCAAAAACTTATCATAATAACACCTCTTTTTTCCCAAAATATATCTCCAATAATCTTCATGGATATAAAATTTATAATTTATATGTCTCTATTGTAGATATAAAGACCATTGAATGAGGATTTTTCACAATTAAAAGTAATATTTCATCCTAAATTATATTTCTTGTTATTAATTATCAAGGTGAAAATCCATTCACCCACATTGAAATAGTTCATTCCTTGATTATTCACAAAAAATGAACCACTTGTTTTTACTATGACATTCCACCATAACGTCCTTTACGGTGTAATCAACTAATACCCATAAAATAAGTTTACGTTCCTATATATAAAATGATATTTGGGTTACATGGGATATAAAATTATGTTTAGTAATTAATAAAACTCTTGGGAATGGTTTTTTCCAAATAAATAATCAAGGTAAACAATAAAAAATTACTATATAAGTAGTATAAATAAATGAACATAATACAACCAACGATCATAATAAATTATATATAAATGATTAAAAATCAATGCTTTGATAAGTTTAAATATCATGTAATATGATAATAGGAATAAATATATATAAAAATAAACCAAAATAAAGGTATTTTCTAGGAATTTTGATACATAATCATCCCAAATAAAGAAAAGAATCCAAAACTTCTACCAAAATCCTCATCATGTCTCATGTTCTCTCACAAAAAAATCAATCATCAATGGATCAACTCAGTAAAAATATAGAAATAACCAAATACAAATAAACTAAGATAAAAATTGATAACTTCATACACCAAGTGTTGTATTCAGGGTGTGAGTGAACCCAATCTCATTAGGATCTGACTGAGGATTTTGTGCAATTCCTTTCAAAATACCATTAATTTATACTTGTTTGAAATATAGTTAGAAAATAGTTTTCATCAAATGAGGGTTACAAAACAAATATAAACCCATAACTATTTTTCCCAAATAATTCAACCATTTTTTGAAGAAATCAACCATTTGAAAACACTATTTTAATACACTTTTTATTTTATAAATATATATTTTAAATCCACTTACAAATCTATTTATTTTGAAAACCAGTTTCCAAAATTCCTTTGGACCCACATTATATAAAATGAATAATGATACAATAATAATAAAAAAGAAATTATAACACCATTAAATTAAAAGGAAAAAATAGAAACAACCAATAAAACAAGTCATAGTTCCACACCATTAAATCAAATTAGGGAATAAAAGGAAGTTCATACCCAAACTAGAATCATCTAGAATTATGGGAAACATGCTAGGATCTAATTAGAATGATACTATACTTAGTTTATATATTTACCAGGCCACTAAATGTATTCTGAAAAATTATATCTTATGGTACTTCCCTAAATAACTGGGAATAAAATAAAACTAGCCCCTAGGAGGGCGCAACTCTCCTAGAGAACTAGTCAGCCTACATGAAAATTAACTAGTGTAACATGTATCCTTAATTTCTAAAGCTACCCATGGCTCCCACAAAAAAAACACAATGGAGGTGAGAAAATCAAATATACCAAAAAACCATCACATATATTGTAACAAATAAATAATCATAAATTTCGTCTCACCTCTGACCCCATCATAAAAAACTTTCCATTTTATTAAAATTAAATCAAATGAAACAAAAAATATTCCCCTGTCTATAATAAAGATCACAAAAAAAATAAAGGGGCTTCTAAGAGGGTCTCATACATGTCATGAAATACAATATAATAATGTGCCAACTGACCCTTACTCAATATTAAAAACTATATGTAAAGATATTTCCACCCATTTTAAAATTCA
Source organism: Viscum album (assembly GCA_963277665.1). Lineage (NCBI taxonomy): Eukaryota > Viridiplantae > Streptophyta > Magnoliopsida > Santalales > Viscaceae > Viscum > Viscum album. The sequence goes on along the minus strand of OY728123.1, from coordinate 937,819,039 downwards.
TTATAAAACATCCTTTATATTAAAACATTTATAAACCACATTCCAACTCATTTAAATCACAATTTCCATAAAACCCCACACTTTACCCAGTTTATGAACTATATGAGATCAAATCATCTTTGAACACCAATTCCATTTTTTAAAAACCTATTGAAACATTCACTTGGAACCCAAAAATACCTTTTAGAGCCAAAAAACCCTTAAAATACACTTAAAACACCCTTTTTCCAAGGGAATACCCATAGTTCATGTCCTAGACTAGTGGTTAAGGCTACCCTATAATCCTGCATCAACTTCGTTTCAATCCCTATAAGCCGCATATTTCATGATTTTTGGTTGTGTGTGTTGAGAGGTTATAGTGGATGGGTATTTCATAAGGGAGGGGGTTTACTTCGATGCTCAGGATGAAAATTCATTGGTGACTGGAGTCCATCAGTATAGATGGTGTAGGGTGAAGAAGAAGGCTTTGGAGACAGTCAGGGTGCAGCGACATCCCCAGTGTGTGGTTTGCATGAGGAAACTCGATGGAGGATACAGTGGGAGGTTCTTCAATTGGTGATGGTGACAGACCTCCCTAGTCATGCGACAATAGGCTGATGGAGGACGGCGATGGTGGATTGTGGAACTAGGTTTCATGCGACAAAGCAACAAAAGAGTGGTGGCTCAATGGAAAAAATAAAATGGGATATTCCACAGACTAGATCTAGATGAGGGTTTAGGGAACTTATTCCATCTTCATTGGGCTACTATATTTGGATGTAAGAGAGGGGATGACTTATTTCCTTGGGACCAGGCCCCATGAAATGCATGGGATATTACTTTTTGTGAAACTTTTTAAAAAGTGTGGGAGTTCGATAAAAAAATACACGTGCCGGGAGGTTATATATTATGGTATTAATATCTGGGGCCTTTAAGGGCCATGTTTGAGGATATATATTCTTCCTGGTAATATGGGTTATGTATTGGGCATAAGTGCCTCTAGGATTATGACTCATGTAAGGTTACCCCTCAAACTAGTTAAAATGGGGAATAATAAATAAAAAGTTAAAAGGACAAGTAGACACCCACTTTCAAACAATTTTGAAAATAAATATAATTACTAAACATAGTTAATATTTGATAAAAAGTATAATAAATTATCAAGAACACAATCATATTACATTTGAATAAGGATAAAAAACACCCACCTTAAGGGAGTGGAATCCATTTAAAAAAAGTCCAGAATATCTCAGGTTCAATGATGAATTCCCAAAAAAGAAATAAGACAACTTGGATAATCCCTATGAAATAAAACAACCAATTTAAGATCACCCGAAACCTAATTTTATGATAAATCATACCCCTAGGGCTCTGAGGGAGAAGTGAAACCATGAAGAAATAAAATAAATAAGATGAGGAAGAGAGAAGAAATAAAAATGGATATCTCTAAAAGAAGTCATAGAAACTGAGGCTTGGAATCATTAGAGTATAAGGGGAGGAGTTACTCCTTCGGTACCTAGATCAAATGAATAGGGAATGGAGAATAGGGGGAAAGCCTAAAAGAATTAGTAAAGTAAAAAATATGAAATTCAAAAACCTAAAAACTAGGTATCTCACATGGCTTGGCCAAATGGTTTTCCAAACCATGAGTCAACCATGCATGATCCACTAGCATAATACTCCATAAGGATTTGAACACACAGTTAGTAGTGATCATACAGAAACATTGTGGGACACTCACACACACAAAATAAGCCATGTAGTTTTCCTATAGACTCTACATAGCTTAGGAAAATATACACCAATCATGAAAAATCCCATTATAACCATGATAGTATCCTTCTCATGGCCATCACATGATTACTCCTAATCATGCAGGAAATGTTTTCAAAACATAGAAAAGTATCAAATTTCTGAATTTTGGGCACAAAAATATCCAAAACATAAATAACCCAAAATAATAAAAAAAATTAAAATAAACCACACAGTAACATGTTAAGTGATATAATTCTCTCCACCATGCCACTTTATTCCCCTAGAAAGTATTGAGTTGAATTAGAGAGAATAGAAAACAAGATCCACCACCACACCTCTAATCATGAGGAAGGTGGGTATTAAAAAAAATTGAAAGAATCCTATAAGTAAAATATAATAAATATATAAAAACCTCTGAACCAATAGAGTAACTACTAAAATTCTATCACATGTCTCCAAGAACAACACAACCATGATCACTAAAGGAATGTAAAAAGGAGGAGATAGAGAACTAGCATGGGTCTCATTACCATACATAATTTATCTAAATTTTTCAAACAAAGGTAAGACACACCCCCCATATAAAATATTATCCCTAATAATGTATCTTTATGAATTACCACTTTTCCACCAACCACTAGCAATAACCACAACACCAATTCTAATTCCAAAGAAATGAAACCCAAATATAACTCAACATCTACAACCAAAAACCATCACTAAGATCAAAAAAATAATACCACTACAAGAACATAGAATTAAATCACCAACAATCCCTAGTATGGGATCAACATTTAGGTCATAATACTCAATGTGTATGAAAGGACCTAAACCTTGGAACACCATATCATAAGAAACTAAAAAAACAAAAAATAACATTTCTGAGTTGTCAACAAACAATAGGAAACATTTTTCTTAGTACACCAAGAATTATCCTAGGGGTTCCCATGTATATAAACTAATAGTCCAATCCCCAAAACATTACCAACATAGTATACATTAAAAAAAATAAAAACAATCTAAAAAATAAAATACATACAAAACCATAACTAACCTACACCCAAAATTTCATCTTCTAGTTACCCAAATTACTAACTTTTTAAGAATACCCAACCAAACATACAAAAGGAAACATCCTCACTACAAGAACACATGATACCTCCCTCAGATAAATGATCTTTTAAATTACCCTTTGGAGAAACATGGATAGATCTCTAATGTGAAAGAGACACTAGATCCACCACTTAATCTTGAGCATACGGTAGATTCAAAAGGTATAAGAACAACTCCTAAGTGGTGGGAGGAATTATTATAAATATTATCTTAATAAAAATCATTTCAATCTTATTTAAAGTATCTTAGGGGGGAATACCATAAAAAACATAAAACATGGACTCAAATCCATCCATATTTCTCAAGCCAAATCAAATGATGTAGAAATCATCCCAAAAAATTGACAAATTTTTTCTCCCAAATTTATCCACCTATTTAAAAAACCAATGTATCCCTTTTAAAAATATCACATTTTTTAAAAACAAGTCATTTTATAAAAACAGTCCCCTTCATTTTTTCCATAAAACCCTTACTTTCAAAATAAATTTTTGAACCCCCTTCAAATTCTTAACTTAAACATTTTATTAAAACTAAATTTTTTATATAATCTATTTCATAAAAGATTATTTTAATACTGAAATATTCCTTGGGTTCACCACAAAACTAAAAGTTCACTTGAAACACCTTTTCATATCAAAAAACTTTACCAATTTAATTTTAAACCCATCGACCCCAAAAACACTTCATGGTACCAAAATTATTTAACAATAATTTTAAAATATGTTTAAAAAATTATACACCCTTAAAACCTACATTCCATGTCAAAACTAAATTTTAAAAACCTAAAACAATTATCTTAAGGAAGAAAATCAATTAAAAACCACAAAAATCACATGAATAACTCATATAAATGAATCAATTCCCAAAAATACCTCCCTTGATCACCATTACACCATTGGGATCTCTTCAAAAAAATGGAGGAAGAAATGATTTTAAAAGAAAAAATAGTACTTTTCATAGTTTAGAAGCATAGTTTTTTAAAATTTGTACTAACCAGGTGATTGGATCTTTAATGGTTACAAAACCATTACACATGGGAACCACATTGTTTACTAGACCATATAGTCTAATTGGTAATCTTTGATTCATTCACCACATTCACCTACAAAAATCACAAAGACCCCTAAATTTACGAATACACTCAATGAAGATCAAATACCATCATAAAATAGAGAAAATATATCAAAGATAGTCAAAAAAATATAAAATTAAAAAAAAATCCCCACAACCCATGGTGACTTGATTATTTTCCTGAAAGGTGGTGATTAAGAACATACTTTTGATCCACCTATTGAGTCCTGAAAACATTCCATGTCTCCGTTCTACCATGATATGCCCTAAAAACAATACATCTTTTTAAAAACCTAGGTCCCCTTATAAGAACGTAGGATATAATACAATTAGTAATGAACCGATGTGGGATTATACTAAACCATCACCCAACCTAGTCTAACCCTAGGATTTAAGGGTGTTCTTGATCCCTATAGGCTAGAAAAAAGTTTCTATAATTCTTTAACACTTTTGGGAATAGTTTTTCCAAAATAAATAATCCAGGAAAGGATTAAAAATCAGATTATATGAAGAGGAAATAAATATAAATAAAAAAACCCATTATAATAAACTAAATAAAAATGAATAAACATAAATGATTGAATAAGGATTAACATCACATAATTTGAGCATAGGTAGAAATCTACCTAAAAAATAAAACAATAGAATGGTCTAGGATGGGAAGGTTGATACATAAGCATAAAAAATGAATAAAATAATCCAAACACACTACTAAAAGTATCCTTGAGATCCATGGTCACTCACTAAAAACCAAATCTATCACCGACAGACCAACCAAGTCAAAACATAGAATAAACCAAAGCCAAAACCCAAAAGAGAAAACACGAGAGCTGCATAAACTATGTGGTGTCTATAGAATTTGAAAGAAACTAAGATCAATATGATACCAATATGATGTTTTTATAATTCCTTTTAAAATATATTTAATTTATTCTCATTTTAATATATTTTTAAATTATTTTTCTACAAAATAGAGTTCCCAAAAAAATATTAACACATAAGTGTTTTTTTACAAATAATTCACCCCTTTTTAAGGAAATCAACAATTTTATGAAACCCACATTCTAAAACTTCTTCCAACTCAATTTTTATAAAAATTACATAGACATTAGAATTATAAAATATTGAACATAACACCCTGACAATGAATTAAATAAGAGAAACAACCAGGAAAATAAATCATGGTGCCACATAGGTAAATCAAATTAGGGGATATAAATGAGGTATTACATTATATAGAATCATCTAGAATCATAATAAATACACTAAGATATAATCCGGATGATATTATACCTAGTTCAGGGATTTTCTGGGCCACTACATGTATCTTGAAAAAGTACCTCGTCTGAAACATACCCCCATGAAGTGCTAGTACTAAACCAAAATTGTCGCATAATATGAAGAAAATATCTTAGTAAACTAGACATATTTAACACACTAGATAATCACAACAAGCATCTAAAACTTTTATAACTACCTAGGGTTCCTAAGATAAAATACAATGAAGGTGAGAAAACCAAACATACCAAATGACCATCATATATATCAAACCAAAAATAAATAACCATAAATCTAATCTCATATATTACACCCTCATAATAAATAAACCCTTTTTATATCAATTATATAAAATTATATATACAAATATCCCCTCGAGCTATAATCTATATAAAAAACAAGAATAAGAGGGCTCCTAAGAGGGTCTCATAGATAACCCGAAATCCAATTTAATAAAGTTAAAAATGATATTTACTAAAGGATTTCCTCATTATCCAATTTAATTTTTCACCCATTTAAAATTCATTTCAAATTATCCTTTATTCTAAAACTTTTAGAAACTACACTCAAACTCATTTGAAACACAATTCCCTTAAAACCCACAATTCAACCTATTTATGAACGAAATAGTGTCAAATCCTATTTGAACTGAAATTTTATTTTTAAACAAACCATTAAAAATATTTTAAAGTCACTTGGAACCAAGACACACCTTTTATAACTAGAAAAAAACCTGAAATCTACTTTAAATACCTTTATTATAAGTGAACACCCACATTAAAACACTTTAGAAACTCAATAAAATTACCTCAAATAGTTAAAATTTGATAATAAAAAGTATTATAAATAATCATGAAAATAATTATATGTATTTTAAATAAGGATCACAAAAAATTATATTAAGGAGGTGGAATTAATCTACAACAAGTCCAGAAAGTGTCGCCTTTGATGATAAGCGCCCAACCACAAAATAATAGAACTTTGATAAGAAATAAACAATAAAACAAAAAATTTATATCCACAAAACCCTATTTCCAAATAAATAATACCTCTAGGGTTCTAAGGGATAAATGAAACTGGAACTAAATGAAGGAAATATAAGGTGGCAGGGAGAAATAATAGTTGAGGGATTATCTAAAGAAATATATAACAATTCAAATAAATAAAGGCATGGAATAATTATAGGGGGAGGGAAAGATTTCCTACATGGGATCATATATCGCAGTAATAGGGAGTACATAAGACTGGAAATAAACCCCTTAAAAATCAAGCAATATAAAAATAGAAAATTATAAACTTTAAAAGCTTTGAATCTCGCATAGTTTTGCCACACAATTTTCCAAACCATGTTTCAACCATGTGGGACCCACTACTTCAAACATCAAAGTTTACATGGTTTGAGACACATAGTTAGTAATGAACCTATACCAACCATGTGGGTCACTCCCACACAGACAAAAATTCAAATAATGTACCTGGAGAGTCTCTAAGACTTATCAAACCAAACACCAACCATGAAAAAATCCAATGTTACCATGAAAAAACCCTCCACATGGTCAATGCACAGTAAACCCTAACCATGAAATAATAATTTTAAACACCCTAAAAATTATCCAATTTCAAAATTTAGGGGCCAAAAATCTCCAAAAATTAAAAAAACCAAATTATCAAAAAATAAAAAACATAGTGACATAGTAGTTATTTCACTGATACTTCTTTAAATTCTTAATATTTAACTAGTAATGTGTTGGGCTCACAACTAATTTCTAACTCCTAGAATTTACCCAATAGAACTTATTGGATAGAAACAATGTATTTAATGATCCTATATACTTATTTCCATGTAACTTAAAAGAAAACTACACCTATTTCACCATATTGAAAAGGAAAATTTCAAACAAACCAAACAATAATTCCAAAATATAATTATTGGATGAATGAAAGAAAAATAAAAAACACTAATTTTATGTGGTTAATACACAATACCTAATCCATTTGGTGAACATTGTAATACTTTTGATTTAGATTAGAAAATGATTAAATTAAAATTATTCATTAAAAACTATAAGTTAATTCACCATAATGATATAGTATAGTCTAGATAGGGAAAAAGTATTATCTATCTTCTAATAACATGTTTATTACTTCCATATATCTCATATCTTCATGGGAATCCCTCTATTTATTCAAATATATCCACCCCCTCATCTCTATTGTTTGGTGCGTGATTTAAATTTCTAGAAACCTTATGACTTTGCTCTTACATATCACTATGAATACTCTTATATAATCCATTTACCAAAATTCACTAAAGGGAAAACTAGTCGGAATGAATCCTATGTATTCTAAGAGAAACTTTCAAATAATTCTTTGTTATTTTACATAATACATTCATTAGAGTGATTAAAGGGGTAAATTCGGATTCCCCATCATCAAACCTTCATCATCAAGTCTATATACCTTCCATATGTTTAGAATTTATCTCTACCGCTTTTCTATCTCTACCCAACATCAAAATTTAGACTTTTAGAACTTATCCTTTGTAATTTTCTAATTATAAGGCTAAAAAATGGTTAACATAAATGAGACTAATAATATACCACTTTATAATCACTTTCAAGCTTTATCTATAAGCCCATAATTGGCATCCACAATCCTTTTTCTATTACTCAAACTTCCTTTACACCTACATGATTCCCACACCATGTTTCTGGTCATTCTAGTATAATTTAGATGAAACACCACCTTAGAACATAATGGACTAAAAAATCCATCAATATCTCTACTAAATTTAGTTCTCTATATATCTTATATAGATATAGTTTTCTTTCCTGAAACACCTTTCAAATTAAGTGGTACTTTAGTGGAATATGTTTCACTCTGGAATAAAACATTAGGCCCTTATCCAAGTGGATTTAACTTTGTGAATCATTGAAAAAAGTACCAAATTCTATCCTTCTTTTAAGATATTACAACATCACCTTCATCTAGATCATCTCTTTCTAAACAACCATTAAAGTAATACACTCCACTTCCATTTTGGAAAGTACACTTACTATTTTAATCTTTTACATCCAACTTATAGTCATTCCTTTGAAAGAGAGCTTGTAGCTTGTGGTTATCTTATATGTATCTCAATATCCTCCAATGTTTCGGTCTAAAAACCCCTTAAATTTCTCTTCAATTCCAAATTATAGAGAAAAACTTCTAAAACCATTCAAATACTGAAGGATACAATTTACCATATCTCGTTAGTTTCTTCTGGGGTTTGACATTAATTTTCTATTAAATCTCGCTGCTTTTACAATGACCGGTTGAGTAAAAACCATGGAATATATCAAGCTTCTAAATATTGACATAAATAAAATCTTTTCCATGTGATTTTAATTAAATTCAATTTATAGTGTCTTCCCTTCGATTAACCTAAAATGTCTGGGAGGGGGAGAGGTCACCGATTTATCCTTGCTCATGATAAATTTCTCTACCATAATTCAGATGTAATCAAACTGAATTAGGAGAAAATTTATGGAACTTATGTCTATTATGTTTGGTATCTCAAACTTCAATTTACTTATACAATGATACTTCACCTTAAATATTATCAACAACTCATCCTTTATCTCATTTATCATTTATTTTATTAAACTAGTAGTAACATCCCTATCTCAGTTCACTTGGAATAGCAACTAGAAAAGTGTCACCATTTGGAATTCAAGTACGCCTCCATGTATTACATCGAATATCAACTAGAAATGATGGTCTAAAGTGTTATGGTGTGTATTCTATACCCTTATATGAAAGTTTAGTAAATTTGGAAATAATTTGAATCACAAACAATATACAGATAAATTAGTAACAATATCATGGAAAGTGTAAATGCATAATCACAATCCATGATGTATGAAATTAAATTATATACATGCCAAGAGTTATAAAAAAATATCTATTTATAATAATTAATATCCCAAAAATTAAAAAAGGTAAAATTGTAATATCCCTAAAATGATTCATGGGACCTAGCTCAGATATATCTCCCATGTTGTATCCAAACAGTCCAAATCAAGAATCAGCTACATGGTGCATTCCCTTTTCATGACTTACAACTATGAATTATACTCAGGTATAGATTGGTGGACCCCTTAGTGTGTGAGTATGAATCAATAGTCCACCATGAATGGTGTCTATAATCTTTCCAGTCTGAGTAATAATTTTATGATGATGTACACGATAAATAATGGAAATGATCATAAATAAACCATGTTGATTCCTAGGTTCGAAGTTGGAATCCTAAATCAACCATGTCTGTTTCTACCTAAGATGGATGTCTTTGTCCATAGTAACTCAAGGAGTACCAAATGAATCAATGGAATAAGTCTAAAATATTCTAAACTAGTAACCATAATGAATCCAAGGGGGTTACCCCAAGTAATTACAACCAAGTATCATCATAAATCCAGGGTACTTCCACAAGTTTTTTCAAAACAGTCACCATCATGAATCCAAGATGGATTTTCCCAAGTCATTCTATCCAAGTGTCATTATAAATACAAGGGGGTCCCCAAGTCATTCCAAACCCAGTATCATTATGAATCTAACTGGGATATCTCAAAGTCATTCTAAACCCAGTATTATCATGAATCTGCATGGGATTGACCCAAGGAATTCCAATGTAAATACCATCATGAATCCTAGGGGGTATCCCCAAGGAATTTAAAAATAATAATCATCAAGAATCTAAGAGGGTTTTACATAAGGTATTCTAAACTTTGTGTTCAAAAATGAAGTACTCAGGTAATTTAATTAATAATTCTTTAAATTCAATGTTAATAGGTCTCTCATAACTAGCACATACCTTGGATCCTAGAGTATTCTCTATGTATCTAAAACCATTTACTAAAGGTACACTACCCATTTATGAGACCCCTTAGGGTCACCCTATCCGTTACCCATTAGGTTTTCTAAATCAAAAACACCCCATGGATGACTAAATTTTCAGTTCACCCACCAAATTATTATTCATGGCTCGTGGAAAGATTTAATTTTATAAAGAAAATCCATAAAATATTTATTTATAATTTCAAGGAAAAGCATAAGGTGTATCAACATGACATCACATCATTCTCACAAAAAATGATGCTAATTTTAAGGGATGTATTAAAAACCCTCTAAAATATAATTGTATACATACACTCATCAAAAATAGGCTTCTTGTTTGATCTAAAATGATAAAAATAAAAAAAACATAACAATACCCTTGAAGTAATAAATAATAATGAGATATCACTAGATGGTAAAATAAAAAAATTAATAGAAGATAACACAACAATATATTTTCCTATAAATCTCTCGTACAATAAACAACAATTTAATTAGAGTTTAAATAATAGATAAATCCTCAAGAAGAAGAAGACAGGGAAAATAGGTTCATGTGTATGGGAGCTTTTGGCTTGAAATGGGATACAAATGAGAGTTTTGGGTTATAAAACTATAAGGTAAAAGTATTAATATTCCACTTATTAATGGGTCAAATGGTTATACAAACCATACACTAACCATGTAGATTCCATTATCTGGGACACTCTATTTCATAAGGTTTGGCCTCACAGTTAGACAAACTATGATCAACTATATGAAATGGATTTTCAATTTATTATAGGTTTTTTAAAATATTCACTATGAGTTTGTATGATTTTTGAAACCATGTGGTAGTCCATTTTCCTCACACAGTTCATGTTCACAATTAGTATTAACCATGTGCTAACCAAGAACCCCTAGTTTGGACTTAAAAATTTCATATATTTAGGCCTAGAACCTCCAAAGTGATCTCAGGGAAACTCTGAATCCCCATAAAAACGTCTCGTTCATGATAACCAGTGAAATAAAAATACCTAGAGTGATGTTTAAAAAGGAATTAACCTCATGAAGGGTTTGTGATTTAAAAACTTTCTAATATATAAAATTTAAACCTCAAGCATCTCTCTTGAAAATCACCAGACCTCATCGATAAATAGATACATACACTAGGCCGATATATCCTACTCATGAACCCATGTATCATACTGAACACATTTGTACTTCCACCATACAAATATCAGAAGAACATTATTTTCATGGAGATTATTTTAACATTGATAAACTATGTAAACTATATGATCCTTAAAGAACACATTATGGTTGAGAATCACATAATTAGTGAAGATTATGTGAGAAAGTCCATGATATTACCACAAAATATTTTATACATGGAAGACATAATGACAAAAATGAAAATTAGATGTAAGATCCATCCATTACTCTACTAGGTTGATAATCTCTATAATCTCATACTGCCCTTCATACCTGGGTACTAGTTTCCCCTGTCTCTAAATCTGACAGTGTCCCATAATTAGTGATAATCATAATAATACTTGTCCACCCTCTTCGAACTCAAGATATTAGTGTTTATGTTATTCATAAGACCTCTTTCTACTCTGGGTAAACACCATTTGTTTCCATGTCAACTGAACATGCTCCAACATCTCTTACATGAGACTCGACCCAATCATCGCCACCACACAAGCCTCTAAACAATACATAGTTAAGTGGAATGGTCTACTGTACAAAGTGCCACAATTCACCATCTATATAGTAACCTAAAGACTATTATTTTATGTGAATTTCACTAAGTCTAAGTGGTTCTTCCCAGAACCACCAAATTCCAAGAAACATTCTTATAGAATGTCCTCTAGAATATGTATATTTTGCTCATATTTTCCATCCATCTATAGATGGTAGGAGTTCTATGGTTCAATATCATATCAATTACCTTCTATAACCTTATCCAAAACTATGATGTCAAATTAAAATACCTAAATGAAATGATACTCTGAGGTATCCCATGTAACTTCAAAATCTCCCAAACATTAATCTTTCTTAGATTATCCACTAAGAAGGCCTCCCAGATCAGTATAAAGTGAGATAGTTTCATTATTTTGGAAAACAAATCCCACAAAACATCACTACCCCAAGATTTCTTCATAAACCGCTTCATGAAATCCATATTTACTTAATCTCACATCCACTAATGAATGGGTAACAACTATAGGAAACTATTAGGATACAAGTGCTCAGGTTTCACCTGCTAATAGGTAGAGCACCATGTAACAAAACCCATTAAATCCTTCTTCATTCCTGAAAATGGGTACTACTAAAACAACTCATGATATATTTTATCCAAACCTAGGTGTATTTCCCACTTAGAGTCCTAATATCTCAACATCAAGTCTACATGAATTTCTATGGGAACTAATAAATGACCATGAACATGAATAATCTTATCATCACTGAGGACCCCATATACCAACAGAACACAACCATATATATTTTCCCTCAGGTCTACGCATTTGGGATCTGAAAACCCTCTCATATTGACCTATTTAATAAGTGGGGGATCAATAGAAAATGACATAATCATTACTTGTCTTTGGTACTCCCAAATATCCAAGTTTATATATGTTAAGAGATACATAATTTTAAAATCATTTCTAAAATATTAGACCACCAGAGGTGGTGTATTCTATCTCAAATAATATATAACTATATTTCCCTTTCTATGGGTATATGTTAGCATAAATAAAATGACTATAGATACTTGACTGACCTACACTACTAAAGCTTATAAACCCACTCTGAAAAAATATATTTCAAGATTTCTTTATCAGTATACATCATAGATATCACCCCAAACATGTAATGTATCTAATATATCAAGGAAAGCATTAATAATTCTAGATCTAGGTTAGGTGTAGGGTAATTCTGATTAAAAAGATTCAATTTCCTAGATCCATATAAAACTAAATGACCTTCCTAGATCAATACTTAACTCATCTTGGCCCTTGATGCATCACAATATATAATTAACTCCATACTCAAATCAAGAAGGATTAGGACCAATGATATGGTCAATCTTCTATTTAACCCCTAAAAAGTGATCACATATGCATCATACCATATAAACTTCACTCCCTTCTTAGTCAGGCCTATCATTGAAATTTCTAAATGAGAGATGTTCTGGATAAACCATTCAGAATAAATGGTTATTCCCAAAAGGTTTTGTATGTAAATAAAATTATTGGGATTCTCCCAAGAAATAATTTTCCTAACTTTCTCAGGTTCCATGGATACACAATCCTTAGATAAAATATTCCCCAAAAAGTTTACTTCATCATTAAAAAGTGAAACTTTGATAGCTTAGAATAAATTTGGTCCTCCCAAAGTATGCCAAAGACTATCTCTAGGTGCTACGTGTGTTCCCCCATTAAATAAGAGTACATGATAATGTCATCAAAAAATTAAATGATGTAGGTTTCTAGTTATAGAGAGAATACTAGATTTATTATAGCCATAAATGCATACAATGTGTTCATCAGCTAAAATGACATCACTGAATACTCATAAAGACTCTACCATCTCCTAAATGTAGTGTGAGGTATTTCCTATAGTCTCTCCCATAATTGGTGAGAACCCAATCTCAAATCAATATTATAGAATACTTGGTTAGCACTCAACTGATCAAAAAGTTCATTGATACATGGAAGTGGGTGGTTATTTTTAACCGTTATATGATTTAGATTCTTAGTCAACACACAATATCATGGAACCATCAACTTCCTTAGAAAAAATAATTGAATAACCTAAAGTAGATTTTATTGGATTAATGACTCATTTAGACTCCAAATCCTTTAAATAATCCTTAATCTCTCATATCTCCACATGATCCATCTGATGGAGTGGAATAGTAATAGGATCGAAACCCAACATGTGATCAATGGTAAACAACACATCTTTATCGGATAGAAACCCAATAAATATCTAGGAAAACATCTTTAAACTGACTAAAAAAGGTGGAAATTAATCTTGTTGTACATATCCATCATCCAACACAAGGCTAAGAAACATGAGTTGAAGCCATTCCCATCTTTTAAGGGTCAGGTCTTGCATGACCTACCCGAATATACAATTATCTAGAATGGACATACTCATGACCCTCAGGAGATATAAATATAACCAATAAATTATAATATTTGATGTAATCTTAGTACTATAATATGTATCTCAACCTAATAATTAGGCTAAAACTAATCATCTCTAACATGAAAAAGTCTCATAGTTATCAGTATCCACATATTTCCATAGAAAATTCCTTAGACTAGAAAATTCCTTATCACTGAACTCCTAATATAATATCAATATACATCACCTAGGTAAGATACTCTATATCCATTATAAATCCATTTATGTTATAAATAGATATAAAGGCATATGTATCCCCTATAATAAACTGATCTCAATCCAAATTAGAAGATACCAAGACTATACATGTGAAAGTAGAAGGTTATTTATCATGGTCTATAGGAGTAGGTTGAACAACATATAACTAGACCATAACATGAACCAAAGTCCCTACCATAGCTACCTATAAATCACTACCCTACTGATATTTTTATCCCTTCCCTTGAGAACCATGTCCACTACCTCAGACCGAACAATCGATTGAACTCTAACCACTAGTTTTCTATGGCACATCAGGTCTATCCCATGAACGCTACACCTAAATAGAAACCTTTTTGTTTTAAAAACTATGTGTTCTCTTTAAAAACCTATACATATTCCCTAGTCTGCTATAGGATCATCACTCCAGTGGTGGTTAGTCATAGTGAGAGCAACAGTGGCTAGTCCTACCACAATAATGAAACTAAACTATGTTATTATCCCAATGAGGAAGAGACGACCAACCTATATAAAAACTATTTCTACCACTACACTTGTTTAAACAATAAAATGAATGATTTATATTTCCTGAGGACCCTCTATTGTCCCCCAGTAGAATCCATCATCCCTGAGACTCTACCCCTACTCAAGTTCCTCTTTGAAAAAAGAACCTAGTTCACATGTTTAGAAAGGATGAAAGATGCAAAACATTCCCCTAGACTCAGAAACCATACCATATCCAATCCTCAAGGTGTCTCATATGGTACACCTTATCTCCCTCTATCATATTGGGGAAATGTATTAAATTAGTAAAACAATTAGTATAGTTCACCACAGACATATCACCCTGGGTAAGGTGTATGAACTCTCTATCCATGTCATATCTTTGGGTATTTGGAAATAAATAGTAAAAGAAAAAAGTCTAAAAGCCCTTTTTTAATAACCCCACATGATGACCTACCTAGACTCAAGCATCCTACCATCACTTCACTGATACTCAAAGCATGTAAATTTCCAATTTTATCCTCAAATCCTGAGGTGTCTTAGGATGGTCAAATATAATCCAAATAGACTAAATACAATACTCATATACCTAGGTACTTCCCTCTGTAGTAAATAATGGTGGTTTTTCTATTTGAAACTCCATATTCAACTCATACATCATTGGAATAGAACATTTATCCTCTCTATTCATCACCAACACCACCTTATCTATGCTCACTCAGAACTGATCATCTACCACTTACCCAGGTACTGAAGGTGGTCATAGACCAATAATATCTGAGGAATTCTCCTAAACTCCCTTTAGGAATTATAATATAGGGCTTCATGGAGAAATTATTCTATAATTATAATCCTAAACCTCAGAACACATCATTATAACAATTATTGATATCGTAGTTTACGGAAAGTGATAAGAGGCATAATACCTTTATACACTCTACATTTCATACCACATAAAATCACATAACCTAAGTTCTATAACTAGTCCTAATTTCCCATAAAAGTTTCAAAATCATATTAACATAAGCTCAACTACATAAAAGTAAGATTCTTCTCATCACACTTTTTCACTTACTTAAACATGGTTTTTTATAATTCAGTCTTAGTTAAAAGAAATTTCAATTAATATTTATAGAGTAAAATGATTTATAAGTTGTACTTGACATTTTATTTAGATGAATCCACATAATAATCAAGATAATATATCATGTAATTAACTTTTAAATTTTTTAAAATATTGTTCAAGTGAGGTTACAACATAAATTTTTATGGGAAAATACCATATAAATTGATACTGAAAATTTAAATATCTAGCCATTGTCAAATTCTAGGTAACCAATCACAGAAAATCATATCAATGGAATTTTAATAATATATGATTAATATGATGCATGAACACGTTCCATCTTGTTTCTCTAACCAATATATAAAATCCCATAAATTATAAATTCCAAAATCATGTGCATTACTCAAGGTGAAAGAGGTAAACTAAAAAAGTGAAAAGAAAGAACATTAGTCTCATCCTTGGTAACTTATAATTTCCTTTAATGTGGGTTATATATTAATATGCATTAGTTACATACTAATTCCTAAAAATTTCATATATCTTATCTACCTTACCAAATAGTCAGACAAATTAAAAGGGCTCAGATAACACTTGGTGATATCACATTCCTAGTTCACTCTAAATGGTAATTTGAATAGTGTCTCCCCTAGGACCTCAGGTGCTCCTTTATATATGTAATAGGATCCCAAATAGAAGTGAGGGTATAAGGTTTTTTAGTGGGGAGACTATAACCACATACCATAATGTAATAATAGTGGAAATAATTACAATTGCATGCAACATCCTGGTAATGTATTGATAATGTCGTGGAAAGTGACAATACACAACCACAAATCATATTATATCAAAGTGAACTATATACATGCCAAGAAGTCATACAAAATATAATATAATATATATCAATTCCCCAAAAATAAAAAAAATTTAAAAAATGAGAAAAACCCTAAATTGGTCATGAGTCCTAACTCAACTATATCTCTTATACTTCATCCTAACATTCCAAATTAAGAATCAGCCATAGGGATATTTCCCTTATCTTGACATACAACCACGAAGTATTCCTAGGTACCAAATTTAAACCTGATCAGGGTTTGATTATGACTCAGTAAGACACCACCAATAGAGTACGTAGTACATCTAGTCTGAATAATAAGTTCATGATGATGTGCATGATAAATAAAATAAGGTATAATAAATAAACCATGTTGTTTCCTTGGATCTGAGGTAACACCATGAATCATAAATACTTACTTCGACATAAACCATATGTATCTATCCATAATAACTCAAGTGAACACAAATAAATCCATGGAACATGTCCACAACATCCAAAACTACTAATCATCACAAATCTAAGGGGGGCTTCCCCAAGGCATTCCAACCAAGTGTCATCATGAATCCAAAGGGGGTTTACCTAAGGAATTTAAATATAATAATCATCATGAATCCAAGGAGTATTTCCCGAATGTGTTCTAACCAAGTGTCATCGTGTATACAAGGGGGCTTCCCTTAGGCATTCAAAAGAAAGTATCATAATGAATCTGAGGGGTATATCCTAAATTCATTATAAAACAAGTATCATCATGAATACATGGGGGATTTCCTAAATTAATTCCATCCCAAGTATCATCACAAATCCCTGGGGGTTTCTATTAGGAATTAAAACCTAATTGTCATTATAAATTCAAGAGGGATTGACATTCCAAATCAAGTATCATCATGAATTCAAGGGGTTTTTCCCAAATCATTCTCACCCAAGTGTTTAAAAATAAATTACTCAGGTAATTAAATTCTCTATTCTTTAAATCCAATGTTATTAGGTCTTGCACAACATGAACAACCCCCAAATACTATAGTATACTCTAGGAATAGTAGACCATTTACTAATGTTCCACTACCCATTCTCTGACACCACTAGCTTTACCCTCTCTATTACCCTTTTTTTCAAGTGAAACACACACCATGTGTGATTAAAGTTCTTCTTTTCTCAATAACATATTATTAATAGTCTATGGGGAGATTCAATTTTATGAATAAAATCTATGTGACATTTATTTATAATTTCATAGGAAATTGTTTTTTGTTTCAGTGATATTCCACATCATATGCACAAAAAATGATGAATCCTTTAAGGGATAGCATAAAACCAACTTTTCTTTCACTTTTAGATGTCAAATAATCCAAAACTGACCGCTGTTTTGAGAAAAAATGGTACAAATCAAAAAAATCAGAAGATTACCCTAGAAATAGGGCATAGTGGTGAGATTTATATATACCATAAAACAAATTAATAATGTAATAGAAAAAATAGATACATTTAACTCTAGATCTCTATTGCAACAAATGACATTTGAATCAGTGTTGAAACAAAATATAAATCCTCAATAAGAATTTGTGAGGAGTGTTGCATGTAGAGGGGATGTAACATCATGAACTCCACTTTCAGGTAATGTTGGTGCAAAAATATTGCACGAAAGGAAGGGGCGAAAAAGATGTCTGGCACGCTGCCTCGCGAAGCACCGACGCGAAGCACCCCGAGCAGCGCGGTCTCACGAAGCTCCAGAGGCGGTACCTCTCTACGAATGAATTTGACGTCCGTGAGCCCGCCGCGAAGCTTCATAGGCGTTACCTTTCCACGAATGAATTTGACGTTCACGAGCCCGCCGCGAAGCTCCAGAGGAGGTACCTCTCTGCGAACAAATTTGACATTCGTGAGCCCACCGCGAAGCTCCCGAGGCGGTACCTCTCCGTGAACGAATTTGACATTCACGAGCCCGCCGTGAAGCTCCGGAGGCGGTACCTCTCCGCGATCGAATTTGACGTTCGCGAGCGCGCCGCGAAGCACCTGAGGTGGCGCGGGAGTTATGCTTCATGGCACCCCTCTCCTATAAATACTGGGCTCCCTCTGAGTCCTGAGGATGGACAATCCGACCTTTCGGCTTCTCCTCTCCCAAATCGTGAAGCACCCTTTTCCCCCGGGAATCATGAGCTCCGCGAGGTACTTCTACTTCGTGTGACGCCTTCGCTTTGTCTCGTTTTGAGCACCACTTCCGAGAGGGATGCCCTTTGCGAAGCTCAAGGGCATTCGCGAAGGAGGGGGATTCCCAAGGGAACCCGTGCAACCGGAGAGCATTTATGCTTCGCAAAACACCCAACCTGTACTAGTGATCCCTATTCTAAGGCAGGATCGCTACACATCGCGAAGCACACTTCTTCGCAGCACCCTACTTCGCGAGGCAGCTCTTCTTCGCAAGGCAGTGCTCCGCGAATACTATTCTACTTCGCGAAGCACGCTCCACTCACACCTATGCCCCATGTTAAGGCCAAGTCACTCCGCTTCGCGAAGCACACTCCTTTTCCTGGAAATTCCGCTTCCCTTTCGACCCTCCAGGTATGCACGATGTGATTTCAAAGCCCCGTGGACAATACTACTCGTAGCGTTGCTTCGCCTAATGCTTCTTCACATAGGCACGCTAACGGCTATTGATTCTTCGCATAACCATGCTATCGTGGACCCCTCGATGGTTCGATCTACAAACCCCCTTGACCACGACCTTACTGGTACCTTCCCTCCCCCAAGGAGCAAAGGGTACCAGTTATGTAAGTCCTAGGGGTGTGGAGTGAACCCACTTCGTCAGAGATGCAGGACGTTAAACTGCCAAGCACCACGTCCTCAACACATGATGTTAAACTATGACCCGACCTCTTTCCTCGCACAAAGGGTCCCCCCATCTCGAACATTTGTTACACCACTCATCTCCACGGGAGTGGAATCACCCCTCCACAAGGGATGATATCCTTCTTATTGCAGCGGTGTATGTTCTCAGGAGAAGGGCGACCCTAGTTCCCCAAAGGATGGCTACACCCCTGCATCTCCGTACTTCCCCACTACCAAGGTCAGTGGAGGGCGTGATAGGGAATGAGGGACCTCCCATCATTGTTCCCAAATCCCTCTTTCTCCGCACTTTGCCGCGCTTCGGGCCTCCATCCAAGAGTAAGTCCCAGCACTAATGGGTCGCCTAACGCGTATGCCCCTCTTCGCTTCTCACAGACGCACCCTTCATGGTGTGATCATCAGGTCCTTGCTGTCTCTTGTTTCTCACACCGAGCATGACTCATGTGGGCTTAGAGTTGGCATTGTCCATGACAATACCTCGTCCAGCATGACGTTAAACTGCATGCCCTAGTCTAGCATGACGTTATACTATATGCCCTCGTCCCGCATGACATTAAACTGCACACCCATTTAAACTACGAGGTCTTTGATCCATGTCAAGGCATGGTACATAGGAATCCTCAACGAGGTTCAAGCCCACCTGTCATCCAATTCACGTGGAGTTCTACCTTCGTCCAACATGACGTTAAACTGCATTCCAGTCCGACGACAAGTCGTTTTCACCACCTGAACTGCGAGGACTTTGATCCATGCCAAGGCATGGTACGTAGGAAGCCTCTCTGAGGTTCATGTCCACCCCCCTTTGGACCAAGGTCCCTTCTTCACATCGGTTCGCCGACACCCACCACAAGTGGACCCCCGAGATCACCTTCACGTCGGTTCGCCGACGAAGCCCATCCGAACTATAGGGACTTTGATCCATGTCAAGGCATGGTACGTAGGAATCCTCCACGAGGTTCAAGCCCACCGCTCGTCGTTTATTCACGTCAGGGTTCACTCTCGTCCAACATGACGTTAAACTGTATTCCAATCCGACGGAAAGCCGTTGTGACCAATCCGAACTACGAGGACATTGATCCAAGTCAAGGCATGGTATGTAGGAAGCCTTCACGAGGTTGAAGCCCACCACTTGTGGAACCCTGGGTCTACGTCCACGTCAGGTCACTGATGAAACCCTGTGAACTACGAGATCTTTGATCCATGTCACGGAATGGTACATAGGAAGCCTCCCCGAGGTTCAAGCCCATCTCTCATTGGACTAAGGTCCATCTTCACATCGGTTTGCTGACGAATTCCATCATTTTAACTAAGAGGTCTTTGATCCATGTCAACGCATGGTATGTAGGAAGCCTTCCAGAGGTTCAATCCCACCACCCATCGGACCAAGGTCCACCTTCACGTCGGTTTGCCGATAAATCCCCTCTGAACTACATGGTCTTTGATCCATGTCACGGCATTGTATGTAGGAAGCCTCCATGAGGTCCAAGCCCACCACCACTAGGCCCCCCTAGTCCTCCTCATTCATGTAGGCCTTCTGATGTCCAACCTGAACTATGTATTCTTGGATCCATGTCATGGCATGGTACGTAGGAAGCCTCTCAGAGGTTCAAGCCCACCACATGTTGGTCACTCCGACCTTCTTCACGTTGGTTCATCCACACCCGGGCAGCCTAGTGTGTAAGACCCACACCATTTGGACCAAGGTCCGCCTTCATGTCGGTTCACTGAAGCATCAGACCAAGGCCCACCTTCTCTTTAGTTCGCTGACGACATCCATCCGACCAAGGTCCACCTTCATGTCGGTTCAGTGGCACCATCCCAAACTACGTGGACTTTGATTACCTACCACGGGGATACGTAGGAGGTCTCTTCGAGGCTCAAGCCCAACTTCACCATCGCCCTTGCGATGGTCCCTTGCCACTCCCCCCTCCACTTCATTCGTCCGTCCATCATCCACCATGATTCTCACCCGGACCGTCATATCCCAATGAGACCATGTCGTTCCGCTCCTCTTCAAAGTCGTCCATGGGTTGGTCCCGGTATCGGCACCCCTTTAAGGGAAATCCCTCAATCCGATCCATTCTAGCTAATGCTCTAATCGGGCTGATCTGTCTCTGTTGGACGTTAAACTCGCGGCATACCATGTGTTAAACACAAGAAGCTGAGGAAAACCTCAGATATGTGTCTATGGAATATAATTACCCGCGCTCGATGTGGGATTCCTTGGGCTTCCACGCCCTTGAGAAGCCCTATGACCAGGGATAATAGACAGACATGCCGGTTCCCCAGCATCCAGACACGCTACTGATGCCTCAACGTGACTACTCCCCCGACTGAAGGTTGCTGCCCTGACCGGACCCTTTGGAATTTCCCGACAGAAGTAGTGTAATTAACCGGCGTCCATGGAAACATGGCACCGGGAAGAGTTTCACGAACAACGTATTAAATCTATGAGGGAGACCCGGACTAGGTGATGAGTTCTGAGGAGGAATCCACAGAAGGAAGAACCAACATCCCATAATCCTGTTTCGATCAAGGAGCAGATATACCTGAACAAGGAACGAATGTCGCCCGCCTTTGGGAAGCGGGAATGCGGGGCAACAGTGCAGCGCGTCCTCCTCCGCGGACGGACGGATGCGCGCGCCCCGGCGAATGAATCGGAAACAGAGATGGTGAACCCGACGTGAAGTTCTTCTCCTAAATGTGGAGATTAGTAGCGTTCGAGACACTAGTAGATTGACGTGTCACCAGATCCAGATATCTGGTGCCTGGTCCCACCAAGAAAATAGCGGGCCTGTCTTGAAACTCACCGGATGTCGGTGTAGTAGAACATGGGGCACTCCATTCTACAACGTGTTGGCGAGGATCCTTCTTACAGATGTGGATAATGGAAGGACACTTGGGCACTGGTTTTCAATCCTTTTCCTCGCAGTGCTGATGAGTTGATCCCTTCGTTTTCCAGGAACCAGGTTGATGTTACAGAGACACGATCACCGCCTGCTCGCCTATGCGGGGGTAGGGGAAACATCGACACAGCCACCCCGCATGGCTCCGCTACTGCCACGACGGCCACTACATCACGGAATACGGGGCTCCCACATCCCATCTCCCCATCAGAGATCATCCAGATAAGGGTGATCAACAACCTTGTATGCAGGTACGAGGAGGAAGGGGTCATCCCAACTCGGGATATGGGCCACCTGGACCTGGAGGCATCCAGGCCCCGACGTCAACGCCACCCTAACAGGCCACACAGGGAGCCCTTTCTCCCCACCCCAACGTTCAATCGTTTCAGGAGCATGTCCCAGGAACGCCTCGACGACTCCTCGCCTTACGCTGATGAGGCAGGTGATGTATGGCTCATCCCAATCAGGGTCCCGAACCAAGGGCTCTAGGCAGGGGCTCCCATTCAGCCGTGTTAGCACCGCCGTCTGACTCTGCAGGAAGAGCAGGCAGGCCATGCCCCTACACCACCTACGCCAGCTCGTCTAACCCGACATCAGCACCGGGCCCGGGCTGGGGACGCTCACCCAGATGTGTCGACGTCAATAGCTACAGTGGCCCGAGACACCGCCGACGTGCATCATGGAATCCCTGCATACACTGAGTGGGGGCACTCCTTCACCCAACCAGGATCGAGACCCCAACCGCCCCACGAGTAGGCTGGGTTGACTCTCCGAGTTACAGGCCTGAGTGGTGATCGCCGCGAACTAACCCGCGATGATGTCACCCCGTACGGAGGCCCTCTCCGTACCACTACTCCACAGAGCGTGGGCCTTCCCCGCTCCGAAGCTCGTGATGGAGGTATGCCTCATGCTACCCCCATCCCGAAGGAAGACCTGCCCCGCGGCAGTGACGCTTGGCGCGGAAACCTTTCTCGCGCCCACTATACAGGGTATGGAGTCCATCCTCCAGCCCTCGACCACCGATCTGAAGGCACTGTCCATCCAGTCCTTCTCCAACGTGGGGGACCTCCCTACGTCCTCTCTTCTACCGGCGAAGGTCCTCGCCCCAGAAACTTGGGGAGTGAAGGTCAGCCTCGCTCCGCCCGCACCGTCCATGGAGGTCCTCCCCATGTACCCTTCGACATTTTCCCTGGTGCCCCTCGCACCCCGGCCACCTCGAGTGGGATCCCTCTCCGCCACAGTGCCAGCGTCGCCCCAAGACTACCTATTAAGGATCAAACCTGTCCCGAAGAGCCACCCCGGGGTAGAAGAGCGGGTCATTGCCACCAAAATAAGAGTCCTGGGAAGGCCCGAGTAGAGATCAAACCGGCTCGTTTCTCGGATTCTGAAGCGGAATGCGACCCAGCGATGGAAGCTTCTCCCCGCTCATCCGCATCGAAGACTGGGGCAGGAACCAGGCGCGTCAGCCTCATTCTCCCAGAATGTGAGGTCCACCGGATTCCCGCCTCCCTCTGCAGGTACATCCAGGAGGAAGAAATTGTGGAAATTATACAGGTCTCGACCGTTCAATCACCACCATTTTCACCAGAAGCGCCCTCTACCTCTACCAGAGATCACAGAGAGCTATGTTGGGGGCCAACGGCGGTAGAGCGAAAACATGACCTATCGCCGGCAGCCGTGACTCCTGTGTCGGAAGCTGTGGCTATTATCCCATCATATCGTGATATCGTGGCCAGGTCACCTCACTCTTCAAAGGATGGCCCGGAATTTGGTGGCCAGTCAGCTCGTTCGCCGTATTCTCCGCCGCCAAGTTTACTATCCCAGAGGTCCGCCTCGGTACCGCTGCCGGTCCTTCAGCCACCCCCGGTTGACGAGTGGGGCAATACATGGCCAAACCCCGAGTCCGAACCCAGGAGCTTCTGGAGCATTCTCGCAGCAGATTACTTCCCGGAGAAGTTCTGGCTGACGGCGGTGTTGAAATTTCGTGCACCAGAGTCCCTTACCCCTGAAGAAGTGGGGTTATTTTGTAAAACCCTATGGGAGACACACTTCCGCCTTCGTTACGAGCGGGTGGTGTACCCCAGAAGTCGAGAGCACTTTGAAGAAATCGGCGAGCAATGTCGCTTGATCGATTTGGCCGCACTCCTTATGGCCCAGCACCCTGGGTTGCCAGGCCGTCAGAGCACCCTTCAACAGAAATGTGTTCAAAGTTTCAACATACTCCGCAGAGTCATCAGGGAAGCTACCCCCCATGTCCATGTCCGTGGTTGGGGACACTATGCCACTCTCCTCTTCGACCCTATCCGACGGCAGCCCGATTCGCTATGCGAGATTGAGGACATTCCCTCGAGAGGGGTCGCGGTCCACATGGCTGACGTAGTGGACAAGGAATATGAGCTTGAATTTATTGATAGAGACTTACCCCCCGAGGGCATACCGCCACTGCTGGACCCATCAGGGAGGGTTACCCGTCAACAGAGGAACCTGCTAGGCCACCTTGTACCCACCGAGTCGCTGGTACTCGGTCGAAATACCTGCAAGGGTAAGGAGCACGTCGGAACTGTCAAGCACTCCGACCTGTCTGCCTCTGTGCAAAAAATGGACGAAGATCCCAAGAATTCCACGTTACGCCAGCATTTTGCTGAGCAGAAGAGGCTGGTTGACGAACTCTTGGTTGAGCACGCTGCAGATCGGCGACCTGACTATGGTAATCCCAGGCCAAGGCAGCAGGGGAAGGAACAATTTCCCCCGGTGAGATGCCTCCGGTCAACCCTGATCATGCTACTTCCGTAGACAGGGCAGAAGCCGGAACTTAGAGAAATAGGGCGCGATACGTCTTTCCAAACCCCCCTGAACGATGGGGCAATCTGAAGAATCCAGTCCGGGATCCCCTAGTCGCCCCACAAGTTGTTCCGCCAGTCGATCCACGAGCTGTCGAAGCCATCTACCGGGTTGAAGAACCTGGAAACACACTTGTGATTAGGGATCCCCGTCAAAACAGGGACCCCCACCCGGATGATCTTATAGCGGCACTCACAGCCCGCCTTGAAGCGTTGGAAATGTGGTAGGTGGCGGTCCCACCGGATGGCAAGGTGTATCCCGCATGGGTGGACGATATTCCTGTACCCCCAGGTTTTGGGAACCCCACTTTCTCGCCCTTCAATAGGACAGGGGACCCGCTACAGCACTTGGCTCATTTTTCTTCCAGGTGTGGCCCCATGTTGGGGACCCCGGCCTAGCAAGAAGCCGCCAAGCTCCGATGTTTCATATAGACATTGGAAGGTCCCGCATTCGTCTGGTACAGCCAGCTCCCTATCGGATCGGTTATTGGTTGGGTGGATCTCTGCAGGCAGTTCCTATACCAGTTCAACTCCACCACACAGAAGACCAACATTGCAGACCTCTTCAAGTGCAAGCAAAGGCCTGATGATCGAGTCGCATATTTCATCGCCTGGTGGAAGGGACTTACGTATTCCCTCGATATGCCATTGACTCAGGAGCAATTACTGACGATGTGTGTGGGTAAAATCAAAATGGAGCTGGTACCCTCCCTGATTACTCAGAACTACCATGGAGGGTTCAGAGAATTCTTAGATAAGGATCAGCGCCTTGAGGAGACTCCGCAACAGGCTAGTTAGGCACGTTCGTTTCACCCTATGATCCCAGCCAGGAGGACCGCCAGAGCTGAACCCACCGCGGTGGCCCAAATAGAAGCCCCTAGGCAGCTGGAATTACTACCAGTGGCACCATCCCCGCAACCCCACAGAGGTCCTCCACCTCAAGCACAGGCTCATGCCCAGCAGCGACCGCCTCAGAATCGACCGTTTCCCCCGCGCAATGCGCCACCTCCACCTAGGCGAGACAATTAGGCGCCGCCTCCTCGGCAGGCCCCTCTGGCCCCTCATTAGGGCCAGGCCCCCTATCCAGAAAGAAGACACCAGACTTATTCGTTCAACGAAAATCAGGTCCCTTACTACTTCTGAAGTGCTCTAGAGCAAGGGATTGTGCGCCTGCCCGAGTGCAGAAGGCCGGCAGAGGCGAATCTCACCGATCACCCCAACTACTGTCCTTATCAACGGATTCTGGGGCACACCCACAAGCAATTATATGTGTTTAAATATTGGCTTCAAGACCAGTTCAACAAAAACATAGTCAGGTTGGGCCCGACACCAACACAAGTGGCGGGTGTCTTTGCAGGGTCAGATATCGGTAGCGACAGTGAAGGCGAGTGGCAGTAGGTTCCCAGCCACGGATCCTGGAAATACAATGACTGGATGGCTCGAAAAACCGTTGTCCATGCCCATGGCATCATCCGGGCACGCCTGAAGTATCCGGAACCTTCAGAAGAAGTAGCTGGTACCTCTACATCATCTTCACAGTCGACCTCTTCCCAAAAGGGCAAGCAGCGATGACGCAAGAAGAAGTAACGCGCTCCGCTGGTGACGTCGTCATCCCACACTATTGGAGACTTTATGCCCCCTGAAATGGGGATTCCTCTCAGAATCTGCCTGGTGGTGGATGCCTCATCGAGCGACAGCCAGGGGTACGCTTTGGTTAACACCGTGGAGCTGGTAAATCCCTATATAACTCCCAACGAGGGGGAACGCCAGGCGAACCACCCCAACGTTTCCAGCCGACATCAACGTCAGCGGAACCGCAACCACGCTGGTCATCGAGGTACGTCAGTGGGCACTTTCAGCCAATCCGTGCACGCTACTGAGACCAGACGGCAGGCTCAGCGCAAAGCTCAGCACGCGAAACCCCATATAACGCCCTCAGCTCTACCTCCACCGCTGTTTGTGCTACTAGATCAGGGAGAGATGCCTCATTCGTATCATAGTCATTCTTGCCCGGCTATAGGCTAGTCTCCACCGTCCGATCCTAGTCCGGCGACTACTCTCCAGGCTTCAACTAGTAGGCAGTAGGATGTACCCAGTACTAGCCGACCGCCGGTTCAACCGGCAGGACCCACTATGCCTCCTACTGCCGAATGACCTCCTGTAGGCATAGGTTCGAGTTTGGCTCAAAAGTATGATGTCCTGAAGCACCTGGCCGGCATTCCGGCAAGGCTTTCTATCCTTGAGGCCCTTCGCCTGTCATCTGAAATGCGCGAGGCACTTGCCGAGGCCCTAAAGAGCCCCCTCTAGTTTGAGACGGAGGTAGCAGCTGCAGAATCCTTCCATGCCGAGACAATTGAGAACGCCGAATGTCAGGCAGTTATCTTGTTCTCCATTTAAGATGAGGACCCTACTATACAGGGGCATATTCGCCCACTGTACATCACTGGCCACTTCAATGGTGTGGAAGTCCGTCACTTCCTCGTTGACACGGGTTCCAGAATCAACCTAATTCCGACTCAGACATAGCGAAAGCTGGGTCTGTCTGAAGGTGATTTAACTCCCTCTAACCTCAGAATCTAGGGGTACAACAGGACCGACCAAACCCCAGTCGGCAAGATCTGCCTGAAGACTCAGTTCGGTGGCTTAATTGCCAGCACCGAGTTCATGGTCGTCTCTCAGGACACCGCCTACAATGCGTTGATGGGTAGGCCATGGCTCCATCTGCATGCATCGGTCCCTTCGTCATATCCCCAGTGCCTCAAATACTCACTCAATGGTTGAGTAGGCGTGCTCCAAGGATATGCGTCTCCTTTCGCCTCTTGTGAGGCCCGCTATCTGGATGCTGATTATTACAAGAGTAAGGATAATCAAATCCTAGTAAGTGAGGATGAACCCGCCCCAGTCACAAGTGATCCCTGGGAAAGCATGGATGATGCCTACATCCTCCTGATCCACCGATTGGAGGCCACGACCCCCGACATGGGGCAATGTTTTGTTGTTTTGGGTACACAAGGAATGCATGTTCTCGTGTCCAATTGACGACGGAAAATCACCTCGTACTCCTACATCAACCAGGCTCAGATGATCCCGGAACCTCCTACCCCTGTACGGTACTAGAATGTCAATATTATGATAACGGAGGTACGCCATACATGTCTCTTCCGTCGGTCTGGAATCAACCGACGCAGGCTGACACGTCACCACTACTTTGATATCATCAAATGTGGCCCCTTAGGCCGAAGGCAAGATGGGATAGGGTCGACTACCTTCATTGCAATGGTCTCAATGGCGAGTAAGTCTCCTGATATGATGACCACTGCTGCCCAAGCCGGCACCAGCTGCCCCTCAGGCTTTGATAGCCTAGAAGTATCTCCTGTCACGGGAAATCCCCCCACTGGTGGAGTGGAAGACCTGGAGGATGCTCCCCCCGCCTTTGAGGAAGGCGTCTTTACCACAGTTGATGAACTGGTACAGGTGAACGTTGGTAGCGAGGCAGATCTGAAACCCACATTGATCAGTGCAGCCATGTCCCCCGAGGAGCGGCAGCAGTACATAGACTTTCTCAAACAACACCGTGACGTGTTTTCCTAGAGTTACAACGAGATGCCAGAACTAGATCCCCAGGTAGTTGTTCACCGTCTGGGCCTCCCGGCAAACCATAGTGGGTTTAAGAAGCCTCCCAGGAAGATGCACCCTTCTCATGGTGCTATGGTTGAGGCCGAAGTTAACAAGCTTATCAAATCCAACTTTATTAAGGAAGTCCAGTACCCCAAGTGGCTTGCCAACATTGTGCCAGTCAGGAAGAAGAATGGGCATATCAGAGTCTGCATCAACTTCCGCGACCATAATCGCCACTGCCCAAAGGATGACTTCCCACTCCCGGTGACAGAGTTATTGATTGATTCCACGGCCAGGTTCCAAGCTCTCTCTTTCATGGATGGGTATTCCAGGTACAACCAGATCCGAATGGCCCCCGAGGACAAGGATTCCACTGCCTTCAGGGCTCCCCAAGGTACCTTTTTTTACCAGGTTATTCCATTCGGCATGAAAAATGTAGGTGCCACTTATCATAGGTCCATGCACCGTATATTCAAGCCGATTCTCGGGACGATGGTGGAATGCTACGTAGATGACCTAGTGGTCAAATCATGTCAGCGCTAGGACCATCTCAAAGACCTTGAGAAGGTGTTCGGTTTCCTCCGTTCCCATCACCTGAAGATGAACCCGTTGAATTGTGCCTTCGGGGTCACCTCTGGGAAGTTTCTGGGCTTTGTTGTTAGATACCGAGGCATTGAGATCGACCTAGAGAAGATCAAGGCCATCAAAAAAATTCCTCCCCCGAGCAACATTCGGGAACTTCGAGGCCTCCAAGGCCACTTATCCTATATACGCCGATTCATCGTGAATATGGCCGGCAAGTGTAAGCCCTTTTCCCGGCTCATGAAGAAGGGTGCCGCCTATGAATGGGATGAGTAGTGTCGGACCGCCTTTGAGGAAATCAAGAAGTATCTGATCCAACCTCCGGTTTTGATGCCACCCATCTCCGGAAAGCCGCTGGTCCTTTACGTGACCGCCCTGGAAAGATCCCTCGGTGCACTGCTCGCCCAGAAGAATAACGAGGGTAACAAGAATAGTCTCTACTATCTCAGCCGCATGCTTCTCGATACGGAGGTCAGATACTCCCCTATCGAAAAGAGCTTCCTTGCGCTCCTCTTCGCCGTACAGAAGTTGTGACATTACCTGCAGCACCATAAGGTATAATTGGTATCCTGGGTAGACCCAATGAAGTACATCCTGAACCGCCCCATGCTGACTGGCCGACTAGCTCGATGGGTGGTGATTCTCCAGCAGTTTGATACCAGGTTCGTACCTTAGAAGGCCATTAAGGGATAGGCATTGGAAGACTTTTTAGCTGCCCATCCAACCTCTGCGGATCAATCACTGGACCTGGATTTTCCTGAGGAGACGATCCTCTCAGTCGATCATGTCGTCCCGTGTTGGCAAATGCATTTCGACGGTGTCTCCCGGAGCCCCACCGGTAGGAGGATCAATGATCCTAAGATCAACAGAGTGGGCTTGGGTATTGTCTTCATTACCCTGGCGCAAGCCGTCTTGCCATACTCGTTCATGTTGTCAGAAGGCTGTACGAACAACGAGGTAGAGTACCAGGCTCTCATCACTGGCCTCGAGTTGGCCCTTGAGATCGACGTGCCCCATCTACATGTGAAAGGAGATTCCGAGCTGTTAATCAAACAAGTTAATAGTGACTACGTCGTTAGGAAGCCTGAGCTTGTATTGTTGCTAGAGTACACCCTCCGCCTAAGGGCCCAGTTCTCTTCTCGACCAGAGATTACCCATGTCCCACGGTCACAAAACGGTCAAGCAGATGCCTTGGCTGGCTTAGCCGTGTCGCTCGCAGAACCCGAGCAAGATGATTTGATCATACATGTGGCACACCGGAGATTCATTGCCCCCGTCACCCAAGAGGACAATGATGGCCTGCAGGTAAGTCATCTCACCACCGGACCCTCTACGTTAGGGGTCCCGGGTTCTTCAGACACAGTGGTTGAATCCACTCCCGACTGGAGGGCACCTTTTGTCGAGTATCTCCAAAATGTTCGCCTCCTGGACAACCGGGCCGAGCGCGAGCGAATCCGATGCCGCGTGCTGCAATTTACCCTCCAGAGTGGCCCCAGTCTTGAACAGATCATTTATAAGTGGAGCTTCGATGGCGTCCTCCTCCGTTGCATTCAAGGAGTAGATATTCCTCAAGTTATTCAAGAGGTTCACGCCGGTTCCTGTGGCGCCCATCAAGCTGGGCCGAAGTTGTCCTATCAAATCCGGAGGTTGGGGTACTTCTGGCCCTCTATGATCCACGATTGTATTGGGTATGCCAAGAGATGCCACGCATGCCAAGTTCACGCCAACTTCCTGCATCGGCCGCCGGAGCCCCTCCACCCCACCAAGTACTCTTGGCATTTGTGGTATGGGGACTTGATTTAGTGGGACCATATCCACCGACAACAGCTCGCCAGTGTAGGTTCATCCTGACTACTACAGATTTCTTCTCCAAGTGGGCAGAGGCAGTTCCACTCAAAGAGGTCAAGGCCTGTTCCATCGTTGACTTTGTGAGCTCCAATATTATCCACCAGTTTGGGGTCCCTCACACTTTCCTCACCGATAACGACACCAACTTCCGAGTGGCTGAACTGAAGAAATTGTACGCCAAGTATGGCATCTGTTCGAACCATACCTCCCGCTACCACGCGTAGGCAAACAGAAAGATCGAGGCGTTCAACAAAACCCTCTCTAACATTCTACAGAAGACGGTTGGTCAGAACAAGAAAAGTTGGTCGGACAAGCTCCCCAACGCCCTCTGGGATTATCGGACGATGACTCACAACTCTACCCAGGTGACCCCATATTCCCTGGTGTATGGATCTGAGGCCATCCTACCCATTGAGATCCAGCTGCCATCGTTACGCACTGTAGTCTATGATCACCAGACATCAGATGAGGTAGCTGAAATTCGTCTAGCTGAATTAGATGCACTGGACGAGAACCGGCTTCGTGCCCTGCACAATCTGGAAAGGCATCAGGATAAGATAGAGAGGGCCTTCAACAAGAAGGTTTTCCTCCGTTCTTTTCTACAGGGCGACCTAGTACTGGCCCTTCGAGCACCAATGATCCCCAGTAGGAAACCGCCCAAGCTAGAAACCAAATGGGAAGGGCCTTATATCATCCATAAGGTTTACCCCAACGGGGCGTACTCCTTGGTGACCATGGATGGTGAGCGTGTAACTCCTCCCACCAATGCCAGGTTCCTCAAGAGGTACTTCGCATGATCCCAGAGGGTCCTGCATGACCTTAAACTGCATATTTATCCGGCAAGACGATAAACTACAAAATGGTCCGATCTCTATGACCTTAAACTAAGATCTCCCCCCGTCCTTACTATAAGACGTTAAACTGAAAGCTAGTCATACTTCCTGACCGAGGCTCAGCCTCAGGCCCCTTGGTCTCCTCGGGCCCCCAGCCCCCGTACTTACTGTAAGACGTTAAACTGCAAGCCAGTCAGGCCTTCCTGAACGAGGCTCAGCCTCAGGCCCCTTGGCCTCCTCGGGCCCCTAGCCCTCGTCCTTACTGTAAGACATTAAACTGCAAACCAGTCAGGCCTTCCTGACCGAGGATCAGCCTCAGGCCCATTGGCCTCCTCGGGCCCCCTGCCCCCATCCTTACTATAAGACGTTAAACTGCAAGCCAGTCAGGCCTTCCTGACCGAGGCTCAGCCTCAGGCCCCTCGGCCTCCTCGGGCCCCCAGCCCCCGTCCTTACTGTAAGACGTTAAACTGCAAGCCAGTCAGGCCTTCCTGACCGAGGCTCAGCCTCTAGCCCCTTGGCCTCCTCGAGCCCCCAGCCCCCGTCCTTACTATAAGACGTTAAACTGCAAGCCAGTCAGACCTTCCTGACCGAGGCCCAGCCTCTGGCCCCTTGGCCTGCGTCGACTCTGGCTCTCTAATGGGATTGTACAGTGTGGTGTGGGATAACATCCCCATCCATGTCGGGTTACTCTCCGCACCATACATATACCCAGTTGAGACACATTTCTCGTCCAGAACAACGCTAAACCGCGCCTCAAGAAATACGTGTGGCTTGATTCCCATCTTAATGGGATACATAGGAACGCTCGGACGCCTCGTCTTGAGCCCAGCCCCAAGCTTTTCTCTTCCACTATCCCCCCTGGGAATAGTTTCCTTGGAGGATCCTTGTGTAGCGAGGAGTAGGCTTTCTTAGCCCCGCTCATACAACCCCTCTCATACAAAGGATTGTAAGGGTTTCACCATGTTCCCACTCCTGTTCTTCTATCCTCCCACGTCCTCACCACATGACGCTAAACTGCAAGGCCTTCAAAAACTATGTATGTCTTGATTCCCATCCCAATGGGATACGTAGGAACGCCTAGGCATTTCAACTGTTGGCCCAGCCCAAAAGTCAAAATCTTCCCCTCGGGTCAAGATATATGGAAGGGTGTACACTTTTTCCCCAACTCAAATAGAGCAAGCCTCGACCCGGCTGCACATCCCCCCTAGAGATGTTTGCCTCTTTCATGGATGGATACAGCTATGATTTACCCACTCCTTGACTGGGATTCCATCATTTTTGCACACCCGGAGGGACCCCCAAGAACGGCCTAGATACTACGCCCAAGGGCTCTCCTACCAATACGGGCCAACGCCCCCGAGGGTTTTCAAGCAACAAGCCGATACAAGTCTGGCGTTGCGAATTTGGTCAGTGGTCGACGCTCATTTGTTGCTCTCATATCAAGTCACTATAGGAACGTTGTGTTTCGAACATGGTCAATAGTGTCCTGGATCTTCGGGTCCACCCCAAGATGTCCCAAACATCGAGTGCAGTGATTCGTTCTCCCCATCCTGAAGTGACAAACTTCCCTCCAGGTGGTGCTAGCGGTCGGGCCCACGGCCCCGATTCCCCTCTAAGGAATGTACGGTGTAGTGTAGGATTACGTCCTCATTCACGTTAGGTTAGATGACATTCCGTACACACCCCCGGATTAGATACAATTATCTCTTTCCCCGTCCTCATGTAAGACGTTAAACTGAAAACCAGTCAGGCCTTCCTAACTGATGCCTGACCTTAGGCCCCTTGGCCTTCTTGGGCCCCTCCACCCAACCTCTTACCCGGGGTGTATAGTGTGGTGTGGGACTATGTCCTCATTCACGTCGGGATCAGGTACCATGTCGTACGCCTTCCCTTATGAGGCCCATCCTCAGGCCCCTTGGCCTCCTCGGGTCCCCGACCCTCGTACTCACTGCAAGACGTTAAACTGCAAGCAGGTCAGGCCTTCCTGACCAATGCCTAACCATCAGGCCCCTTGGCCTTTTCGGGCCCCGGCCCAGGCCCTCTCTTATAGGAGTGTATGGTATGGTGTGAGATTATTTACCCATTCATGTCAGTTTATTCTCTGTACCGCACACCTCCCTTGTTTGGGGGTATATTACTACCCTCCTCGTCCCATATGATGTTAAACTACATCTAGAGAACTACGTGTGGCTTGATTCCCATCCTCATGGGATATGTAGGACCACCTGAATATCTAGGATTCGGGTTCAGCCCCATCTCTCGGGAATCTTCATCCCACTTTGGCCCCTTGGTCTACCCTTCCTCCATGAGAGGATTATATGGTGTGGTGTGGTATTATGTCCTCATTGACGTCAGTCTCATAAGGAACACACCATGTACCTCTCCCTCGTGAGCTGTTTCGTCGACCCTTTTTGACGGTTCACCAATGTGCCTAAGGGGACTCTGGTCTATTACCTGGAATTCCAAACTTTACTCGGACACGTCCGCACCCGCCTTCCAGGCATTGTGTATCCCTGCATCAGGGCTTCCATCATCTTTCACACCCGGAGGGACCCCCAAGAATGGCCTGGATACTACGCCCAAGGGCTCTCCTACCGTTACGGGTCAACGCCCCCGAGGGTTTCAGACAACAAATCGATAAAATCCCGCATTGCGAATATGGTCAGCGGTCGATGCTCGTTTGTTGTTCCCTCCTCAGGCTAACGCGATATGGGCACTGCTTTTCCACCATGGTTAATAGTTTTCCTCTATCGCCACACCAACCATTAATCCCAAAATGTCGGGTACACGATTCACACCCTTCATCACATCATCGTGTCCAAGTAGAGTCTCGGAACTCTTGGTACTTTTCCTCCGTGCACGTATGCACGTTGGGGAAACAAGTCGCGTCAAAGGTGTCCTTCGGGGCTCTATACCAACTCCCCTTTGATGGGCACCCCAAGTATTGCAATGAGGATTCCCCCCCCCCCTTGTTTCCCACACCGAGTTTAACTCACGTGGGCTAAGGGGTCGGGTTGACGTCTACGCTTACTCGGGAAGTTGTCACCATCCTTGGTCCGAGATCTATGACCATAATCTAAGATCCTCTCTGAACTACGTTCAGCTTGATTCCTATCCTAATGGGATACGTAGGAATGCCCAGACCCCCTGTATTTGGGTCCAGCTTGAGTTCAGCTAATTCGCCTCTCTGGTCCTGCCATCGGGACCCCGACTACGGGACTGCGTGGCGTAGTGCGGGATTATATCCCCATTCACGTCGGGTTTGCAATAGCTACACCACGTGCACCCCCGTTCTAAGAGTTAGCCCTCTTATTCCTTGTCCCGCATGACATTAAAAGGCACCCTTCAGAACTACGTGTGGCTTGATTCCCATCCTCATGGGATACGTAGGACC
Source organism: Viscum album (assembly GCA_963277665.1). Classification (NCBI taxonomy): domain Eukaryota; kingdom Viridiplantae; phylum Streptophyta; class Magnoliopsida; order Santalales; family Viscaceae; genus Viscum; species Viscum album. The sequence continues at coordinate 937,783,327 of OY728123.1, read as the reverse complement.
ACCTGAATGTCCAGACTTCGGGCCCAGCCCCACCTCTTAGAGATCTTATGATCTCCCAGTCACCTAGGCCACTTGGCCTATCCCTCTCCAGGAGGGGGATATGTAGGTATGATACAGGGTTTTGGGAACCATGCCCCCTTCTCTCGGGAACCCGCCATCTCTTGGTTACCCTCAAGTTGAGTCTCTTGACCCCTTGCAGTGGTTAACCCATGTGTTAAGAGTACTCTAATCTAGGACCAAGAGTGTCAGATTCAACTTGATCAAGTTCCTTCCACTTTTCAAGCTTCATGTTCCCCTCCTTTCGGGCTTCCATTACCTTTCACACCTGGAGGGACCCCCAATAATGGCCTAGATACTACGCCCAAGGGATCTCCTACCATTACGGGCCAATGTCCCCAAGGGTTTTGAACAAAAAATCGATAAAATCCCGCATTGCGAATACAGACAGCGGTCGATGCTCATTTGTTTGTCCCCATTTCAGGCTAACGCGACCGGATGCTGTGTTGCGAACATGGTCAACAGTAATCCTCTGTCGTCACGCCAGCCCCTTCAGTCCTCGAATGTTGGTTGCATGATTGACATCATTTTCCACCCCATTATGTCCAGGTGGAATCTCAACACTTTTGGCGCTATCCCTCAGTGCACCTTTGCATGTCAGGGGGACAAAGCTGCAATACAGCATCCTTCAGGGCTCTCATGGTCCGAGCTCTAAGACCATAAACTAAGATCCATCTGGAACTACTTTCAGCTAGATTCTAATTCTGATGGGATACATAGGACCACTCAGACACCTTGTATTTGGGTCCAGCTCATTTAGGGAGCTAGTCTCTCCCCCTGTTTCACCTCTTACCTCTATATAGGCCCCTTGGCCTCATGTCTCTCTCTCCGAGTGGCATACAATGTGATGTGGGATCATGTCTCCATCAATTTTGTTTTATAACACTGCGCACATTCCCCGCCTAGCATCACCTCTGCTACGTCTGCGCTGCATGATGATAAAATGCACGCTTGGTCCTATCACATGACCCTAAACTGTGACATTATCGTCCTGGCCGCACGACGAAAAATGGCACTGCATTGTGATGACCTCGTTATAGAGTACATCACGTTGGGTATTGGTCACATGCCATGCCATTTGTCAACGCCTATCATAGCTTGATTCTTGTGACGACACCACGGTCTACTACTCTAGGCCTGTCGCTTCACAAAAACAAAACCACTCACCTTAAAGGACAAACAAGATTTATCAAATTCTGCTTCTTTTAGTGCAAGGGCCACGCCCTCACTCCCCTTTTTCCCTGGATTTGGTACCTTACCATGTCACATTTAAGAACTACGTACGGCTTGATTCTCATCCTTATTAGATACGTAGGAGCGCCCGTGCTCTTCCCCGTGGGCCCATCCTAACCTTTGTGTTCGGTCCTTCAACTCAAGAATTTCCCCAGAGAACGCATGGTAAGTTGGGCTTAGGTCCTCATTCACATCGGGCTTTGTTGCCATGTGTCCCCTGCACCCTTTACCCATTTATGGTCTAAGATCCATCAAGTACTACGTACGGATTGATTCTCATCCTTATGAGATACATAGCAGTGCCCGAGCACTTCCCCGCGGGCCCAGCCTAACTTTCTCTTTCGGTCCCTTGACTAAAAACCTCTCCCAAGGAGGTCATGCGGTGTGATATGGGATTGTGTCCTCATTCGCGTCGGGTTGTTCACTGCACCGCACACACCCCCTATTCCCATTCATGCCAGGTGTTTGAGTTACTCCACCATGTGCCTCTTATGTTTCCTCCCTCTATCTAATACGTCTCATTGTCGTACTCATATGTGTTTTGACAAATCCCAAAGTGTGGAATTTTCATTAGGACATTCCCTTCGTCCCATGACCAAGCTTCGTGAGATCTCTATTTGGATCCTCATCCTCTTCCACATCCAAAAGGACCCTCAGATGACATGGATACTAGGCTTAAGGGCGATCCATGAATTCTGGACCTAAGGGCCCTCCAATCGTTTCGGGCCAACGTCCCTACAGATCTCTGACAACATTTGTGACATGGTCCCGTGTTTTGAACATGGTCAGCGGTCGACCCTCATTTGTCTATCCCCATTATAGGCTAACACGATATGGATGCTGGGTTTCCGCCACGGTCAATAGTTATCCTCCATCGTCACACCACCATCATCATGATCTGAATCTCGAGCGCCATGATTCACACATTTCCACTTCCTCATGTTCAAGTGGAATTCCATCATACTCGGCTCTTTCTCTTCGTGCATCTAGGTGCACTACATGATCGTGTTAGTGTCATTGGGCCGGTATTCACCGAGCGTCCCTTTGCCCTAACCTGCCCCTTTTTAGTGTCGGGAAAGTCCCACCACTACTTCTTGTTTCCCACACCGAGCATGACTCACGTGGGCTTAGTAGTTTTGGCGGGATGTGTACCAACACGGCGAGGCTTCTCATCGTCCCGCATGACGTTAAACAATGCTTCCAGAACTACGTATGTCTTGATTAACATCCTCATGGGATACGTAGAGACACTCTGGTATTTTGCCTAGGGTCCAGCCCATAGAAATAATTAATCCCATCCTTCCCCTTTCCGGCCCCCTGGTCGGACCCCTCGCTAGAGAGGCCCTGTCCCAAATAAGGAAGGATCCATGACCAAGACAACACACCCATCTGGCGTACTCCCACCATGGTGGTGTAACTACCTAAGTGTTGGATTCTGTTCGAACAAACCATCACTCCATATTCCACGCTTTGCATGCCCCTTATTCGGACCTTCATCCCCTTTCATGTCTGACAGGACCCCCTAACATCCTGGTCTCATGCCGCATCGGCTCACCTACCGTCCTGGGCCAATGTTCAGGAAGACTAGTCATGTTTGGAAGGACCCCCTAACAGTATGGATGTTTGACCTATGGTCCGCCAACTGTCCTGGATCAATGTCCCGAAAGATTGACCGACAATATTTGTGACATGGTCCCGTGTTTCGAACATGGTCAATGGTTGACCCTCATTTTTGCCCCCATTACAGGATAACACAGTAAGGATACTGCTTCTCCTCCATGGTTAACGGTTTTCCCTTATTGTCACACCATCCCCACAACGCTCCGAATCTTGGGCATCGTAATTCAGGCTTCTTGTTTCCGTCTATTCGGACTGATTCCAATGCCCCTGGTGTTGCACCATTCGTACATGAGGGCACGCTGAAGAAACTATAATTCGGTTGTTAAGAAAAGTTCCTTCTTCGGTCAAGCCTCTCCCATCTTTCGGAAATCCGGACTGGTAATCCAAATTTCGGATGCCCGGAGCATGGTCTCCACTCTTATGTTAGGTGGGATGAGAAGGCAACTATCTCATGTTTCTCACATCGTGATCGACCCACGTGGGCTTGGGGAATTATCACCGAACGTCCCGAAAACATTGTTGGGATGTAACGAGGTGATTCAAACAGTGGAAATCATGCGTGCTACGACATTCAAAACAAAGAAGGAAGAAATTGAAGTGCGAAAGTACCAATAAAAGGGTTTTGGTTTGTTACAATACCTGGGGGTCGACTCCCCCCACGGACGGGTTGACCCCATCAAAAGAGCGTTGCAGCTCCGCCACCCGTTGGCTTGTGGCGTCCAAGGCTTGCTGCCGCCGACTCAGCTCCCACTCCTCCTCAGTAGCGGTGGGGTGCAGTTCGTCAACCTTGGCTCTAGCCCACTCTACCTTATCCTGAATGGCAGCCATCTTTCCAGAAGCCTGCCTCATAAGCTACTCTGCCTCCGCCAGCTGGGCCTTCAACCGGGAGATCTGCTCAGATTGCGCATTAAGAGAGGCTGAGTGCTCATTCTCCTGGGTCTGCAGCTGTTGGACCTCGCTTTCAGCCTCCCGGAGCTTCGTGATGCTTGTCGCCTTCCTCTACTGCCATCCCACGCTGAGCCCACGATCATGCTCCCGGATCTTATCAGCCATAAGATCGCGGATGAGCGCGTGAGGAATTTGGGCATCCACTCCCCCAGCCCACAGTTTGCGCAGCCGTGAGCGAAGACTGTCCATTTCCCCCAGCCACAACGCTTGGGGGGTGTCCTTGATGAAGCGTGTGATCATCTTACATGATCGGTGGCGGACTATGCTGTTGTCTTCCTCATCGGAGGCCGTTTCATCCCAGTCTGCGTGATTGGAAGGCTCGTACGCAGGATACACCTACAGAAAATCCTCGGCCGGGTCTGTGTCTGGCGTCGAATCTGGCGTGACATCTGGCATCGAATCCGGAGCGACATCTGACGCCGAAGCAGGCGTGACAGGACTAGGACCAGCTGACCGATCCTCTTCATCAGAGTCCACCTCGATGACCTCAGGCACGACCCTGCTGGTGGTCCCACCAGTGATGATGTGTGTTGCAGCTTGGGGAGATGGGGGGACTATCACCACCATCACCGGCATGCCCCTTGGAGGGACGCCACCAGACATCCCGACTAGTCTTGCCACAACATTCCACGCCAGTCAAAGAACTGTATGACAGAGAGGGACATAAATGTTAGTTGGCATAGTCTATATATGACGACAAGGAAGCCGACATAGGAAACTTACGGAGATCAACCTCCAGGTGCTACTCTTGAGCCGGTACTGACGGGACCCTGAGGCGAGGCCCTCCGTATACTATTGGAAGGTCTAGAGATTCCGGAGGAGCCACCTCGGGTGCTCTGATCCCACTGGACACGGAACTGGAAACAGCCATAGGCGCAGGTTCTGAAGGTCCTGCATCATCACCCGTCGAGGGGCGAGAACGAGGCCTGCGAACAAGTTCCTCCTTCATGGGTCAAACGTCGGTGAGAAGTTCATAATGACCCAAGAACGGACCATGAGGAATGAAGCTCGGAATGCTACCTCGAGATCCTCTGCGAAATCATCGGAATATGAGCCTTGATCTCCAACCTCTCCCTCCTCCAACGGGCTCCCTCCTCCAGCTTCGTCCTCCCGAGAGGAATCCTGTGACTCTTCCTGTAGGGGGAAGCTCTCCCTCAGATCGGCAGATGACAACTATGGGGGGACCGTTCGATTCAGCAGTACCCTCACCCGGTCTGTCATTGGGCGAGGGACACCACTGGAGTGAGCGTAATCCTCCAACTCGTCCAAGTATTGCTCTGCCTCCACCGGAGATGCCATGAAACCAGCCCGGACTGGGCTGATGCCCGGTAATTCCATCTCGAGGTGATTCAGGTGGGCCCATATCTCGGGTGGGCAGAGGAATTGCCGGTTGGCATCCCAAATGTCCCAGGCTTCCGGGAAGACGGCATCCTCTTCCATGTCGATATGACGCAGCCGCTTCCCTGGAGCCTGAGTGGATATCCTACGAAATCCCCTCGGTGGTCGTCCCTCTAGATGGACCTACTCTTCCAGAATCACCGGATATGCCGCTGCTGCCACACCCTCGGCCGGTACGGGTCTCGCTGTCATGGAAGCCCCGCCACCGCGTGAGGCCCTAGCTGCCCTCCAACCCCGACCTCGAGATAGAGGAGTCCCACCGTTTCCAACCCGAACAGTTGGCTACTTCATCATCTCCCCGGGGTAAGCAGCTTCCCATATAATGGCATACTCCCTCACCAATCCGAAAGCGGCAGTGGATGGAGGCAATGCAATTCGCATCTTCCCATCTTCCCGTGTGAACATGAGCCACAGCTGCCTCATCACACACGGGTGATCCTCGTGACGCACCTCCCAGTAGACCTGCGGGGTCAGCCGCTGGAGGCATCAGAACTGCCTCGCAAACCGATGCGGGGTGTACGGTTCGCAGAGTTGCTCAAGATCTACTCGTGCCGCCAAAACTCCACCTCGAAAGCCCAGGAGGTAAGCCCGATGTTCTTCCGTTCCCCGCCCGTCGTCAGTAAGTATCCCCATCGGCAATGGGAAGGGGTGGAAATTAAACTCATCCTCCCTCCACACCCGATTCAGCACCATCGGCACAGTTAGTTTGAACGGGAAGCTCCCGATCGCATTCAGGATGGAGGGGCGGAAGTTTGATCCCGGCGGCGAAATAGGGTTTGGATACTCATAGATCCCCCTGATGTGTGCCGCAATCCACCCATATAGGAGGTGGAAGGGCCCGCATATCCTTTACGGATTCTTTCCCTCGCTAATGTGTCGCAGCATTCTATACAGTTTGGCGAGCATTAGAATCCCCAGATTGACCATCTGCCCCATGTCCAACATGGAAGCCATAATAAACGAGTTGGGCCGCACCCCCATGCTTGTATCCCTCACCGGTAGGATCCAACCGCAGATGAGAGCCGTGATGAACGCCGCCATCCTGAATATCGGCTATTGTTCAGTGTTGACACTCAAACCCCACGTCTTCCATTGGCTTTCCTCCAAGACCCGCTAATACAAGTGCTCCTTACCCTTTTGGGACGCCCTCAGACAAGTTCGAGGCCTCAGAGGGAACTCTCGATTCTCTGGGAAATTCAGGAAGCACGTGAACCACTTCATAAAATGGACATCCCTCACTGGCTCCTTGTCCTCTCTAGGGACGAGTGTCATCAGCACTGACGCTAGTCGCGACATTTGCTCTGTATCCTCCCACGCGCTCATGACGAGGAGGAACTCATCATACATGGCCCCCAAGATCGGAACCCCAGAAATCTGGTGGACACCCCACAGGCTTATGCCCACCTCCCCGTGATGCAGGTGAAAGGTATTGGTCCTAGATGACCATCTGCTCAGTAATTCCGGCAACAGTTGTTTCAGTTGGTAAATGTGGAATTGGGAGGCCCATGCCGCCTCATATAACCCCACTCTCCTCAGCTCGGCCCCAAACTCCTCGCATGATGCACCTACCCAGTAGACCCAGGCCCAGTCATCAGTAAAGATGCCGCCCTGGCGTAGGTCCCACTCATCAGACCATCTTTTCTTCGAATCCTGCAAAGCCGCCTTCAGCATGGTATGGTAGAGAGGAGGGGACATCTCCTGTTGTAGTGGATTCCCGTCAATGTTGTTCACGTGGTTATAGAGACAGTCAGCGGTAACGGGTGTGAAGTCCTCCTGCGCATGACCATCGGCCACCCTGAACCATTGGTGCTGACATGGCGTGCTCCTAAACCAGCAAACTGGTTCGTCCCTACTCGCCTCAGGGATGAAGGCATCATCCCTCAACCCTAAGCCATACAATGGCAGCTTCTTACACTACGGATAATTCTTCTGACCCTCCGATGGCAGATCTGTCAGAGAAGCGTGGTCCGAGTTGCTTCCGACCATCTCCCCAAGGCCTGGACAGTTGTCCATCTCATCCCGATGGGCGGCATCTGCAAGCACCCCCAATACAGCTTCTCGATGGTCCATTTCAGTTCTGGCACTCAGAAAAGAATTTTTTCAGAACGGATCACGAAGCTGGATCGCGAAGCCGGCTCGTGAAGGTCGGTCGTGAGACCAAGCTGCGGAGTCTGACCTAGGTCGACAAGTAGGAGTTCGCTTGGCGCGGTCGCGGAGTCAGAGACCCGTGGTTCTCCACGAACCTCGATTCACGGAGAGCAGGCGCGGAGAACGCAGAGCTTCGTGAAATCGAGAGCACAAAAAGAAAAGGAAATTGTGTGAAGACAAAAAGAGGTCTACCCCCCTATTTATAGGCAGCAACCCCGGAGCATCGCGGCGCGCCTCACCCGCGCATAGAATCGCGGCGCGTCTTGATCCGTGGCCCTGGTCAGCACCGCGGGCCCTCTTCGCAAAGTCGCATCGTGAACCACCGACAATTTTGGCAATTTTCCCTCAGACTTTGGCCCTTCACCCTCCACGGCTCCAAGTTTGAGGGGGGGCATTTGTTGGCGCCAAAATTTTGCATGAAAGGATGGGACGAAAAAGATGTCTGGCACGCTACCTCGCAAAGCACTGACGCGAAGCACCCCGAGAAGCGCGGTCTCGCGAAGCTCCCGAGGCGGTACCTCTCCGCGAATGAATTTGACGTTCGCGACCCCACCGCGAAGCTCCAGAGGCGGTACCTCTCTGCGAACTAATTTTACATTCGCGAGCCCGCCGCGAAGCTTCAGAGGCAGTACCTCTCCGCGAACGAATTTGAAGTTCGTGAGCCCACCGCAAAGCTCCCGAGGCGGTACCTCTCTGCGAACGAATTTGATGTTTGTGAGCCCGCCGTGAAGCTCCAGAGGCGGTACCTCTACGCGATCGAATTTGACGTCCGCGAGCCCATCGCGAAGCTCCGAAGGCGGTACCTCTCTGCGATCGAATTTGACTTTCGCGAGCGCACCGCGAAGCACCTGAGGCGGCGCGAGAGTTCTGATTCATGGCACCCCTTGCCTATAAATACTGGGATCCCTCTAAGTCCTGAGGACGAACAATCCGACCTTTCGGCTTCTCCTCTCCTGAATCGCGAAGCAACCTTTGCCCCCGAGAATCATGAGCTCTGCAAGGTACTTCTACTTCATGTGTCACCTTGGCTTTGTCTCGTTTTGATCCCCTCTTCCATGAGGGATGCCCTTCGCAAAGCTCAAGGGAATTCGCGAAGGAGGGGGGTTCCCAAGGGAACCCGAGAAGCCACTGAGTGTTTATGATTCGCGAAACACCCAACATTTACTAGTGATCCCTATGCTAAGGCAGGATCGCTACACATCGCGAACCACACTGCTTCGCAGCACCCTGCTTTGTAAGGAACCTCTTCTTCGCGAGGCAATGCTCCGCAAATACTGTTCTAATTCACGAAGCACCCTCCACTCAGAACTATTCCCCATGCTAAGGCCAAGTCACTCCACTTCGGGAAGCACACTCCTTTTATTGGCAATTCTTCTTCTCGTGCGACCCTCCAGGTATGCACGATGTGATTTCAAAGTCCCACGGACAATACTACTTGTAGCATTGCTTCGCCTAATGCTTCTTCGCATAGGCACGCTAACAGCTATTTCTTCTTCGTATAGCCACGCTAACGTAGACCCCTTGATGGTTCTCTCTACAACCCCCCTTGACCACGACCTTACTGGTACCTTCCCTCCCCCATGGAGCAAAGGGTACTAGTTATGTAGATCCTAGGGGTGTGGAGTGAACCCACTTCATCCGAGCTGCAGGACATTAAACTGCCAAGCACCACATCCTCAACACATGACGTTAAACTGTGACCCGACCTCGTGCCTCACATGAAGGGTCCCCACAGCTCGAACATTTTTTACGCCACTCATCTCCACGGGAGTGGAATCACCCCTCCACAAGGGATGATATCCTCCTTATTGGAGTGGCGTATGTTCTCAGGAGAAGGGCGGACCTAGTTCCCCAACGGATGGCTGCACCCCTACATCTCCGTACTTCCCCAATACCAAGGTCAGTGGTGGGCGTGATATGGAATGAGGCACCTCCCATAATTGTTCCCAAATCCCTCTTTCGCTGTGCTTTGCCGCACTTCGGGCCTCCATCTTGGAGTAAGTCCTAGCACTAATGGGCCGCCTAACGTGTAAGCCCCTCTTCGCTTCTCACGGATGCACCCTTCGCGGCATGATCGTCAGGTCCTTGCTGTCTCTTGTTTCTCACACCGAGCATGACTCACGTGGGCTTAGAGTTGGCATTGGCCATGACAATACCTCATCCAGCATGACGTTAAACTGCATGCCCTCGTCCAGCATGATGTTAAACTGTATTCCCTTGTCCTGCATGACATTAAACTAAACACCCATTTGAACTACGAGGTCTTTGATCGATGTCAAGGCATGGTACGTAGGAAGCCTACATGAGGTTCAATCCCACCCGTCATCCAATTCACGCCGAGTTCTACCTTCGTCCAGCATGACGTTAAACTGCATTCCAGTCCGACGCCAAGCCGTTGTCACCACCTGAACTGCGAGGACTTTGATCCATGTCAAGGGATGGTATGTAGGAATCCTCTCTGAGGTTCAAGCCCACCCCCCTTTGGACCAAGTTCCCTTCTTCACATCGGTCCGCCGAAACCCACCACAAGTGGACCCCTAGGTTCACCTTCACGTCGGTTCACCGACGAAGCCCATCCAAACTACGGGGACTTTGATCCATGTCAAGGCATGGTACATAGGAAGCCTCCACGAGGTTCAAGCCCACCACCCATCATTTATTCACATCAGGGTTCACTCTCGTCTATCATGACGTTAAACTATATTCCAGTCCGACGGCAAGCCGTTGTGACCAATCCGAACTATGAGGACTTTGATCCATTTCAAGGCATGGTACGTAGGAAGCCTTCACGAGGTTCAAGCCCACCACTAGTGGACCCTTGGGTCTACTTCCACGTCGGTTCACCGATGAAACCCTGTGAACTACGAGGTCTTTGATCCTTTTCACAGCATGGTATGTAGGAAGCCTCCCCGAGGTTCAAGCCCATCTCTCATTGGACCAAGGTCCACCTTCGCGTCGGTTCGCTGACGAATTCCATCATTTGAACTACGAGATCTTTGATCCATGTCAAGGAATGGTACGTAGGAAGCCTTCAAGAGGTTCAATCCCACCACCCATCGGACCAAGGTCCACCTTCACGTCGGTTCGCCGACGAAGCCCCTCTGAACTACGTGGTCTTTGATCCATGTCACGACATGGTACGTAGGAAGCCTCCACGTGGTCCAATCCCACCACCACTAGGACCCCCCTGGTCCTCCTCATTCAGGTCAGCCTTCCGATGTCCAACCTGAACTACGTGGTCTTTGATCCATGTCACGACATGGTACGTAGGAAGCCTCTCAGAGGTTCAAGCCCACCACCTGTTGGTCACTCCGAATTTCTTCACGTCGGTTCATCAACACCCAGGCAGCCTAGTGTATAAGCCCCACACCATTTGGACCAAGGTCCGCCTTCGTGTCGGTTCACTGACGCATCGGACCAAGGCCCACCTTCTCATTGGTTCGCTGATGACATCCATCGGACCAAGGTCCACCTTCATGTCGGTTCACCGGCACCATCCCAAACTAAGTGGACTTTGATTCCCTGCCACGGGGATATGTAGGAGGTCTCTTCGAGGCTCAAGCCCAACTTCACTGTCGCCCTTGCGATGGTCCCTTTCCACTACCCCCTCCACTTCATTCGTCCATCCATCATCCACCCTGATTCTCGCCCGGACCGTCATATCCCGGTGAGACCATGTCGGTCTGCTCCTCTTCACAGCCGTCCATGGGCTGGTTCGAGTATCGGCACCCCTTTAAGGGAAATACCTCAATCTGATCCATTCTAGCTAATGCTCTAATCGGGCCGATCCGTCTCCGCTGGATGTTAAACTCGCGGCATACCCTGTGTTAAACACAAGAAGCTGAGGAAAACCTCCGATATGTGTCTATGGAATATAATTCCTCGCACTCGATGTGGGATGCCTCGTCCTTCCACACCCTCGAGATGCCCTATGACTGGGATAATAGATAGACATGCTGGTTCCCCAGCATCCAGACACACTACTGATGCCTCAACGTGACTACTCCCCCGACTGAAGGTTGCAGACCTGACTGGACCCTTTGGAATGTCCCGATAGAAGCAGTGTAATTAACCGGCATCCATGGAAACATGGCACTGGGAAGAGTTTCACGAAAAACGTATTAAATCTATGAGGGAGACCCAGACTAGGTGACGAGTTCTGAGGAGGAATCCGCAGAAGGAGTAACCAACATCCCATCATCCCGTTTCGATCAAGGAGAAGATGTACCTGAACAAGGAATGAATGCCGCCCGCCTTTGGAAAGCGGGAATGTGGGGCAACAGTGCAGCGCGTCCTCCTCCGCGGACGAACGGATGCGCGCGCCCCGACGAAAGCGTCGGAAACAGGTACATTTTTTGATTCCATATGTTTTCCCTTATTATCCCCAATGTTTGGAGTTGATTCAAGTTAATGTAAGGGGTTTTGATATTTGAAAATAACATGGAAGATTAAATGAATTTTTTTGGAAACATCCTACCAAAATAGGTGGTTGTTGGGCAAAAATCCCTCAAGGTAACATTGAAGTATTTTTGGGTTGATTGTGTTTTGTGACAAAGCAGGTTTATATAGATAATTGTTGAGTTCCCGAGAATTTGTTGACAATCCATGTTTACAAAGAATGATGACAAAGGAAAGGACGATCTGGAGGCGGTACAAAAGAGCAGTACAAGGTGACGGTGTTTCCCAGTGTTTTCCAAATTTTTGGGGTCCAAAATTTTGATTTTTGTGAGCATCGCGAAAATAGGATTTCCATGAAGGTCGTATTTTTATATGGGAAAGGCATGAGTTTCGCGAATATGGGATGCATGTATTGGATTTTGCGAAGGCCAGAAAAATGGAGGCGGTGATGCTTCGCGATTACGTCAAAGCTTCACGAACGGCAGAGTTGTAGTGCATCGCGGCGGTGAAGGGATTTGCGAGGGAGCTTCGCGGCGAAGGCGCGAAGGAATGTTGACAGTAATGCTCCGCGATTACGATGAGCTCCGTGAATGAAAAATTTCCATGGTGCTTTGCGATTTGGACAGAATTCCGACAGAAATTTCAGAGCTTCGCGATTTGATAAGACATGGCGTTGACTTCGCACGGAAAGTTCGAGGGTCGGTGGAATAGCCTATAAATAGAGGCCAACCCCCTCGAGAGAATAAGAGAAAATTTTCAGAGAAAATATTTTGCTCTCGTATTACGAAGGTGGTTCGTGGAGCCAGTGTGCTTCGTGAAAGAGGAGCTTCGCGGTGGCTATTGTAGCTCCGCGAAACCTGCGAGCTCCGCGTTGGCTTAGTAAGCTTCAAGAGGGACGTTGCTTTGTGATGGCTTGAGCTTCTCAAAAGTTCTTTGCGAAAAGGAAGGAGCTTCGTGAAGGCTTTTTTGAGCTTCGCGAAATTGGGAGCTTCGCGAAGTAGGGTGCTTTGCAAAGGTGTTTCCAAAAGGATTAGCCCAGTGTTTAGAGGCAAAGAGGTATTCATTAGTGGATGAAATTTGGACTTCAACAGAGCATCTATCAATAGTTGAAGACGCATTATTTCATTCATATGAAGAGACCAACATGTCTATAAACTGTGAGTGAATCCCTTCACAGAGCAGTGAGCTTAGGAAGAGGAAGAAGGTGATCCTCTCCACCGGTAGTGAGCCAGAGAGAGAGAAACAGAGAGTGACCCTTGGGAAAGCAGTGAGCTGACCCTAAACATTGTAAAGGCAGTGAGCCTGGGCATAGAAGTGATCTATCCCAAACTTTGTATCCACATCTAGTGAAGAATAGTGGAATTTGGTACGACCGGAAACTTGTCAGCGTATGATCTTTGGACGTAGCCCAGTGAGGGTGAACCAAAGAAACATTTTTGTGTATGCCTATTTTCTTCCGTGCATTACATTCAAAGTATCATCATCAGATAAAGAAGAAATTAAGTGGTCATAATTATCACACGAGTGCAAACAAAGTGACCCTTGTAATAAAGAGGTCAAGATCTAGTGGGGAAGGAAGAACTTTGCGAAATAATATCCATACCCTAATTCACCCCCCCTCTCAGGGTATATAGGCCCATATTGGTCCTAAAAATTGGTATCAGAGGGAAGGTTCCTTTTATCATATTTGTTTGCTCTGACTTGGTGTAGTCGATCTGTGTGTTTAAAGAATCAGTCTGCTCTTATCTCGATGTGACATGGCAAAGGGAAAAACATCCAAGAAGAAGTAGAAGTCAGGTGTTATTCCTTAGTGTGGAAGTGTGTATGGAAAAAGTGTGATTCAATTAAAAGAATCAAACAGTTTACTGAAGGAACGTCTGGATGAATCTGACAGGGAAAAGATTGATTCACTCAATCATGATGTAGGAATGAGTGAAGTACATGAACTTCAAAGTGATATTGAAACAAGTGATGAAAAAGAAGAAAGAATTGAAGGAAGAATAGACATGAAAGCTGAGTTAGAGTCTTCTCTTGAAGAGATAGATGTTTGGAGAGCCAAAACCAAGAAAGATAATAAAGTTGTTCATGATGCCAAACTCTATATGCAGCAGCAGGAAGAAGAGAAGTCTAAGTTGATGGATAAAATTGAGGAACTCAAGTTATCAGTACCAGAGAACTCAGAAACAGTTGGTGAGTATAAGATTAATATTGAAGAACAGAAAAGGGAGATCGATGTCTTGAATAGAAAAGTGAAAGATCATGTCAAGTGCATCGAAGAACCTGATATTCCAAGTGACGTTGGAAACACTGAAGAAGTCAAATCTAAAGATATCCGGATCAAAGTATTGGAGATTGAGTTCAACAAGCTAAGAGGCTTAAATCAAAGGCTTATTGGTGTGTCAACTGACCTAAAGGAGAAGAATGATTCTCAGGGTGAGGAACTACAAAATCTGTCTAAAATAAAAGGAAAACAAAAGGCTGGTGATTAGGAAGAGAGTCAAAAGTCAGATGAAGTTCAGAATCTGAAAGCAAGAAATGTTGATCTTGCTACACAGCTATCTGAGCTAGTTCAGAAGAATAAAAGACTACAACAAGACAATGCATGTTGTTTTGATTCTGTTGCTCAAGAAAAATTGAAAGTAAATGAGCATAGTGACATGGTGGATAAGATGATACGTGAATTGGAAGATGAGATGAGTAGAGGGAAGCTTCTCAAGGGAGAACTTGATGTCCAACTTGAATCAAGGGATATGAAGACTAAAAAGTTGGAAGCAGATCTAGAATCAGTCAAGAAGGAAATGGAGAAGTCTAAATCCAAAGATAAGCCCAAGTTGAAGGATGCACTGCACTTATTATTTGATTATCCTTCAACAAGTGATGATAAAATGAAGAACAATTATCCTATCTCTGAAGAGAAACAACAGCATATTTTCTCATCTCAGAGACCATATAGTTTGGTAAAAACTGGTATTGGATTTGATGAATCCCCTCCCATGCATGACATAAAGAGAGCATTGAATAGTTCTAGAAGTAGAGAAAACCTTGCAGGTGCTGGAGATAGACCTAAAAGGGCTTTTACAGGAAGAAATGATAGCATGTGCTATTTCTGCGGGATTCATGGCCACACATCAAGCTTCTGTCCAGATGCTTTGGAATACATTTCAGGCTGTGAAAATATAAACTTTGATAAACCCAAGGATAAGAAGAATCATCATGAGAAATCAGAGAGAAGAGTCTCTTAGAGGAAAGCATTCATAAGATGCTATTACTGTGGAAGAATGGGACACACCATGAATATGTGTCAGGAAGCTCAAGAGACTAATGTCAGGGGTAGAACTCCAGTTCCATCAACATATTGGCTAAGAGATGATGAAATGAGGTATGCCTTTAATGTAAGTTGTTTCATATGTTCTAATCATGGTCATTTGGCCAGACATTACAATAACAAGAAGCCAGGAAAGCAAAAGGAACTCCAAAGGAGATTCTCAACATCAGTGGTGTATAATGAGAAATCGTACACTGGGAGATAAAGTGGTATGTTGAAGAATAAGCTTAGAGTTCCTAGAGAATCACAAGGAGCTGAACAAAAAGTGTATCAGTCACACTCACAACCGCTCTCTAAGAATGAACATGAAAAAAAATGGAAGAAAAGGGGAGGGAACACTATAGCTGTGAATAAGAAGAGTGCACATTCAATGGAGGACTCACCACCAGTGAAAAACAGTGTGGTGATTCAGACATCTGATAAAAGGCAGATAAATAAAGAATGCATTGAAAAATTCACAAGTTATGTGCCACGGAGAGGACTGGAAGAAAAAGGAAAATCCCTGCAATGGTGGAAGAAGCAAGGGAAGATGACAAGCAAGGAGATTCCTGCTTAGAGAAATAATAAAGGAAAATGGAATTTTGGAAGAACCTCAAAGAAGGAAATGAGTACTAATGGGTCTATACCCCAAGTGATGAGAAAGGCCGGGCCTACAGAATCTACATATCAGAAAAAGGCTCATCATGTGGGTAATGAATGCTTAGTCACATGGCCAGAGCAGTTGAAGTTGGCTAGGAAGCTGGAGAAAGAAAGAAAGGAGTGTAATGCACTCCAAGAAAGAATCAAAGGGTTGACCCATCAGGATCAACCACAATCCTCATCTTGAGGATTCCAGAAGAGACCCCCTCTCCCTATGTATGAAAATGCAATTAACTGATGATTCATGTGTTTTAGGTTCTAGGGAGATACGATCCAAGGGGAAGTGGCATGTAAGGATGAAAAATGGAGAAGTGATATGCTTCAGAGTTTCAATTGATTCAAATCAGGTACCAGAGTTGAAGAAAAAAGGGAGCAACAGAGGACAATAGAATGTGATTGTGTTATTAGCTTTATCTCTTGTTTCCTACACCGAGTTCCAACTCAGTAGGCTTAGAGATTTGGTTAATGGATCGATGCTGAGTGCCAGATTAGTATAAATGGTGCATGTGGAGAAGAATGGTTATTGGTCTCTACTGTTGGGCCTAACATATAGAAGTGTTGTGTAACACAGGGGGAGCATTCTATATCCAAATCAGATTCAAGAGCCATCAATGAAATAATTGGATGACTCGGCTTAGGTGTTTCCTATTGAGGGAAGAAAGAAACACATGGAGAAGTAGCAATAATAATGCATTTCATGCTTATCTATTTGTTCTAACAATGTGGTATCAGCTGACTGCTTTCAGGATACCAAGAAGCTGCGAGAGAAAATCAAAGGTGTGTCAACAAAAATCTGAGAGAAGATGTTCAATGAAATGACGTCATTGAACAATGACACAGAGAAAAGTAGCTGAAATAAATGATGCCACTAAAGAATGAGTCAGTGAAAAATTACATGATGAATGTGTTGAGGAAGAAAGAAACACAAGGGAGAGAAGAAGTGGATGATACTAATTCAGAAGAAGACACTGAAGATGAACAAGATAGTTTCAAATATGTGTCTACAGGGAATCCAAAGAGCTAAGCTGAAATTGATAGAATGAATATCATGGGTGGTCAGTCAGATTCAGTTCAGACAAGGAAAATGAAATCACTACAGCAGGAACCTTTTATATCTCGGGATGAGCTGAAATTCTTTGCTGATGCTGCTGAAGATGAAAACTGCGTTCCGGCCATGAATTAAGAGCTAGATCAAAATTGAGAAGAATCAGACATGGGAGATTGTTTCGAGGCCAGAAGATAAAAACGCCATCAGGACTAAATGGGTCTGTTAAAAAATGAATGAATATGGCACAGTGATTCAGAAGAAAGCACGACTGATGTGCAAAGGAGACTCCCAGATAGAGGGACTAGGTGGTGATGAGATATTTTCCCCAATTTCAAGGCAGGAGACAATCAAATTATTCCTAACCATTGTAATGCAAAGAAAGTTCAAGGTATTCCAAATGGACGTCAAATCAGCATTCTTGAATGGGATTCTGGAGGAAGTAGTGCATATCGAGAAACAATATGGTTCTCTTATTCATGAGGATGAGAACAAGGTTTTTTGGATGAAGAAGGAATTATGTGGGTTGAAACAAGCACTGAGAGAATGGTATTCAATGCTGAATCAATATTTGCAGAATTTGTGATTCAAATGAAGCATAGTGAAGGGGTCTTTCAGAAATATGAATAGAAGGTTTTGATGAGGTTTGGAATAGATAAGTCCAAGGAGGTGAAGACTCTGGTTTCTACCTGGATGAAATCATCAAAAGATAATAGTGACAGGGTAGTTAATTTCACTGAAAACAGGCAGATTATCAACATTTTGTTGTACTTGTCTGCAACAAAGCCTGATATTGTTTTCGCCACATGCCAAGCAGCGAGATATCAGAGTAATCCCAAGGAAATCCACGTGCTTGCAGTGAAAAGAATACTTCGGTATATCCAGGGCACAGTGGATTTCAGCTTGACATATACTGATAAATCTCAAACAGAGTTATTGGGATATACTGATGCAGACTGGGCCGGTTCAACAGATGATAGAAAATCAACATCAGGTGGTGCATTCTATCTTGGTGTATTGTGTATTTCTTGGCTTAGAAAGAATAAAGATTTCATTTAATTGAGCACCGCAGAAGCTGAGTATATTGCGGCCACTCAAGCGTGCACAATGTTATTATGGATGAAGCAGCAGCTTGAAGATATGAGAGTTGAGGTGAAGTCTCCAATCAGAATACAGTGTGATAACTCAAGTGCTATAAATCTCACTAAAAATCCCATATATCACTCAAGGACAAATAAAATTGAGATAAAGTATCATTTTATCAAGAAGAAGGTTGAGCAGGGATTGTGAAGTTGGAGTATGTGCCTACAAAGTTACAGGTTGCAGATATTCTGACAAAGGCCTTACCCAAGGAAGCATTCAAAAGGAATCGACTGGCTCTGGGAGTTCAGTCGATTCCCTGCACTTAAAATCGTGTGGATGTGAAACACCCCCCTCTCCCTAAGGTATGATGGTATTTTCCCTAATGTGCTGATATGTGTTCTCTACTATGTTACAGACTACAAAAGAGTGTCCTTTGGGTTCGTTGACAAAGGGGGAGAAAATAGTGACTGTTCAAGGGGAAGACAGTGTGGATATTTGAGAAATCATGATGGATACGGGGAGAAGCTGACTTGTGGAGCATCCAGATAGGGGGATAAATGAGAAAGGGGGAGATTATTAAATCTGACGATGCTAGAAGTGATCGATCAAAGCATAAATATCACAACAGCTGAGGATCATGATAAAAGCAGAACAGTGATGTTGGAATGGTGTGAAAAGGTTTCCAGATATCACCAATTGGGATCAGTGTGGTTCACCAATTGGTATCAATTTAATAATTGGTATCAGGTTGGAATCGATAATTGGTGTTTGACATGAAGTGATTCATTGATGATCTTTTCATATTACTCTTGTTTCTCACGTCGAGCATTGCTCATGTGGGATTAGAGTACGTGTTAAGTGATTCCTTGAACGCTATCATAATCGCAAGAGGCGAATGGGGGTAGCGGCTGGAAGAAGACTCAGTGAGGTATCAAAGTGCAGAAAATCATTCTGAGCAGAGTTATGAAGAGTTGTCAACAAACCCAAAGGGGATATTGTTGGGCAAAAATCCCTCAAGGTAACATTGAAGTATTTCTGGGTTGAATTTTTTTGTTGACAAAGTAGGTTTCCATAGAGAATTGTCGAGTTCCCGAGAATTTGTTGACAATCCATGTTGACAAAGAATGATGACAAAGGAAAGGACAATCTGGAGGCGGTACAAAAGAGCAGTACATGGTGACGGCGTTTCCCAGTGTTTGCCAAATTTTTGGGGTCCAAAATTTCTATTTTTGTGAGCATCGCAAAAATAGGATTTCCATGAAGGTCATATTTTTATATGGAAAAGGCATGAGTTTCACGAAGATGGGATGCATGTATTGGATTTCGCGAAGTCCATAAAAATGGAGGTGGTGATGCTTCGCGATTACGTCAAAGCTTCCTGAACGGTAGAGTTGAAGCATATAACGGCGGTGAAGGGATTTACGAGGGAGCTTCGCGGCGAAGGAGTGAAGAAATGTTGACGGTAATGCTCCATGATTACGACGAGCTCCGTGAATGGAAAATTGCCATGGTGCTTCGCGATTTGGACAGAATTCTGGTAGAAATTTCAGAGCTTCGCGATTTGAGATGACGTGGCGTTGACTTCGCGCGGAAAGTTTGAGGGTCGTTGGAATCGCCTATAAATAGAGGTCGACCCCCTCGAGAGAAGAAAAGAGAATTTTCAGAGAAAATATTTTGCTCTCGTATTGCGAAGGTGGTTCGTGGAGCCAGTGTGCTTCGTGAAAGAGGAGATTTGCGGCGGCTATTGTAGCTCCGTGAAACCTGCGAGCTCCGCGTTGGATTAGTAATCTTCGCAAGGGACGTTGCTTTGGGATAGCTTGAGCTTCGCAAAAGTTCTTCGCGAAAAGGCAGGAGATTCGTGAAGGCTTGTTTGAGCTTCGTGAAATTGGGAGTTTCGCGAAGTAGGGTGCTTTGTGAAGGTGTTTCCAAAAGGAATTGCCCAGTGTTCAGAGGCAAAGAGGTATTTATTAGTGGATGAAAGTTGGACTTCAACAGAGAATCTATCAACAGTTGAAGATGCATTATTTCATGCATATGAAGAGACCTATAGGTCTGTAAACTGTGAGTGAATCCCTTCACAGAGCAGTGAGCTTAGGAAGAGGAAGAAGGTGATCCTCTCCACCGGTAGTGAGCCAGAGAGAGAGAAACAGGGAGTGACCCTTGGGAAAACAGTGAGCGGACCATAAACATTTTAAAGGCAGTGAGCTTGGGTATAGAAGTGATCTATCCCGAACTTTGTATCCACATCTAGTGAAGAATAGTGGAATTTGGTGCGACCGACAACTTGTCGGCGTATGCTCCTTGGACGTAGCATAGTGAGGGTGAACCAAGTAAACATCTTTGTGTCTGTCTGTTTGCTTCCTTGCATTACATTCAAAGTATCATCATCAGATAAAGAAGAAAAGAAGTGGTCATAGTGATCACACGAGTGAAAACAAAGTGACTCTTGTAATAAAGTGGTCAAGATCCAGTGGGGAAGGAAGAAATTTGCGAAAGAATATCCATTCCCTGATTCACCCCCCCTCTCAGGGTATATAGGCCCCTATTGGTCCTAACAATTAGTATCAGAGGGAAGGTTGCTTTTATCAGATTTGTTTGCTCCGACTTGGTGTAGTCGATCAGTGTGTTTAAAGAATCAGTCTGCTCTTATCTCGGTGAGACATGGAAAAGGGAAAAACATCCAAGAAGAAGCAGAAGTCAGGTGGTATTCCTTATTGTGGAAGTGTGTATGGAAAAAGTGTGATTCAATTAAAAGAATCAAACAGTTTACTGAAGGAAGGTCCGGATGAATCTGACAGGGAAAAGATTGATTCACTCAAGCATGATGTAGGAATGAGTGAAGTACATGAACTTCAAAGTGATATTGAAACAAGTGATGAAGAAGAAGAAATAATTGAAGGAATAATAGATATGAAAGCTGAGTTAGAGGCTGCTCTTGAAGAGATAGATGTTTGGAGAGACAAAACCAAGAAATCTAACAAAGTTGTTCACGATGCCAAACTCTATATGCAGCAGTAGGAAGAAGAGAAGTCTGAGTTGATGGATAAAATTGAGGAACTCAAGTTATCAGCAACAGAGAACTCAGAAACAGTTGGTGAGTATAAGCTTAAGATTGAAGAATAGAAAAGGGAGATCGATGTCTTGAATAGAAAAGTTAAAGATCAAGTCAAGTGCATCGAAGAACCTGATATTCCAAGTGATGTTGGAAACACCGAAGAAGTCAAATCTAAAGATATCCGGATCAAATTATTGGAGATTGAGGTCAACAAGAAAAGAGGCTTAAATCAGAGGCTTATTGGTGTGGCAACTAACCTAAAGGAGAAGAATGATTCTTAGGGTGAGGAACTACAAAATCTGTCTAAAATAAAAGGAAAAAAAAGGCTGGTGATTATGAAGTGAGTCAAAAGTCAGATGAAGTTCAGAATCTGAAAGCTAGAAATGTTGATCTTGCTACACAGCTATCTGAGCTAGTTCAGAAGAATCAAAGACTACAACAAGACAATGCATGTTGTTTTGATTCTGTTGCTCAATAAAAATTGAAAGTAAATGAGCAGCGTGACATGGTGGATAAGCTGACACATGAATTGGAAGATGAGATGAGTAGAGGGAAGCTTCTCAAGGGAGAACTTTATGTCCAACTTGAATAAAGGGATATGAAGATTAAAAAGTTGGAAGCAGAGCTAGAATCAGTCAAGAAGCAAATGGAAGATAATACCAAGTTGAAGGATGCACTGCACTTATTATTTGATTATCCTTCAACAAGTGATGATAAAATGAAGAACAATTATGCTATCTCTGAAGAGAAACAACAACATATTTTCTCATCTCAGAGACCATATAGTTTGGGAAAAACTGGTATTGGATTTGATGAATCCCCTCCCATGCATGACATAAAGAGAGAATTGAATAGTTCTAGAAGTAGAGAAAACCTTGCAGGTGCTAGAGATAGACCTAAAAGGGCTTTTACCAGAAGAAATGATAGCATGTGCTATTTCTGCAGGATTCATGGCCACACATCAAGCTTCTATCCAGATGCTCTGGAATACATTTCAGGCTGTGAAAATATAAACTTTGATAAACCCAAGGATAAAAAGAAGCATCATGAGAAATCAGAGAGAAGAGTCTCTCAGAGGAAAGCATTCATAAGATGCTATTACTGTGGAAGAATGGGACACACCATGAATATGTGTCAGGAAGCTCAAGAGGTCAATGTCAGGGGTAGAACTCAAGTTCCATCAACATCTTGGCTAAGAGATGATGAAATGAGGTATGCCTTTAATGGAAGTTGTTTCATATGTTCTAATCATGGGAATTTGGCCAGACATTACAGTAAGAAGAAGGCAGGAAAGCAAAAGGAACTCCAAAGGAGATTCTCAACTTCAGTGGTGTATAATGAGAAATCGTGCACTAGGAGAGAAAGTGGTATGTTGAAGAATAAGCTTAGAGTTCCTGGAGAATCACAAGGAGCTGAACAAAAACTGTATCAGTCACACTCACAACCGCTCTCTAAAAATGAACATGGAAAAATATGGAAGAAAAGGAGAGGAAACACTACAGCTATGAATAAGAAGAGTGCACATTCAATGGAGGACTCACCACCAATGAAAAAGAGTGTGGTGATTCAAACATCTGATAAAAGGTAGATAAATAAATAATGCGTTGAAAAATTCACAAGTCATGTGCCATAGAGAGGACTGGAAGAAAAAGGAAAATCCTTGCAATGGTGGAAGAAGCAAGGGAAGATGACAAGCAAGGAGATTCCTGCTCAGAGAAATAATCAAGGAAAATGGAATTTTGGAAGAACCTCAAAGAAGGAAATGAGTACTAATGGGTCTATACCCCAAGTGATGAGAAAGGTCGGGCATACAAAATCTACATATCAGAAAAAGGCTTAGCATGTGGGTAATGAATGCTTAGTCATATGGCCAGAGCAGTTGAAGTTGGCCAGGCAGCTGGAGGAAGAAAGAAAGGAGTGTGATGCACTCCAAGAAAGAATCAAAGGGGTGACCCATCAGGATCAACCACAATCCTCATCTTGAGGATTCCAGAAGAGTCCCCCTCTCCCTATGTATGAAAATTCAATTAACTGATGATTCATGTGTTTCAGGTTCTAGGGAGATACGATCCAAGGGGAAGTGGCATCTAAGGATGCAAAATGGAGAAGTTATATGCTTTAGAGTTTCAATTGATTCAAATCAGGTACCAGAGTTGAAGAAGAAAGGGGGCAACATAGGACAATAGAATGTGATTGTGTTATTATCTTTATCTCTTGTTTCCTACACCAAGTTCCAACTTCGGGGGCTTAGAGATTTGGTTAATGGATCGATGCTGAGTGCCAGATTAGTATAAATGTTGCACGTGGAGAATAATGGTTATTGGTCTCTACTGTTGGGCCTAACAGATAGAAGTGTTGTGTGACACAGGGGGGTCATTCTATATCCAAATCAAATTCAAGAGCCATCAATGCAATAATTGTATGACTCAACTCAGGTGTTTCCTATTGAGGGAAGAAAGAAACACAAGTATAAGCATCAATAACAATGCATTTCCTGCTTATCTATTTGTTCTAACAATGTGGTATCAGCTGACTGCTTTCAGGATACCAAGAAGCTGGGAGAGAAAATCAAATTTGTGTCAACAAAAATCTGAGATAAGATGTTCAATGAAATGACGTGATTGAACAATGACACAGAGAAAAGTAGCTGAAAGAAATAAAGCCACTAAAGAATGAGTCAGTGAAAAATTACCTGATGAATGTGTTGAGGAAGAAAGAAACACAAGGGAGAGCAGAAGTGGCTGATACTGATTCAGAAGAAGACACTGAAGATGAACAATAATGTTTCAAATATGTGTCTACAAGGAATCCAAAGAGCTAAGATGAAATTGATAGACTGAATATCATTGGTGGTCAGTCAGATTCAGTTCAGACAAGGAAAATGAAATCACTACCGCAGGAATATTTTCTATCTCCGGTTGAGCTGAAATGCTTTGCTGATGCTACTGAAGATGAAAACTGCGTTCAGGCCATGAATTAAGAGCTAGATCAGAATTGAGAGGAATCAGACATGGGAGATTTTTTCGAGGCTAGAAGATAAAACGACATCAGGACTAAATGGGTAAGTTAAGAAAAAAATGAACGAATATGGCACAGTGATTCAGAACAAATCATGACTGATGTGCAAAGGAGACTCCTAGATAGAGGGAATAGGTGGTGATGAGACATTTGCACCAATTTCAAGGCAGGAGACAATCAAATTATTCCTAACCATTGTAATGCAACGAAAGTTCAAGGTATTCCAAATGGACGTCAAATCATCATTCTTGAATGGGATTCTGGAGGAAGTAGTGAAAATCGAGCAACAATATGGTTCTCTTATTCATGAGGATGAGAACAAGGTTTTTCAGATGAAGAAGGAATTATGTGGGTTGAAACAAGCACTGAGAGAATGGCATTCAATGCTGAATCAATATTTGCAGAATATGTGATTCAAATGAAGCACAGTGAAGGGGTCTTTCAAAAATATGAAAAGAAGGTTTTGATGAGGTTTGGAATAGAAAAGTTCAAGGAGGTGAAGACTCTGTTTTTTACCCGGATGAAATCATCAAAAGATGAAAGTGGCAGGGTAGTTAATTTCACTGAAAACAGGCAGATTATCAGCATTTTGATGTACTTGACCACAACAATGCCTGATATTGTTTTTTCCACATTCCAAGCAGCGAGATATCAGAGTAATCCCAAGGAAAGCCACATGATTGCAGTGAAAAGAATACTTCGGTATATCCAGGGCACAGTGGATTTTGGCTTGACATATACTGATAAATCTCAGACAGAGTTATTGGGATATACTGATGCAGACTGGGCCGGTTCAACAGATGATAGAAAATCAACGTCAGGTGGTGCATTCTATCTTGGTGGATTGTGTATTTCTTGGCTTAGCAAGAATAAAGATTGCATTTCATTGAGCACCACAGAATCTGAGTATATTGCGGCCACTCAAGCGTGCACACAGTTATTATGGATGAAGCAGCAGCTTGAAGATATGGGAGTTGTGGTGAAGTCTCCAATCAGAATACAGTGTGATAACTCAAGTGCTATAAATCTCTCCAAAAATCCCGTATATCACTCAAGGAAAAATAACATTGAGATAAAGTATCATTTTATCAAGGAGATGGTTGAGCAGGGATTGTGAAGTTGGAGTATGTGCCTACAGAGTTACAGGTTGTAGATATTCTGACAAAGCCCTTACCCAAGGAAGCATTCAAAAGGCATCGACAGGCTCTGGGAGTTCAGTCGATTCCCCGCACTTAAAATCGTGTGGATGTGAAACACCCCCTCTCTCCCTAAGGTATGATGTTTTTTCCCTAATGTGCTGATATGTGTTCTCTACTATGTTACAGACTACAAAGGAGTTTCCTTTGGTTTCGTTGAAAAAGGGGGGGAAATAGTGACTGTTCAAGGGGGAGACAATGTGGATATTTGAGAAATCATGACGGATACGGGGAGAAGCTGACTTGTGGACCAGCCAGATAGGGGGAGAAATGAGAAAGGGGGAGAGTATTAAATCTGACGATGCTAGAAGTGATCGATCAAAGCATAGATATCATGACAGCTGAGGATCGTGATAAAAGCAAAACAGTGATGTTGGAATGGTGTGAAATGGTGTCCAACTATCACCAATTGGGATCAGTGTGGTTCAACAATTGGTATCAATTTAAGAATTGGTATCAGGTTGGAATCGACAATTGGTGTTTGACATGAAGTGATTCATTGATGATCTTTTCATACTACTCTTGTTTCTCACGCCGACCATTTCTCATGTGGGCTTAGAGTACGTGTTAAGTGATTCCTTGAACGCTATCATAATCACAAGAGGCGAATGGTGGTAGCGGCTGGAAGAAGACTCAGTGAGGTATCAATGTGCAGAAAATCATTCTGAACAGAGTTGTGAAGAGTTGTCAACAAACCCAAAGGGGAGATTGTTGGGAAACAATCCCTCAAGGTAACATTGAAGTATTTTTGGGTTGATTTTATTTGTTGACAAAGAAGGTTTCCATATAGAATTGTCGAGTTCCCAAGAATTTGTTGACAATCCATGTTGACAATGAATGATGACAAAGGAAAGGACGATCTAGAGGCGGTACAAAAGAGCAGTGCAAGGTGACGGCGTTTCCCAGTGTTTGCCAAATTTTTGGGGTCCAAAATTTGGATTTTGGTGAGCATCGCGAAAATAGTATTTCCATGAAGATCATATTTTTATATGGAAAAGGCATGAGTTTCGCAAAGATGGGATGCATGTATTGGATTTCGTGAAGGCCATAAAAATTGAGGCGGTGATGCTTCGCGATTACGTCAAAGCTTCGCAAACGGAAGAGTTGAAGCGTATTGCGGCGGTGAAGGGATTTGCGAGGGAGCTTCGCGGCGAAGGCGCAAAGGAATGTTGACGGTAATGCTCTACGATTACGATGAGCTCCGCGAACGGAAAATTGCCGTGGTGCTTCGCGATTTGGACAGAATTCCGGCGGAAATTTCAGAGCTTCGTGATTTGAGATGATGTGGCGTTGACTTCGTGCGGAAAGTTAGAGGGTCGGTGGAATCGCCTATAAATAGAGGCCGACCCCCTCGAGAGAAGAAAATAGAATTTTCAGAGAAAATATTTTTCTCTCGTATTGCGAAGGTGGTTCGCGGAGCCAGTGTGCTTCGTGAAAGAGGAGCTTCGCGGTGGCTATTTTAGCTCTGTGAAACCTGTGAGCTCCGCGTTGGATTAGTATGCTTCGCAAGGGACGTTACTCTGCGACGGCTTGAGCTTCGCAAAAGTTCTTCATGAAAAGGCAGGAGCTTCGTGAAGGCTTGTTTGAGCTTCACGAAAATGGGAGCTTCGCGAAGTAGGGTGCTTTGTGAAGGTGTTTCCAAAAGGAATTGCCCAGTGTTCAGAGGCAAAGAGGTATTCATCAGTGGATGAAAGTTGGACTTCAACATAGCATCTATCAACAGTTGAAGAGGCATTATTTCATGCATATGAAGAGACCTACAGGTCTATAAACTGTGAGTGAATCCCTTCACAGAGCAGTGAGCTTAGGAAAAGGAAGAAGGTGATCCTCTCTACCGGTAGTGAGCCAGAGAGAGAGAAATAGGGAGTGACCCTTGGGAAAGCAGTGAGATGACCCTAAACATTGTAAAGGCAGTGAGCTTGGGCATAGAAGTGATCTATCCTAAACTTTGTATCCACATCTAGTGAAGAATAGTGGAATTTGGTACGACCGGCAACTTGTCGACGTATGCTCCTTGGATGTAGCCCAGTGAGGGTGACCCAAGTAAACATCTTTGTGTCTTCCTGTTTGCTTCCCTACATTACATTCAAAATATCATAATCAGATAAAGAAGAAAAGAAGTGGTCATAATTATCAAACGAGTGCAAACAAAGTGACCCTTGTAATAAAGAGGTCAAGCTCTAGTGGGGCAGGAAGAACTTTGCGAAAGAATATCCATACCCTGATTCACCCCTCCTCTCAGGGTATATAGGCCCCTATTAGTCCTAATAGTGGTAAAATTCCATAGCACTGAAGACCATGCTATAGAGGGGATAATTGTGTCATAGAGGTAGTGTTTTCACAGTAGTGGTTTCATAGTGGTTGAGGCCATGCCATAGAAAGGAAGGATACATCATAGTGACCCCTACCATGGATCTAGATCCATATCCATTATCATATAGGGTAGAGATACACCATGGTGTCTTTGTCCATGTTGAAGATGTTGTTTCACATCATTTTCAGGTAGATATTCGAATGTTTGGTCTTTGAGGACTATGCCTTTCATTAGGATGTTACAGAATTAATTCATGGATCTGTTATTGGTTTTAATTAGGACTATTAATTTTATTTTTTAATGTATCTTATGAGGGTATTTCTAATGGGTATCAAACCCATAAAAATAACAGATCATCCCCTTTGGTCGGCAGTTCCAATTTTTAAAGGAATGTTATAGAGATGACTCCATGTTGTAGTTATCAACCTATACCAAAGTGGTTCAAGTGTCAATGTGGTTCTATACAGTAGTCCCTATATTATCACCATATGGATCATGTTCTAGTTCTTTCCATGCCACATTTTTATGTCTTACACCATGGTGGTCAATCCCAGTTCACCATTGCGTCATGGTGTTCCAACCTGTGATGGTGGTTGATTCTATGTCCTAGATCCTTGATTTCAACATAGAAACAAAAAGACTTATAGAAATCTTGTTATTCCTTATGAACCACTAATTAGGGTCTTGTGATAATATTATCAAGGTAGATGGTTTCAAAATCAATTATTATTATTTTAAACCATTTTTAGTATACATTAAATTCTTTACAATCAATTTTCAAAGCTTGAGTTGGGTTTTTGATAAATTGACTTTGAAATGGATTGGTGTGTGATGAAAAATTCTTGATGTAATTTCATTTCTAGATTTTAAAAAAAAATGTTATTGAATTCAAATTATGATTATTGAAATTATTTTTATGAAAATAAAATATATGATATATTTTTTTGTTTAAAATGAAATGATCTAATGGAATTTGATAAAAAAACATTTGATGTTGGTTTTTATAAATAATGGAAAAAATATTTATAGAAACATTTTGATATTGGTTTTTTGAAATAATGGCATGATTTTATGATTAAACCTTATTGAGTTTAGTTTTTTGAAAAGAAAGTTTTGATTTAAACTTTAATTTGTTGATGCATGAACGTAGGATTGAAATTACTTTTGAATGAATGATATAACCTTATATTTTTTTTATTTAACTTATATCACATAGAAGACTGGGTACTAGATCTGAAAGAAGAGATGTTGGTTATGTATTATCTCTACCTATAAATGGACTAATAATGAGAAACATAACTAAACTAAAAGAGTAAAAGGATGGTAATCCTTATTTATGTTCTTATTTTGATCCTTAGAAGTGTTCTTTGTACACTTTGGATGTCGTATTTCACAAATATCTATGAGAATCCCTAGAAGTCCTATCCCCTAGGTCTCTTAACTGTGGTTCTATGATTGGAAATTATTCTACATACATTATTATATAATTTTTTTACCCATGTCATTTTTTATGGAAATGATTATGCATGATCTCTTTTGATAGATGTTTTAATCATTACAATTTGACAAGGATTCTTGATTATTTGTAGTTCGATGGAAAAAAATTTGTACCTATTTTCTGTTATTCATTGAAAATGTTTCTTCAAGCATATTTTGATATGAACTATGAAAATGTTTCCATGGAATGTTTTATTAACCTTAAGTATAAATGGATTATATAATATGGAAGGATTATGAAATGATTAGTGGAATACTATTTGTAATATAGATCATACACTTCCATTTCCTTTAAAAAAATTATATATTTCATTATATTGAGTCCAAGTAAAGGGAGAGAACCACATAGAGGTGGAGGGTGTTCTTGATTTGAATGACCTTTAGGATTTGGAATCACATGATTGAGTTGGTGATCCATCAGTTGTGTTGGGTTGTATTTCCATCTTTGAGACTTGTATCTGGGTTTTGTGGACCCTTTATCTCATGTGGAGTGTTTTTTATACTAACAGTTTCTTTGTCATACACAATTTTAATTTTTAGTTGTAAAAATTGTCGAAAAATTGTTCCCTCTTTATATTTATTGATTCCATGTTTCTTATTACTCACCTGTGGGGATTAGTAATGGCCTTTAAGTCATGTTATGATTGGATTCCATACTTTTTAGGATCGTTATCTAGGTTGGTTCATTAAAAAAATATATCAAATAAAGTTGATCCCCCTCTGTAATGCTGGTATGAAATTTGGTATAAGTTTTTCAGGACATAAGGGGTATGTTAAAAATGATTTCTTTTCAAACTCTCATCCTCAAAAGCCTTAAATTGCCATGGGTTTTTTGGGTAGTGTCTTTTAGGAATACTAAATTTTTTATTATAGACTTTGATTTATGTTTTTTAAAATCGTGTTGATTCCCTATTGATAGAGTTGGTGATCTCATGACTGTTGATTGATTTTTTATTTGATGTTGTATAGTACCATTCCCCTAAGAATATGTTTGAACAGACCATGGGAGGGGAATTCTGATGAACCATATAAAGAGAACCCTCTAATTGATCATAACGTTGTATAGGTTTTTGTGTATGTGTTCTATGATATAGTCCATATTGTGGAACCTTTTCCTAGCCAGACTAAAGAGACTTTTCAACAGAGGGGTAATAAACGAGATTGTGCCTCAGATTTTATTAGTCTCAAACCTCCATCATTATAGGGTACCAATAATCATAAAGAGGTGGATATTAGATGAAAAAATTTGAGTAGATGTTGTAGTTCTTGGAGATGCTTAATTATTTTAAGTTTAAATGTGTTACTTTCAAGCTTTAAGGGACTAGCATAAGGTGGTGGGACCTGATAGTTGAGATGAGGAAGAATTTGGTCTTAGGGTGGAATGATTTCAGGGATCTATTCCTGGATCATTTCAATACATATTTGATAATATTGGATAAATTGATGAAGTTTTAGAAACTTGATCAAGGTAACTCAACTATTTATCAATATTCTAATTACTTTGTGGGGCTTGTTCCTTTCTCACTTTAGGTGGTTTGAAATGATAATATGAAATCTTATAGATTTTTTATGGTTCTTTGAAAAGATATTTTATCCTTGATTTTTTCTAAAATAATATAATATGTTTATGTTATAGATTGATATTTGATTGTGAAACTAGAAATGGATGGGAATTCTGGGATAATGGATATTTCTCCTACTCCTAGTGGCAGTTTTAGTTGTTGCATTAAAGGGAAGATGAAATGAAATTACTGTCAAGTTAGAAATAGTGGTGGTGGATCTCATTATATACCTCTAATAAATCATATTTTATGTTCAATAAAGGAAATATTACCTACTATTAGAGTGGTGATGTTAGGAACACAATGTGTGTTTTCTTGGAGGAACCAAATAATTTTGACTCTTATGGACAATCAAGAAATTTACAAAGGTTTTTCCATGTTTTTACCACTCCATATAGTGGTGTGGTCTCATCAGTATTGATAGGATATATAGAATAATCAAATGCTTCAAGAACAAATGGTTTCCGACCACAGGCATCTAGAAAGAAGTTTTTTCTTGTAGTGGATGAATCTCTAGTGGAAGATGATTCGAGTGATTCGATAGTGAGAGATAGCATTACTATTACTTCATATTTGGTAACCACTTTATTTGATATTGGTTCCTCTCAATATTTTGTATCAACATGTATCATGGAATTTTAAAATATTCCTATAGAGATTATGCTTTATTTTTTGAATATTGTTACACCTCTTGGAATGAAGAAAGAGTTGGGTTTTTGATTCCCTTATAGAAATTTCTTTTTTTCAGAAGTGGTTCTTTTTTAAGACTTTATGGTCCTGGATATAAAACCTATGGATGTTATTCTTGGGATGGATTGGATAATCACATAATTTTTTGGAATAAACTGGTATAGTCATCATATTTTATTTATTTGGACTAGTGGAGTGAGTTGTTTCTTTCAGGAGGAATGGGACCGTAGGTCAGGTCGATATAGACCTCCTCTTTCATATTTGGGTAAGATGACTTCCATTTTTTCTATTGAACTGGGCCATGAACTTTTTTATGGTGAAATTATTCTAGTAGTAATTTATTTTCATAATCATTTTCCATCCATGTTTTCTAGGTTTCCACTAGACAGAGGTAGACTATTTTATTGACATGGTACTAGGTACCTAACCTATCTATATTCCAACCTACCATGTGTAACCAATGGAAATGAAGGAGTTGAAAACTTATGTAGATGATCTATTATCTAAAGGGTTTATCTGGCCTAGTGTTTCTCCTTGGGTAGAACCCCTGATTTTTCGTGGAATGATAATGGGATCCTTTACCTTTGTTTTGAATATATAAATCTCACTCAATTATCAGTTAATAATAAGTATTTATTTATTTATATTGGTGATTTTTTTAATAGATTATGGGGGAAGTGTTTCTCAAATATTGATCTTTAGTCTGGTCATCACAATCTTAGGACTATGGATTCTGACATTCCCAAGACTCCCATAAAAATTATGTGTGGCCATTATGAGTACCTTTTTATTCCTTTTTGTCTAACCAATACTCATGCAGATTTCATGGAATTAATTAATAGGATTTTCCATGAGTCCCTTGATTCCTTTGATACAATCTTTGTGGAAGAAATCTTATTTGACTCAAAGACTGAGTATGATCCCATTTGTCCTATGAGATAAGTACAATATCAACCAAATTTCTATTTAATGATATTCTAAATAGACTAGTATCCTTGGTAGTAATGTTGGTTCCCAAACATCACCCTTCTAAGATGATAGATTTATTTTATACAATGGGTTAACGTGAATATAATAATGGTGATTCCATTAAACAACACATCTTTCTTTTCTGAAAAATAATATCTTCGTGATCAAAGCCTGCGAAAAATATATCACTTCAAAGGTAAGTTATGGTACTCACATATGATTCATCTACATCATGTCTAAAAAATATTATGAGGTGGTTATAGAGGAATTGTGGCATGATTAAAGGTATTTTAATTTTGAGGTACTCTGTTTAGATCATCATAGGTGACTTCAACACCATATTAGATGCATAAAATAATAAATTCATAGGGTTTCACCCAATGAAAGAAAGATAATATTTTTTTCCTTTACATCCATAAGTAGAATAATAGACTTGGGATTATTAGTTAATAAATTTATCTCATGTAACAATTAGTAAGGGTATAACCACACCTGGTGTCATCTTGACTGATGTTTCACTAACCTATAAGAATTATCATACTATCATAATTCAAGGATCTTCAACCTATCATGTTCCCTCTATGAATACTCACCCCTTATAATCAACCATGTACCTAGTAGATTCATCAATTAATTCTTCATCTTTTAAAAATGGTGGTCCTCTAACCCCAACTATAACCAATTGGTGCTCACATCCTAAACAAAACCCATGTTGGAGAATTTCCGTGTCAACCTTAATAAAAATACTAGAATCTTGAAGGGGGTATTCAATCATGGAGTTCCAATAAACCCTCCTACTTTGAGGAGATTGATATCCTTAAAAGATAATATCAATAATGACAAGAAAATATTGTAAGAGTAGTGAGATGATGAGATCTTGAACTTGATATTCTTCAAAAAAACTAGTTAGCGGAGATGTTACTGGAGAAACAGAGAGTGACATGGGAATCTTCCAAGTTTACATGGCTTATATAAGGGGAAAAGAATACCTTGTTTTTCTTTGATTTCATAAAGGAAAATAATTGGTATAACATACCAAAAATCTAAATGGAAGACTTCTCATTCATCAATGATCCTATGGTGGTGGGTGGTATGGTCAAAGCTCAATTAAATTTTTTTAAAAGTTGTTTATAACCCTTTCATAAAGGTTGGATTCACAAGGGGACATACATGATTTTGTTACTCTATTTCTTGTGAAGTGATGAATCATATCAACTCTTTTTTGGGGACCATTCCTGATGAAAGAGAAATAAGGAAAATAGTTCATTCTCTCAATTTATATATCTTTATATGCCTTGATAGTTTTCTAGGATCATTTTATATGAACTATTGGGACCTGGTTAAGGTTGATCTCATGGAGTTTATTTTCACTACTGGAAAAATGACCTATACCCACGATTCAAAACTGTGGGTATAGCCCCCAAAACCGTGGGTATAGCCTATACCCACGGTTTTGGAACCATGGGCTGGAAAGGCGTCAGTATATGGGTCTCAGCCTATACCCATGGTTTTAAAGAACCGTGGCTATAAGGGAGTCAGATGTGGAACCACGTTGTTCCAGTGTGTCACACAAAAGACCCCACATTTTTCAAACTATGGGGAATTTTAATTCAAAAATACCAGCGCCGGGGGGAATCGAACCCAGACCTCACGCTACGCCTCACAGGTGCACCCCACCACTGGACCAACCGATCTGTGACGTTTACTTATTATATATACATATATCTTCCTATATATATTAATATAATCCAGGGAGGTATTTAAATTCAGAAAACACATCTAATGGGATTCGAACCCACGTCTCCCAAAGCGCCTCACAGGCGCGCCCCACAAACGGACCAGCCGAGCTGTGACATTTAATTGTTATATATTCATATATCTGCATATATATATTAATATAATCAAGTGCGGTATATAAATTCAAAAAATGGGGCCAGAGGGATTTGAATCCATGACCTGCAGAACCCAAGGAGAAGGCTTTACCAACTGAACTGAAGAATTTTTTAAATTATATTTTTATATTATAGTAAATATATTAATCTAAACCGTGAAAAAATGTCTTCCGACCAAATTTTTTTTCTGTCCCGCCTAATTTTCCTTCCCCGCCATAACGCCGGAAATATATACCCACTATTCTTCAGAACCATGGGTATAGTTCTTCAAAAAAACCACACTACCTATGGTTTCGAACAACCGTCGGTATGGGTCTTCAGGAAATACCCTATTCCAACAGTTTTTTCCAAAACTATGGGTATAGGTCTTAAAATAAAACTATACCCACAGTTTTTGGCACAACCGTGGGTATAGGTTAGATATACACACGGTTTTGGAAAACCATGGGTATATGTTCCCATACAATCCGTATACCCACGGTTTTGGAAAACCATGGGTATAGGGGTTCCCTATGCCCACAGTTTTTTGCAAAACCGTGGGTATAGACATATTTTCCAGTATGTTTTGACTTCTTCTGATGGGGTATAATCTCTTAGGTGGCCTATGAAAATACCGTAATCCTTATTACAAAGATGAAATATCCATCCTCATTGAAGTAATACCACCCAATCAGCATATTCGACATACCTTATAAAATATTTTCAAGTGTTTTAAATGGAAGACTCTCCATAGAGCTCTAGAACTAGGCATCCAAGGAGTAGCATGGCTTCATAAAGGGTCATTCCACCAAATATTCCCTTTCCATTTTCTAAGAGATGATTACTGGAATCAGTAGGAAAATTAGGTTTCAATATTTCCATTACAGTTGACATGGATAAGGTATATGATAGGTTGGAATAGTGATTTATTCTCAAGTTTATGACATGCATGGGATTTTCAGCATGGGTGACTGATGTGATCTTCAAATTCTTTAGCTCCCCCTGGATACCTATTTCTTTTATGCGAAAGAATTGTAGATTCTACAAATCAATTATGGGATTAAAGAAGGGAGACAATATTTTTCTTAATATCTTTATCATGGTTCAAGATGATCTATCCAGACATTACAACAGATTTATAAATAATGGGATAATCTTCCCCTTTTGATGTAGGCCTCACTTTAATAAAGAATCACACCTTCTATTTATGGGCATAATTATTTTTTTATAAACAAAAGTAGGAAATCCATTTGTGGATTCAGAAAAAATATGGGAGAATACTCTAAATGGAGTGGTTAGATCATCAATTGTGAGAATATTAGTGTTTACATCTCGAGATCATGTGTAGAGAATTGTGCAAGAATTATATAGACCAACTTGGGGTTTCACAGGAGGATCTTCTCCATAGAATATCTAGAAGAGAGGATATCTCCTAGAACACATTGAATACATTACTTTTATGGAGTGGTTGATAAGATCTCAAATAGAAACAAAAAATGAAAGATATGGTTCCTATCATTCTGTGGTAAAATCATTCTTGTTAATTTTTTTCACACCTCAATCCCTATGAATGTGTTTTATGTCCTCAAGGTTCCAAATATAGTTCTAAAAATAATTAATAATATAATGTATTATTTCATATAGGATTATCACATGGATGGGATATTCCATTAGGATTCATATGTATTTATGGATAGGATAGTTATAAAATGAAGGATTAACTTGAGAAGTGTTTTGTTCACCATGCACTACCTTCAAGCGAAGCTATCATGGGAGGTTGTGGAAGGTACATCTCTTTAGGGAAGATTCATCATATTTAAGTATGGGAGTGATTTAAATCACCTAAAAGGTAGTTTATCTAGATTATGGGAGATTATCTAAATTCATATACTTGATCTTTAACATCACATGTGATGGATATTCGGTAGGCGTAACATTAATTTCTAGACTCACAATTTGGCTGGAACAACTCTTGGCCTCCCAGGTTTCCTGAACCCAATATTACATTCTCACAATCACGCATACATATGATGTTTACTCATATTATCCTAGACAATCAACAATGTGTATTATTTAATAATATTAGTATGTATAATGATCCAGATAAGTGCATCATCGTCAGATCCTTGTTAGGAATTATTTCATAAAAGGGTTATTGTTATGGGATGCATGGAAAACAAAGGGTTCAGGACATATAGGGGGCTCTCTGGTGAAAATAAATCCAATAGAAATTTAACTTCCTTGTTTGGATCCTACATACCCATGAAATCCCAGTGGATGAGGAAATATAATTTAAAGGGATAAAACTAGACTCTAATTTCCTCTCCCACCAAACCCACAATGGAGAATTAAATTCACACATATTCTATGAAGGTGAGTAGGATTTGGCTATTTAGAACTCACTTTTAGAGTTCACCAGCCTTCCTTCCTAGCATCTTTCAAGAAGCTACTTTTTTCACGACTAGTTTCATGGCATGGGAATCAACCATCATGAGTAAAACGTGAGATCAATTATCCATACATCTGATTTATAGTGAATTTAAAATGTAAGAAATAAATAAATTCCCGATGTATCCTCTAGTACAAGGATGGAATTGGGGTAAAGATCTAGAAAATTAGTGGCCAACCTTGCCTCCTTTCTGAATAATAGGGAGTTATCCCAATCCTGGAGATATATTATGGCTGGTAGGGTCCCCTTTAATTTATTTTAGAAACACCTCTTCCTTGATCATTGGGTTGGTTAGACTCCCCCCCAATAGTCTTAAACTCAATGTAGATCAGTCCTACTACAATGGAATCATGCAGGGTGGGGGTCATTCCTGACCTCAGGGGATCGGTTTTCCATGATTTTATTTCCTTCTATAGACATGGAAACTCCCTCCTTTGATAATAAAATTCCATATTGATTGGACTTGAAATGTGCCACTCCAAAGGTATTGAAAAAACCTCCATTGAAACTAATTCATACACTGTTTTTTACCACTCTCTCTATAAGAGAAATAATCCACTCCATGGTCCATCATTTACCTAATCTTCAAATGAAATATTCTTATTGACAACAAGATGTATTTTCTTCACACATAGAGAGAAGGGAATATGGCTTCCAAATTTATAGCATCTTGATACTAATAGGATAACTCATTTATTACTTTTACTTGTACATGGTACCTTTCTCTTGGGCGTGTTTATCTTGTTAGTTAGGACACTCCTAAGTTTCATTATTTAATATCTCATTGATTTCTGGTATACTTTGACTTTTTGAAAATGTATAAAAAGAAATTTTTGATTGAGAGGTAATAGATATCTTGAGAAACCACAAACATTATACTAACATTTATAAAGAAAAATTCTAGATATGAGGAGTAAAATTCATAGAAAACATGGTTTCTAAACATGGTTTTTTAGTTGAAATAGGGAAGGTGAAATAGTTTATGACATGGGAAGAGTGATTAAATATCTTTGATATTCACAGCTTCTTGGGTTTGGTAGGATATTATCATTGTCTTGGGAAGGATTTCTCTATGTTGGCTTCTCTAATGACCAATATTACTTGGATATAAGTGAAATTTATTTGGGATTTGAAATATACAGTTTCATTCAATTATTTATGCTTTGGTTGACTTCATCTCCCATTTTTGACTCTTCTATAAGACAATTAGTTCTATGTTGTCTTTTGTAATGCATCAGTTTTAGGTTTGGGATGTGTTCTTATAAAAGTTGATCATGTCTTAGCTTATGGTTCTCGCCAGCTTTGGGCTCATGAAAATAATATTACCAGATATGATCTTGAACTCATAGTCATAATTCATGCTCTAAAGATTTGGAGACATTATATTCTCTGTGAGAGGTTTACTTTCTATTCCAATCATACAACATTGAGATATATCTTCAGAAAAATGACTCTTTAGTAGATATGGTAGGTTGATTACCAAAAAACTTTGGATTTTGACATTTCCTATTAATTATTTCCTTTTTGTGTGGATGTTCAAAGATACATTTATAAA
This sequence comes from Viscum album, assembly GCA_963277665.1. NCBI lineage: Eukaryota > Viridiplantae > Streptophyta > Magnoliopsida > Santalales > Viscaceae > Viscum > Viscum album. Next base: position 937,745,257 of record OY728123.1, on the reverse strand, counting down.
ACTCAAAATATAGAAAAACTTTTAACCTTAGGGTCACTCTTAAGGAAGTAGTGTTGAATTCCCTAGCAGTCTTCCTATGAAAATCGTGTTTTCTAGATATATTTAAAACATCAAATTAAAACAAGAAAAAAGTGGTTAAAATCCATAATAAAGTGGAAGTATAGGAAAAAAACTAGATAATATCAACTAAAAATAAAGAAAACAACCCAAATAACAAGAAAAGGAAGACAAAAATACAAACAATACAATCATCAAGAAAAAGGAAAAATAAAGGTTGATCCACTATCAGCTACCATTTATAGATCTACAGAACAAGACCATAAAATCCCATTCCCACTCAATGAATGACTGAGAACTCACATCACACACCTATCTTACCTAAATAGTGAAAAGATGAATGCAAAAGTTCTTCAGTACTCGAGCATTCCCCTAGATTAAAAATTTAATCACTCAATAGACTCATTCTAGCCAAGAAATATCACAATCCATAGTGATCCTACTAAGATCATAAAATCAAAATAACCAAACTCTAATTCTTGGTCAATAAAATGAGAGTGCAAGGTGAAAATAAATGAAGAAGAATATTAGAAAACTATTTTTTGAAAAAAGTGTGCATTCTCACACACCAAATCACATTCAAAATCTACTAAGAGTGATGAATAAGTGATGATAGTCTTCATGAAAATTAAATATCTAAGAATATGATAGTTTAACTTCTCAAATAAAGACCTAAAAATTAGTTCTCCATTTCTGAATATTTGAGATCACAAAAAATATTGATAAATAATGAACAGACAAACATTGAAATTATATTTGAAAAATAAAAACACCTCACTGATAATTATAAAAATAGGGAAACAATGAAACAAAATGTGAATCATGAGAGAGAGATAGAGATCACTTTTTATTTTCAAGAATCGAGATGATTCGCATTTTCAGCGTAATAGTGAAAAAACAAGGATTGATCCACTTATTCAAAAATGAAAGAAAAAATCGTTGAAATCCTAACAAATAGGCAGAAGATATCCACCTGGCATGCTTTGATGTGCCAACCAATAGCTTATTTAGTGAATTCTAGGTGAAAATATTCAACCTCATCAACCTGTGCTTCCCCTCCAAATTGTTATGAAACACCCATATTTACCTTCACATTTGATTATATCCCATGATCTATTCCCACAATCACAGAGCATACTCGATTCTACCATATAATAAAAAAAAATAAAGGTGTTAATAAATTTCAATTTTAGAAATAAAATTCTTATTTTTTATTTAAATATAATAGTTCATCATGAATTCTTCGGGCCCTTTCAATTTTAAGTCCTCTCACCTAGACTCATTTAGGTCTCGGATGTCATTAGATGATGTCTGCATTTTTTTTTATTTATATTTTTATATAAATATATATAGATATATAAATATATATATAACATAATTTACTTATATTATTATTGAATATATATATATGTAAATGTATTTTAATATTAATATACATATTAGTATTATTATATATCTATTTATTATTGTTAATTATATAATTTTTATTATATATATAATTATTTTCATCTTATTTTATCATATATTTTATTATTACTATTTATTATTGATCTACAGCCATGAGATTCTTCTAAAATATTGGAGAATGCTTGGATTTAAGAATATTCCACCACAGAACACTCGGTGGAGTATTTGGGTGTATCAAGGTAGGTAGATCAAGGCTTTGAGGGATCGACGATGGTCGGCTTCACATCAGATTTGGATAGCAGTGGTGCTTGGGGTTCATCATTGGTGCAGACGAGGGGGTGGGTCTTCATCAGTGGCATGAAATCATCTAGGTTCTTCAAATCCATATATGAGGTAAAGATCAGCTATGGATTCAATATAGTGAAGGTGGTGATGGCGGTTCTTCTTAGTGTTAGGTTTATCTTTATCAGTATCTCTAGAGTTTTCTTTATACTTGAGTGCCCAATTGGAAATTAATTGTGGTCGTTTGGGGATGTGGCCAATTGGTCATGGAGGAGCCAAGCGACAGCTTCTCTAGGACAGATGGTAGTGGAGCAGTAGTAGAGGAAGGATGGGTGCCGGGAGAAAAATTAGGAAAAATAGATGCAACCTTCTAGTAGACGATGGTTGTGGTGAAAGAAGGTCACAATAGGAAGTGATCGAGGACTGGTAGATATGATCTACCATTTACCACTGGTAGATGGTGGGTGACGATAGATTTGTTGCTAGTGATGGATCCTTATCTGGTGGTGGATGGATGTTGATGGTTGTTGAGGGATATACTGGCGGCATTGGTGGAGAAGGTAGTGGTGGGGTTCCACTGGTAGTTGGATGTCATGGATAGGCTGATCTATAGTGGAATGTAAGTAGAGGTAGGTGATGGATTCAGTGTGCTATCGGTGGAGTATTGGATGTAGATGGATGGAGAGATTGTGGTAGATCATGATCTACCAATGGCTTGAAGAAGGACCGTTAGATTCTCTTTTTGGAAATGGTGGATTGTAAGCCATTATATCCTATAGGTATTTGACTGATATATCAGAAGGATGGGGGTAGATATTCTGCTTTGTGGGTGGATCAGTAAATTTGGAGAATGGAATCTCTCCTGGGTGGTGGAAAAGAAGTGGAATCCTAAAAAATTTGCAGACCAATATATGAAATAAAAACAAAAGAATAATTTCAATAAAATATTTACCAGTGAAGTAACAAAATTTATATTTTTATTCCAGAAAAATTATTAAATTAAATTCATAAAATCACTGAATATTAATTCATAATAATTAATTTCGATTCCAAAATATATATTTTTTACAATTAAAATTTCTATTAAACGCTACTTTAAAAGTGATAAAATAAATTTAAATCTCTACTAAAAATAAAACATTTAGAAAAAATGTAATTCCAAAAAAATGTTTAATAAAAAACATATAATTTTTAGAGGAATTATTCTTAGTTATATACTTAAGTTACGAAAATAATTTGAAAAATATATTTTTAATTAAAATCGTAAAATTCAGTTGCATTATATATCATGAAATTAGAGTGAATAAAATAAGTTCAATTACTCTCCAAAACAAAAAATTTAAAAAAATAGTGAAGGATGTTTTAGAAAAAAATTACAAATAATTATTAAATCTTGATTAAAATCACAATTTTAATAACAAAAATGTCATTTATTCCTAAAAAATAGTTTTGGAAAAGTGTATCAAAAGTAACCACATCAAACTCTCTCACACTTAAATATTTATTTTCCCTCAAAAAGTTTATTCATTTAGTCTTTGTAAAGTGGAGCACAATAATTTCTAATAGTTAGCTCAAAGTGATAATTTAAGTGATTGAATACAGAGTACAAATTTATGAGTTAGGTTGGGATTTTCAAATGGTGATCATAGTAAATCCTTCCTAAATTCAAATACAAACCAAAAATCAGGGGAACATAACATCATTCATTATTTTAAATTTTATTCCTCCTATATGAAGTTACTTAATGCTCTAATTCAATTCAATTTCAATTTCCAATCGTAAAAGTGATGAAAAGTTATATTTTAGTGGAAGTAAAACCTTAACAAGAGGTGCCTTCCACTATCACTCTCTCCTAGGTTACTAAAAATATCATTTTGTATCACTTCATTGATACAACTCAAATGATTTTTATACAATTCAATTTTCTCTTCATTATTTGGGTTAAAAATTCATCCCACTTGAATGAGATCATTTTTTATATGATTCTTTTTTTTAATTTTTCCCATCCAATGGTTTGTGAATAGAATTGTGCAAGTCACTTATTAATTTTGACTTTTATTTATTTATAGAATCACGCCTAAGAGGCTAGTAATAGATTCTCTTCTTTGGGGGAGGATCAGTAGATCAGAACAACGATAGATCACCTAGGTGGTGGAAGAGTAGTGGCATTATAAAAATTTCACAGATCAACACATAATATAAAAACCAAAAAATTATTTCAAAAAAATAATTATCAATGAAGTAATACAATTAAAATTTTAATTCCATAAAAATAATTAAATTAAATTCAATAAATTACTGAATATAGATTCATAATAATTAATTTCCAATCTACAATATATATTTTTTACAATCACAATTTATTTGATACAAAATTTTGAAAGTGATAAAATAAATTTAAATCTCTATTAAAAATCAAACATCCAAAAAAATGTAATTCAACAAACAATTAATAAAAAACATGTAATTTTTGGAAGAATTAATCTCATCTAAATTTGAAATTTATAAAAATAATTTGAGAAATATATATTCAATGAAAATATCTAAATTATGGTGTATAAAAAATCATGGAATTATAGTTAATAAAATACATTCAATTAGTCTCTTAAAGAAACATTTAATAAATCATTGAATTTAGTTTCAGTAAAAATTTACCAAAAAATATTAAATCTTGACTAAAAATACATTTTTAATAAAAAAAACTTCATTTTTACAAAAAAAAATAGATGTGAAGAATTATATCAAAACAACCACATAAAAATACCCCTTGGGTTTGAGTCAAAAATGTAGTCAAAAAAATTTCAATTTATTTTACAAACTATGGGTCGTAGGCTTCTATTTTTACCTTAACTCTATCATTCCTAGTGAATAATAACTTGCTAATTGTTGAGGGTTGCATTAATTCTGAAATTGTTAGAGATTCGTAATTTTTGAGTGGTGTTACGTACTATTTTTATAAATATTCTATTTATGAAATGAGAAGGGGAGTGCTAAAGGATTAATATTTATAGAATTATGATCATGACTTAAGGAAAGTGGAATTTTGAAATTAAAACTAGGGGACTCACCTTTCTAAATATTTATCTCTTCATTGATAAAACAAAAATTATGTTTATAAAATTAAATTTTCACCTTATTCATTTGAGTTCAACATTACCCTCACCTTAATGAGTTTATTTTTTACAAGATACCATATTTTTAATTTTTATCAGGCAAAGGTTTTTGCAGATCGCTATTCAAGGTTCTGATTAAATTTTGAATTTATTTATTTAAATAAACATACTATGATATTTTATCTCAGATACTCACTATAGGATCCCAATTTTCTATTTTCTCTAGTTTCAAAGAATTTATAAGATTATCATTTGAGTTATCTCCCTAATGTAATTAATTTTTCAAAAGGTGGTTCCCCTTGGTTAGAGTTCAAATTTATAGTTTCCTTATGTTATGATCATAATTACACAAATATCTGTACTATGACACTCCCTTTCTCAATTCCTAAATAGAATATCCTTAAAAACAATATTTAACACCACTCACCAATCATACATCCCAAAAAATGTCATAATTAATGCAACCCTCAACAACTAGCTTGACATTATCCACTATGAAGGATAGATTTAAGATGAAAAAGGATGCCTAATACCCTCATTATTTGAAATAATTTAAAAAAATGACCATTTTTTTAATCAAAAGCAAGGGGTTTTGATGGGTCTTGAATTTAAAAGCACAACTAAGCACATAAAGACCCATCTCCCCCACATTTAAAAATCAACATCATCCCCAATGTTGAATCCTAAGGTGGGAGATAGTTTAGTACACAATATATTGGCAGTTCAGTAGTAAAATAATGGTTAAGGGGTTTCATGAAAATTAAAAAAATCAATTTTCCAATATATTCAAAAAAGATGTTCAAATCAGTTTTTTTAATGTACCTGGTTTTAATTATTGTATATAGAAAGATCTAATTTTCAAGTTGTTCAAACTATATCATGATAAATAATTTTGTACAATATAAATTTAATCAAATTGATTTCAATTGGTGAAAGTGGGATTCTTACAACTCACAGGAATTCAAGAAGCTAACACCTTATTAAAAAATTAGGTTCTAAATTTTCACAAGATTAGGGGGTATCTCCAACCCTTAGTTCTTATCATAACTTAGCTAAAATAATTTAAATTATATAATTAAAAAAATCACTCCCTTTTTCTATAAGTTTTTTATTTTTTTGTTCTGTCCAACAAAACCTCTTTATGTTTACTTTGTCCAAGATCCTTGAATGCTCCATTCTAGTTCCTAAAAATGTAAATATACTAAAATAAGTGTAAAAAAAATTAATTAAAAGTGCAAGTAAACAGAATAATGATTTGGGGAGTTTGATCTAGTATTTGAAAGTCTGTATCTCTTATTGGTCATGAAAGTCAAAATGATTCTTCCATGGTCCATCCTCACTTGTCCGTTGGGTGCCTTTAAATTTTCATGTGCATTATGGTTGTATACATAATTATTATCCTAAAATAAAAACCACACAATTAGAAATAGTAAATAATAAAATGAAACAATAAAATAAAAAGGATAATCTTGGGATAACCCCCCAATGGGTCTTGTGTTTTGACTTTCTACAGCTAGACAGTCAGTGAGTCATCCTCAATCTGATAGCAGTTGTTGCTTTTTTGCTTAAGAACCATTGTCTATTTATTCTATATTCAGAGATTTGAAATTTTAGGTGTACACCATGTACAACATCATTTAAGTCCCTCTCCTTGGAAGTGGACCACTTGTGATGTACTATAGGGGACAAAATATAGGGGAACTTTCCTCTTTCTTTAGCATGAGGTTTGGAATGAACAAGTTGTAATAATAGAATTCTAGGATGAGATTATTCTTATGGTTTATTCCAATGAATAATTTAATCTTGAATAAAATATAAATTTTTTCATCACCCTATTATGATCATGTGCACAACTCTAGAAACATTTCTTCAACAATAGACCCCATAACTGAATTTTCATCAATAATTAGAAGTTCTAGTAATTCCTAAATAGGTGTAACTTCAAGTTCCTCTTGAATATCTTGAAAATAACAAAAATATATTGCATCCTTAATACATAAAAATGGAAAAAACATAATCAATATCAGATTAAATATAATAAAATTCAAATAAAAATATATATTCTTCCATAAAATTGTATAATCCCTAAATCATCATAGTTTGTTCCTATTCTTGAATGAATAGTTATCTTGGGAGAATTTCTAGAGCAGGAGTGAGTAAATCAACCTCCTATAGCCTCTCTTTAAAACACATCACCTCCTTTTATGTATCTTCCATGGAAAAGTATAGTAGTTATTGTAATGTCTTGAACTATTGATTAAATGAAAAGTTATTATATAATTCACTACAATCAAACTCATTAAAATAAATATCAGGGGAATATGATTATCAAAAAAAAATTCCATCATATTCAATTTCTACAAGTCCTATCTCCTACCATCACTTATCATAGTTCCCAGCATGAGGATCTTGCATCTCAGGGGGTGGGTTGGAGGGAAATTTAGTCTCCAATGTTAACAACTCCAATTTGATATTTATTCTTTATTTCTCATAAATTCAAAGTTTTCTTCCAAAAAAGTTTCACTTTAGTGGGTTACTTGAGTTCTTTTTTTATATTTTGGTCGCATTGAGAAAGTTAGGTAGTTCAAAATAAATTCATAATTCTCTTATAATCTACTAGATCCTTATTGGTAGGTTCATTCCCCTCTTCACCATTTTTTATTTTATTGAATTCTAGCGCATACTATTATTTTGTTTGATGAGATACTGCATTTGAAGTATATAATAGATCTCTAGATAGTTTTTTAACAAAAATATTTAAAAAATGTCACATCCTCACAAAGGCATTACATAGGAGAGTAATCAACTATTTAATCTGAGAAGGAAGAGACACTGTCCTTTTTTTTATTTTTTTTATTTTTTTAGAAAAAGTGAAAAAACCCTAAGGAAAATGTTTCCTCCCTAAAAACAGTGCCAAAATTTTATGATTTCCTTGTCATGAGAATGCTCAAATATATATTTATAAATTCCAAAATATAACACAGTTTCTAAACTTAGGGTCTCTCTCAAGGAAGCAGTTTCAAATTCCCCAGCGGTTGTCCCAAAAGTAATTTCTTGTTTTTTTAAATATATTGAGAACAACAAATGAAAACAACAAAAGACTGATGAAAATCATATATATATATATAGGGGAAGGATAGGAAAATAAACTAATAATATGAACTAAAAACAAATAAAACAACATAAATAAAAATAAAAGGAAGACAAAAAGATAGATAATAGAGTCGGAGAGAACAATTCCAGATCTAGGTTGATCCACTCTCAAATACCATTCATATATATTATTAATAATACCATAAACTCTCATCCCAACTCAATTCATGACTAATAACTCGGATTACACACCTATCTTACCTAAATATTTAACAAACGAATTAAAAAGTTCTTTAGTTCTCGAACATTCCTCAATATTGAAAAGTTAATCACTCAACAAACTAATTTTGTCCAGGAAATCTCACAAACCGAAATGATCCTACTAAGATCGTCAAATCATACAACCAAACTCAGATTCTTAGTAGAGAAAATGAAATAGTTAGTGGACAATAAATTAGTAAAAATTTTATCAAACCATTTTTATGAAAAATTGATCTATTTCTCACCCCAAATCACATTCACAGTCTGTTGAGAGTGATTAATAAGTAATTTTTGTCCATATAAAGCATTTATATCTATGTAATAGAGAGCTTCAATTCCAAAATAAACCCCAAAAAAAAGTTCTACATTTCTAGAGACTCTAAATCACAAATAAGATAAATTAAGAACTAACATATGAACATCATAATTGTATTTACAAAACAAAAACACCACATTGATAATTAAAAAACAAGGAAAAAATTAAACAAAATAAAAATTAGAATAGAGAGTGGTTCCTGTCTCTAGGAATCAAGATGATTCCCATGTATAAGGGAATAGTGAAAATAGATGAGTAATCCTATAATTAAAAAAATAGAGAAAAGAAGTTACATACTATCTATGAGGAAGTATATATCCAGGTGGTGTGCTTTGATGCGCCATTACATAGCTTATTCAACAAACTCCAAGTGAAAATATCCATCCTCAATAACCAGCACTTCACCTTCAAATTGTTATATAACTCCTATGATCACCTTTGCCATTGATTACCACACACAATCATTTCCCATGATCACAGAGCTTTCTTGATTATACAAGACAACAAAAATAAAATAAAGGCATTAGGAATTTTCAATTTTTGAAATAAAATTCCAATTTTTTATTTAAAGGAATTGGGTCATCATGAATTATCTAAGACCTTATAATTTTGATCCCACTTACCTAGTCTCATTTAGGACTTCGACGTCACTAGTTGATGTCTGAGTTTTCTTTCATTACATTTTTTTATTAATATATATAGATATATAAAAATATATTACTTAATTTAATAATATTATTATTATATATATACATATATTATATATATGTAAATTTATTTTAATATTAATATAATTATTAGTATTAATATATATGTATTTAATATTTTTACTATTATAATTGTTATTATATATATAATTATTTTTCATTTTATTTTATTATATATTATATTGTTATTATATTGTTTCCTTTCTTGTTTACCATCGTGTGGGTCTTGTTCAATAGGGGAGAGGGATCAGATTCTGGAAACATCTCTTTTACAACACTTGCCAAGGAATTTAGGTCGATCAGGGCAGGTGAAGTGAAACTTCAAGGGATCAGTGATAGTCATCATCGCATTTTCTCATAACAACGGTGGTTCTTGGGGTTTATCAGCGGTGCAGGTGAGGGTGGTGGGTATTACGTAGAGGTGAATTTAACCATGGTTATTTGGAATTGTAAAGGAGGGTGATCATGGCTTTGGATTCATCATATTGGTGGTGGAGATGGGGGGTCTTCTCAGTATTACATTCATCTTCATCATCCTCTGCAGAGGTCTTCTTCAATCTCGAGTGCTTTATTGGAGAATTACAGTGGGGGTTCGGGGTTGCAGTCGACTGGTTAAGGAGGATCCGAGTGTAATCGGCTTAGGGGTGGAGGTTGGAGGACCAACGGTGGCTGAAGGATGGGTGGAAGTAAGAAAATGGGTAATGGTAGATGCAATCAACCAGGAGTAGATGGTTGTTACAAAATCAGGGCATAGTGTAAGATGATGGAGGACCAATATATGAGATCTACTGGTGGACACCTATAGATAGAAGGTGATGGTGTATTTGTTGAGGGTTTTGGATAATTGTATGGATGTGGATGGATAGTGATAGTGTAAGAGGGATATAATGGTGGTAGGGGTGGATACAATTGTTGGATTGGATATGTAGATGTATATAAATAGTAGATGGAACAATACAAGAGGGGGGGTGAATTGTAGGTTTAAAAACTTTGTGTTTAAACACTTAAGAAATTAGTTTAAATGATCTTAAACTAATACAATTAACAAAAAGAACAAACAACCACAACTGTATTAAATATAAAGGTATGGTATGATGTAATACTATATGAAAAGTAATGCAATTGTATTCAAGATGAATATAATAATCATAATAATACAATATTGAATGATTCTACCATAAAGTGTATAGAATCAATCGATACAATATGTAACAGCATAATTGTAATTAAAACAATTACAAATGAATATGGAATGAAGAAAGGAAAACAATACAATTCCATTTCTTAAAGAAAACAGTAGAGGAAATGTAAAAGTATTAAAATTCTTTTGACCCAAAGAGAAGGGTTACCCTTTCATCTAGGATAACAGATCTGTCTTACCACCACCTTGGTAAGCCCTCGATACGATGATCGGTACATCTTTCTTGCTATCCCCACAAGCCCTTGAAACGATGATCGGTACATCTGTCTTGCTATCCCTGCAAGCCCTAGATTTTGCAGGTAATCGGCACCTCTGTCTTTGAATCACTTGAAAGCCCTCGATACGATGATCGGTAGCACCGTCTGCCTATCCCCAGTAGCCCTCGATCGTTATCACTTGATCGGGAACACAAATAAAAATAAAGCACTTATAGAAATACAAAAACAAAGAACGAGTCGTTCACATTTTGTAATCTTAAGGCTTTCGCATGAAGTAAGAGATAAGTCATAGTATCTCTCTCTAGAACTTGATATAGCAAAGTCTCACACACATGTGTCAATGTTATTTCTTGGCTTCCAATGACCTCCTATTTATAGGCCTTAGGTTCCAATAGTCATATTTCCTCCAACAGTCATATTTTTCCGAAAAACTCGGAGGGACTTGGACACCTGGCATTATAACGGTCATATTGAAACAGAAAACACGACATAGTTTTTATTAGTTTATAACTAACTCCATGACATCGTTTTGGATAAAAAAAGATATATGAGGATGATAAACATGAGTACGATTAATATGAAACATATTTTTTTGATAAAGGACTAAAACAAGAATGTAATAAAAGTAAAGTATGCGTACTAAGAGTCTTTCTTAGTGTAATGTATTGGTACGATAAAAACTGAGTATGATTCATAAAACATAGTACGATTAACAGAGTCAATACAATTTCCAAAGTCAGTATGAAAAAATATATTCAGTATGATCAGCATGGTCAGTATGATCAGAATGGTCAGTACGGTCAGCATGGTCAGTACGATCACCATGGTCAGTACGATCAGTATGGTCAGTACGATCAGCATGGTCAGTATGATCAGCATGGTAAAAGACATTTGTGATTTCCAAAACAAGGTAGAAAAGTCAAAAGAGAACTTTTGACTCAATAATCTCCCCCTTTTTTGGAAAGCACAAAACACAAGGTAGAAACAAAAATAAATACATATCTCCCCCTGAGTTATTGGACATTTTTCTGAATAAGAAAATTGAATACAACTAACTCCCCCTTAGGTATTTACTTTCCTAAGGATTGTATTCATGGATTTTCCTTGATTTAGAAGTGTTTCTTTAAAACATTCTCCCTTTGTAAAACATTCTCCCCCTTTTTGATTTACAAAAATAATGGGGTAATCTTTAGTTTCATGAAAGAGTTAGAAAAAAACAGGACAATGGGAAAGGTAGCATAAATCTCATTACGATAACAAAGGTTTATAGAGTTCATGAAAAAAACAAATAGAACAATCATTTGTTTTCTCTTTCCTTTTCCTTATTTATCAACTCATGAAGAATGGATTTCATCTTTTTGATTTCCTTCCTGTCTCCAGATATAGAATCACCCTGAGTTCTAAGAAGCTCTTGTTGTTAGGCAAAAAGCTGATCCGGATTCTCTATGGTCTCTTCTTGGACTCTGATTACTTCTTCAAGAGTATCAATTCTGTTTTGAATATTATTGTTGTCTTTAGATAACACAGAATTTTGTTTCTTCAATAAGACTAATTCATCTTTGAAAGATGAAAATTTCAAAAACTCAGACTGAAAAGCATTCATTTTCTCTTGCAACTCTTTCATTGAAGGAATATCAGCTCCATGGGTATTTGACAATTGATTCAATTTTTCAATAGTTTCTTTGTCAAGATTTTTAAAAGCAATAGAGAGATCATTTGAAAGCCTCCTTAAGTATTTAAATGATACATCATGATCATTAACTGACCTCTCTATTTTGTATGACCGCTTATTCATTCTGTTGCATGACTTTTTATGAGCAGCCAAACTTTCAAAAAGAACTTTCAAATCAGCTTCAACTGACAAAACATTCTTCCTTAGTTCTGTTACAGAGCCAATCTTCTTTCTCTGATTGTTAATAATGAAATCAATTTTCCCTTAAAGCCTGGGAATGTAAGGAATGTTCTTCTCAATTATTCTCAAAACATGAACAATGTAATCACTCCTTTTGAGAGACATTTTCTGTTCTGAATCAATATCCCCATCATACGAATCCAGTTCATTTGATCGGCTTGAGTTTACAACTGGTTGTTTTCCTTTTTCTTTTTAAATCCCCTTTATTTCTTCTTCCACTTTGTCACTGATAACAATTGTTTTTTCCGTATGAGAAGATTGAGGATGTTGATTCCCTTGGGAAGGAAATCTTTCTAGAGTTTCAAAATATTCAGCTGGTGCTTGATCGGCATGAGGAGCTTGTTGAATCCCTTCACTTTGTCTTTGAACAGATTCTTCTATACTTTTCTTTGAGCTCTGAAGGAATTCCAAAAGGAAATCTCCTTCCTCTTCTTCAACTTCCTGAATTTCTTCCCACATTTGTTTCCCTTTCTCTTTCTCTGGAAGACTCTGTATGATGGGTTCTTGATATACTTCTTCGGTTACTTGAGCACTATAATCCTCAATCATTTTCATGAGTTTTGAAACATAAAACTCCTGATCTTTTCTTTTTAAAAGAGTCTTCTTTTTCTTTTCATCCTGAATGGTATCCTCAACCCTTATCCTTTCAGCAAAGGCTTCAAATGGGTCAAGACCAAACTTTGGATCGCCTTCCTTTCTCTGTTCTCTTTATTTTCTCCACCTTGCCACAACCTCCTTACTATACTTAGGTTTCTTCTTTGGCATTGAACTAGTTTGCAGATATGACTTTCGAGGATCACCAATAGATGGATTGTCTTTGACTGGCATAGGTGCCCATTGATTCTGTGCCGATTCGGCTTCTAAATCCTTAACAAAGAGCTTTGAATTCTAATCAAAACATACTTTCAACTTCTTCATCGTACTCTTACTTATCCATGAAGGCTTTTGCTCTTTCAATTTTCCTTTCAATGTAATATTGCAAAACAGCATGCTCTCAAGAATGAACTTTGTAAGAAAAGCTGGATACATGATCAAATGGGACTTAATTCCTCATGACTTAACATTCATGATTATTTTAAAAATGTATCCCATGAGATTCACTTTTCTCATGTTGACAAGATAGTCAAGCATGAAAATATCAGAAACTTTCAGAGTTTCTCTATCCTCTTTCCATGGGATTAGAAAACCTTACATCCAAAGAGCCACAAATATATTGTCTGGAGATAGATGAGCCACTTTACTCTTCTCTTCATTAATAAGAAACAAATACTTTTCATCACCTTCATTGTTAAACGTACCAACTTCCTATGGTAGTTTATGAGGTGGACAAAAAGAATCACCTTCTGCTGGAACATGTAGAAAATGGGCTGCTTGCTTCATAGACATTGATATCTTTCAATCGTACACAAAAAAATTGATAGTCATGTTTTTTTTTGAAAGACACAGTCTTGTAGAACTGACTGAATTCATCAATAAGGACCGGATCTTGAGACACTGGTTTTTCAACACACAAATTCTCCCAGCCTTGAAACAAAATAATTATTTTGATTATAGAATCGTAGGAATCGAAAATGTCCCAAGAAACTAAGATTTCTCTGAAAAAGTCTTTTTCTGAGAAAGTCTTGGAAGAAATTTCAGCAGGAGTGTTAGCAGAGGACTGATACATATAGGTGAAGCCGATGGAAGATCATATGGAGTCTTAAAATAGGGAGGCCGAGCTTTGCCACAAAATTTGAAAAACCATTTTGGGTTTGGGGAGGGGGGTATATTTATAGGCGACAAAATAATGATTGTTGGTCTTCTAAGGTTCATATTAGAAGAAAAGAAATCAACGGATAGGATTAAAACCAATTTTTTTTAGAAAAAAAATAGAAAATTATCTACCTGCCGAAGATCGTAAGGTAATTGTTGGTTTAAATAGTATTAAAATAGTGAAAGAAAATACAAACAAATGAATATAAAGAATATGATCAATTGTCATGCCGATGGATAACAAATTCATTACCATGAACTGACATGCCGATGGAAAACAAACTTGTTAACATTAACTGACATGAAGATGGAAAAGAAATTCATTACAATGAATGGATGTGATGATGCAAAAGAAATTCATTACCATGAATGGATGTGACGATGGAAAAAAAATTCATTACCATGAACGGACGTGCCGATGGAGAAGAAATTCATTACCATTAACGGTTGTGCCGATGGGAAAGAAATTCATTACCATGAACAGACGTGCCGATGGAAAAGAAATTCATTAACATGAAAGGATGTGACGATGGAAAAGAAATTTGTTATGGTAATCAGTCAATATGATAAATAGAAAGGTAAATAATAATATAAAACAGTCAATATGATAAACAGAAAAACAAAAACAAAAACTAGGAGAATAAACAAATAAAGATCATAAGAAAATAAGAAACATAATAAGTAAAAAAATGTTCTCCACCTTTCTAAGAGGAGTTGTTTGATGTAAGGAGAATTGTAAAACATGATGTAGTTATGAATGATTATTTTAATGTAATCATTCCTAGCTTCTGTTTAATAAAATCAAATCTATCGGAAGGTAATGGTTTTTTAAAAATGTCAGCAAGTTGTTTTTGTGTTCCGATGAATTGTAAAATAATATCTCTTTTTTGTGTGTGATCTCTAAGAAAGTGATGCCTAATATCTATGTGTTTAGCACGAGAGTGATGTGATGGGTTCTTAATAAGAGCTATGACACTAGTATTATCACAAAGAATTTGATTTTTGGAAAAACTCAATCCATAGTCAGTGAGTGTGTGTTGCATCCATAACAATTGAGCATAACAACTTCCTGCTGCTACATATTCAGCTTCAGTAGTGGAAAGTGCTACTGAGTGTTGTTTCTTGCAAGAACAAGAAACCAAAGAATCTCTTAAGAAATGACATGTTCCAGATGTACTCTTTCTATCCATTCTACAACCACCAAAGTCAGCATCTAAAAAGCTTTTTAAAACAAAATCATTTCTGGAAGAGTAAAAAAGTCCTAAATTTAGAGTGCCTTTTAAATACTGAAGGATTATATTCATGGATTTTAAATGAGACTCTTTTGGATTAGATTGGTATCTTTCACATAAGCATACAGAAAACATTAAGTCTGGTTGACTGGCTGTCAAGTATAACGAACTTCCTATCATACCTCTAAAAATTGTTTAATCTACTGGTTTTCCAGTTTCAACAAGATCAAGTGTATTTGAGGTACCAATTTGAGTGCTAATACTTTTAGTCTTATCGTAACCATCATTTTTGAGTAAATATTTTATATACTTATGTTGAGATATATATGTTTCTTATAGTTTTTGTGAAATTTGAAAACCTAAAAATAATTTTAACTCACCCATAATACTCATTTCAAACTGAGATTTCATTAAGTTAGAAAAAGAATTAGTTAAATATTGCTGAGTTGATCCAAATATGATGTCATCAACATAAATTTGAACAATAAAAATATTTTTATTTTCCATTTTTATTAAAAGGGTTGGATCCGTTGTACCTTTTGCATAATGTTTTTGTAAAAGAGATAATGTAAGTCTATCATACCATGCTCTAGGGGCTTGTTTAAGGACATATAGATCTTTGGTAAGTTTAAAAACATGATTAGGATGTTTTGAGTCAAAAAATCCAGGGGGTTGTTGGAAAAAAAACTTCTTCTTGAACAAAACCATTTAGAAAAGCACATTTAACATCCATTTTAAATAGTTTAAAATTGAAGTATGCTGCAAAGGATAATAGAATATGAATAGATTCAAGTCTAGCTATAGGAGCATATATTTCTTCATAATCTATTCCCTCTTGTTGATTATATCCCTTTGCAACAAATCTTTCTTTATTTCTTACAATGATTCCATTTTCATCACATTTATTTATGAAAAACCACTTTACTCTAATTACGGTTGTTTCTTTAGGTCTTTCAAATAAAGTCCAGACTTGATTCCTTTCAAATTCATTTAGTTCATCTTGCATTGCTTTAATCCAATATTCATCACCTAAGGCCTCACTTGGGATTTTAGGTTCGAATTGAGAAAGAAAGGCAAGATGTTCTATTTCATTTCTTAAGGAAGTTCTGGTCCTTATAGGTTGATTTACATCACCAATGATATAATCACTGGGATGATTCCTAAGAAAAAATTGATTTGGGTTTTGTAAAACCTGTTCATCAACATATGGTAGAAATTCTTCTAGGGTAAAAGTTTCAGAAATATCTTCTTGGACATTTTCCTTATCATAAGGATCTTCTAACAAAGGTTGATAATCAGTTTTTGAAAAAAAATCCATGGATGTAGGTTGGGATGGTTTTAAAACAAAAGGATTAGTTTCATCAAACTTTACATGTACTATTTCCTCAACAGTACATGTGTTTTTATTGAAAACTCAATATGCCTTAGAAGTTTTAGAATAGCATAGAAATATTCCTTCATCAGATTTTGGTGCAAATTTGTGAATATTCTCTTTGGTATTCAAAATGAATAATTTTCACCCAAAAACTTTGAAGTATGAAACTTTAGATTTTCGACCAGTCCACAATTATTAAGGTGTTTTATTAATAAATGGTCTGGTTAAAACACGATTTATAGTATAACAAGTAATACTTACAGCTTCATCCCAAAAGTGATTAACAATTGAGTATTCACTCAACATGGTTCTTGTCAATTCATGAAAAATATGATTTCTTCTCTAAACAACAAATTTTTTCTGAGTTCTTGGAGATGAGAAATTGTGAGTAATACCTTTCTTACTACAAAAGGTTTCAAAATAAGAATTTTTAAATTCACCACCATGATCACTATGAATAGTTATCAGTGGTAGGTTTTTCTCATTTTTAACTTGGGCTCTAAACGTTTTGAAATAGAAAAAGGCTCCAGATTTCATTGTTAGAAAATAGAACCATGTAAATCTAGTAAAATCGTCAACTAAGAAAAATATATAGTATTTTCCTCCAATGCTTCCAGTTTGTGAAGGACCAAAAAGATCCATATGCACTACTTGTAATGCATTAGAAGTTGAAACTTCATTAATTGATTTAAATATAGTTTTATGTTTCTTACCAAATTGACAAGGTTCACAGACTTTTGAAGAATCATATCTAAGATCTAGTAGTCCCTTCACAAGTCTTTTCTTTGAAATTTTACAAAGGTTTCTCAGGTTGCAGTGTCATAGTCTTCTATGCCATAGCCATGATTGGTCTTCTATCACACTTAAGTAGGGTAAATTTTGGCTCCTAAGGTCTTCTAAGTTAATAGTGTATACATTCTCTTGCCTATGGGCAGATAGAATGAACTTATCCTTGGAATTGTGAACTAGACACTTATCATTTCTAAAATTCACAAGGTAACCTTCATCACATAATTGACTTATGATGATGATATTGTTCTTAAGACCATTAACAAACAAAACATTTGAAATAAGAAATTTACTAAGAAAAACAATATTACCTATTCCAACAATTTTTCCATGAGCATTATCTCTGAAGATAACCTTTCCACCTTTTGTTTCGATGATCTTTTCAACGAGATCTTTATTTCCTGTCATATGTCAAGAACAACCACTATCCATGTACCAAATGTTTTTGTTGGTACACTTCTTATTTTCCTGAAAAAGAAACAATTAATTTTTTGGAATCCAAACTTGTTTGGATCCAGAATGGTTAGATAACAGAATTGTAGGTATCCACATTTGTTTTGCAAAATGGGCTTTATGAAATCCTAAATATTGGGTTCTATTAAGTGAAAAATCTCTTTTCCAGTGACCTCCACATTGACACTTAGAGGAAAAAGGGGTATTTTGAGGAACAAAATAGTTATTACTAAAAATTGGTTTAGAATAAGTATAACCAATACCAGAATGATTCCTCAAGGGTCTAATTTGAGAATACATTTTTCCAAAGTTTTCCTTGCCATGAGTAAAGTTTTACAAACATTATTTCAAGGAAAAAATTTCTGACTTTAATTTTAAAACTATGTTTTTATCCTCCAAAACATTTTATTTTGAACTAGAGTTAGGATCTAAAACATTTTTCTTGGAAATTACATTTTCAAGATCCTTTAAAATTTTATCCTTATCAGATTTGACATTCTCAAGGGTTTTAAAAATAATTTCAAAATCAGATGTTTTTGTATCAAGATCCTTAAAAAGACCTGATACTTTTTTAGTTAAAATCGAAATTCTAGAATTTTCTTTATCAAGATATTTCTTGAGTTTAGAATTTTCATTCTCAAGTAATTTAGAAAATATAGATACTTCTTCAAAAGAAGGTAATGTATTATCTTCTGATGATGAAGACTCATCTGAAGATTCATAATACTTATTATCAGTATAATTCACATTAAAAGAAAAATTTGTAATAGCTTAAGCATTGTGTACCTTATCTATGAGACAATGATCTTCAATTGGTAATCTGGCTATAAGTCCAATATTCCTCTATTCTGAGGATTCATATTCTGAATAACTATCTGATGAATCGCTACTACTTGTACTCCAAGTATCATTTTCCTTCAATAATTTCTTCGCCTTTATATTTTAGTACTTTTTCTTATTTCCTTCAGAATTTTTCTCCTTTCTGTGTTTTCTCTTTAGTAAAGGTAGATCAGGTCTTATATGACCTACTCTCTTACATTCATAACAAGTTACCTCTGAATCTTTCTTATCCTTCCTATCTTTCTTTTTGAATCTATATTGGATGTCTTTCTTTCCCACAATCTTGTTCATCCTTCGAGCAAGATTGGATAACTCATTATCTGAAAGATCACAATCACTTGAATCAGACATAACAACTTTCTCAGCTCTGGATCTTGTTATCCTTTCAGGTGTTTTAGCTTTAGACGTAGTAGTAAAAGAAACACTTCCATTTCCATTTTTCTTCTTATTGAAATCTGCATCTCTCTTCATTCTTGTCTCGTGCTATATAAGAGTTCCAAAAAGTTTATCAAGTGTAATCTGGGAAACTTTTCTGTTTTCATCAATAGCTGTCTTTTTTGACTCCCATTAATTTGGCATTATATCAATAATTTTTTCAACAAGAGCTTCATCATCAAGACCTTTTTCACCAATAGATTGTAAACTATTGAAAATTGTCATAAATCTTTGTTGCACTTTACATACAGGCTCTCCATAAAGAAAAAGAAATCCATGATACTCTTCTTGAAGCATTTCTCTTCTTGTTTCTATAACCTTTGATGTACCAAAATGTGTGACTTCCAACTTCTTCCAAATACAGTTGGCTACTTGACAAGATGATATCTGGCTTTATATATTCCTGATCATAGAATATAGTAAAGTATTGCGTACCTTGTAATTCAGTTGATATTCTTGCTTCTCTTGATTAGTGAAAGTACTGACTTCTTTATCAGGAATTTTGTAACCTTCAGTAAGAATAATAAAATTGTCTACACCAGTATTAATAACGAATGTCTTCATTAAATCTCCCTAGTATTCATAGTCGTTCCCATAAAAGATAGTTGCTCTAGAAGGATTTAGATTGTCAATTGACCCAATATTCATTCCTTTCATCTAATAAAACAAAATCTTTTCCACTCCACATGTTAGTGTAATAAATAGTTGAAACAGAAATTTGGAAGCAATAGAGCTAGTAATACAAATCAGTGGAAACCTCCTCTGATACCAATTTTTGGATGAAATATGTAGATGTATATGAATATTAGATGGAACAATACAAGAGGGGGTGAATTGTAGGTTTAAAAACTTTGTGGTTAAAAACTTAAGAAATTAGTTTAAACGATCTTAAACTAATACAATTAACAACAGAACAAACAACCACAATTCTATTGAATATAAAGGTATGGTATGATGTAATAATATATGAAAATTAAAGCAATTGTATTCAAGATGAATACAATAATCAGAGTAATACAATAGTGAAGTATTCTACCATAAAGCGTATAGAATCAATCGATACAATATGTAACAATAAAATTGTAATTGAAACAATTACAAATAAATATAGAATGAAGAAAGGAAAAAAATATAATTCCCTTTATTAAAACAAACAGTAGTAGAAATATAAAATTATTAAAATTATTTTGAGACAAAGAGAAGGGTTATCCTTTCACCTTGGATAACAGGTCTGTCTTACCACCTCCTTGGTAAGACCTCGATACGATGATCTGTACTTCTGTCTTTCTATCCCCGCAAGACCTCGATATGATGATCAGTACGTCTGTCTTTCTATCCCCTCAAGCCCTCGATTTTTCAATTAATCGGCACCTCTGTCTTTCAATAACTTGAAATCCATAGATACAATGATTGGTAGCACCGTCTTCTTATCCCCGGCAGCCCTCGATCATTATCACTTGATCGGACGCACAAAGCAAAACAATGCACTTATAGAAATACAAAAACTAAGAATGAGCCATTCATGTTTTGTAATTTTAAGGCTTTCGCAAGAATCAAGAGAGAATTCACAGTATCTCTCTCTAGAACTTGATATATCAAAGTCTCACACACATGTGTGAAAGTAATTTCTTGGATTCAAATGACATCCTATTTATAGGCCTCAGGTTTCAACGGTCATATTTCCTCTAACGGTCATATTTCTCCAGAAAAATCAGAGGGACTTGGACACCAGGCATTATAACTGTCATATTGAAACAGAAAACATGACATCATTTTGATTAGTTTATAACTAACTCCACGTCATCATTTTGGTTAAAAAAAATATATATGAGGATGATAAACATGAGTACGATTAACATGAAACATGTGTTTTTGATAAAAGACCAAAACAAGCATGTAATGAAAGTAAAGTATGCGTACTAAGAGTATTCCTTAGTGTAATGTATTGATATGATACAAACTGAGTATGATTCATAAAACATAGTGCGACTAATAGATTCAATACAATTTCCAGAGTCAGTATGAAAAAATATAGTTAGTACGATCAGTATGGTCAGTACGATCAGCATGGTTAGTATGATCAGCATGGTCAGTACGATCAGCATGGTCAGTACGATCAGCATGGTCAGTATGATCAGCATGGTCATTACAATCAGTATGGTCAGTACGATCATCATGGTCCGTACGATCAACAAGGTAAAAGATAGTTGTTATTTCCAAAACAAGATATAAAAGTCAAAAGAGAACTTTTGACTCAACAACAGTAACAGTAGGAGGACACTAGTAGATGGAAGTCATGAACCAATACATCTGTAGTGTAATGGAAGTAGTGGATGGTGGTGGATGCATTGTGCTTCTAGTGGAGTAGTGTTGGTAGATGGATATATAAATGGTGGTAGATTATGACCTACCACTGGAAGGAATAGAAGATTCTTTGTTATAGAAATGGTATATTACAAACTGGTAGATCCTTTTTGTGGTTTACTGGTAGATCTGAAGGCTGATGGTGGATTCTATACTTTTTGGGTAAATTGATAGATTAAGACAATGGAGATAACCTGGGTGGTGGTAGATCAGTGACATCCTAAAAAATTCACATATCTACAGATGAAGTACAAACCAAAAACATGAATTCATTAAAATATATTTCAATGAAGTAACACAATTAAAATTTAAATTACATAAAAATAATAAAATTAAATTCAAGGAAATACTGAATATGAATTTGATAAGAATTAATTTCCAATCTATAATATATATTTTTTTCAATTAAAATTTCTTTTAAACAAAAATTTCAAGGTGAGAAAATAAATTTAAATCTCAATTAAAAATCAAAATTCCATAAAAAATATAATTCAAAAAGAAAATTAATAAAAAACATAGAATTTTTTAAATAATTAATCTTAGATAAATTCAAAAGTTATCAAATTTAATTTAAAATATATATTTTCAATGAAAATCACAAATTTCTTATGCATCAAATATCTTAAAATTAGAGTGAATAAAAAATATTTTCAATTAATATCTAAAATAAGAATTTTTAATAAAATTTATAGTGAATGCCGTTTCAGAAAAAAATTATCATCAATTATTAAATCTTGATAAAAATCATAATAACAAAAATTCATTTATTCCTAAAAAATATATGTTGAAAAGTATACCAGAAACAACCACAACACCTACAACCTTGATAATGGGAATGTCATTGTCGATTCCTTGATTATGAAGATTTCATGAAAGTTCCTGAAAGAATTTTATGAGGAGTGGAATTTGATGGCCCTATTTACTCATATGTTTTTGGGATTCAAGGAGGATGAGACTGAGATTACTTCGGAAAGATTTCAGTTGACTTCCATACTATTCAAGAAGTTCCTTTAGGAAAAGAAACATGATGATGATTTTTGGGGAATTAGAGATTCTATATATTTTGGGGATACCATCGATGAGTGGTATCTATATTTGGATGGTATTTTATACTTATTAAATTGGTTCATTGTTCCTATTACTATGAGGAAGTCTATGGTGGGAGATTTCCATGATTCTTAGTGGGTAGTAAAACATTGCATCAAAAATATGTTTTTATGATATGAGGTGATGTTTCTAGTGTACTGGTATGAAATGAGGAATTTCTTATTTTCCTTTCCATTATTACACCTATTAATATATTAAAGATAATAATAAAAAGGATTCAGGTTTTCTTCAGCCCTTTCCAGTGCCAACTTAGAAGTGGAATGAGATATCTACAAACTTTGTGTTTGTATTTCCATATAAACCTAAATTATGAATTCAATATGGTCGGTGATTGACTGGTTGACCAAATATGGTCACTTAATTCCAATTTTTGATACCATCAATGTTGAGGAATTGGGAAACCTATATGTCCATGAAATTGTTAGATTTTAGGGAGTTACATATGCAATTGTTTCTAATAGGGAACTCTGATTTACTTCTCACCTGTAGTGAGGCTTGAAAGTGGTGAGTGGATCCTAGGTGAAGCTGATCACATCATAACATCCTTAAATAGACAGTAATACAGAATGGGTAATATAGATTCTTGAGGACATGATATGTACATGTGTCCCTAACTTTGGAGGAGCTTGGAATAGTAATTTGGGAAAGGTTGAGTTTTCTTATAATAACAACTAACATTCATCTATAAAGATGGAACAATTTGTGTCTTCGTACAAACAACCATTAAAATCTCCAATTTTTTGGTATGATGTTGAGGAAGATTACCTAGTAGGAACCAGATTTGTTTATGAGACAATGATTAATACTTAGTTTGTAGTTAATATAATGGTAATGTAACATAGCTCTTTCAAATCCTATATTGAACATTATAAATGTTCTTTGGAGTTTGGTGTTATTTATCAGGCCTTTCTGAGAGTTTCACTATAGTTGGGTCATTGATGACTTAGAATATAGGGAAGGTTGGCACCAAGATATGTGGAACCATTTGAGTTTATTGGGGGATTGGTAAGGTGGACTATCATTTGGATTTTCCACCATAGATAAAATCTATCCTCAATTTTTTCCATGTGACATGGATTATAAAGTATCTATCTGGTCTATTTCATGTCTTATGATAGCTGAATCTAGACATAAAACCTGATTTATCCCTAACCAAACAACTAGTTGGTCTTTTTGATTCTTAGATAAAGGTTCCTCATGGAAAATCCATACTCTATTTGGGTATTTTGGTAGCATGGTTCAGATTTGAATGAGACATGGGAGCATGAGGCATTGATGAAGGAATAGTGAAATCAGGTCTTTGATATCAATTCTTCTTGATATTATTTCTAGGGTAGAAAGACTTTATAGTGGGGAGAACTTTAATATCATGTCCTTTTCATTCGGGTACATTATTTAATTCTTGACGTTTTATTTTCTTCTCCACAGTAATTTTTAGTTGATCCAAGTTCGTGTAAGGTCTTGAGAGAATCAAAATGATTGCAGAAACATAAATAAATATTTTTGGAAATTCTTTCCAAAATAGGTGGTACCACACTACATCACTCAAGACTAAACCATATAGGGGTAGGTTTTACAATGGAGGTAGTGCATGTGTTGTAATGGTACCATAGAGGTTGAGGCCATGCTGTAGAGGCGATAACTACACCATAGTGACCCTAACCAAATATCTTTTACAAAAACCGTCACTTTGGAGGGTAGGGATATATCGTGGGGTCTTATACCACACCGTAGAGGTTTTTCTACATTAGTTTTAGGTGGAATTTCAAAAATTCAGTCTTTAGGGGTTATGCCTTTCAGTTGGTTGTTATGGAACTAATTTAGGGATCCGTTTTTTGGTTTTAATAAGGATCATTAATTTTAGTTTTTTATGGATATTATGAAGGTTTTACAATAAGAATTAAACCCATATAAATACTCAGTCATCAACTTCTCTCATTGGTTCTATGTTTTGAAAGACTTCTATAGATATGAATCCATACCATAGTGCATATCCTATGCTGTAGTGGTTCAAGTCTCATTGTGGTCCTGTTCCAAAGTCCCCCTTACTATATAGGTTTCATTTTTCAGAGATTTTCATGATGCATACATATGTCCTTCATTGTAGTGTATGATTCCAGTGCACCACTATGTCGTGTTGTTCCAAACTACACCATGGTGGCTGGTTCTACATCACATCTCATTTCTTGCACCATGGATCCTCTTAGATTTCTAGAAACCTTACCTAATCCTCCTTCTAAATCCCTCATCATGTTCTTGTGATATTTCTATCAAGTTAGGTGGTATCCAATGAACTTACTTCTATTTGAAACCCTTATTTCTTATACATTAAATTGACATTAAATTAATATCTATATAATGAATTGGGTTTTTGATAAATGGAATTTGAAATGGCATTGTGTATGATGAAATATTCATGATAATGTTTTATTATTGAATTTTAGGAAAAAATTTATTGAATTGAAATTATGACTATTGATAGTATTTTGATAAAAATAAAATACATTAGATATTTTATGATTTTAAATTTTATGATCCTATTGATTTTGATACAAATCATTTGATGTTTTTTTTTTGGAAAGAATGACATGAATTTTGTTAAAAACCTATTGATGTTGGTTTTTGGAAACAATGACATGATTTTATGATAAAAACCGATTGCAGTTGGTTTTTTTAAATGAATGAAATGATTTAAAATTTAAATTTGGGGATGAATTAACTGATGATTGAAAATAATTTTTTAATGAAATATATCCCATTTTAAATTGTTTTACTTAACTTAAAGCACATGGGATTCTGGGTAGTTGATTGAGAAGAACACGAGATAGGTGCTTATTAGCTCTACCTAGAAATGGATTTATGATGAGAAATGAAAATAAACTACTTGAGGTAAGGGATATTATTCCTTAGGGATATTATCCTTTTCATTATTAGGTATGTTCCTTGTGTATATTAGAAGTCTTATTTCACCAAGATGTGTTTGAGTCTTTATAAATCCTACCCTCTAGGTCTCTTAACCATGGTGATATGATTGGAAATCATTTTCCATGTCTTTATTAAACATTTATTCAAAATTTAATTACATAAAACTACACTTAATACAACCCAAAATATCAATAAATCTAGTTTATTTTGGAATTTGGTACATTTAATTACAACTTTAAACATGAATTACAACTTCTTTATTGAAAACTTATTTAACATACTTGAGAATGAAACTACATTAGATAACCTGGGGAAATACATAAGAAAAGGTTGATCCATAAATCCCAGTATGGTAATAAAAATTGAATAACATGAAGGTAATAATACATGATAGAAAAGTAAAATCACTGAGGCATAGAGGAACATGAGTAATAAGGCATGATGTAGCATGATAATCATAACATGGGAAATATAGAAACCACTTAGAAAACTGCATCATAAACATAGGTCAAAGATAAACCACCAAGACTTCATGGTGGAAAAATTTATATAAATGATTTAGGTATACCCCTATCCCAAAATGAAATATCATGATAATAAAAATTACCGAATGCATTGGATCACTATATAATTACAGGGGCACCCGTCACTCTCAATTCATTATCATGCATAAGTGTGCCACATAGAGCATAAAACATGGATTCATTCATCATCATAATTTATTCCATGATCAAGGAGTGTATAATATATACATGTATGTCCCTAATAAAAATTAATATGTGCCTAAATGTCAACACACTTGATTGGAAATGGGTATGGTATTCACTACACAATTGGTTTGACATGGAAAATCACGGTGAAAATTTGGCAGCATAACAGTTTCACTTATAAGTTCATAAAATGGGTTGATAATAGATAAATAGGTCTATCATAATTTTTACATGAAGTATACAATAATAAGTACATGTGAGTACATTTCCACACATATATAATTATAAAAATAAGGCATGGGATAATAAATAAGTTTAAAAAAAAGAAAATGGAAAGGTTGCTTATGAAATTTCAGCATGGTAACAGGTGTAAAATGGAGGGATTAATGAGAGATAAAGGCTTATATAATCATTTATACATAATATGTGTAGTATGGTAGAGTATATAAATCATACCCCATATTTATTAATCGATAATAAAACGGAATAACAAGATAAAGAAACTTTGATTAAGATGAGAAAGGAAAGAACCCTTACTTGAGTGTATAGCTCCAAACACTTGAAAATGGGATTATTGAGAGCTTAGGAACCTTGGAAGGATTTTAGAGAGGAGAGGGAAGAGTAGGGGAATACTTCAAGGATTTTGAGCGAAGAGAAATGGGAGATTGGGTGGGTTTATATAGGAAATGAGAGGGGAATTCTTTAATATTTCAAAAACATGGGTTTTGGACTCTATATGATAAAATATTCAAAACCACAAACACTAACAAGGTTTCTTCCCATGGTTTTTTCCAAAGTGGAGAGTTTTTCATTATTTTATTAGTAAAATGTACAAACATATTCAAATATTACCCTTTCTTATCTGTAGGTGAGTCTCTCTTTTAAATAAATGAATTTAAAATCATAAAATATATTATATATTTTGGAGGATTCATAAAGGTGCTATAAAATTAATAAATTAAAATTAAAATCACATTATTTTAAGTTAAAAATATATATTTCTTCTACGATTGTTATTATAGTATTTATTACACTGTTTTTGGGTTATCAGGAGGTCATAAAATAACTGTATATTTAGAAGGTATTTAATTTTTACATAAAAATAAAACCATCTCAGAAAATTATGAAAAATTCATTTTGGATAATTTAAACATTCTGATTCCAAAAATAATATTTATTTTACCTAAATAATTTTATAAATATTTGAATTTAACTTTTTAAATAAGATTTTACATTTATTGAAAAACAATTATGGGTTTTTTGAAAATAAAATTTTTTGAACCCTAATAAAAAGTACATTTCACTTCATAAAAATTATATGACCATTTATAATTAATAGACCTTATTTAATAAAAATATTTTATTAAAATACTATTTATTTAAAAAATCCATTATTTCATCAAAATAAATCCCTCAATTCAATTTTGATATTTCCTGGAAATATAATTTGTGTTTAATTGAATCAAAATCAAAATCATTTATAAATTAACAATAAAAAATGAAAATAAATTAATTATTATATACAATATACATATTCATATTATTCTTTTCTTGATAAATATCTATTTATTACATCGTTGTATTCGTGAAGAATAAGGTGCGCGATGTTGAGACTCTCATGGGGTCATTCAGCGAACATGGTTTGGGTCGTGATATCGATGAGCTTGAACTTGTCTCTTAAATAGTTTCAGTCATGCTTAAGTGGTCGGATCTCATCTTGGGATTAGTCAAGGGAAAATCCCAGTGATGCTATTTGTAACACCCCAAGGATTTTTAAATAAATTAATGAAACACTAACTCTCTACAAAATACCTCTTTCTTATAACCTAGCCAGTAATCATAATTCTTTCACCTCTATCATTTGAATTTCAAAAAACTGACATGCATGGTTGCATTTAGTAAGATATTTAGAGTTTGATATGACAAACTTATTTTTTGGTGAATAGTAACATACCCTTATGAATAGTACTATTTATAGTAATATTACTCTTATGAATATTAAATCATATTTTTATTTTATTGTCTTAAGGTTATAAAATAATGAGATCTTGATTAATTTTTCAAGGTGATATAAAATGAAATATTGTTTTAAATTTGTTATTTTTAGAATAAATTATGATTTTATTTAAAAATTAAATTAATAATATGTATAAAATTATTTTCAAAAAATGGAGTTCGTTTTTGGATTCTAAACGTCAAAAAATGGTTATGGTGAATTATTGAGATTTTTTTGAAATACTCAAATTTTTATGAATAGTAAAATACGACAATTTACCGTATATATACATTATCAGTTAAATTCACTATTACTATCATCATATCTGATGTAAGAACACTTGGTTCAAACTCACATTCACATATTACTATTCTTTGTCACAAGAATCAATACTATTGGTTGTCTTTGGAAAAATAATAAAATAATGATTAATATAATTGAAAACCCCTCCTCTCCTCCACTATAACACCCCCCACCCCCCCACCCCCTAACTCCCTCTTCTCTTCACTCCTCTCAAGCCTTTTTCCTTATATAAATTCTTCTCAAATATACTCGAAAGATCCGCCTCCATGTCCAGCATCCCTTGTTCTCATAAAAATAACAAAACCTCTCCCCTAAAGAGGCTCTCAAGGAAGATTACTTCAAGAGGTAAATTCCACTTTTCATTTCTTTTATTTCAAGTTCTTTTCTTTTCTTTTTCTTTCCTCACCTCCTTTCATCCAAATGTTGTGATGAATCCAATACCTTCATGTAATGGAATTTTTTATTATAATGTAATAATTATTCTTCATGTATCCTTTCCCCTTCTTTTATACTATAAATGAAAACACCATCTGAGATATGTTAATTTATCACATTCAAGGACTATAGGTTTTCAATTTCAATTACCATCTTCTATTATGGTCATGAATCCATTTTTATGGTTGATAAAAACTATAATATTTTTATTATAACTTATTTAAGGTTATGTAATCCTTCTGAACATATTATATTAATGTATAGATCAAAATGAGTTCATTGTGATCAGGATTCGCCAATTAACCCAAACAATTATCATTAAAGTATTATGTAATGATTCGTCTTCAGTACCAATAACCAAAAAAATTATAACCATGTAATCTTTTGTTTTTAAAATAATAACATACAAATTATATTCTGGAAAACCATTCCCATTCTACATGTTTATCCGTACATGAATGTAAGTAAACCGATCATGAAAACCAAGGAAGAAAACACCCCCAAAAAATGAAATTGAATTTCAAAACCCATAAAAAGGACATGAATGAACCTAATGTGGTTATACTAAATCAATTACATGTATATGATTAATTAATTAACCTAAATTTGATTATTCAGGTCATCAATATCAATTGAGGAACACCTTCAGACTTAAGGTAAGGGTTTTCGACCCGAACCTCCATTTTTTATTCGGGTTACTCTTATTCTCTACTTACCTAAATTAAATTTTTATTTATTCATATTTTATCTCCATATATTATCTGATAATGTTATATATAATTGTTCCAATAAGAATCATACTTTCATTTTTGGGTAGATATATGTTTTAAAAGGATCTTTGAAAAAAATTCCCAAAATACAAGCCCGATTCAAGGGAATTTCTCAAATTCTTACATATTTTCAAGGGAAATATATAATCTATTTTTAGAAACCATTATCTTTTAAAATAATTAATTTTATTATAAAAATACTATGTTACCTCACTTATAGTTTTATACAAATATTTTTCCAAAAGAACTCTTCTTTTCAAAGTAAAAGAGTATTTATCTCAAGAATTAATCGATGGTTTTATAAGAGTGTCTTCATCTATTTCAAAACTCTTGTTGATTCATATGTATTTTTGATATTTATATTTTATGATATCTTCTACCATATTTAATTTAATGGTTTATTATTAGTTTTACTATGGATGTCTTATCTTAAAACCAATCATCAATTTACTCTGAATGGTTAGTGTTTATGCTTAATGTTCGGGGAAAGTTATTTTCATTTCATATATTAGGTTCAATATGAATGTGTATGTTGTTTATTTTTATCCACATTCATATGAGGAATTAATTGTACTTAGTAAGTTTCATTTGGGGCCCGATATATCCCCTCGGTGCATCGGTAGGTCTCATGAGACAAACTATGGTCTTAGCACGAAGCCTTAACAAATTGAATATTTATGGTATTGGTACGAGGCCTTGAAGATACAGTTATGATGTCCCAGATTATGCATTCCCTAGTTAAGAAAATATTATTTATTGTTCTTGTGGTTATTTGACTAGTATAATACCCATGATTATGTTTTATTATGGCATTATTTATTTAGCTCTTATTCCTTCCATAATGTGTTCAAGTTTATTGTTAAAGGAATGTGTTTTTAGTTATTCACCATGCCTAATGTTTATGTTTATGATATACTCTACTATATTTCATACCCTTACTAAGGATTTGAGATCACTCATTTCTTATGTTTCATTTTCTTAGGACACGAAGAAGCTTATTAGGGATAACCTTCAGGGATAAACTTATAGTTTTGTGTATTCCCAATAAAACTTATATATTGTATTTCATTTCAAGTTGTAATGTTGAACTTATGTATGTATCTTGTTTCCAAATCTACTAAACTACTTGTTAATTTGGGATGAATATTCCTTTTCTATATGCTAATTTAATAAAATAAGGCATTGGATCCAGACAATGGGGGTTGGGTCCTTACATTATCTCCCTTGGAAGCTCTGATAAATGGGATTAATAGGGTACAATCTTATTGGATGAGGCCATCAATTCTTTTGTCTATGTCAATTAGATTCATTAAATCCCTTTATTTTTACTAATCATGTGATCACAGTTTAAAATTTATATTATCAATATTAAATATTATTAACAGTCTTTTTAATCCAATTGGATTTAATAAAAAAACAGGTTCATGTGTTTTCTATAACCATATTACATAATAAAACATTGAATCATAAGGGAATTTTATTTATAACGGTTATGGTCATTACAATATTCCCCCTTGAGAAATTTTTCCCTCTAAATTTTCAATTACCCCCCCCCCCTAAAAAATATTAGGATAATTCTATCTCATAACATCCTCTGGTTATAATGTTTCTTCTTTAAACATGTGGTATCTCCAAAGTAGTTTGACAAGGTGCATTGTCTTGTTTCATAGAACTTTGTATCTACAATATAATATCTCCATTGAATTCTCCTCATAGAAAAGATTATTCTTTAATGGTACCAAAATTGGATTGAGTACATGTGATGGTTTAGGTATGTACTTCATCAAGAGTGATACATGTAATACATCATGAACTCAAGGTAGTTTAGGTGGGAGTGAAAGTTGATAGGCCACCGCACTGTTGAGATCAAGGACCTCAATGGGGCCCATGTATCTTGGACTAAGCTTTAACTTATTCCCAAATCTCATCACTTTATTCCATGGAGATATGTGAGGGAATGACATGTCTCTATCATCAAACTCCATCTCTCATTGATGATTTTCAGTATAGCTCTTTTATTGACTCTGAGTATCCTTGATGTGTTATTGAATGGTCTTTACATTTTCCACCATTTCCTCAACTTTTTTAGGACCTAGTAGTTTTCATTCCCCAACATCATCCAAGCATTCAAGTGTTTTGCAACTCTTCCAATAAAGGGATTCATAGAAATCTATTTGGATGTTCAATTGGAAATTATTGTTGTAATAAAACCCAACCAGAGTAAGATGTTGATCTCATCCTCCTTCTAAGTCCATTGAGCATGATCTCAACATGAACTCAGGTGTTTGGATAGTTCACTCAAATTTTCAATCACATTGAGGGTGATAGAACATTCTAAAGTTCAAATTAGTGTTTAGAGCATGATGGAGACTCCTCCATAATATAGAAGTTAATCTTGGATCTCAATCAGATACAATCAATAGTGGTACTCCGTGCAGCCTGACCACTAACCTGATGTATATCCATGAAAGTGGATCAAATGATAATTCCTCTCGTATCACAATAAAGTGTGTAGTATTTTTATAATGATCCACCACAACCCATATAGCATCATTCCCTCTTTTTGTATTTGGATGATCAGGGACAAATTACGTGGTGATGTTTTCCCATTTCTATGTAGGTATGGGTAATGGTTGCATCATCCACTTGTATTTTTTCCTTTCTACTTTCACTTGCTAGCATACAAGACATCCCAATGTATATTATGTGATCTTATTCTTTATATTATCCCACCAATAGTGTTTTGGTATATCTTGTTGCATCTTTGTGATTTCTGGGTGGATGGAGAAGGTTGAACTATATAAATAATCCAATAGCTCCTTCTTTAACTCCAGATTTGATGATACACATAGTCTGGACCCAAATATCACAACACTTCCATAATTAACACTGAAATATGAGGATTTACCTTTTCTTATAGCTTCCAATTTCTTCTGAATTCCCACATAAACTCTTTTATCATCCTTTAACCTATCCATAAGATACATTTGAGAAATCATTTGTGGAAGGATTGATGATATTCCTTCTTTTATGATTCCCATGTCCATACATTCCAAATTTAAGAAGATCGAATCCCTCTCAATTATCATCAATGGTAAAATTTTCATATCTTTTCTACAAATAGAATCTGACACTTTATTTTCTTTCCCAAGATGGTGTGGATTGATTATTCATAGACTTTGATCAGCTCTAACCATATTCATTGGTGCATATTCATCTCTTTTTGTGTAAATATATACTTGAGGAATTTTTATTTGTATATATTTCACACATATCCCAAAAGAGATAATGTCACCAAATTTTAATAGATAATATCATTGCATCTAACTTCAGATCATGTTTTGGGTAGTTATATTCCTGAACTTTCAACTACCTTGAATCATAGGTAATGAATTTTTCATTTTTCATCAACAAACTTCCCATGCCCTTCTTCGAAGGATCACTGAATACCATAATAATATCTACACTTGTGGGTAGTATGAGAACATGCACTATGATAAGCCTTCTTTTCAACTCCTTGAATTTCTCTTCACATTTATCATTCCAAGAAAACGTTACACCCTTCTGAGTTAGCATGGTAAGAGGGTTTAACAATCATGATAAATTTCTCAAAAATCGGCGATAATACCCAACTAACCCAAGGAAACCACAGATATATGTCATAGATTTTGGCCTTATTTATCCTTCAATTTAATAATTATTTGAAGGGTCTATATATATCCCATTTTCTATGATGATATTCTCCAATAATGAGAATTCCTTTAACCAAAACCCACACTTTTTGTACTTTTCATAAATATTCTCCCTTTTCAATGTTTTTAGTAGAATGCTCATCTTCTCCTCATGCTCCTACTTTATTTTGGAGTATATTATAATATCATATATAATGAATAACAAAAAAATTCAAGGTTATACCTAAATACTTTGTTCATCAAATAAATGAATATTGATAGAGCATTAGTGAGTCTAAAAGGAATCACTATGAACTCATAGTGCTCGTACCTTGTACGAAAAGCAGTCGTAACTCCTTCTTCACCCTAACATGGTAATATCATAACTATATATCCATCATGGAAAAGTATTGTTCTCAATGTAGTTGAACAAATAAGTAATCAATCAAAGGAAAATTATATTTATTATTTATCATGATCTTATTTATCTCACGATAATCAATGCAAATGCGCATTGACCCATCCTTCTTCTTGATAAAGAGGACCGGTGCAACCCATGGTGAAGTACCTGAGAATATGTAACCATTATCTAGATTCTAATGTAGTTGTATCTTCAAGTAATCATGTTATACAATATATATTCTATATGGAGTCTTGGATAATGGTAACACCCCATGTATAATCTCGATTAGAAATTCAACATCTAGGTTAGGAGGACGACCAAGAAACTCTTCCAGAAACACATCAGTGTATTCCATCCCAATGGTCATGTATTCAAGGATGATTCCTTCCTTATAATCAATCATTTCATCTAGATATATTACTCGTAGTGAAGTAATATCCATGCTTGAGATGATGGTGCTAATGAAGATTCATCCTCTACTTTCAATTGTATAAAATTGGGGGTCTATTCACAATATAGAGACTAATTTATTTCTCATGTAAATTTATAATGGCTCTATATAGGGAAAGTAAATACATGCCCAAAATGGCATCAAATTACACCAAATGGAGTATGAAAAGGTTCACAGGGAAATTCATCCCACAGAAATTGATATGGGAGGAGTTATATACTTGGGATTCAATAATTTCTCCATTTTTCATTTTCACCAACATCTATACTTTCAAGATTTGTGGTGGTTTTTTTATAGTTCTACTAAACTTTAGTGACAATAAGGAATGGATAGAACTAGAAAAAAAAATTATGTTCTCTATTCTTGAATCAATAACTAGTGTACTTATCGCCACTTCTTTGTCGGGAATCACTTTAGTTGTAGTGATGTAAAGAAGCTCCCCCTTGCTTCCTTATATGTTATTGGTTGTCTCCAAAAACCCTTTTCAAAGTGTATTGGTTTGAAAATTTCCCTATTTCCTTGAATTTTTAGAAATGAACAATATGATGAGGATTTATTGAAGCATTCATTTCCTTCGTCGTAGTAGCAGGTTTCTCCAATCGGTAATCACTAGCAAAGTTCCCTTCCTTCCCGCACCTACAAAATGTCCTCATACCCTTTATAAAATTTCTAGTGTTCTTGTTTCTGCACCTTTGGCCGGTGGAATGATGAAATTTATTATTGGACTTCCAGAATTGATCTCCACTTTCTGCTTCTTATCCCCATGATACCCCAAAGATTGGACAATCTCCATTTTGACTTTGAGGGCACATCAGACAATTTCCCCATAGCTTTCAAAGTCATGGATCACCATGGATTTCTGTAGGATAGGTTTTATCACACAAAATAAAATTTCAAGCTTGCACTCAGGGGTAATGAAAAAGTAATAAGAATATCATGGAGCCATTCTGATGTTTTCCTCATATGCCCTGATATATTCATCATCTTTTTACTTAAGGGAAAGAAAACCACTTTCCATTTTTAAATGGAGAGTGAAAGGAAAATATTTGTTAATTTTTTTCTAGAAACCCTTTCACACCATTACTTCAATCTACTTATAAGGATTCATATTTTTATCAATGTAAAAAACTGATCATCTACAGCTTCCATGCGATAAAAAACCAGAAAACCCTTCTCTTGTTCAGAACATTCAAGGATTGATACGATCTTTTCAATGAAATTTATAGATTTTTCCATGATTAAGGGATCAGATGACCCATTGAAAGTAGGAGGCCTTTGATTTATGAAGCTCTCGATTACATCTTGTTATATTTTAGGGGGGATTGGACCTCATCATGATCCATGTTTCTATAATGAACATTAGTTTGCTAAGAGATTATCGTCATGAAGTGTGTAATTCCTTCTCCCATTGAGTTGGGCATCTCATTGTGGAAGTCATCACATTTCTCTTTATATTGATTGTTTACCTAATTTGTAATTCCCTGAACCTAATTACCCAGAGTCGGTGCATTATTACATAACATTGGCATGATCACAAAAGATCAAGTCTCGAAAGACTGATTAGTTTAATAGCTTTGGAATAACTAGATACATTCATAAAGTTTACATAACATTATAAAATGAAAACTACAACAACAACATATTGTCTTCATATCCCCTCATACTATCCCTACAGGCCATTCATAAAATACTTCTTCACATCTTGGGAAAAATAAAACATAGAAAGGGGTGAGCTCAGATTCCCAGTAAGGATAACAATATAGCAGAAACTTTCATAAATAAGAATAAATATTTAAGGCAGTGTACAACTAAAATAAAAGCCTTTTAAACTTGAATTTAATCATAATATGGCAGAAATAAAATGAAATAATTCCATTTACTTATTCACATGGATATTCTACTAGTAGAATAATCACATGCAATATCAATAACCACTTTCAAAATGATGGAATGCATAATGCCAGACTATCATAACCACATAGTCAAGGCCTCATTCCAAGACTACAAATAAGATTTTGTCAAGGCCTTGTGCCAAGACACTAGTTTGTCTCATGTGACCTACCGATGCATCGAGGAGCTATAGCGGGCTCCACCCATCACTTACTAAGTCCAATGCATTCCTCATATGAACAGGTTTAAACATAACATAAACATTCATATTAAAACTAGCAAACGAAATGTCAATACTTTCTCCATAAACCATGAATGGTATAAAAATAACACATCCATAGTCAAACATATCACAAAACCATCAATACAATATGGAAGTTCTGTATCATAATAAATAAACTTCAAATAAGCTTAAAATCCATCAAAGGATGTTGACATAGATGAAATCAAAACTATTTGAGAGGAATATGTGTTTTTTTAAATCAATTAAAAGTCATATAATTATAAAATAAAACATTTACTTTGAAAATATTCTTATAAGCTTGTAAGGGAATCTTAGAAAATTTTATAATGGCGGAAAATAGCCGCACCCGTCGTATAAGTTAAAAAAACATTCTTACCTTAATTCTGTCGAAAAGGTTAAAAAGGACCTTGTTTGGAAAATGACAGAAAGATTCCTTTATAAACATCTTATAAAAAGTGAAAAAGGGTATAAATGACTTTAACCCATATTCTGTAAAATAGTAACAGTTTTTTGAAATATATTTTTAAGAAACATGGATGTGTATGATAAAGAGTTCCAAGTAGATAATTACGTATAAACAACCTCGGATAATGAAGAGATTGTGAAATAACCCTTACCTTGTACTTTTCCTTAGTCTATGGTATTTTAACCTCCTGTATAATAGTTAAATTTTTTATTAAATTATACAAGAACCATATACATAGTTATGATATTATATATGGTCTTCTAATAATGCTTTGTTAATAATATTTTAGTATTGTCGTCGTTTCGGGTGTTAACTTACTAATTTTATTTTATATGTTTTGTTACATAAGACGTGTTTGTTATTGATAGTTTGTATATTATTAATATCCAGAATGATATCAAGTCCTTAAACATTATTTTTAATCATTAAATGAAAATTATTCTTGAATGGATATGATGGGGAATGAATCACATCACGTTCGTGGAGATGGTAGTCCGTACGTACGCACGAGCGACAATATCATTATTTTGATATTAATATAATATAT
This sequence comes from Viscum album, assembly GCA_963277665.1. Classification (NCBI taxonomy): domain Eukaryota; kingdom Viridiplantae; phylum Streptophyta; class Magnoliopsida; order Santalales; family Viscaceae; genus Viscum; species Viscum album. The sequence continues at coordinate 937,707,532 of OY728123.1, read as the reverse complement.
AATTGGATGGTATATCATATATACAAAATCATTATAATGTTATATTTATTATTTACATAAATTTCACTTAATTATTATACCCATCCAAATAATAATTTATTGAATAACAATTACACCACGACATGGAGACGGTAAGCCGTACGTACGCACGTATGGTGACATGTCATTCCAAAGATGGATAGAATACTGAATATGGTTGTACCATATTTATAATAACATAACAGTATATATAAGATAATGGATTTATTATTTAGAATGGAAATAACAAAGAAATAAGAAGTTGAAGAAGAAAGGAACATGAAAGAGGGTGGTGAAAACATTACCTCTTCTTCGGGTTCTTCCTTTTGATTTGATCGAAAGGGCACCATAGGTTGGATTTATGATCAAAATAAAGCATTTAGATCAAATTGAGAGAAGTTTATAGAGTATTTGGGCAGGGTTTGGCTAAACCAAAAGGCTTTGAATGTGTGAATTAGTGAGAAGGGGGAGTGGCCTTTTATAAGAGGGGTGAGGGGAAACTTTGGAAAAGCAAGAAATATTATTTTATAATAAATTCATATTCGGTTTCAAATGGATCCAAAGTGGATTATGTAAGGATAAGGTGGTTATAGGTCTAAAACCACTCAACCAATATATTTTATACAGGTTTTGGTCATTATATTAACCTTATATTTTAGTTTTAACTCTTAGCTAATTAGATTGACATGTCACTTTGTATTTTTATATTATATAGTTAATAAACATACCATATACATCCACGAGACACCCAAGTAGTCCATTAATGATAAAAATATCATGATATAAGTATGTTGGCCGAACCATATATTTTTATGAATTGAATATCAATTAATAATATAATATTTTTTAAAAACTCTTTTATGTCAATTTTGACACTGTTCAATAATTGATTTTTTTTAAATTCATATAAACTTTATTAATTCGAAAGAAATTAATTTAAGAAATCATATAATGTCATATTAACCAATAAAATTAATTTATGTCATCAAAACTTTCAAATTATATTTATTTTAACATTTATAATACCAATTATTTGATTCTTTCATTAATAAGGAAAATAGTGCATCATAATTGTGTCATAAATAATATTAATTATTAAATGCCTAAAAATTATAAATAAAATACCATTATGTAGGAAATATTTTTATATTAATAATTAATATTTATAGTCTAAAATACAACATATATAACCCTATGTAAAATTTTTTTTTCTAAAAGATATATGCTTATATCATTTTTGTTTTTATTTTAACTTAATTAATATAAAGTGTCCTTATCACTTACAACTGGACCCATGGGGTCCCAAAATCAACCCAAATATGCCCATGGTCGGCCATGTATCATCCAATAAGTTTAGGACACATTTTAGGGTAATTTATTATTATTATAATATTATTTGTTTGCCCTTATTTACCGGATTTACCTTTTAACCATGGTAAATAAAATATTTACCGAAATAATTATTCAAAATTTATAAAAATAAAAGTTACCTATTTACACAATTTGGACATACTGATTCCAAATATGGAATCTATTTCTCCAAATTCAAAACACAGTAGTGGCAGAAATTAATTTAAAATTAATTCTCGTAGTTAAAACAACAAGCGTGTTTTTAAGAGATAATAACTTTCAAAAGATTGACAATTGTTTATGTCCGGTTTTATTGTGAAATTATGTCCAATGACCAAAATTATATTAAATGTTTAAAATATATTATAAATATACTTTAAAACCACTCAAATTCATAATTTATCACTATTAATTATTTCTATTAAAAATGTTGTTTTTAATTAAAATTTAGTAATTTTCACTATTCATCAAAATATAAAAGTTATCCAAAAAGTACAAAAATTTTACCCTAGGCTAATTTTGATATTTAGAATCCAAAAATGAAGTCCATTTTGAGAGAAAAAGTTTATAAAATTTAAAAAAGTGGGTATTACTATTCATAACGGCTAGTTTGATTGGTTGATGTGTGTGTTAGAACTCGAAGTTGCGTACAACACACGCTACTGTATTATTCCAAGAGAAGTGTACCGTGGAAGCTTGGGGTGTTACATGATTCATACTATTTCCATACATTGGAAAGATTAAAAGTAAAATTAAGTATGATTATATATAAATTTTAAACACATAAATGGAATTTAATGACATTAAAGAGATAACTTATAACTTACATGTATTTCCTTAAATTATGGACTTATAAGCTTCAGTAATTTTTATCCATGATATATTTCTTAAAATATACTATTATTTTCTTTTTTAATCCCTAAATAATGGTTTGTAATGATATTATAAATTTTCAAATTATATCCCCCAGGGGTTTCAAACCAGTTGTGCAGTAAGGCTCATTGTCGTGTACAAGGTGACCCTGATTCAGGCCCAAAACACATTATCGGGGTAATTACTCCTAGGTACATCTATTCCAAAAACACATCCAATTATAGTATATATATAGAGATTTATTTTCTTGATAAACCAATTACTATATAATGACCAAAAATTTTGGATGTTTTCTCATACTTACTCTTATTCATAAGTCTTTTTCTTGAGTTTTCTAATTCTATTCCCAAAAATAACTAAACTTTTCATTTGATACCGACTATAACAACCCTTATCTTTATTAATCATTAATACAAGTTTTAATTACATAAAATTTCACTTAATAAAAACCAAAATATAAATAAGTTTAGTTTATTTTCTAATTAGGTACATTTTATTACAACTTTAAACATCAATTACAACATCTTTATTGAAAACTTCTTTATCATGCTTGAGCATAAAACTGTATTGGATAACTAGGGGAAATACATAAGAATAGGGTGAGCCATAAATCCCATCAAGGGAATAAAAATTGAATAAAATTAATATAATAATACATGTTATAAAAGGAAAATCAATTAGGCATAGAGGAACATGAATAATAAGGCCTGTTATAGCATAATAATCCTAACATGGGAAATATGGAAAAAACATAGAACACTACATCATAAACATAGATCAAGGATAAAATTTCAGGACTTCATGGTGGACAAAGTTACATAATGGAATAATAATTACCCCTATCTAAACATTATGTATCATTATACTAATCATTACCCAATGCATTGGAGCACTATATAATTCTTGGGTGCACTAGTCACTTTCATTTCATTCTCATTCTCAAGTGTGCCACAAAGATCATAAAAAATGGATTCATTCATCATAATAATTTATCCCATGATCAAGGAGTGTGTAATACATACATTTAAGTCCCTAATAAAAAATTAGTATTGCATAAAATTTAACACCTTTTATAGGAAATTGGCATGGTATTCACTACACAATTGGTTCGACATGGAAAATTATGGTGAAAATTTGGCAGCATAATGGTGTCACTCAAAAGTTCATAAAATGGATTGATTATATAGAAATGGTACTATCATCATTTTTACATGAATAGGGAATTAATATGGACATGGAATTACATTTCCACACATATTGAATTATAAAAATAATGCAAACTATAATAAATAAGACTGCAAAAAAGGAAAGGATGCTTATGAAATATCGGCATGGTAACAGGTGTACATGGAAGGGATTAATGAGTGATAAATGCGTCTATAATCATTTATAAATAATAAGGGTAGTATATGGGAGGTTAAAAATCATTCCCCATACTTATTAATTGAAAATAAAATGGCATAACGAGATAAAGAAACCTTAATAAAGATGATAAAGGAAAGAACCCTTACATGAGTGTATAGCACTAAAATCTTGAAAAGGGGATTATTGAGGTCTTGGGGAACCATGGGAGGATTATATAGAAGGTATGGAAGATTAAGGATGTAATATATTACTTTTAGGGAAGATAAGTGGGATATTGGGTCGGTTTATATAGGAAATGAGAGGGGAATTCTGTAATATTTCACAAACTTAGGTTTTGGACTCTATATAATAAAATATTAAAAACCACACTAATTCCAATGGTTTTTCCCATGTTTTTTCCAAATTTGTTAGGTTTTAATTATTTTATTATGTACATGGCTGAACATATTAAAATATTACCCTTTCTTACGTAGAGGTGAGACACACTTTTAAAGAAATGAATTTAAAATAATAAAAAATATTATTTATTTTTGTAGAATTCAAAAGGCATTATAAAATTAATAAAATAAACTTAAAATCAAATTATTTTAATTTTAAAACATATATTTTTCCTTGTATACCCATTATTGTATTTATTATATCATTTATGGTCATTATGATGTCATAAAACATAGTGTAAATTTATGTGGTATTTAATTTTTCCCTGAAAATTCAACTATCTCAGAAAATTATCAAAAAATCACCATTGGATAATTTATAAGTTCTGATTACAAAAAATAATATTTATTTTACCTAAATAATTTTATAAATATTTGAATTTTTACTTTTAAAATAATATTTAATATTTATTGGAAAAAATGTTGGGTTTTTTTACAAGAATAGTTTTGAACCCTCATAAAAAGTACATATCACTTCATAAAAATTATATGAACATTTATAATTAATAAACCTTATTTAATAATAAAATTTTATTAAAATAATATTTATTTCAAAAATCTATTAATTCAACCAAATAAATCCCTCAATTGAATTTGAATATTTCCTAAAAATACAATTCATGTATAATTGAATCAAAATCAAAATAATTTATAAAGTGACAATAAAAAATGAAAATAAATTCATTATTCTATAAAATATACATATTAATATTATTAAGGTCTAGATATATATCCCTTTATTACACTGGCATACTCTATAAGAGTAAGGTGTGTTACGGTGAGACTCTCATGGGGTTGTTCAGTGAACATGGTTTTAGTCATGATCTCGATGAGCTTGAACTTATCTCATAAATAGTTTTTCTTATGATGAAGTTATTGGATATAATCTTGGGCTTGTTCAAGGTAAAATCTTAGTGATTTTGTCTTCATTAGAAAATTTGATAAATGGGATTGATATGGTATAATCCTACTAGATGAGGCCATCACTTCATTTTTCTGTGTTAATTAGATTCTTTAAAGACCTATATTTATACTAATCAAGTGATAATTTTTTAACGGATATATTATAAATGGTAAATATTTTTACTAGTATTTTCAATCCAATTGGATATAATAAAAAACAATTTCATTTTTTTTTTATAACCATATTACCTAATAAAACATTAAATCATAATAAAATTTTATTTATAATAGTTCGAGTAGTAATATTCCATTCCTTCTGATATAAATTTTTTAGACATGATATATTTGATGTAACTTCTTATTCATGCTCTATTTTTATAAATTTTTTCTTCATTACTGTAACACCCCAAGCTTCTACGGTACGCTTCTCTTTGAATAATGTGATAGCGTGTGTTGTACGCAACATCGAGTTCTAACACACCACAACCAATCAAACTAGCCGTTATGAATAGTAATACCTACTTTTTGAAATTATATATATTTTATATTTCAAAATGGACTTCATATTGGGATTCGGAATATCGAATTTAGCCTAAGGTAAAATTTTGGTACCTTTCGGATAACCTTAATATTTTGATGAATAGTGAAAATTAGTAAATTTTAATTAAAAACAACTTTTTTAATCAAAATAATTAATAGTGATAAATTATGAATTTGAGTGGTTTTAAAGTATATTTAGAATATATTTTTACCATTTAATACAATTTTGGTCATTGGACATAATTTTACAATTAAACTGGACATAAACAAGTGTCAATCTTTTAATAGTTATTATCTCTTAAAAACAGGCTTTTTGTTTTAACAACGGGAATTAATTTTAAATTAATTTCTGCCACTTATATGTTTTGAATTTAGAAAAATGGATTCCATATTTGGAATCAGGATGTTAAAATTGTGTAAATAGGTAACTTTTATTTTTAGACATTTTGAATAATTACTTCGCTAAATATTTAATTTACCATGGTTAAGGGTAAATCCGGTAAATAAGGGTTAAACAATAATATTATAATAATACTAAATTACCCTAAAACGTGTAATAGCCTTATTGGTTGATACATGTTCGACCATAGGCATCTTTGGGTCGATTTTGGGACCCCATAGAGCCACTTGTAGGTGATAGGGACACTTTATTTTAATTAAGTTAAAATGAATACAAAAATGACACAAGCATATATCTTTTAGAAAAAAAAAATTTACATAGGGTTATATATGTTTTATTTTCGACTATAAATATTCATTAGAAATATAAAACTATTTCCTACATAATGATAATTTATTTATAATTTTTAGACATTAAATAATTTAATTTATTTATGACAAAATGATGATGCAGTAATTACCATAATAGTGAAAAATTAAAATAATTGATATTATAAATACCCAAATAAATATAATTTGACACTTTTAATGAATTAAAATAATTTTCTAGGATAATATGACATATTAGGATTGAGTTAATTAACTTTGTTCGAAGTAATAATTCTGTTATGAGTTTCACAAAAATCAACTATTGAATAGTGTCAAAATTGACATAAAAGAGTTTTTAAAACAAATATTATATTATTAATTGATATTAAATTTTTAAAAATCTAAGGTTCGTCCAAGAGACTTATATCATGATATTTGTATCGTTAATGTACCACTTGGGGGTCTATTTTATGTATATAGTAATTTTATTAACTATATAATATAAAAATACAAAGTGACATGGTAAATGTCAAACTAATTAACTAAGAGTTAAAACTAAAAGATAAGGTTAATATAGTGACCCCAACCTTTATAAATTATATTGGTTGAATGGTTTTAGACCTATACCCACCTTAAAATTTTAATAATCAACTTCGGAGCCATTAGAAACCGAATATGAATTTATTATAAATTAATATTTTTAGCTTTTCCAAAGGTTCCCCTCACGCCTCTTATAAAAGGGCACTCCTCCTTCTCATTTATTCACACCTTAAAAGCCTTTTGGTTCGTCCAACCCCTGACAAAATACTCTCTCAACTTCCCTAAATACAACCTAGAGGCCTTATTTTGATCAGAAAGCCAACCTGAGGATCCTTTTTGATCAAATCAAAAGGAAGAACCCGAAGAAGAGGTAATGTTTTCACCACCCCTTTTCAAGTTCCTTTCTTCTTCCACATCTTATTTCTTTGTTATTACCATTATAAAATAATAAATCCAATATATTATATATACTGTTATGTTATTATAAAAATGGTACAACCATATTCAGTATTCTATCCACCCTTTGAATAACATGTCACCATACGTGCGTACATACGGCTTACCGTCTCCACATCGTGGTGTAATTGTTATTCAATATATTATTATTTGGGTGGGTATAATAGTGATGTGTAACTCATTTAAATAATAAATATAAAATAATAATTATTCTTTATATATGATATACCATCCAATTATATATTATTTTAATATCAAAAGGATGATATTGTCGCTCGTGCGTATGTACGGACTACCGTCTCTACGAACGCGATGAGATTCATTCTCCATCATATCCATTAAAGTATAATTATCATTTGATGACTTAAAAATAATGTTTAAGAACTATATATCATTCTGGATATGAATATTATACAACCTATCCATGAAAAACATGGCTTACATAACAAAACATATAAAAGAAAACGAGTAAGTTAACAACTGAAACGACGATAATTCTAAGATATTATTAACAAAGAAATGTTAAAAGATCATATATGATATCATATTAATGTATATGATTCATGAATAATTTAATAACGATTATTTAAACATTATACAGGAGTTTAACCTACCCCAACCAAGGAAAAGTACAAGGTAAGGGGTTTTCATATCACTCCTTATTCCCGTGAGATTCATGTCATATTGCCACTATTACCTTTTGTGTGGTGTATATACTGCCCATAATTGTATTAATTGTGTAATACACTTTAATTTATGTGTATTTACATATTCATTTTATGATACCTCTTTCATGGGTTGTATGTTTTGTAAGTTACCAAATTGGTAAGGGTTATTTCACAATCTCTTCATTATCCGAGGTTGTTTATACGTAATAATCTTCTGGGACCTCTTTATCATCCACATCCATGTTTCTTAAAAATGTATTTCAAAAAAAATTTAATATTTAAAATAATATGGTTTAAATTCATTTATACCCTTGTTTGAATTTTTATAAGAGTTTTATAAAGGAATTTTTCTGTTGTTTTCCAAACAAGGTTCTTTTTAACCTTTTCGACAGAATTAAGGTAAGAATGTTTTTTAACTTATACGGCGGGTGCGGTTATTTTCTGCCGTTATAAAATCTTCGAATCTTCCATTACAAGTTTATAAGAATATTTTCAAAGAAAATGTTTTATTTTATAAATATATGACTCTTAAATGATTTCAAAATAGAAAGAGATATTTCTCTAAAAAGAGTTTTGATTTCATCTATGTCAACATCCTTTAATAGATTTTACGCTTATTTGAAGTTGATTTATTATGGTAAAAAACTTCTATATTGTATTGAAGGTTTTATGATATGTTTGACTATAGATGTGCTATTTTTATACCATTCATAGTTTATGGTGAAAGTATTGACTTTTCGTATGCTAGTTTTAGTACGAATGTTTATGTTATGTTTAAACCTTTTCATATGGGAATGCATTGGACTTAATATGTGACGGGTGGAGCCCGCTATAGCTCCTCGATGCATTGGTAGGTCTCATGAGACAAACTAGTGTCTTGGCACAAGGCCTGGGAAAAATCATATTTGTAGTCTTGGCATGAGGCCTTAGCTATGTGGTTATGATAGTCTGGCATTATGCATTCCATCATTATGAAAGTGGTTATTGATATTGCATGTGATTATTCGATTAGTGGAATATACATGTGAATAAGTAAATGGAATTATTTCATTTTATTTTTTCCATACTATGTTGAAGTTCAAGTTTAAAAGGATTTTGTTTTAAGTTATACATTTCCTTAAATGTTTATTCTTATTTATGAAAGTTTCTGCTATATTGTTATCCTTACTGGGCATTTGAGCTCACCCCTTTTCTTTGTTTTATTTTTCCTAGGGTATGAATAAGTAAATTATGAATGACCTACAGGGATAGTATGTGGGGATATGAGTGTGGAATATGAAGAAAAGATGTTGTTCTAGTTTTCATTTTTATGATGTAATGTAAGACTTAAGAATATATCTAGTATTTCCAAGGCTACTAAACCAATCAGTATTTCGAGATTTGATCCTTCTTGTGATTATGCCAATGTTATTTAATAATGCACCGACTCTAGGTAACTGGGTTCGGGGCATTACAGTTAGTATCGGAGGAAGTTTAGTATAAACCTTGGAAGCTAGATTTAGATAAACTCTGATTAGAGCACATAGACCTAAGATGAACCTTGAGGATTAGTATAGAAGAACTTCCTAGAATTTTGGTATTATAGAGATTTTATGAGTTTTCCGAGAAATACATCCCTGTCTAGATATGAGCAGGTAGAGGCGGCTCTGGCACAGATGTACCTAGGGGTAAAACCCGAAAACACCGCTTTGAGCTAGACTCGAACAGGAACTGGTGCACGACAATGGGCCTTGCTGCACTTTTGGTTATGACACTCATGGGGGATATGCTTAGGATGACTCTTATTTTCTTTAAAAATCATTATGAAGGGTTTATGAGTATATACTTCCTCAAAGAAAACATTCTTATGATTATGGATTATATCCATAAATAGTTCAATTTATGTTAAGTGTGTTATAAGTATGGGATTATGTATTTTGATTCATAAACTGATCTAGTTTATGCCATTGTTTAGAAATGGTGCCTAGTGGAAGAAATGGAAACTGTATCAATGCACTCACTCCATGTAGGGATTTCCCTCCTGCTCAAGATAATTATAGTGGAGCTGGTGATGCAACTGGTGTCGATCAGCTAATCACCATACTGGGACAACTCACTCATGTTATGAATAATAACCTTACCCGTATGGAGCACCCTGATCCGCAGCGTGGAGGAACAATGTTAGATCGATTCATGGGGAAACAACCACCAATGTTCAATGGGAGTACAAATCCCTTAGTATCTGAGCAATGGATAAATTCCCTAGAGAAAATATTTCAGGCTTTGGGGATTAGTGAAAGGGAAAAAGTTATCATGGCAGTTTACCGCCTCACTGGAGATGCTGAACAATGGTGGTCATTGATTCAAAACATTAAGGAAGATTATGAAGTATCAAATATGGAATAGAGGGAGTTCAAAGATCTATTTTTAGAAAAATAATTTCCTCACGACCATCGAGCAGATATGGAAAGGCAATTTCTGAGTCTGAGACAGAAGGAGGATGAGAATGTCGCAAAGTATGAAGCTAACTTTACAAGGATAGCAAGTTATGCTAGAGATTATATACGTAACCCAAGAAGTAATATTGATCGTTTCTTTGATGGGTTAAAACCATTTCTCCGTCGAGCATTAGTCTCACAATACTTTTCATTGTACGAAGACATTGTCTCATGTGCTATCAAGACCGAAAAGGAATTCTCTAAGTCTTATGACTTTAAAGCAAAGCAAGAGAAGAAGAGACCTGCGGATAAATCTGGGAATGGAAATAAGGGGAAGATGGGAAAGGCTGAATATCCATCCTGTGGTAAATGTGGTAAGAAACACCCTGGTACTTGCTTGAAGGGAACATGAGTCTGTTACAATTGTGGTGAAAAAGGCCACCAAGCTCGTGATTGAAAGGGGAAGAAGGAAGCTACCAATGTTCAGTGCTACAATTGCAGGGAGATGGGGCACTATGCAAATGAATGTCCTAAACGTCAGGAGAACGTACCTAAGAAAAGTCCAAGGGATCAAGGCCAATCTTATGCTATCACTACTGCTGAGTATAAGCTCTGAAAGATGTGGTGGCAGGTAATTTAATGGTTTCCTCAAGTTTAGAAAATTCATTATTTGATTCTGGATCATCGCATTGTTTCATATCTTCCCAGTTTTCTACGAAAATTAGATATTTCCAATTTTATTTAACAAGGGAGTTGTCAGTTAAAACTCCTAAGGGAAGTATCATTGCAAAAAAGTTTTGTGAATCAACCCCCATTAGAGCACATAAATTTTATTTATCTACTGATATCGTCGTCATACCTATGATTGAATTTGATATAATCCTCGGTATGGACTGGCTTTTGGACTATGATGCGAAGATTTATTGTAAGAAGAAAGAGGTTACGATTCTTGATGACGATGATAAGGAACACCTTATCTTTAGAGAAGAATATTCACCACCTAATTCTTATTTAGATCCACCCCCAGTAGCTCAACGAAATTCAATTATTGGGGAGGAAGAGAATGAAATAACTGTGGGTGAGGAAAGGAATGTTCAAATAGAGGATGTAACTGTTGTGAAAGAATTTTTAGATGTATTTCCGGAAGATTTACCTGGACATCCTCCAGAACGAGAAGTTGAGTTTTCAATTGAATTAATTCCTAGATCAAGGCCTATATCAAAGACCCCTTATAGAATGGCCACTGTAGAATTAGTTGAACTAAATAAACAACTAGAGGAATTGAGTAATAAGGGATTTATTCGCCCTAGTGTTTCCCTATGGGGAGCCCCTATTCTTTTTGTTAAAATGAAAGACGGATCTATGAGGTTATGTATCGACTACAGGGAGATCAATGCTATAACAATAAAGAACAAGTATCCCCTACCACGCATTGATGATTTATTTGACCAACTACATGGAGCTCAATACTTTTCAAAGATTGACCTTCGATCTGGATACCATCAGTTGTGTGTGAAGAAGGAAGACATTCCGAAGACAACATTTCGAACTAGGTACGGGCATTACGAGTTTACTGTAATGCCTTTTGGATTGACTAATGAACCCTCTATATTCATTGATCTGATTAATAGAGTTTTCAAGGAGTGTCTTGATGAATTTGGGGTGGTATTTATTGATGATATCTTGGTATACTCCAATAGCTACGAAGATCATGAAAATCACTTGCGCATTATCTTGAAGACTCTAAGAAGGCATGAATTATATGGGATGTTTAGAAAGTGTGAATTCTGGCTTTAGGAGATTTCTTTTCTTGGTCATATTGTCTCTAAAGATGGAATCTCTGTTGATCCTTCTAAGACCAAGGAAATCCAAGAATGGCCAGCACCGACGAGTATAACTGAGGTACGTAGTTTTATTGGTTTAGCAGGTTATTATCGATGTTTCGTCCAGAATTTTGCCCGATTGGCTAACCCATTAACGAAGCTCACACGTAAAGGGGTTAAATTTTTTTGGACAAAAGAGTGTGAAGAATTCTTCGAAGAACTGAAGAGAAGATTAGTCAATGCTCCTATATTAACTCTACCATCGGGGAATGATGGGTTCGTTATTTATAGTGATGCATCGAAGAAAGGACTTGGTTGTGTCCTTATGCAGAATGATAGGGTTATTGCCTATTCATCACGACAGTTGAAAATTCATGAACAAAACTACCCTACTCATGATCTCGAGTTAGCAGCTGTGATCTTTTCTTTGAAGATATGGAGGCACTACATCTATTGTGAAAAATGTGAGATTTATACTGATCACAAGAGTTTGAAGTATATTTTGTCACAAAAAGAACTCAACATGAGGCAAAGGAGATGGCTTGAATTCCTCAAGGATTATGATTGCATGATACACTACCACCCGGGGAAGGAAAACAAGGTGGTAGATGCTTTGAGTAGAAAAGATCATGGAGTTTTGAACAATATGAGAATTGAAAGGGATCCAATTTTCATGGATCTAGTGAAGATGGACATGAGAATAACCAGGAAAGGAGAAAAATCAATGCTTTTTCAAATGGTTTCCAAACCATCTTTGCTAGAAAGGATTAAGAGTTCTCAGACTGATGATGAAGAATTTCAAAGGAAGATTAAAGCTGTGAATAAATGGGAGACTGGGAGACTTTGTGTATGAAGATGGAATTTTGAAATTTGGGAAGAGACTTTGTGTTCCCGATATACCTGATCTAAAAAGGGAATTGCTGGATGATGCTCATAGTTCCAATTTCTCTATACACTCTCGGAGCACCAAAATGTATAGAGATTTGAAGGAACATTTTTGGTGGGATAATATGAAGAGGGAGATTGCTCATTTTGTGTCAAGATGTATGGTTTGTCAACAAGTGAATGCTGGAAGGCAACAGCCTGGAGGAGTCATGCAACCTCTTCCCATACCGGAGTAGAAATGAGACAATATTACGATGGACTTTGTCATGGGGCTACCAAAGACTCCTAGAAGGAATGATGCAATATGGGTCATTGTTGATCGTCTTACCAAGTCAGCACATTTTCCTGCTATACGAGAAGATCTACCACTGGAACGTCTAGCAAGACTATATATTAATGAAGTTGTGAGACTTCATGGAGTACCCCTATCGATTGTTTCTGATCGTGATCCCCATTTTACTTCAGGATTCTGGAAGAGTCTTCAGAAATCCCTGGATACTGAACTTCATTTGAGCACTGCCTACCACACTCAGATAGACAGACAATCAGAACGGACTATTCAAACCTTATAAGACATGTTGAGATCCTGCTCACTTGACTTTCAGGGTATGTGGGATCAGTATTTACCTCTGGTATAATTTTCCTATAACAATAGCTTCCATTCGAGTATTTAGATGGCACCATATGAAGCGTTATACAGAAAGAGATGTCGCACACCAACCTGTTGGGATGACGTTGGTGAAAGAAAACTTGTAGCTCTAGAACTGGCGGAGTAAACGATTTAAAAGGTGAAGTTAATCCAAAATCACATCAATGCAACTCAAAGTAGGCAGAAGAGCTATGCCGATAATCGAAGGAAGGATTTGGAATTTCAAGTCGATGATCATGTTTTCCTAAAGGTATCTCCATGGAAGGGAGTCATACGTTTTGGTAAGAAAGGTAAATTGAGTCCCAGGTACATCAGACCTTTCAAAATTCTAGAAAGAATTGGGGCTGTAGCTTACCGATTGGCAATGCCGCCAAGTCTCTCCAAAGTTCACGATGTGTTCCACGTATCTCTGTTGAGGAAATACATGCCTGACCCAACGCATGTACTCACCTATGAAGAATTAGAACTGGAACCCGACTTGTCTTATTGCGAAGAGCCCATCAAGACTCTTGATACGAGAGAACAAGTACTCAGAAACCGGACGATGTGTCTGGTAAGAGTTTTGTGGAGAAACTATAAGATGGAAGAGGAAACGTGGGAACCCGAGGAACTTATGATGAAGAACCACCTGAGTCTTTTTATGCGGTAGTATTCTGGAAATTTCGAGGACGAAATTATTTGATGTAGGGGAGAATGTAACACCCCAAGCTTCTATGGTACGCTTCTCTTTGAATAATGCGATAGTGTGTGTTGTATGCAACATCGAGTTCTAACACACCACAACCAATCAAACTATCCGTTATGAATAGTAATACCTACTTTTTGAAATTATATATATTTTATATTTCAAAATGGACTACATTTTTGGATTCTTAATATCGAATTTAGCCTAAGGTGAAATTTTGGTACCTTTCGGATAACCTTAATATTTTGATGAATAGTGAAAATTACTAAATTTCAATTAAAAACAACTTTTTTAATAAAAATAATTAATAGTGATAAATTATGAATTTGAGTGGTTTTAAAGTATATTTATAATATATTTTTACCATTTAATACAATGTTGGTCATTGGACATAATTTTACAATTAAACCAGACATAAACAAGTGTCAATCTTTTGATAGTTATTATCTCTTAAAAACACGCTTTTTGTTTTAACAACGGGAATTAATTTTAAATTAATTTCTGCCACTTCTGTGTTTTGAATTTAGAAAAATGGATTCCATATTTGGAATCAGGATGTTCAAATTGTGTAAATAGGTAACTTTTATTTTTAGACATTTTGAATAATTACTTCGGTAAATATTTTATTTACCATGGTTAAGGGTAAATCCGGTAAATTAGGGTTACAAAATAATATTATAATAATAATAAATTACCCTAAAACGTGTAAGAGCCTTATTGGTTGATACATGTTCGACCATAGGCATCATTGTGTCGATTTTGGGACCCCATGGAGCCACTTGTAGGTGATAGGGACACTTTATTTTAATTAAGTTAAAATGAATACAAAAATGACAGAAGCATATATCTTTTAGCAAAACAATTTTTACATAGGGTTATATATGTTGGATTTTCAACTATAAATATTCATTAGAAATATAAAACGATTTAATACATAATTATTATTTATTTATAATTTTTAGACATTAAATAATTTAGTTTATTTATGACACAATGATGATGCAGTAATTACCATAATAGTGAACAATTAAACTAATTGATATTATAAATACCCAAATAAATATAATTTGAGACTTTTAATGAATTAAAATAATTTTCTAGGATAATATGACATATTAGTATTGATTTAATTAACTTTTTTCGAAGTAATAATTCTTTTATGAGTTTCAAAAAAATCAAATATTGAATAGTGTCAAAATTGACATAAAAGAGTTTTTAAAACAAATATTATATTATTAATTGATATTAAATTCCTAAAAATCAAAGGATCGTCCAGAGACTTATATCATGATATTTTTATCATTAGTGGACCACTTGGTGGTCTCTTGTATGTATATAGTAAGTTTATTAACTATATAATATAAAAATACAAAGTGACATGGTAAATGTCAAACTAATTAACTAAGGGTTAAAACTAACAGATATGGTTAATATAGTAACCCAAACCTATCTAAATTAAATTTTTTGAATGTTTTTAGACCTATCCCCACCATAAAATTTGAATAATAAACTTTGGATCCATTAGAAACCTAATATGAATTTATTATAAATTAATATTTTTAGCTTTTCCAAAGGTGCCCCTCACCCCTCTTATAAAAGGGCACTCCTCCTTCTCATTTCTTCACACCTTCAAAGCCTTTTGGTTCATCCAAACCCTTCCCAAATACTCTCTAAACTTCCCTCACTACAACCTAGAGGCCTTAGTTTGATCATAAATCCAACCTAATGAACCCTTTTGATCAAATCAAAAGGAAGAACCCGAAGAAGAGGTAATGTTTTCACCACCCCTTTTCAAGTTCCTTTCTTCTTCCACATCTTCTTTCTTTGTTATTACCATTATAAAATAATAACTCCAGTATCTTATATATACTGTGATTTTATTATAAATATGGTACAACCATATTCATTATTCTATCCACCCTTTGAATAACATGTCACCATACGTGCGTATGTACAGCTTACCGTCTCCACGTCGTGGTGTAATTGTTATTCAATATATTATTATTTGGGTGGGTATAATAATGATGTGTAACTCATTTAAATAATAAATATAACATGATAATGATTCTTTATATATGATATACCATCCAATTGTATATTATTTCAATATCAAAATAATGATATAGTCGCTCGTGCGTACGTACGGACTACCGTCTCCACGAACGCGATGAGATTCATTCTCCATCATATCCATTCAAGTATAATTATCATTTTATGATTTAAAAATAATGTTTAATAACTTTATATCATTATATATATGAATATGATACAACCTATCCATTACAAACATGGCTCACGTAACAAAACATATAAAATAAAATGAGTAAGTTAACACCCGAAACGATGATAATTCTAAGATATTATTAACAAAGCAATGTTAAAAGATCATATATGATATCATATTAATGTATATGATTCATGAATAATTTAATAACAATTATTTCAACATTATAGAGGAGGTTAACCTACCCCAACCAAGGAAAAGTACAAGGTAAGGGGTTTTCATCTCACTCCTTATTCCCGTGAGATTCATGCCATATTGCCACTATTACCTTTTGTGTGGTGTATGTACTGCCCATAATTGTATTATTTGTGTAATACACTTTAATTTATGTGTATTTACATATTAATTTTATGATACCTCTTTCATGGGTTGTATGTTTTGTAAGTTACCAAATTGGTAAGGGTTATTTCACAATCTCTTCATTATCCGAGGTTGTTTAGACGTAATAATCTTCTAGGACCTCTTTATCATCCCCATCCATGTTTCTTAAAAATTTATTTCAGAACATTTTTAATATTTAAAAGAATATGGTTTAAAGTCATTTATACCCTTGTTTGACTTTTTATAAGAGTTTTACAAAGGAATTTTTCCATCGTTTTCCAAACAAGGTGCTTTTTAACATTTTCGACAGTATTAAGGTAAGAATGTTTTTTTAACTTATACGGTGGGTGCGGTTATTTTACGCCTTTATAAAATCTTTGAAGCTTCCCTTACAAGCTTATAAGAATATTTTCAAATAAAATGTTTTATTTTATAAATATATGACTCCTAAATGATTTCAAAATAGAAAGAGATATTTCTCTAAAAAGACTTTTGATTTCATCTATGTCAACATCCTTTGATGGATTTTACACTTATTTGAAGTTGATTTATTATGATACAAAACTTATATATTGTATTGATGGTTTTGTGATATGTTTGACTGTGGATGTGCTATTTTTATACCATTCATAGTTTATGGTGAAATTATTGACATTTCGTATGCTAGTTTTAATACGAATGTTTATGTTATGTTTAAACCTTTTCATATGGGAATGCATTGGACTTAATATGTGACGTGTGGAGCCCGCCATAGCTCCTCGATGCATCGGTAGGTCTCATGAGACAAACTAGTGTCTTGGCACAAGGCCTTGGAAAAATCTTATTTGTAGTCTTGGCACGAGGCCTTGGCTATGTGGTTATGATAGTCTGGTATTATGCATTACATCATTATGAAAGTGGTCATTGATATTTCATGTGATTATTCGATTAGTAAAATATCCATGTAAATAAATAAATGGAATTATTTAATTTTATTTTTTCCATACTATGTTTAAGTACATGTTTAAAAGGCTTTTGTTTTAAGTTATACATTGCCTTAAATGTTTATTCTTATTTATGAAAGTTTCCACTATATTGTTATCCTTACTGGGCATTTGAGCTCACCCCTTTTCTATGTTTCATTTTTTCCAGGGTATGAAGAAGTAAATTATGAATGACCTGTAGGGATAGTATGTGGGGATATGAGTGTGGAATATGAAGAAAATATGTTGTTGTAGTTTTAATTTTTATGATGTAATTTAAGACTTGTGAATATATCTAGTATTTCCAAGGCTACTAAACCAATCGGTCTTTCGAGATTTGATCCTTTTTGTGATCATGCCAATGTTATGTAATAATGCACCAACTCCAGGTAACTGGGGTCGGGGCATTACAATTACTATTTTACAGTGATGTTTGATTATTCCGGGATGGATGGAAAAAAATTTGTACCTCTGTTTTGTTAGTCATTGAAAATGATTCTTTAAGAATCTTTTGATATGAACTATGAAAATATTTACATGCCATGTTTTATTTACATTAAAAATAAATGGTTTATCTTACATGGAATGATTATTAAATTATTATTGTAATTCTACTGGGATTATACCTTAGACACTACCATAGGCTTCAGGATTTTATAGAATTATTTATATCAGGTATAGGTAAAGGGAAGGAAACACATGGAGGTGGAGGATGTCCTTGACTTGTGGGACAACTGGGAGTTGGCATCATATGATGGATTTGGCCATCCATCAGTTTTGTTGGGTTGTCTTACCATATTTGATAAATTTATAAGGGTTTTTTGGACCCTTTTTCTCTTGTGGAGTGTTTTTTCATACCAATAGTTTTTCTATTATCTGTTGTTTTACTTTATAATTTTAACTCTAGTGGAAAAATTGTCCCCTCTTTGTATTTATTGATTCCAAGGTTCTTTTTGTCAACTCATGGGTGTTCGTAATTCCCTTAGGGTCATGTTAGTAAAATCTAATTTACTGTTTACGAAAGTTATCCATGTTGGTTTGGGATAAGAGATTCTGTTAAAAAAAAGGAAGAAAATTGATTTATTTTGGGTTATAAAATAATATGGGAAAAGTGAATATTTTATAATTTTTAAGGGGTCTCACATTTCGGTAGTACGGATAGACAATTTTTGTGACAAAAATGTGGATCCAACTATCTAAAACATTTAATTTCATACATTTTAACCACATGATTGGTCAAACCATGCACTAACCATATGAGTTGGATATGTAATTTATTTCAGGTTTTTCAAATTTTTTACTAGGATTTTTCATGGTCTGTGAAACTGTGCAGCAATCTGTTTACCCCTAATGGTTGTTGTTAAAGATTAGTGATAATTTTACACCCCTGGATGTTACTCCATAATTTCATTCCATTAGGAATTCATCCCCCAAAACACTCTCAATATCACTTTTACTCCCCATAAACACATCCAAATCATAAAACCCAATGATATAAACAAGCCTTGAGTGAAATTTAAAAAGGTATTAACCTCAAGAAGGGTCAGGGTTTAACACTATAAATAACAGTGTCACTAATATAAAGAAGTAGGATGATGAATCACCCATCATGACACACCATATGGTAAAAAAAATGATCCACAATGTTATGGATGAACTTCTATTCAGGCATACTAAAGGAATTGAACTTCTTGTTCCACTACTTTGGTCCCTTATTCAAGCCATGAAAAATCTGATTTATCTAGCACAAAATATTTAAATTATGTTTATATATAAAACCTTCTAGATCCTCAATGTAAATTTCTTCATCTGAGTAACTATAATGAAGAAATATATTCACGTTCAATTGTTAAAGATGAAGTCCTTCCATTTCAAAATTATTAAGTATCGTCCAAATTGTTATGTGTTTAACTACTGGAGAGAAGATCATAGAAAAATATACTCCTTAAATTTTTTGAAACTCATTCATGACAAAACCTTCCTTATACATTTATCTAATATCTACTTTCTACTTTTCCAGATAAACCCATTTATTCTGAAGAATTTTCTTCCTAGTAGACCTTCCCATTAACTCCAATTTTCTAGTCAAATATAAGGAATCAATATCATCCCTCATAGATAAATCCTTCTATTTAAATTCATTTATATTCACAACCTCTTACAAGATCTTGGGATCTCCATAATCCATGAAAATAAAGTATTTCAAGATAATTTTATATCTCTATACATGGTGTCTAACTCTAGTAGATCTCTATAACTCCCTCAGTTGCTCAAATCCTTCTAGAATTAATACTAAAGAAACTTCACCTTTCATATCTCTTCCCCAAGATTATACAATTCTCAAGCTCTCTGGTACATCCAAACACGGAAACTCCATTAGAAAATGGCCTCCTATAAAACTTCCTCTTGGCCATATGGTGTTCTGAAAGCTAATTCACTCCTTGAATATGTTGGAACAACCCTAATGTTTGGATGTCTATTATATTAAACCTCATCCATTTATGATACATTGATTTCATAAATTTTATTTTCCTAGTTTTGTTCCCTCCACAAGATAGATTTATTTAATTTTCCATTTTAACTTATGAAAACCTTTTGAGAGTTATTATCCTAGATTCAAAAAGAAAACTTGTCATCGACATACCCTATAAATTAAAATTCTCGAGGCTTTGATTCTATATTTTTTATCTAATTGATATAAAAATAAATATATTTTAATGAATTGAATACTTTGATATGGGTGAGAATAGTCTTCCTTTTAGTCTATAAGAATTCTAGAGATCCTTACCCAATAGAGTAGAAGGACTCTTACTAATTAAGTATGCTGCACAGTTCACCACTTCCATCAAAAACTCATTGGGTAAGCCTGTCTAAATTCTAATGCTATAATCCTTTTTAAATAACATATTATTCTTCCTCTACATGAATATATTATGTTCTAAGGTTCATGTTATGGTCTTTTAAATGTGTATTCCCTTCAGCTAGTAGAACCTTTCAAACTCTCTACTCTCTTACTCATCACCATCATTTGACCTTAAGAACTTATTATTATATGAAATGATTTTATTCGCCATAGATAATCATCATATGATGTTTCTAAATAAATCAAAATTTTAATTGAGAAAGGACACCCATGCCTTCTATATCGCATCATCGAATAAAGTAAAATAGTATAGTGATCCACCTTGAGAACAAATCTGTTTTAGCCCCTAAACATCTGTATGAAATAACTCTAAATTATAGTTATTTGGTGTCTTGAACAACCTTTATAATGAAACCTTTAACTAGATTCCAATTACATAATATTAAAATTTCTCATACTCCATGATTTTGATATTCAACATACCCTTCAAAGTTGGTAATTTTATCTATTTCTCACTCAAGTGGCTCATATGTTCATTCCATAAAGAAATTATTTGTTCAATATGCATTGAACCTTTTGATACTCTAATTAAGTAAAAAATTAAATCCTTCACCCATTTGGAAAATGGAATGGAACCGCATGTGATTAAATACACTCCATTCATGAATATTTTCTAGAAACCCATTTCATCAAGCTTCCTAATCGAGATTACATTTTTTCTTAACCCCTGTATGTTCTACACTACTTGTAGCTATAGAAAACTTTAATTATTTATTTGGATGGAGAAATAAATTTTCATGAATATCTAGAGATATCTATCATCCACAAGATGTACCTTTTAAAAATTTATGAAATTAATGTTCATCATACTCCATGTCTTGGAAGTTGAGTGAAATTAAGCTCCAAATTCTATCACCCAATACTCAAGTGAGTTATAAGAACTTGATAAAGACTAATGTATCTACAAATACCTTATTCTTAGATCCCCATATGGAATCATGTCTTCATGATTTGAATCTCAATTCATTGAAATATTTATTTAGAAAACCATTCTTCACATAATTCCAACACATGGTACCACATTCTATTGAGCTAATACTACTCAAACATATACTTAATTTACCATTATTGCTACCTTTCCATGTTATGGATTGTCCCCTTTATTATGTATTTATAGAATTAATAGAAGATTTCTATATCTCATTTTAATGAATTAATCATTTCTTGACCAATTATTTAACATCTTTGAGCACCTATTATGAATTATTATTGGAATTTATCACCATAGTAACAATTGGATCATATAACCCTAGGAGTTATTAAAGTAAAAAAACAACACCCAATAAGGATAAAAAAAGTTCACCTGTATTGATTCCAATTGAAATTGAATGATTTTTAAATCATTAACTTGATCCATCATAAGCTTACCTTCCATCACTCGCATTCAAAACAACCTCTAAAATATTAACACATTGTTCATTACTAATGGATTCATATATATATATATCAGTGAGGTTCATTATATGTTCTGATTTTTTTTCACCTCTTAGATATTATAAGCCACATTTTGGGTGACTAAAATCTGAATAATTGAAAGTTACTTCTTATAAAACCTTTCTCATTATCCATTTTTCATTACTTCCATAATGGTACTCGTAAACAATAGATCATAATCTTTATATAATAAACAATCCTCTATTTGTATCTTCTCAGATCTAAAATCCTTATCATCAAAATATTTCACCTAGACCTTAGACTCATCCAATTTAATTACTTTTAGTAGATAGTAAACTTTTACTAAATTCAGAAACACATAACAGGGATCAAGAACTACTTATTAAAATTATCCTAAAAGTAAAATGTCAAAATGGTGATACTATTTAACACCCCAAGCTTCCACAGTACACTTCTCTTTGAATAATACAGTAGCGTGTGTTGTACACAACTTCGAGTTCTAACACATAACATAACCGATCAAACTAGCCATTATGAATAGTAATACCCACATTTTGAAATTTTATAAATTTTATCTTCCAAAATGGACTTCAGTTTTGTATTTAGAATATCAAAATTATCCTAGGGTGAAATTTTGGAACTTTTCAACTTTTATATTTTGATGAATAGTGAAAATTACTAAATTTTAATTAAAAACATAATTTTTAATCAAAATAATTAATAGTGATAAATTATGAATTTGAGTGGTTTTAAAGTATATTTAGAATATATTTTTACCATTTAATACAATTTTGGTCATTGGACATAATTTCACACTTTAACCAGACATAAACAATTGTCAATCTTTTGATAGGTATTATCTCTTAAAAACACGCTTTTTGTTTTAACAATGGGAATTAATTTTAAATTATTTTCTACCACTTCTGTGTTTTGAATTTGGAAAAATGGATTCCATATTTGGAATCAGGATGTCCAAATTTCATAAATAGGTAAATTTTATTTTTAGGATTTTTGAATAATTACTTCGGTAAATATTTTATTTACCATTGTTAACGGGTAAATTCGGTAAATAAGGGTAAACAATAATATTATAATAATATTAATTTACCCTAAAACGTGTCTTAAACCTAATGGTTGACACATTTCCGACCATGTTAATCTTTGGGTCGATTTTGGGACCCCATGGATCGACTTGTAAGTGATAATGACACTTTATATTAATTAAGTTAAAGTAAATACAAAAATGATATAATCATATATCTTTTAGAAAAACAATTTTTATATAGGGGTATATATATATTATATTTTCGACTATAAATATTCATTAGAAATGTAAAACTATTTCCTACATAATGGTATTTTATTTATAATTCTTAGACATTTAATAATTAAATTTTTTATGACACAAGGATGTTGCAGTAATTACCGTATTAATGAAATATTAAGATAATTGATATTATAAATATCCAAATAAATGTAATTTGAGACTTTTTATAAATTAAAATAATTTTCTACCTTACTATGACATATTAGGATTGTTTATATAAATTTTTTTTGATGTAATAATGCTGTTATGAATTTATCAAAAACAAAATACCCAATAGTGTCAAAATTGACAAAAAGGAGTTTTTAAAACAAATATTATATTATTAATTTATATTCAATTCCTAAAAATATAACGTTCGGCCAAGAGACTTATATCATGATAGGTTTATCATTAATGTACCACTTGGCAGTCACTTGGAGGTATATAGTAAGTTTATTAACTATATAATATAAAAATACAAAGTGACATGGTAAGTGTCAAACTAATTAACTAAGAGTTAAAACTAAAAGATAAGGTTAATATAATGACCCAAACCTATCTAAATTCTATTGGATGAGTTTTTTTTAACCCATTCCCATGTTAAACATTAAATAATACACTTTTAAGCCATTAGAAACCGAATTTGAATTTATGATAAAATAATATTTCTAGATTTGCCTAAGGTGCCCCTCCTCCCCCTTATAAAAAGACACCACTTCTATACAATTCTTCACACTTTCAAAGCCTTTTGGTTCAGCCAACCCCTGCCCAAATACTCTCTCAAATTCCATCACTTAAACCTAGAAGCCTTAGTTTGATCAGAAAGCCAACCTAAGGTTCCCTTTAGATCAAATCAAAAGGAAGAACCCGTAGAAGAGGTAATGTTTTCACCACCCTATTTCAAGTTCCTTTCTTCTTCAACTTCTTCTTTCTTTGTTATTCCCATTATAAAATAATAACTCCAGTATCTTATATATACTGTGATGTTATTATAAATATGGTACAACCATATTCAGTATTCTATCCATCTTTTGAATGACATGTCACCATACATGCGTACGTACGGCTTATCGTCTCCACGTCGTGGTGTAATTGTTATTCAAAACATTATTATTTGGATGGGTATAATAATGATGTGTAATTCATGTAAATAATAATTATAAAAAGATACTTATTCTGTATATATGATATACTATCCAATTATATATTATTTTAATATAAAAAGAATGATATTGTCGCTCGTGCGTATGTACGGACTACCGTCTCCACGAACGCGATGAGATTCATTCCCCATCGTATCCATTCAAGACTAATTCTCATTTCATGATTAAAAGTAATGTTTAAGAACTTTATATCATTCTGGATATGAATAAGCGACAACCTATCCATAAAAAACACGACTTATGTAACAAAACATATAAAAGAAAACAAGTAAGTTAACACCCGAAACGATGATAATACTAAAGTTTTATTAACAAAGCATTTTTAGAAGATCATATATGATATCATAATTATGTATATGGTTCTTTTATAATTTAATAACAATGTTTTAACTATTATACAGGAGTTTAACATACCATTGACTAAGTAAAAGTACAAGGTAAGGGTTATTTCATAATCTCTTCATTATCCAAGGTTGTTTATACGTAATTATCTACTTGTACATTTTTATCATCTGCATCCATGTTTCTTAAAAATGTATTTCAAAAAATTCTTGCTATTTTTCAGAATATGGGTTAAAGTCATTTATACCCCTATTTGACTTTTTATAAGCGATTTATAAAGGAATCTTTTCGTTATTTTCCAAACAAGGTCCTTTTTAAAATTTTCAACATAATTAAGTTAAGAATGTATTTTTTTAACTTATACGGCAGGTGAAGCTATTTTCCACCATTATAAAATCTTGGAAGCTTCCCTTACAATCTTATAAGGATATCTTCAAAGTAAATGTTTTATTTTATAATTATGTGACTTTTAAATGATCTAAAAAAATAGATATTTCTCTCAAAAAGTTTTGATTTCATCTATGTCAACATCTTTTGATGGATTTTAAGCTTATTTGAAGTTGATTTATTATGATACAAAACTTCCATATTTTATTGAAGGTTTTGTTATATGTTTGACTGTGGATGTGTTATTTTTATACCATTCATGGTTTATGGTGAAAGTATTGACATTTCATATGCTAGTTTTAATACGAATGCTTATGTTATGTTGAAACCTGTTCATATGAGGAATGCATTGGACTTAATAAGTGATGGGTGGAGCCCGCTATAGCTCCTCGATGCATTGGTATATCTCATGAGACAAACTATTGTCTTGGAACAAGGCCTTGACAAAATCTTATTTTTAGTCTTGGAATGAGGCCTTGGCTATGTGGTTATGATAGTCTGGCATTATGAATTCCATCATTATGAAATTGGTTATTGATATTGCATGTGATTATTCGACTAGTAGAATATACATGTGAATAAGTAAATAGAATTATTTCATTTGATCATTTCCATATTATGTTGAAGTTCAAGTTTAAAAGGCTTTTGTTTTAGTTATACATTTCCTTAAATTTTTATGCTTATTTATAAAAGTTTCTTCTATATTGTTATCCTTACTGGGAATTTGAGCTCACCCCTTTATATGTTTTATTTTTTTCAGGATGTGAAGAAGTATTTTATGAATAACCTACAGGGATAGTATAAGGGGTTATGTGTGTGGAGTCAAGATGTTGTTGTAGTTTTCAATTTATGATGTAATGTAAACTTTATGAATGTATATAGTGTTTTCAAGACTACTAAACTAATCGGTCTTTCGAGACTTGATCTTTCCTGTGATCATGCCAATGTTATGTAATAATGCACTAAATCTGGGAAACTAGGGTCGGGGCGTTACAGTTGGTATCAGAGGAAGTTTAGTGAAATCCATGGAAGCTATATTTAGATAAAATCTGATTAGAGCACATAGACCTAAAATGGACTTTGAGGATTAGTATAGAAGAACTTCCTAGAAATTTTTCTATTGTAGAGATTTTGTGAGTTTTTTGAGCAATACATCCCTGTCTGGATACGAGTAGGTACAGGAATCTATGGTACAGATATACCTAGGGTTAAAACCCAAAAACACCGCTTTGAGCTAGACTCGAACAGGAACTGGTGCACAACAACGGGACTTTCTGCACTCTTGGTTACGACACTCTCGGAGGATATGCTTAGGATAATTCTCATTTACTTTACGAACAATTATAAAGGGTTTATGAGTATATACTTCCTCAAAGAAATTTTTTTATGATTATGGATTATATCCATAAATAGTTAAATTTATGTTAAGTGTTTTACAAGTATGGAATTATGTATTTTGATTCATAAACTGATCTAGTTTATGCCATTGTTTAGAAATTGTGCCTAGTGGATGAAATGGAAACTGTATAAATGCATGCACTCCATATAGGTATTTCCCTCCTGCTCAAGATAATTATAGTGGAGCTAGTGATGTAACTGGTGCTGATCAGCTTATCACCATATTGGGACAACTCACTCAGGTTATGAATAATAACCATACTCGTATGAAGCACCCTGATGCACAACGTGGAGAATCAATGTTAGATATCTTCATGAGGCAACAACCAGCAACGTTCAATGGGAGTATGAATCCATTGGTAGCTGAGAAATGGGAAAGTTCCCTAGAAAAAATATTCGAGGCTTTGGGGAGAAGTGAAAGGGAGAAAGTTATCATGGAAGTTTATCACCTCACTTAAGATGTTTATCAATAGTGGTCATTGATACAAAACACAAAGGAATATGATGAAGTATCAAATATGGAATGGATAGAGTTTAAAGAGATTTTCTTAGGAAAATACTTTCCTTGTGATAATCGAGTAGATATGGAATGACAATTTCTGAGTCTGAGGAAAAAGGAGGATGAGAATGTTGTAAAGTATGAGTCTAACTTTACAAGGTTAGTGAAGCATGCTTCAGATTATATACATAACCCAAGAAGTATGATTGATCATTTCTTGGATGGGTTAAAACCATTTCTCTGTCGAGCTTTAGTATCACAATCCTTCTCATCGTACGAAGATATTGTCTTGTGTGCTATCAAGACAGAAAAGTAATTCTCTAAGTCTTATGACAACAATGTAAAGCAAGAGAAGAAGATGACGGCGGAGCAAGAGATATATAAAGGGAAAAAGGGAAAGAAGTATTTTCTATTATGTGATAATTGTGGTAAGAAACACCCCGGTACTTGCCTAAAAGGAATGGGAGTTTGTTACAAATATGGAGAAAAAGGTCACCAGACTCGTGATTGCAAGGGAAAGAAAGAGGTTTCCAATTTTGAATGCTACAATTGTAGAGAAAAGGGACATTATGAAAAATAATTCCCTAAGAATCAAGGAAACTTACCTCAGAAAAGGCCAAGGGTGCAAGGCCAAGCTTATGTTGTTACTACAGATGAAGTTGAATAATTAATTTATTTGTGTTTTTGGACTCAAGGATTATATTTTGGTTATAAGAATAATGTGATATATATATAAGGATTTTACTGAAGTACTTGTTGTTTTCATTAAGGTTTTAATATAATGAAGGTAATCATATTTTTAGTATGTGACAATAAGAATCATTACTTTATTTGGGGAATCTGATGTTGAAACTGATTTTGGAATTTAGAAACATTTAAGAGAGAGAATTCGGACAGATGTATTTTGGATAACCATAAAGGTTGGAATGGATTATGTTGAACTTTGGATAGTATGGATTAATGTTAAATAATTTTTTAAGATTATTTTTGGGATATTATAATACTATAGTTTTAGGAAAAGGACAACCTGCAGGTCGGGGGATAACCCGTCGAGTCGGACAAAGCTGCCGGAATCGAACCCACAACCATAGTGAGGCAAGCCTTTATTACCTACCACTAGCCTACAGGAAGTCCCTGTTTATTACAAAATAGTTTTCCCAATCTAAATGGTATGTGTTAATATTTGGAACCTTGTACGATTAGGATAAATATAATATTTTTGAGTTCTATTATCTTTTTGAGTGAAATATGAGTTTGTGGGAGAAATTAATTGAAGTTTGAAACTCTAATTGTCACGTATATATATATACCTCTCTCTTATAAATTAATTCTTAAACTTTAGGAAAGGTATATAAAAAATGTGTTATCCTAATAACTTATGTTTTGTTGAACTTATGATATTTTAAATCACCATAGATTGAAGGTTTTGAGGCCCTCAATTTTACATTTGTTTGTGATTGATGACCTCAATCACTCCCTATAAATCTTTATGTTTTTCCTCCAATTATTTGTCTCTAATTTCCAAAAAATTTCTCCTAATAGAGATCATAATTTGGTGGTGACTTTTTCATTTCCCTTTCCCTCTTTTTAAGGCTAAATTTTATGAACCTTATTTTCGATGTGGGTTTTCCACAAAGGTATTTTCTACTTTCAACCTTTTATTTTAAAAGAACAATTTAAAATTTCAATGATGAAATTTATTGAAGGAGAGGAGAATGTAACACCCCAAGCTTCCACGGTACACTTCTCTTTGAATAATACAGTAGCGTGTGTTGTACGCAACTTCGAGTTCTAACACACACAACAACCAATCAAACTAGTCGTTATGAATATTAATACCCACATTTTGAAATTTTATAAATTTTATCTTTCAAAATGGACTTCATTTTTGTATTCAGAATATCAAAATTATCCTATGGTGAAATTTTGGTACTTTTTGGATAACTTTTATATTTTGATGAATAGTGAAAATTACTAAATTTTAATTAAAAACAACTTTTTTAATCAAAATAATTAATAGTGATAAATTATTAATTTGAGTGGTTTTAAAGTATATTTTTAATATATTTTTACCATTTAATACAACGTTGGTCATTGGACATAATTTCACATTTAAAACAGACATAAACAACTGTCAATCTTTGGATAGTTATTATCTCTTAAAAACACGCTTTTTGTTTTAACAACGAGAATTAATTTTAAATTATTTTCTATCATTTCTGTGTTTTGAATTTGGAAAAATGGATTCCATATTTGGAATCAGGATTTACAAATTTTATAAATAGGAAAATTTTATTTTTAGACCTTTTGAATAATTACTTCGGTAAATATTTTATTTACCATGGTTAAAGGGTAAATCCGATAAATAAGGGTAAACAATAATAATATAATAATATTAATTTACCCTAAAAAGTGTCCTAATACTATTGTATGATACATAACCGACCATGGTCATGTTTTTGTCTATTTTGGGACCCCATGGATCCACTTGTAAGTGATAATGACACTTTATATTAATTAAGTTAAAGTAAATACAAAAATGACATAATCATATATCTTTTATAAAAACAATTTTTACATAGGGTTATATATATTATATTTTCGACTATAAATATCCATTAGAAAGATAAAAGGATTTCCTACGTAATGGTATTTTATTTATAATTTTTAGATAATTAATAATTAAATTTATTTATGACACAATGATGATGCAGTAATTACCGTATTAATGAAAGATTAAGATAATTGATATTATAAATACCCAAATAAATGTAATTTGAGAGTTTTTATAAATATAAATAATTTTCTAGGTTACTATGACATATTAGGATTGTTTATATAAATTATTTTCTAAGTAATAATGCTGTTATGAATTTATCAAAAAAAATACCCAATAGTGTCAAAATTGATATAAAAGTGTTTTTAAAAAAAATATTACATTATTAATTTATATTCGACTCCTAAAAATATAAGGCTTGGCCAAGAGACTTATATCATGATATATGTATCATTAATGGACCACTTGGGGGTCACTTGGAGGTATATAGTAAGTTTATTAACTATATAATATAAAAATACAAAGTGACATGGTAAGTGTCAAACTAATTAAGAGTTAAAACTAAAAGATAAGGTTAATATAATGACCCAAACCTATCTAAATTCTATTGGATGAGTGTTTTTTAACCCATTCCCACGTTAAACATTAAATAATACACTTTTAAGCCATTAGAAACCGAATTTGAATTTATGATAAAATAATATTTCTAGATTTGCCTAAGGTGCCCCTCCTCCCCCTTATAAAAGGACACCACTTCTATCCAATTCTTCACACTTTCAAAGCCTTTTGGTTCGGCCAAACCCTGACCAAATACTCTCTCAAATTCCATCACTTCAACCTAGAAGCCTTAGTTTGATCAGAAATCCAACCTAAGGTGCCCTTTAGATCAAATCAAAAGGAAGAACCCGAAGAAGAGGTAATGTTTTCACCACCCTTTTTCAAGTTCCTTTCTTCTTCAACTTCTTCTTTCTTTGTTATTCCCATTATAAAATAATAACTCCAGTATCTTCTATATACTGTGATTTTATTATAAATTTTGTACAACCATATTCAGTATTCTATCCATCTTTTGAATGACATGTCACCATACATGCGTACGTACGACTTACCGTCTCCATGTCGTAGTGTAATTGTTATTCAAAACATTATTATTTGGATGGGTATAATAATGATGTTTAATTCATGTAAATAATAAATATAACAAGATAATTCTGTATATAGGATATACCATCCAATTATATATTATTTGAATATCAAAATAATGATATTGTCGCTCGTGCGTACGTACGGACTACCATCTCCACGAACGCGATGAGATTCATTCCCCATCATATCCATTCAATACTAATTCTTATTTGATGATTAAAAGTAATGTTTAAGAACTTTATATCATTTTGGATATGAATAAGGTACAACCTATCAATAACAAACATGACTTATGTAACAAAACATATAAAAGAAAACAAGTAAGCTAACACCCGAAACGACGATAATACTCTAGTATTATTAACAAATATTTATTAGAAGATCATATATGATATCATAATTATGTTTATGGTTCTTGAATAATTTAATAACAATGTTTTAACTATTATATAGTAGGTTAAAATACCATTGACTAAGGAAAAGTACAAGGTAAGGGTTATTTCACAATCTCTTCATTATCTGAAGTTGTTTATACATAATTATCTACTGGGACCTCTTTATCATCCACATCCATGTTTCTTAAAAATGTATTTCAAAACATTATTGATATTTTACAGAATATGGGTTAAAGTCATTTATACCCCTATTTGACTTTTTATAAGAGGTTTATAAAGGAATCTTTCCATCGTTTTCCAAACAACGTCCTTTTTAACTTTTTCGACAGAAATAAGGCAAGAATGTATTTTTTTAACTTATACGGTGGGTGGAGCTATTTTCCACCATTATAAAATCTTATAAGCTTACCTTACAAGATTATAAGTATATTTTCAAAGTAAATGTTTTATTTTATAATTATTTCACTTTTAAATGATTTCAAAAAAATAGATATTTCTCTCAAATAGTTTTGATTTCATCTATGTCAACATCGTTTGATGGATTTTATGCTTATTTGAAGTTGATTTATTATGATACAAAACTTCCATATTTTATTGAAGGTTTTGTGATATGTTTGACTGTGGATGTGTTATTTTTATACCATTCATGGTTTATGGTGAAAGTATTGACATTTCGTATGCTAGTTTAATAAGAATGTTTATGTTATGTTGAAACATGTTCATATGTGGAATGCATTGGACTTAATAAGTGAAGGGTGGAGCCCGCTATACCTCCTCGATGCATCGGTATGTCTCATGAGACAAACTATTGTCTTGGCATAAGGCCTTGACAAAATCTTATTTTTAGTCTTGGCACGAGCCCTTGGCTATATGGTTATGATAGTCTGGCATTATGCATTCCATCATTATGAAAGTTGTTATTGATATTGCATGTGATTATTAGACTAGAATAATATCCATGTGAATAAGTAAATGGCATTATTTCATTTGATCTTTGCCATATTATTCTGAAGTTCAAGTTTAAAAGGCTTTTGTTTTAGTTATACATTGCCTTAAATGTTTATGCTTATTTATAAAAGTTTTCGCTATATTGTTATCCTTACTGGGCATTTGAGCTCACCCCTTTCTATGTTTTATTTTTCCCAGGATGTGAAGAAGTATTTTATGAATGACCTGCAGGGATAGTATAAGGGGTTATGAGTGTGGAGTCAAGATGTTGTTGTAGTCTTCAATTTATGATGTAATGTAAACTTTATTAATGTATCTAGTGTTTCCAAGACTACTAAATTAATCGGTCTTTAGAGACTTGATCTTTCTTGTGATCATGCCAATGTTATGTAATAATGCACCGACTCTCGGCAACTGGGGTCGGGGCGTTACATACTAATTAGACCCCTAAATCACCTTCACTAGGGTATATTCATCCAAAAATATTTAATCAACACTCTAATATCATTTTTTGGGTGTACAAATAACCTTTGACTTATATAAGTTATACACTAGAACATACTGGGTAGAAAAAATGTATCGAAACAAGACGATTTACTTAATGAACTAGAACTCAAAAGATAACCATACATAAGTAATTGCACTAAAATGTACACCTTTGAACAAACCACACACGATTTATGAAATATAATTATTGAAAGAATGAGATAAACAGAAAAAAATAAGATTTAAATGGTTTAGACATGAGTCTTAATACATGGGGGAACCTACAATACACTTATTAAGGATAAGAATTTTTTTATAAAATAATGAGTTAGTACACACTATAGGTGAATTCAACCTACTGATATTGTAGAGTCCCATTAATGAAACTAGTCAGGTTATCTTCTAATCTTCATGGTGAGTGTCTCCACATGTCCCTTATCTTTGTGGGAATCTCTCTATTCAATCAAAGTATCTGTCACCTCAAATCCAAATTTTGGTAAATATTTTCCACTTCAATAAATCTCATGAGATTAATATTATGTAGCACTCTGAACACTATTAATTAATCCCTTAAAAATCATCTAAATAGTAACTTATTAGAAAGAATCATAAATGTCCTAGAGTTATTTTCACACAATTACTGAATGTTTCCCATATTGTCTCCATAATAATGATTAAATTGGTAACTTCTGATTCCACATCATCTAGTATGCATGTCTTTTAAATATCCATACTTCTTAATTATAGCTCTACCATCTCTATATAGCATCAAAAGTTATCCTTCCAGAACTAATTCTTTAGGAAGATATACATAATAGGCTAGAAAATGGTTTTAACAACCAATCTTATCAATAATACTCTTATATATCATCCTATGATCCTTATGTATCAGGTATTTCACATCTATGAAAAATAATGTCTCTTTAATATCCATGGTTTCATCTGTGTAACCCTTAGAAATTGCATAGAATGGTCTAGTATCCTTTATGTATGCCATTTTATGGAACTCTAGTTTCTCAATTCACCCTTAGGTATCTTCACTACTTCATCTCTTACATTTAAATATCATCTAGAAACTCTTATGTATGGAATTTTCCAAATTTACTCTTCATAGCTTTAGCCAAATTCTTTTCCCATTTCTTTTAAAATTCACCAAAATCCATTACCTCCCATATAAACATAAAAACAATAAAAATTAGGCAAAAATAATTTATCAATTAATTAATTTAATGAAATAATATAAAAAATTACTGAAATTATATTTATAAATTTCCCTCACACTTAAACTCTTGTCTATTTTCAAACATAAATTTTCACATCATCACAAATTAAATCCATCATACTAAGGTTTAAACTCCATATTTAATAAAATAAAATAATTATCAATAAACAAAAAAAATTCAAAAATCACACAAGATATATCTTTTCAACTCCTTACTTTTAAAGAAAACTAATCAACCATAAATTTTACTTTTATTCTTAAAATAATGATATATTTCTTAACTTCAATTCATATATTTCAACTTTTTATTAGTATTAATGTCACTTGTAGTCTAACTTACTAATAAAATATCTCTTGTCACTCAAGGAACATTTTACTATATTTATTCTCAAACATTGAGTACATGTATCCTAACTACAGGATTGAAAAGAAACCAAATCTTCAATTCATATAGACAAAAATCAACAATAATCATGATTGATTTCCTTAAATATTTAAATAAATCTGAGTCTAAGGTTTGGTAGGTAATTGATGTTAAAAATCATAATGCTCAAAAAAGGATAAATAATAAAGTTCAATGCATAGAAAAAATATAAATCTCAATGAAAATACTCCTCTTTAAAATATACGATTTCATAATAATATCACCCAATAACTACTACATTTTCATGTCATAAGCTTGAAAATCATGATAATTAACACAGTTAAGTACTCACCATTTTTTAAAAAATAATTCCTTCATCCATTAACTTTTTTAATGCTATTTTTATTTTATTTTCATTATAATTTTTAGTGGTCATATAATAAATAAAAATAAAAGGAAATTTATGAAATTTTCCCCCATAATCATTGATAATATTCTATATATTCACATTTCCATAAAAACCATCCACTTTGGTTCATGAAACAATAACTTCCCCCACACTTATTCCATTATAAATCATAAAAAATACCCAGTGTCGGGTATAAAGGATAAATAAGTTTTTAATATGGCTTCCCTGTCAAGTCAATTCATGGATTATATGAGATTAAAATAAAGATAAAATGTAAAGGTAGGCCCCAAAGTTATAAAGGGATCAAATAAAAAATGAATACATCTTCTTAATAAAAATTTGTTCTTGAATAACAATGAAAAGATATCAACAAAAGTTCTTGTAATCTACATGGCCTAAGTATCTCTCATGTGATAGAGTATAAGAAAGAATATTACAAAATAGTTTAGAAACCTCTCAAGAATGGAAAACAAAATTTTGTACAATTTCTCATGTAATGAATAATTATAACATATCAATCAATATGAACTTTAGAAAATCAAATCAAAAAAATAGAGTAATTTCTTCAACATAAATCAATCAATATTTTGAAATCATGATCCAAAAAATCAATAATATAATGTTTGTCTTTACTCACCCATACCTCATATTAGTAATTAAATATCATCAAATTTAAATTTGAAACATGGAATAATGGTATTCCTATGAAAATATTCTCATTATAGATAAAAAATATAGTAAGATATAGAAATGTAGAATGAAAATTCCCTTAAACTAAAAAATCATGTGAATAGAAAAAGGTAATGTAAAATGGATAAATAATTTAAAAAAATAATGCATTGTCTAAAGAAACTCATCATTTAATTTTTTTATTTCTCATTATATCACCTTGTTATTTCCTTCATCATATACCTAAAAATCAAAACAACCAAGTTAAAGGGAAATATCCATTTCATTTAAGCTCATAAATTAAAAGGAATATTGAATCTATATCTTAAATATATTCCAAATACTAATTTATTAAAAACTAATTCCTAATAAATCAAAAAAAACCCCAAGTTTCCTCCCACAATCACTTAATTTAATGTCTTCGATCTAGAAATTTTATCACCATGTAAATTAATAAAATATTGGAAAGAAGTTACCCAATTAAGATTAATGAATGGTCAAAGTTGAGATTCATCCTAATAGATGGGTATTCTTAATTTATATAAAATAAGGTTAATTATTCCTTGAGGTAACCCTAAATGCACTTATATATTACCAATCCATTAGTTTTTACTCAATACTAAGAAATTAACCATTATATCATGGGCTAACCAAACATTTTATCCCTCTTTAAAATCCTATTTCACTAAAACTTCTCTAAAATCCTCAATCCATTCAAGTATCCCTCTTTTCTCATTATTTTTAATAATTTCACCTTTTTATTTCTACTTAATATCAGTTACTTCACTATTCTCTTCAATGGAAGTAGAATCCTAAAATTCTTGCTGGTTTTCCTCACTCAAATACACATCCTTTTCATAAAAACATTTTATATCCCAATGAATATTAAACTTAACATGCACACCACTGGCTTCCAAAGATACCAACCCATTTTAAACATCAATCGGTTTCCCTTAAATTGATAGAAATTGTAACAACCCGAGATTTTATAAGATATATTCATTTTAATTTATTTCATATCTTCTATTGCACGCTACACCAAGATTATCTTGCTCTATACACAACACCGTATTAGCTTGCAGTATATGCAACACTAATCTTGGATCGTGTTACACACAATTTCATGTTTGTTTGATAGTAGTTATTCTACGAAACATTGAGTATATATATATATATATTCAATGTATTTTGTTATATGCAACAACAAAGGATTCATTCACTACACGCAACCCTGACTTGGCTTGCATTACACGCAATCACGACCTTCCTCGATAGCGTGTGTTGTACGCAATACCAGGTTTTACTAAACAATGATATATTAATATAATATTATTATGAACTAGCCGTTATGAATAGTATTAACTAAAATTTTAATTTTATAACATTATTATTCATCTTACACATTTTCTAGAACATGGTATAAGAACAAAATAATTTTTTCAGGTAAAATATGTATTTTTCAAAAAAATGTAGTTTTGCCACCTTTTGATGGCGCACCCACTTTAAATATAGTTTTTGACATGTTTATAAGTTCAATTTTACAAAATAATATTATTATTTGGAATCATAATATAAAATTTTACCTTGGATAAATTTTTCATATTATTCTGATAACTTCCATATTTTAATGAATAGTAAAAACATGCTATATTTTAATTAAAAACAACTTTTTTAATCGTAATAACTTATGTGGTTAAATTATAATATTGAATGGTTTTAAAGTATAAATAGAATATATTTTTACCATTTAATATAATTTATGTCATTATCATTGATTTTACATTGAATTCGTAGGTTAAATAAATTCAATCTTTTGCAATGTTTTAAACAAAAACCTATTTTCTTTGGGCAACGGGATTAATTTTAATTTAATTTCTGCAACTTCTGTGTATTGAATTTGGAAAAATTGATTGCATATTTGGAATCAGTGGGTCCAAATTATATTGATATACTAATTTTTATTTTTGGGCATTATGAATAGTAACAACGGTAAATTTTATTTACCATAGTAAAAGGTAAATTGGGTAATTAAGGTTAAATATAATATTATAAAATTATCCTAATACTTGTATTAATATAATTGGATTATTATATTTTATCCTAAGTAATATTTGGGTCGAAATGGAATCCATTAGAACCCACTTGGAGGTGATTAAGACCTTTAGTTTATTTTATTTAAAGGCAAGTGAAATATGTCTCACTCAACTTTAAAGTATTTTTAATATAAGTTTATACAGAATATAAATTCGGTTATAAATACTCATTTGAAATATAAAATGTTTTTCTTTATCATGGTAATTTATTTGTAATTTTTAATAGTTATTTAATT
Organism: Viscum album; assembly: GCA_963277665.1. Taxonomy (NCBI): domain Eukaryota; kingdom Viridiplantae; phylum Streptophyta; class Magnoliopsida; order Santalales; family Viscaceae; genus Viscum; species Viscum album. Next base: position 937,669,710 of record OY728123.1, on the reverse strand, counting down.
ACCTTATTATCTTATACATTAATGATGCTGAAATTATTTATTTAGTGAAAAATCAATAATATTGTTTTTATTGAAATAGTAATACATATCAAAAGGCCCAAAAATCTGCACAAAACTTATTAGTAGTGTATATATAAACCCTAATTATCCACTGGCCGAATTGTTGACCATTTGGATCCTTATTATGGCGATTATGACACTTATAATATTTTATTTTAAATGATTCCAAAGTTGTCACCTTCATAATTTAATAAAGATAACAATTTACATGTTGTTATTTTAAGATGATAAATTCGAGTAAAATTATTATTATAAATGTTTTGATATTTATATTCATCAAAGGAATTAATTTTTATGCAACAAATAGATATATTAAATAATTATACAAAAATGTTGTACTAATTATTTTATTAAGAGATATACCAAATAAATGGTTTTAAAAATATTAAATTAATTATTATATGAACTATTTAATGTGATCCACGAATTTTATAGAAAAATTTGAAATGTTAGGAATCTATTAAATATTTTATTTCAAATATATCCTTTGTGTAGATTTTATTTAAATTCAAACAAATGAATTGTGTCAAAATTTACACTATTGTTATTTTATAAAAACAACATATTATTAAATTGTTTAAAAATCACAAAAATATTTAAAAATTATGAATTGAAATTTATATAGTCGAAAATATCATTAATTATCCAATTATGGAAAATTAGAAACACATAAGTGATTATTTATAACCATTTAAAATTTAGAATTTTATTGCCACAAATAAACTTAAATAGATTAAATAAGGATAAATCAAAATGATAAGGTTTAAAATAAGATCAAAACTTGTCTAAATTATATTGGTTGATGCTATTACAACCCTATCTCATATAATATTCTAATTGAGTCATTTTTTGTGGTTTTTATGTGGGGTTTGAATTTATATTAAACTAATATTTTTGAGGATTCCAAAGGTGCCACTCTCCTCCCTTATAAAAGGGCACCTCCTCCCTCTCTTCCTCACACCATTTTGAGCCTTGAAGCTTGGAAAAACTCTTCCCATTTCACTTCCCCACTTCCCTAAAAACCTTATATAGGTACTGGTCTTCTCAAAAGACCTATCCTAGTGCCCTAAGAAGAAGATTAAAGGAGGTGCGTCGAAGAAGAGGTAATCTCTTCTACCGATTATTTCAAGATTATTTCTTCTTCAACTTCTTCTTATTTAGTTGTTTCATTATAAAGTAATAACATCAATATAAATAATATACTGATATGTTATTATAAATATGAAACAACCCCATTTCACCTTCTATCCATCCTAAGGAAAATGAAATCACCGTGCGTACGTACATACAGAATATCATCTCCACGCCGTGGTGTAATATGTTTTTCCAACATCACCGTAATTGGATGGGTATAATGGTGTAAAGAATAACTATACATAGTTATTATAACATCATACTGATTCTGATATATTATATCATCCACTCCAATTCAATTCAATAATTATGGGAATGATATCATCGCTCGTGCGTACATACGGACTACCGTCTCCACAACGCGATGAGATTCATTCTCAATGATTAACCATTCATGAATGATTATAAAGTATATATAATAAGTAATCATGAAATATATGACATAATAATGATACTGGATTTATGTATATATATATTTATGTCATCCAATTAATTCCATTCAATTCAATGAAGAAACGAAAACAATGTTCATGCATACGTACGGCCTACCGTCTCCATGAACGGTGTATTTCTTTTCATTTATCGATCTATTATATATATGTATATTCTGAATATATATTATATATAAATCATGTTTTATATTCTGGAATTAAGTAATCATGATCTAATTAATCATATGAATAATTACAAGTCAAAACATGGACGACAAATGAAACGATTTTACCCAAAACGCTCTTTAACATGGAATTTACAAAAGAACGGGTAATATAAAGTCATAAGTGTACCATATATGATATCATAACAATGAATATGATTCTGTAATAAGTCAATAACATTATTTAAATCATTATACAGGGGTTTCAGATACGCATGAAGCATATCGGACCTAAGGAAAGGGATAATTATTCCAACCTCATTCTTATCCGAGATTGTTTACTCGTAAGTATTTACTGGGGGTTATGTTTATTATCCATGTCCATATGCTCTCAAAATGTTTTCAAAAAATGTTTACTTTACTTCCATGTATGTTGAGGACATTTTTAACCTTTTATTACTTTTACCACATCGTATGGAAGGAATCTTTCTTTGGTTTACCATACGAGGTACTTTTTGACTTTTCCGACAAAAGTACGAAGAGATTGTTATTTTTATCTTATACGGCGTGAACGGATTTTTATGGTTTTATAAAGACTTATTTTCATGAAGCTTCCTCCAAAAGATTTCATGACTATTTTCAGCAAAATCCTTTTTTTCAATTTTATGACATTTTGTGAAAAGAAAATGATTTTGAAGAAGAAATGATATTTTCCTCAAGAATTCATTTCAAGTGTTTTATCAAAACCATTTTCCATCTAAGATGACATTATTTCATATGTGTATGTTTCAAGTATAATGTCTCTATGATTTACATGGTTTCACTTTTATTATTATGAAATGATATCCATTTATTTTATATGGATTATGTGATGATGGGATTATGTTTATGAAACCCATTTTATTCGTTGGGTTATTATGAATGATGTATGTTTATTTTGTGCCACAAGTAAGAATGATTTCATTATGAGATGGGTGGGACCTATATCTCCCTCCAATGCATTGGGTAAAGATTTATATCTCATGAGATAGACATGGCTGGAATGGTAATTTAATCCGGTTCAGTAATACAGGACTGGAACGAGGATTGAACTCGATTCAAAAAGGGACATTGTCCACTAAGATGGTCTTGGAAGCAATGCCTTGGCTACTATGGAAATCATATAATGTGCTTAATGGTTTCCACAATCAAATTTTTTATTCCCATGCTATTTTATCATGATTAATGTTTCTTTATGATCTATTCCTTATGTACTACCATGTTTTATGTCATTGCTCAAGATTTTAATGTTTAAACATTATGTTCATGTTTTTAAGTTCAAATGTATATGATTTGTTTTATTTTATCCATGATTACCCTTAAAAAGAATTTGAGCTCACCCTTTATATGTTATATTTTCCCCATTATATAAAGAAATGTTTTAGGTAGGAAAACAAAAGGGGAAGATCTTTATGGGAGATATTAAAGATATTTCACCACGATTAGAAGATTACGTTCCGAGTTTCCAAAGACACTAAACTATTACGGTCCTTGTGTGTCTATTTTTGTTATGTATTAAGTATTCTGCAAAAGTAATGTAATGTCCATGTACGTCAAGATTCGGGCCTCTACAGTTGGTATTAGAGGAAAGGTTTAGTTAACCTTTGGAAACTAGGATGTGAAAACTATAGTGAGATCCCTAGAGATATTTCTAAGGTATGTCTAGGAATGTCCCTAAGGTTAAGTATAAGTATAGGTTATAGTCCTAGAATTGCATTAAAGATCTTAGAATTAAACCTAATATGTTAGATGTCGAAGGTACTCCCCCTTGATTATGTTATTTTCCTTGTATGATTTTTGCCTCTCACGGAATTCTTTTTGTGTTTTAGTCAATGGAGGGAACCAAAAGTAATTTGGTTAACATTGAATCCAATGGAAAAATTGGTGACTATGAGCAACGAAATTGCGTAATGCCTTGAGAGAAAGATATTGTGATTATGCCGAATTAGTCATCGCGATATATGATTGACAAGGCGAAATTTAGTGGTATTCTTAATTCATCAAATAAGAGGAAGATAGACTTTTATGCATGTTCACATGTTGAGGAGCATAAATAAAGTAATATTGAGATTTCCAAATAAGGGAAGAAAAACCTTGAGTAATACATCAAACGGAGGGAAAGATGTTATCTGTGTGGAGAAAAGGTTCATAGAGTGACAAAATTTTATGGAGTTCAATGTCTTATTTGTGGAGAACATGGGCATTACCCAACTCAATGCCCTGACCTAAAAAGTTACTTCTAAATCAAGGAAGGACTTATTCCAGGAAAATCATTGAAGAGGATGTATTGAAGTGTTTATGTATTGGTATTCAAGAATAATGTTGTTGAGGTTACTTTATGGTGTATTAGAATATTTTTGTATTAGTCTATTGTAGTTTTTAATAATTTTATGCTACCGGTAACCATGAAAAGTGATTCAAATATTTTGGAAAGCAGATGATATGCGCATAATGAAGGAATAAGGAGAAGATGAAATGATTGACAGTATTCATGAGCTCATGATTGATATAAGGACTAAGTGATATAATGGTTTGAGTATATAGAATTTTGAGGATTTTGGTATGTGGAAAGTGTTAACTTTTAACTACATTCATGCTTTCACTAAGGTTCAATGGTATTCATTTTTTTTCAATAGAATACATGATTAAGGCCTTCGAATGTTTGGAATGTGACCAAAGAGAAATATCTTATGATATATGGGGATCAATGATGGTATTAACACGCTTGTTATATGAACTCTTTGGTAATCGTTTTCACTATAATTTGATATTGGATAGTAATATTTTGGATAAGCCTAAAGATTGGAATGGATTATGTTGGACATAAGTTAGTATTGTTTAAGGCTATAACATTTTCAATATTATTGATGGAAAGTTATAATAATGTATTTTTAGAAAAAAAAGGACAACCTGCAGGATGGGCGACAGCCCATCACGTCGGGCAATGCTCTGGGAATCAAACCCACAACCGAAGTGCGACTGGCCTTTATTACCTACCACTAGCCTACTGGAAGTACCTGGTTAGTAGAAACTAGTTTTATTTTATTAAGCGGTATGATAGATGAAGTATAAGTCCATTTTTGGAATCATATACGATTAATCTAACTATAGATGGACTTATGTATATTTGATAACATTTGCAATCTTTTTGTTTGAGACAGATGGAATGACATTTCATTCTATCATATGATCTGCTAACACTTCATGAATGAAAAATTCAACTTCATTTCTTTAAGAGATGAAGTGGAAATTTTCCAAGGAACGACCAACGGTGAGATTGTACCAAAATCAAGAACGTATTTCTTTTAATTAAAATATTTTCAACTTTAGGGAAATGATCTCGAATACAAAAAATTTTTTGTCCTAGTGTCCTTATATCCGATGAATCAGATGGTACCTTAGATAATCACAAATTTATGGATTTGTGATTTTTGGCTTTTTCATAGCCATGTTCTCTACCACTCTCCATCAGAACTTGATGTTTAGATTTCTTTTCCATATCCATATTTTCACCTATGTTATCCTATATGGAAACCCAATGATGAGTTACTTTGGGTAATCGTTATGTTTCATACTTTAGTTTTTAAAATTAAGTTTTATTATTCATTTTTACGATGTGGGTTTCTATGAATAGTAAACGATGTATAACCCCAACGAATTTCGAGGGAGAAATTCATTTTAAGGGGGGTAGAATGTAACAACCCGAGATTTTATAAGATATATTCATTTTAATTTCTTTCATATCTTCTGTTGTATGCTACACCAAGATTATCTTGTGTTATACGCAACACTGTATTAGCTTGCAGTATACGCAACACTAATCTTGGATCGTGTTACACACAATTTCATGTTTGTTTGATAGTAGTTATTCTATGAAACATTGAATATATATATATATATATTTATTCAATGTATTTTTTTATATGCAAAAACAAAGGAGTCATGCACTACACGTAACCCTGACTTGGCTTGCATTACACGCAATCGCGACCTTCCTCGATAGCGTGTGTTGTACGCAATACCGGGTTTTACTAAACAACGATATATTTTTATAATATTATTATGAACTAGCCGTTATGAATAGTATTAACTAAATTTTGAATTTTATAACATTATTATTCATCTTACACATTTTCTAGAACATGTTATAAGAACAAAATAAATTTATCGGGTAAAAAAAGTATTTTTCAAAAAAATGCAGTTTTGTCGCCTTTTGATGGCGCACCAACTTTAAATCTAGTTTTTTACATGTTTATAAGTTCAATTTTACAATATAAAATTATTCTTTGGAATCATAATATAAAATTTTACCTTGGATAAATTTTTCATATTATTCTGATAACTTTCATATTTTAATGAATAGTAAAAACATGCTATATTTTAAGTAAAACCAACTTTTTTTTTCATAATAACTTATGTGGTTAAATTATAATAATAAATGGTTTTAAAGTATAAATAGAATATATTTTTACCATTTAATATAATTTATGTCATTATCCTTGATTTTACATTGAATTCGTAGGTTAAATAAATTCAATCTTTTGCAATGTTTTAAACAAAAACCCATTTTCTTTCGACAACGGGATTAATTTTAATTTAATTTCTGAAACTTCTGTGTATTGAATTTGGAAAAATGGATTCTATATTTGGAATCAGTGGGTCCAAATTATATTAATAGACTACTTTTTATTTTTGGGCATTATGAATAGTAACAACGGTAAATTTTATTTACCATAGTAAAAGGTAAATTGGGTAATTAAGGGTAAATATAATATTATAAAGTTATCCTAATACTTGTCTTAATACAATTGGATGATTATATTTCATCCTAAGTTATATTTTGGTCGAAATGGAATCCATTAGAACCCACTTGGAGGTGATTAAGACCTTTAGTTTATTTTATTTAAAGGAAAGTGAAATATGCCTCACTCAACTTTAAAGTATTTTTAATATAAGTTCATACAGAATATAAATTCAGTTATAAATACTCATTTGAAATAGAAATTTTTTTTCTTTATCATGGAAATTTATTTTTAATTTTTAAGAGTTAGTTAATTACCTTATTATCTTATACATTAATGATGCAGAAATTATTTATTTAGTGAAAAATCAATAATATAGTTTTTATTGAAATAGTAATACATATAAAAAGGCCCAAAAATCTTCAAAAAACTTATTATTAGTGTATATATAAACCCTAATCATCCACTGGCCGAATTTTTTACCATTTTGATTCTTATTATGGCGATTATGACACTTATAATATTTTATTTTAAATGATTCCAAAGTTGTCACCTTCAGAATTTAATAAAGATAACAATTTACATGTTGTTATTTTAAGATGATAAATTTGAGTAAAATTATTATTATAAAAGCTTTTATATTTATCTTTATCAAAGGATTTAATTTTTATTCAACAAATAGGTATATTAAATAATTATACACAAATGTTGTACTAATTATTTTATTAAGAGATATACCAAATAAATGGTTTTAAAAATATTAAAATAAATATTATATGAACTATTTAATGTGATCCACTAATTTTATAGAAACCTTTGACATGTTTGGAATCTAAGAAATATTTTAGTTAGAATATATCCTCTGTGTAGATTTTATTTAAATTCAAATAAATGAATTATGTCAAAATTGACACTATTGTTATTTTATAAAAATAACATATTATTAAATTGTTTAAAAATCAAAAAAATATTTAAAAAATATAAATTGAATTTTATTTAGTCTAAAATTTCATAAAGTATCCAATTATGGAAAATTAACAACACATAAGTGATTATTTATAACCATTTAAAATTTAGAATTTTATTACCACAAATAAACTTAAAAAGATTAAATAAGGATAAATAAAAATGTTAAGGTTTAAAATAAGATAAAAACATGTCTAAATATTATTGGTTGATGATATTACAACCCAATATCATCTAATCTTAAAATTGAGTCATTTTTGGAGGTTTTTATGTGGGGTTTGAATTTATATTAAACTAATATTTTTGAGGATTCCAAAGGTGCCACTCTCCTCCCTTATAAAAGGGCACCTCCTCCCTCTCTTCGTCACAACATTTTGAGCCTTGAAGCACAGAAAAACTCTTCCCATTTCACATCCCCAATTCCCTAGAAACCTTATATAGGTACTGGTCTTCTCAAAAGACCCACCCTAGTGCCCTAAGAAGAAGATTAAAGGAGGTGCGTCGAAGAAGAGGTAATCTCTTCTACCGATTATTTAAAGCTTATTTCTTCTTCAACTTCTTCTTATTTATTTGTTTCATTATAAAGTAATAACATAAGTATCAATAATATACTGATATGTTATTATAAATATGAAACAAACCCATTTCACCTTCTATCCATCCTACGAAAAATGAAATCACCGCGCGTGCGTACGTACGGAATACCATCTCCACGCCGTGGTGTAATGTGTTTTTCCAACACCACCTTACTTGGATGGGTATAATGGTGTAAAGAATAACTATATATAGTTATTATAACATCATACTGATTCTGATAGATTTTATAATCCAATCCAATTCAATTCAATAATTATGGGAATGATATCATCGCTTGTGCGTACGTACGGACTACCGTCTCCACGACGTGATGAGATTCATTCTCAATGATTAACCATTCATGAATGATTATAAAGTATATATAATAAGTAATCATGAAATATATGAAATAATAATGATACTGGATTTATGTATATATATATGTATGTCATCCAATTAATTCCATTCAATTCAATGAAGAAATGAAAACAACATTCATGCGTACGTACGGCCTACCATCTCCATGAATGGTGTATTTCTTTCCATTTATCGATCTATTATATATATGTATATTCTGAATATATATTATATAAAAATCATGTTTTATATTCTGGAATTAAGTATTCATGATCTAATTAATCATATGAATAATTACAAGTGAAAACACGGACGACAAATGAAACGATTTTACCCAAAATGCTCTTTAACATGGAATTTACAAAAGAATGGGTAATATAAAGTCATAAGTGAACCATATATGATATCATAACAATGAATATGATTCTGTAATAAGTCAATAACATTATTTAAATCATTATAAAAGGGGTTCAGATACGTACAAATCATATCGGACCTAAGGTAAGGGATAATTATTCCAATCTCATTCTTATCTGAGATTGTTTACTCGTAAGTATTTACTGGGGGTTATGTTTATTATCCATGTCCATATGCTCTCAATATGTTTTCATAAAATTTTTACTTTCCTTCCATGTATTTTTAAGACATTTTTACCCTTTTCTTACTTTTACCACATCGTATGGAAGAAATCTTCCTTTTGTTTACCATACGAGGTACTTTTTGATTTTTCCGACAAAAGTACGAAGAGATTGTTATTTTTAACTTATACGGCGTGAACGGATTTTTACGGTTTTATAAAGCCTTATTTTCATGAATCTTCCTCCAAAATATTTCAGGAAAATTTTCAACAAAATCCTTTTTTTTTAATTTTATGACATTTTGTGAAAAGAAAATTATTTTGAAGAAGAAAGGATATTTTCCTCAAGAATTCATTTGAAGTGTTTTATCAAAACCATTTTCCATCTAAGATGGAATTATTTCATATGTGTATGTTTCAAGTATAATGTCTCTATGATTTACATGGTTTCACTTTTCTTATTATGAAATGATAACCATTTCTTTTATATGGATTATGTGATGATGATATTATGTTTATGAAACCCATTTTATTCGTTGGGTTATTATGAATGATGTATGTTTATTTTGTGGCACAGGTAAGAATGATTTCATTATGAGATGGGTGGGACCTATATCTCCCTCAAATGCATTGGGTAAAGTTTTATATCTCATGATATAGACATGGCTAGAACGGTAAGTTAATCTGGTTCAGTAATACAGGACTGGAATGAGGAGTGAACTCGATTCAGAAAGGGACTTTGTCCACTAAGATGGTCTTGGCAGCAATACCTTAGCTACTATGGAAATAATATCATGTGCTTAATGGTTTCCACAATCACATGTTTTATTCCGATGATATTTTATCATGATTAATGATTCTTTATGATCTATGCCTTATGTACTGCCATGTTTTATGTCATTGCTCACGATTTTGATGTTTAAACATTATGTTCATGTTTTTAAGTTCAAATGTATATGATTTGTTTTATTTTATCCATTATTACCCTTACAGAGCATTTTAGCTCACCCTTTATATGTTTTTATTTCCCCAGGATATAAAGAAAGGTTTTAGGTAAGAAAACAAAAGGGGGAGATCTTAATGGGAGATGTTGAAGATCTTTCACCACGATTAGAAGATTACGTTCCGAGTTTCCACAGACACTAAAATATTACAGTCCTTGTGTGTTTGTTTTTGTTATGTATTTATTATTCTGAAAAAGTAATGTAATTTCCATGTACGTCATGCTTCGGGCCTCTACAAAAAATGGTCTTCCAAGAAAAAGTGGTGTTTTCTATTCATCCATATCAATATGGAAATCCAGTGAAAATGGAATTAGTTCAATTTAACTAAAATTTATTCATTCAAACCACAAGGATATATCATCATTATATCCTATAATTAGAGAGAAAATTTTATTGTCTTCATATACTTCAATATTGTGGTCTTGGATTTTGAGTTTGACATGATATTCATAATCACACCTAGATCACACAAAGATTTTAAAAACTAAAAAGATCGAATATTAATATGAATTGAAAAACTACATGAATCTTATTTCTTCTTCAATATACTCCTTGAAACCATGGTAATACATTCTCCCAAAAATTTTATTGTGCTTATCTCTTTTCATTTCTTTTTTTGGAAACCAACTCTTTCATGAAATTCTTATATATGGGAATATTTTTCTCAAGATTATCAAATAGGAATTTTAATATGATGTTTCTTAAATATTTCCAGAAACATACCACTTTTTCAAAAATATTCCCTTACATCACCCTTTATGGGAATAGTTTTTGTGTTTTTTTAAGTTGGTGGGGATTCCTATTTAACTTTTTCCTTAGATTCTTTTTTATTCTCCTTTATTTTTTCCTCCTTTTTATTTCTTTCTATTTTCTAATGTTGTTTCCCCCTTTCTCTAACACTTTACTCTGATTTTTTTCACACCTTGGGTTTATAGTCTTAAATTCTCCACATGGTTTAACCTCTATATCACTTAATAACAATTCTCAATGAATCTCCTTGAGTTGTTTTTAAATTTTCCCAACATGAAATTCTATATTCCTAATGGAATATTTTTGATATTTTGAATCAACTATAATTTTTTATAGAATAATGAATAGTTATCATAATTATTGACACGGTCTCCTATAATGAATTGATTTGGATTTAAAGAGATGTTCCTTGTTGTTATGGGAATCTCGGTGATCTTTTTTCATCTATGATTATTTATTGTGGCCTCAAAACCTAAAAACTATTATGAAAATTATAATAAACATAACATGCATATTTGATGTACTTACCTTGGGGATGATTTATATCCATTATAATTTCTATATTATTGGTAAAGGATTATATTTTTATAAAAATCCATATATTTTTCTAACCATGTGAAATTCTCTATTTTTAACTCATTTTATTTTTCATTGGAAACTATTTTAAGATATATCATCTAACCAGTCATAGATTTCACCTGGTAACTACTTAATTAATGAAACTTTAGTAGTGACATCCACAATTAACCTATTGACTTTATATAGACCCTTGTAAAAAAATAAATTAGAAACCAAATATCTATACCATGATGCTGACACTTTTTTAACAGGTTGTTAAACCAATCCCATGTAGTGAAAAGTGATTCATCATCAAGTTGATTGAAATTTAAAATTTTGATGTAAATATTAATATATTTTGAGGGAGGAAATAATATTGTTATGAATTTTAATTCTATTTCACACCATATACTGATTGAATGTATTTATAAGATTTAGATCCAGTATATTGATTTTTTTCTTAATGAAAATCTAAATAATATTAACTTTACCATATCACTAAAAATATTATTTAATTAGAAAATATCACATAGATCAATAAAACTTCCCAAGTGTTTTTTCATATCTTCATGTGGTATCCTAAAGAATTTAATTTATTTTGAGATCATTTTTATGATTTTTTGATTTATCTTTAAGTGGTTTTCAATAACCATGGGCATTAAGTTACTTTTTTACCACTACACTTTTTGGTGGACCATACTAGATGAGTGTCCTTTTCTTCATCTCCCTTACTTCCAAAAAATGTTTTCATATTTGTTCTTAATATACTCATTCTATGTTACATTATTTATTTCACCTCATTAAACTTTTTTATAACACTGGATCATAATAAATAATCACTTTTCATTTTCATATAGTTGTGTACTCATAGATAAATAATATTACTTGAAAGGAACACTATAAGAAAACCAAGAATAATAATGAAAATAAAAATGAAAAGGATAAAATTAAATCCCTAATAAACATAATTTTACTAAATTAAAGTTCTCATATATGGTTCCAAAAACATTGATCACTCAGAGAGAATAATTAATTATGACATGTTATCAAGTTTATAATTTATAAATTGCTCTTCCTAACTAATAATTATATGTGTATACCAATTGGGTAGTCTGAGGTCAAACCTAAACAAAATATTCTTATAAAATAACATAGGATAAATTTGAATAAATAATAAAAAATTCAAATTTTAAATTGATGAAATCGCACCAAGAATAATAAATCAAGGATCATGAATTAGTAAATCAGAAATTAATAACTAATTATCCATGTTTTTATTATAGTTGAGCCTAACAAAACCCTTCATTGTATAATTCAATCTTTAAATTGTAAGCACACATTTTCATATGGTAAAATAATTTAGTTAATTAAATATATGGATGACTTAAATCTATATTTAAACATAATTACTCCAACTCATACAATGTTAATGTATAAATAAAAGTAATTAGTCAATTCATTATAAATAATATTATTCTTCAACACGCAATGGTCATGCATAAAGAAATATATAAGATATAGAATAATAAAGTAAATTCAAAATTCAAACATTGATTAATATTAATAATAAATTCACTAAGAACAATCACCCTTAATTATATAGGTTGGGACTAAAAACTACTCTCTCATGCTAGTCATGAGAGAGTGTTTGAAAAAAAACCTATCCAAATAACATAAAAACTATAACTGATGATTATGATCCTAGATGAGATCCCAATATTATTCCAAATAATAATTCAAGGGGTTTGAAACAACCTTTATTTATAAGTAGGAAAACCCTTTCTTATATCTCCAAATTCCTTAGAAAATATTTCCTCGTTAATATCTAACTCTATCTCATATTAGATAGATTTCAAAAAAATGAGTAGAATAACACCGTTCTCTTCAAAAAAAAAATTTTCCATAATCCACAAGGATAAAAAATATTGAACTACTATATCTTTTTTATGTGTATAAAAACCATGGCTTGGGGAATTATTCATGATTAAAAGGAATATATCATATTTCATTCCCTTTTCTATCATGCTTTCTTAAAATAAAATAAATTCACCCACACTACAATAGTTTATTCCTTGAATATCCACAAAACTCAAAACTTATATTATCACTATTCCATGTTGCCACAACTTCCTTTGTGACACAATCAACTTCTCTTTATCCAAAAAATCATCCCATGATACAATTAAGCCTTCATCCTATGATAAATTAAACTCTACCACACCACAACATAACACTATGAATCTTAACTCTTTCTCTATATCCATTTATTTTTATCCATCATGTTTTAAGACTTTCTCATCACAATTCATAAGATTTCAAGGAATTCGCCACCTTCCAATGCATATAGATACTCATGGTGCAAAGGAACATTTCATAGTGCAAGAAAATTTTTCATTCATTTAATCCATGTAATAACCTTTTTAGTGGAAAAATAATTAACCTTATGTATAAATATTTATATTATATTTACCCTTACACATATCTATGTTCACATGAGTACACTTATGTATTCCTTTATGTATCCTGATACTTATCTAAATTCTTAATTTATAACTTAGAAAGACTCTTAAGTATCATCATGTGTTGCTTACACATCATAAATTTTACTTATATAGAAAAATAAAGTCTCTTATATATCAAGTAATTCAATGGTGTAACATTAATGCATTGAATTTCATGTCCTAGTAACCATATCATATTTATTTGTACATAACTCTAGTTTTCAGTACACCCTTACATATTTTTTCAAATTTATCTTTTATCCTTCTATATCATCTAGAAACACTTAAATATGGAATTTTCAAAACATTCCTTTCGTGACTTCATCCATCTTCATTTATTTTTTATTCCAAAATTTACCACAATCCATTCTCTTCCATATAAAAATAAAACTAATAAAAATTAACTAAAAATAATTAACCAATCAACATAATTAATGAGATTAATAGTAAACATAATGAATGATATTTTAACTATAAACTATAACTACCTAAAAGTTTTATATGATGAAAAATATGGAGAATAAAATATATTTATACAATAATTGAATTCACACTTTACTAAACATTTCCAATGCATTTATAAATGGGTGAAATCACTCGAACTCATCGTAATGTTTGAGTAAATTACATGGATGGCTTGGGAGTGCCCTATGGTCTATATAAAGGTGTCGAATTCCATGAAAATGGTTATCATATATCCATCCACTTACTATTGATTCTATCTCGAGGAACTCTTCTCCTACTCCATTTTCCACCCTATGGTACTAGTATGACATGGGAGATATGGAGGATCCCACCCAAGCATTAGGTGATTCAGTTGATCCATGGATACACCATAAAGTAGGGAGTCAATTTCCTACTTTTAAATGATCTTCATAAAACCATTGTGATGAAGGTCGTAATAGAGGCTATCATCAATACAAGGTAAATATATTCTTTCATTAGAATTTATACATTTTTTTAGATTAATAGTATGGTGATCTTGGTAATTTTATGTTTTAAATGTTTTTTACAAGTTTAAATAAGTGTTTTTTAATCCCTAGAAAACCATTAATGGTATTAAAGATTCACCCTGATTCTTAATTCTTTAAATCATGTTGTAAAATAAATTAATAATTATATCATTTTGAAAACATATTTGATATCATAAAATTGATATAAATTTTTTTTGATGGATTCTCTTATGATATTGGATATCATTAGTTGTGATTGTATCACTCAATAGGATATGTGATATAGTAGTGTGTGATCTAGTGTAATCCTTTGATTTTTGATATATCATAGAATATGATATAACTTTTTGTAAGATGAAATAATGTCAATATAAACTATTAATGTGTCTAAAAATATAGCATCATGGAATCATTACAATATAATTAATAACATCAATTAAAACATCCTAAACATTGAAATAATATATCATATATGTTTATTATCTATCATAAAATATTTTAGATAATTATGTAAGTCACGCCTTATGAAATATTCTAAATCAAAAAATATAATATGCATGAAAAATTTATTTTTCAATTTTTTCAATTATGAATTGAATTATATAATTTATAAATTTTTTATAAAATATGGAAGAGGTATTTTGGGATATTTATCTAATTTATAGTGTTCATAAATTAATAATATTATAAAATATTATAGTTGATTAATTAAATGTTTGTTACATAAATATTGTAGTATTAAATGTTAATATAGAATAAACTGTTTATAAATTACAAAATAAGTTCAAATATAAAGTATTTTATATTTAATTTTATGATTTTTTCAGAATATCTAATTTTAAATGTTTTATTTGAGGAAATTATTCAAACCATATCAAAATATGTTTTTATAATTGATATGATCAAGATTTAAAATATATTAAATATGTGATATTTAGATTACATAAATTATTTACACAATAGACATGGAAAAAATATGATTATATTTCATTAAATGTAATAATTTTAAATTAAATGAAATAAAAGAGGATAATATGATGAATTTCATATAGGAATTTTATATAAATTTTTATATTTATTTGATTATGGAATATCCATAATGCATAGAAAAATTATAAAGTGTTTATTAATTTTATTATATATTAATTGTTCTCAAATTATTTATCGCACGTTAAAATATATGAATTATTTATTTATATAGTTTTATTGCCTATTTTATTCATTAATATATTTTTTATATTATAGATATGTGTATAATTTAGTTCAAAATGTTAAATTGCTTCTATGAATTTTCAAACAAGTATTTTAAGAATTTCATGCTAGGTATGATAATTGATTTAGTTTTCTTCCACCATAATTTTGTATTATAATATATTATAATCTTGAATTTAAAGGTTTATTGTGGTTTATACACATTAAGTTTTAAAATTATGATGCAATTAAGGTCTCTCTTGAATAAATTATCATTGTATAGAGGGAATTTTGGTTAAAAAACTCACTGGTCTAAAGTCTTATTACTTATTTATAAAAGTGGAGGTTAGTTATCTATCAAACCAAGCTTAATCTTATTGGTATAATTGATATCATGTGGTTATAAGATTTTACATGAAATTTCTTCATATACCTTAAACATTGGAAGAATTTTGATATGTTTGAATATAGCTGGAATTTAATTCAGATTAGTAACTCTAAGGACTTATGCTTTCTTGAGGTGCATTTCAATTTAACTTTTTCCCAAAGTTCATATATTTTCTAGGTTAATGTGTGTGTCATGTGTTTTTGAGGATTATAAGAGTCTTAGGGATAAATTTGGGGGTTGAAGGTCCGGATATATGAAAATGGGTGTTTCAGCATGGGCGTACAGTTATAGTTAACTATTCCCCCTAACCATGAAAAGGGGTGAGGGATAGTACATGATTCCCCTAACCATGTGAATAAATCTATAAAACTATGTAAAACCTAAAATAAATTTTAGGTGTTACAGACATGGTTACTGCATGGTTTTCTTAATGGTAAATCCAAACCATGCATAGTCTGATTCTTAAAATAGTGGGTTTTTCATGATTAGTGAATGGAATACAAGAAAATTTTCCAAACCATGCAAAGAGTTGTTCTATAGATAGTGAAAACAACATGGTTGGTGTATGAAGTGGCCAATGGTGCAGACAAACTATGAAACCTTATAAAAGTGTAAATTACTTGTTTACCCATTGTAGGACCCCAGGACACCCTGAGAGGGGAGTGGTGAATCAGGGTGTCAATTTTTTTCCTTTTACAAGTTGTGGATCTTGTTCCCACATTGGTAGGAACTAGTTAAACATGTATGATTGATATGATGAGCAATGAAACATTCACATGAAAAGAGATGACACAACAATTTTTACTTGGTTCACCACTAAGGGATACGTCCAAGGAGCATATGCCGACAAGTTCCCGGTCGTACCAAATTCTATTATACTTCACTTGCTATGGATTACAAAGGTTTGGGCACAGTCACTCTGTCCCAGGCTCACTGCCTTTACAAATGTTCAGGGATAGCTCACTGCTTCCCTCAGGTCACTCCCGTTGACTCCCCCTGGCTCACTGCCTTTGGTGAAGTCCCACTCAGTTAATAGACGTGAAGGTCTCTTCAATAGATTTTCATTGAAGTCTTTGTCTCTTGTTCAGCATGAGACAATTCTTGAATTAGAGTACTGAGTTGATGCTCTTTTGTATTCAATCTTCTTCATTAGAGAAATAACTGAATGCACTAAATCTTCTTCTTCTATTCCTTTTATTCCTAATCTTAACACCTGAGTGTATTGATATATTCCCCTCTTTCTATTCAGATCTGAGTTTAGTTGCATGAACCGTTCTTCTTCTCTTCACAAAGTACAATGAGGATGTTAAACACCAGTCATGTGTGTGTGGTACCACTTCTCTTCATAAAACCTAATTGTAAACTGTTCATCCATCTTCTCAAATGAATAAATAATTTGTTGCACTGAAGGTATGGAGAAATCTTTCAGCTTTTGTGCAGCTCCAAAAAGACCGGCATACTCCAACAGCACCTGGTGATCTTCTCCAAGCCCAGCGTGCAAGTCCCAATATGGTCTGCAAGTCTTCGGTGTACAATTCCAAACTGGCATGTAGGTATTACCAAACCACCAGCGCGACACCGCCTACTTCAAATTCAAACTTGCGCGACTCTCTTCCTTTCTCTCCCAAACCGCCTTGGGTGCGCAGCCAACAACCGGCGCACAACTTCTACTTGCGCGACCACACACAACTTGCACGACCACCTACCACTTGCGCGACCACCACACCTGCGTGACGAGATCTCTGATTCTCTTTTAAGTGTTGAGCTCATTAGGAATGAGGAGGGTTCGACCTGTATTTATAGGAATTATGACAATCTGTGTGATGACTCAAAAATCTCCCCTCGGCACGCAAGTCTCGGCACGCAGGTCCAACCGCTCAAGCCTCTGTTGCACAACTCAATTGCTCGGCCACACCAATATGTGCGCGACCCTCTTTCCTTTTCCATATTTTGAAGTTCTGAGTTTGAAAAACAATAGGCGTGCAAGTTTCCAATCCTCCAAGGCACTGGAGTGCAAGTCCTTTCTCGGCACGCAAGTCACTTGCGTGACCAGTACAAAACCTGCGCGACCATTATCCCTTTTCCATTTTTCCATATTCTGATCTTGAAAAACATATGGCATGTAAGTTTCCTCTCCTTCAAGTACACAGCACGCAAGTCTCTTGGCCAAAATCACTTTTCTCCATTTGTCAATTTTCAGGCCCAAAAATTTTGCAAACACTGGAAAATGGTGCCATCTTGTATCTTCTCTTTTTGTACTACCTCTATCTCATCCATTCCTTTGTCGACGTTCTTGAATCAAACATGGATTTTTAACCACATCCCTTGAACTTGACATGCCACCATGAAATCTCCTTTGTCCACAAATTTGTATGCTGTTTGTTTGCTTTCTCAACAAGAACGATCACCTAAAAAGCACTTCTTTTCGGTGATTTGTATCCTTCAGCAACTCTTTTTCTTTCAACACAAACTCCACTATCCTTTAGCAACTCTTCAACCGTCATTCTCTACTTCATGCAAAACATATGATTCAGTTATTCAAGAAGTCTCTTGCATGGTTCTCATGCAATCATGAGGAATTGCATGGTATTTATCAAAACACCATTCTTTTTTAATCATCCTCAGATGGATTATACCTCACAAACTCCACTGTTGTAAATAATGTGTAACCTTTGACACATGTTCTTTGAACTTATGATAAGTATAACAATCATCTGAATTTCCATTCCTTCATTTCATTGGAGTACTTTTTGATCTCCTTCATTTTGATATTCATTGAAAAATATTGACAAAAAATACAACAATATACACAATGTAGTCCCAACACCCATGTGGTTTAATAACACTAAAATCCCCATTTTCCCTTCTTTTTTGATCAGATGTCTCTCCCTCACATGGCCCTCCTTCCTTTTTCCTTCCTTTTTCTAATTATCATTAATTACTTGGAAAAAGAATATATTATTTGAAACAATAATGATATTTGGTGATTCAAACACTCTATCTCTGATATTTATCAATTTATTTTTTCATCTCTTGGACTTATATAATTTATATCTAATATTCCCTATTTCAATGTTTTCATTTTATTTTACATTTTAGTTGTTTGAACCTGAACCAGCGGTCAATATAGAACTAGTGGGTGTCTGTAAGAATAATGTGGGTGGTTTTTAATCTATCCCTCAAGGAATAACTATTTTTATAATGTGAGTGGTATGTAATCATGTTAAATTACCTTGTTTTCAACCTAAGCTTTACTCCCTACAATTATTTATAAAACAATTTATAATAAAACATAAATAATAATAATAATCATATGGTTTCCTTAAAAAACATGATAACCCATAAAACCTCTTATAGTAAACCTTTAAAATATAATAAATAACTCACTTAATTCTAACATAATTCTTTGGAGAACATAATCATTACCCAAGGAATTAGAGAGCTATATTGGGCTCACATGTCATCATAAACAATGCAAAAGAAACATGAAGTATAGAGAAAAACATATAATCATTAATTTACAATGTAAAATATCATGAAATATTCTTTATAACACATAAAAAGTAGAACTTTAATTATTTAGACAAAAATAAGGATAAAAATACTGTTTTATTTGAAAACTATTTAAACAAACAATTCTAGAAGAATGATAAATCAGATCTTATTATGAAAACCCATTAACACAAAAAGTATAATATTTTTTAATGGTAACGGTCATGGTGGTGTGAAATTTCACTCATGTTTTATATATTAAAAAATATTCCTTTCACACATTTTCAAAAAAAAAATAAAAAATAGCCCTTTTGAAAAACATTTTAAAAACTTATTTTAATACCTGTAAATTAAAACATGTTTTAAAATTAATTAGAATATAAATTTATATATAATAATAATGTAATTAAAATATTTTAAACAACATGGATATGGTGGGAAAATATAATAAAAACATTAAAACTTTTTAAATATGGTTTTAAAGAAAAATCATTTACATCATGCTAAATTTTGAAGAAATGAATCATTGAAGGAAAGGGATTTGAATTTATTTTAAAAAAAATTAATTTTTATAGAATAATGATAAAATTCACATATAAGGAATATTATATCCTACACAAAATAAAACATGTGGTGAAAATATCTTAAGTTTCAAAGGGAATTGAGACTATAAATCACTTACCTCAAGTCTGAATTGTCACAAACATTCTTTATCTTCCTAAATAATAAAATTTTATTAATTATTTACATGATTAATAATATTTTTCTAATTTATTATTCCTTTTAATTCAATTATATTTACATTATATATAATTAATTAATCAATTAAGTCCACATCAAAAAAATTTGGGAACATTCATCTTATAATTCAAAAATGGATTTGGAAGGTTAATGTGGTAAAATGGATCATGATTATATTATATCTATAATAATAATCATTTATAAATATAATTTTTATACATTATTTATACTTTTATAACATACCATTGAAGGCACTTATGAACAATGAAGGTGGTTATAATTATGGAGATGTTAGTTTATATATATGTGTGGGTAACTTTTTTATTTCTCAAAAAAACCTTAGGGAATGAAGATGAGTATTATTTCAACTTTCCAAAAAAATAATTATTTCATAAATATTATTTTATTTCTTTAAATATACCTACCATGTGAAGAATTTATGAAAAATAAAATATATCCATTCGTGAGGTGGTAGTTTTCACTTAGGCACAATCGATGTTTTTATTTTTCATTGGATAGTAAAGAAAAATGTAGAATATTTATTTTCCATTAAAAATGAAATATATAACATATATATCACATTATTTCATTTTTATCCATCATAATTAATATACATAATAGTAGATGATTAAAAATTAAATACATCATCTTCGCGAGGTGGTAGTCTACACGTACGCATAGAAGATGTTTTCATTTTCCATTAGACGAATAATTATATGAAAAGGATATAACATAAGCATAATAAAAAAATTATATTTAATATACCTATTTTATTATATCACAAGTTTTAGGATATGATTTAATGAGGTAAAATAATAAATAAAAATGAAAACACTTGTTTAAGAACTATACCTCTTCTTCGAACAACCTTCTTAGGTTTATAACTAAAGCCTTTTAGGATGATATTATGATCAAACTAGGAACTCTAGGAAATTGGGAGGGATTATAGGAATGGATTTAATATGTATTTTTTTGATATTATATTCTCCTAAATTGTTTATAAGATAGGAGTGTGGGTTTACTTTTAAAAGTGAGTAAGAGGATACTCTTGGAATTTCCCAAAAGATTAAACTATATTTATGTATTAATAAAAAAAGGATCCCAACTGGACCATTTTCTAAGAATGGATATTATAGGGTTGAAATAGGACCATAAAATAATATTTATTTATGTTTTATGTCATTTTAATCCTTATCATTTTTTAATCCTTTTACCTTGATTTCACTCTTAATAAGGTAAATCAATTTTTTACCAAATTTATTATTCCTAATGAGAAAAAAATAAAGTTACCTCTTTAAAAAAATTAAATTATTATTCCAAATATATATTCCATTTTATAACAGTAAATTCCTATAATTTGTAGTAATTATATTTAAAATAAACCTGTAAAACAAAGAAAAAAAATATTTTCCATAAAAATGCATTTTTAAGTATAAAAAAAATATACCAAAATTAAGATTAATATCGATTCAAATGAAAATAATTGGATTATTTTTAATAAAAATTAAATAATTAATTTTTAAAATTAATTCAAAAAATATACTTTGTAAATAACTGAATGGAAAAGATAGTTTTTTTATAAAATCAGTATTTTTCCACTATTCATTGAAAAATAATCCTTTCAGAAAAAACCCAAAATTTCACCATATTAAATTATTTAGTGATTTATAAAATGATATCATTTTTATAAAATAAAATTCATAAAATTATAATAAATTAATTAAAATATATCTTCACAAAATGAAATAAAACCCATTTTCATAGAAAATTTATTTTTAAAGCATAAAATGATCTTATTATTATTACTTTCCTTATAAACACAATAAAATTATTGTTATTTTTTTAAATTTAATATATAATATATTTATATAATTATAATAACTTATAAATAGAGATAAATTTAATCTATTGAGATATAAATACATTTCACACATACAAATAGTTTTATTGAAAATATCTCTTTTACCTTCAAATGATTTTATTTTCATTTCCAACAAATTGAATTTAAATATACCTAATCGATATATACATTAAATTTATATGTGTTCAATTACCATATATATAACAATAATTTTTCATTCTTATATATAACCTTACATGCCTTACTAAAAATTATTCATTTACTTCTCTTTCATCATGTCTATTGTATTCCAAATTCGTTGCCTTGTTTCCATAATTTTAGTTGGGGTCACAAAATTTATAAAGAACCATGAGGATAAATATTTTATGTATATGGTATTTTTATATATATGTTTATTTTCTCCACCTTTACTTTTTTTATGTTTTTTCATACTGGAACCTCATATTATATTAGTGTTTATCTTTCATTGTAATATTTTAATTCAATAAAAGTATCACATTTCATTTAAGTTTGATTTTGCATGTAACACAATTAATTAAATATAATATTTATAAAAAATAAATTCTAAAAACTTTGGGTTTTATATTTTACCACCTTAAAGAAATCGCATCCGATTAATTTTATCTCGTCCTTGATAGAAAGGGTTTAAAACATTTTGAGAACCATTTCCAAGGAGTAGAAGATCAAACATATGATCCGGAAAGGTAATCCTTTTTAATATTTAAAAATACCTTTGTTAAAAACTCACAACATAAAAATGGGTAATAAAACATCTTTTCTAAATAAGGTGAAGAGAGATATGAAGGTATCCTAAAATAACACATTATTGAGTTCCCAAATAAGTAGATCATTAGCGAAAAGTGAAAATACAAACATGGAGGAAAAACATAAATTCCTAGTAACAATAGATAATGATATAGAACATGGTATTTATAAAGTAAATAACTAAAATATCATAAATCCATAGGGGATAAATATGACCATCAATTCATCATAAATTAAGGTATAGGGATAATATTTTTATTTCAATATCCTTTATCTATAGTGGAGGAATTATTTTTCTATCATGATAAAGAACATGAGAAAATATAATTACTTGATTTATTTACATTTCATAATCAAAATTTCATGATTTTTTTGAACTTATATCCAGTCTCTTAATATAATAAATGAATATTTAAGATAAAATTTTCATGCATTAAAAAATAAAATTAACTTTTAACAAATCATAAGATCCAAAAAGGTATGAAAAGTTATTTCTCTTATTTCTACCCATTGATGAAAACCAAAAAAATTATAGAAAAAGGTAATATAAAATACAATATTAAAAATACGACATTAATATAAAAAATAAAAACAATAACACCTAAAGTTAATCTCTAACCTTTCCATAAATAATTAACCTTAAAAATCTTCAAAATATTCCTAACCAAGTTCAACACCTAGAAATAAAAAGGAATCATCACATATTTTTTATATAAATTTTACATTTATCTCAAAAAAAATTACTCACACATAAATTTTTATACCCAAAAATATATATACCCTAATCATATAATCTCAAAAATATGGTAATATTTTTCATAAATAACCTGAATTATCATAAATACTATATTAAATCATATATACTTCCAAAATATAATTCAACATTTATTCTTAAAATAAAATATCATCTTATCCAAAAATATTTCTATTTACCAAAATCATATAATTTTCCAAAAGATAGTGAAATTCATCAAAAATAACATTAATCCCATAGTCAAGAATTCACCTTTCAATATCATGATTATATGCACGATAAAACATATGTACCCAAAATGTAATAACCTTTTTTGCCCAATTACCCATAATCACCTAAAAATCAAATATCATATTAACCCTAAAGGTTATTAGTAACTTTTAACATATTTAAAAAAATATAAAATAATTATTACTAAAATAACATTTTTACTAAAACACAGGTTAAACATAAGGGTTTCATATACCTCAAAATTTTATTAAAACTCATTAAATGTCTCCCAAATTAATCTCATCACATAAAACATAAAAATTTTATTAATTCCTTTAAACTTATGGTCATACATATATTCATCACTAAAACGTAAATCTTGAATCCCAATATATAGAAACCTCAATCTTTAAATTTACTTCATAATCCATTAATTTTTTCCATATTATTTTTAATACTTCCTTAATATGGTCAAATAAATGTATCATGTACTAAGATTCGTTAATATAAAAACATAATCCAAAATATACTCTAAAGATTTTATATTTCATTCATAGTTTCCATATTTTCACCTAAAATGGAATTAAACATTTCTACACCTTTATTTTTATGGTGTCGTTGATCCCCTTCTTGATCTTTCCCCTTAGTATATTGATTTTAATAATACTCATACTCTATACAATAAAAGAATTCAATTGAAAACTTAGTAAGAACATTATTCCCCTTCATGGTGTTAACACAACACTTCATTTTTCCTTAGAAGTTTATTGTTATATTCCCTCAATAACCACATATAAAACATCTTCACATTACTTTAAACCATTTACCTAGATTCTTCTTCCCATATTCTTGATAGATATGATGTTGAATATTTTTACCTTCCTGATATTTATCACCTAAACTTCTATATAACTCCATTTTTCTTATATTTAGTTTTTTATGAAACTCACCTAGGTTAAGTTTTTTAATCATAAAACATGATATTTGGTTAATAATATACACAAAATATTTCACTACAGATCCCATTCTACTCGGTTACTCATTCAGACAACCACCACATTGTCCTCTACACCCATTGTTAATCTGGATCTTGTTGGTTCTAACCATCTACTAAAAAATGGGTAGTGTGCGTATATAAAATAAAATCATAATAAAAATTTTTAAAAGGAGGATAAACACTAAGATATCCTTAACGAAGTCATTATCAAATCATTTGATTTATCCAAAATAACCATAATTCATCATATTATTCTAACCTTTGTGGTTATATAGTACTTTTAAATTATTCTCAAATAATATCTTAACCTCTAAATGTATCTAATCCCTTTCTCTAATACAAACTATAAGGATGTAATAATTAATTAAACCATTACTTAATTATTAAATAATAATTATATTTCTCACATTATCAAGGTTCTTTTCAGTTTTAGAGTTTTGTATATTTACATCACAAATATAACATAAAAACCCCATGCATTAATAACTGGTCACTTCCACTCCATGTTCATTTTTACACAATAAAAAACTTTTAAAAATAAAACTATGTTTCTTTTCATGAAAAATCTTCGTGATTTTAAAATTGAATTAATATTTGTTTCTAATCGTCCTTTAACCCTATGAAAACATTTGAAAATTTGGAATGAGTACTAAAATATCATTAAGGAATATAAATAAAGAAGAAAAGGAACTCATTATTCCATTCTAAAACCATAAGATCATATAATAGAGTTTTCATTTAACATAATAAAACTTTATCTCAAATAATAATTTACTTATCAATGAAATCATCTTTATTTCCCATAGTTTTTTTATAAAAAACTTTATAATAAAACATAAAGGAAAAATAATAACCACAAATTTTTCTTATAAAACCCGAGAACCCATGAAAAAAATTTTTCTTAAAAACATAACTTTTACCCATAAAGGTAATAATTATTCATTTAAAAAAATAAAATTATATTACATTATGAAATAAAAATATTCCCATAAAAATTAATTTGAAATAATATGAAATTTATGTAGGTTCCTTGATACATCATCATCATAGAACCCTTACAATAAACGTTACAAAGTAAAGAACCTATTTAGTTACTTCAAACACAATTATTTAGAGAACATAATCATAACTCAATGAATTCAAGGAGAAATATCAGGTTCAAATTTCATCATAAAAAATTTATAAGGGCTATAAAATATATAAAACACATAAAATCTTTCATTTCCATAATAAAATATCATTAAATATTCCATTTAACACATATAAAAAATCACTTTCGTGCTTTATATATAAATAAGGATAAAATCTTTTTTCTTTAAAAACTATTTCAAAAAATTTCCAAAAGGCAGAGAAATGGGATATTATTTTGAAAAATTCATTAAAACGTGAAGAGGTAAATTCATAAATACAATGATTATAATGGTGGGAAATTACACACATTATATATATGTTAAAAATATATTCCTTTCCCACTTTTGAAAAAAATGTCAAAAATAGCCTGTTTAGAAAAGGTTTAAAATATATATTTTAAAACCTATATAAAAAATCTCAAACACTATTTAAAATGAATTTAAAAATAAATTTATGTATATTAATAATATACCTGAAATATTTTAAAGAAAATAGATATAGTGGTAAAATATAATAAAATGATAAAACTTTTAAAATAGGGGTTTGAAGAAAAATACCTTATGTCTTGATAAATTTTGAACCAATGAATTATTGAAGGAAAGAGATTTGAATGGATTTTAGAAAAAATTATTTTTTTTATAATAATAATAAATTAAATTCATAAGGTATGTTATGCACCACACAAAAGAAAACTTGTGGTGAAAATAGCTTTAAGTCTCAAATAAAGATAATTGAGACTAGAAATCCCTTACCTAAAATCTGAATTGTCTTTTATATTCTTTATATTCTTATATAATGAAATTATGCTTTATATTTAATTTATTAATAGTTATTTAAATTTTATTATTACTTTTATTTCACCTATATATATTTTTTAACTAATTATTTAATCGATTAAGTTCACATCGTTCGTTTTGAGAACATTAAACTTATAAGTCAGAAATAGATTTGGTAGGTTTAATATGGTCAAATAGATCATGATAATAATATTTAAATAATATTAATCATTTTATAATTATAATTTTTATACATTAATTACACTTTTGGAACCAGCCATTTAATGTGATTATGAAAAATGAATTATGTTACAATCATAGAGATAGTAGTTTGTACATACATAGGAGTTACAATTCCATTTTTCAACAAACATGTGGTAAATAATGTAAGTACTATTTTAAATTTATATAATTATAATTATATCATCAATATATTATTATTTCTTTAAATAAAATTATATATATCATCAATTTGAGGTGGTGATGAAAAATAAAATTCATCGGTTCACAAGGCTGTAGTCCGCACAAATGCACGAGCGATGATTTTATTTTCCATTAGATGGTAAAGAAAAAGGTAAAATATTTATTTACCCTAAAAATTATATTTATATCATATATATCATATTATTTCATTTCGATCCATAATTATGATGAGACATAACATCTGATTATGAAAAATGAAATACATGATCTTTGTAAGGTGGCAATTCATGCATAAGCATAAAAGATGTTTTCATTTTCCATTAAATGGATAAGTAGGTTAAAAATGGTTATAAAATAAACATAAAAAATAGTATATGTGAGATATTTATCTTATTGTATCAAAAAATTTAGGAGTGGTTTTAAAGTGGTGAAATAAGAAATAAGGAGAAAACACTCAGTTAAGAACTAAACCTCCTCTTCATAACACCTCCTTTGGTTTATACCTAAAGCCTTATTAGGGTTGTATTATGATCTAAAAAGGATCACTATGACATTGGTAGGTATGTTTGGAAGGGATTTTGGTAGGTATATTATAGAGACCCTAATTTTATTACATTACATTTACATCATTTTAATGATAAAAATATAAAAACATTACACCATGAGGGTCCAAAGTTTTAGTTTCTTAGGAAAACTAGGACCATACAAAACTTTTAAAACATAAAACATAAACAATTATTTAATTTCTTATTATCAAGATTCTTATTTTACCTTGAGTTCTCCTTATTACACATAATTTCCTTAGGATATACATAAAAATGGGATGAGCTAAAATCCCAGTAAGAGGATAAGAACATGAGACAATAAAACATGGGGTGAGCATAATCATTATCATCCTAACATAGGAATTAGATCATAAACATTATAGGAAGAATTAATAGAAGTCTTGAAAAGTGGAAATGCATAAAAATTAAACCTTATTTCTTAGTGGTTAACTACCAAACATAGTTGTGAACAAATCTCGAATCATGTTTTTGAATATTTCACTTTAAGTCATGAGATTCATCACATTACCCAATGCATTGGAGTGTTGTATAATTATGGGTTCACCCATCACATCATAACATCAATATTGTGTTATATAATTTTGGGTGAACCCATCATATCATAACGTTAACATTATCATGTATTCCACATAGAACATATATCAATCCTGTACATAAATAACCCATATAAATGAATGTGATTAATTTCATAAATCATACATTTATAAAATATGGGTTCCCAAAATAAAGAGGTAATAACATACTTGATACAAGAGCCATCAACCTTTAGTGAGAAGTAAATGGTGTGTTTTTAAAGAATAGTTATTTAGAAAAAAATTATGTTTGAAATAAAATATAGTGGAGAACATTTATATCCCAGAAAAGGTAATATAATGTTGAAGAAATTATTTTTAAGGAATAACCATACTGAAAATTAAATGGTGTGTTTTTTGAAAGAATAATTATTTAGAAAAACATTACCTTTTAAATAAAATATAGTGGAAAATATTTATATCCCAGAAAAGGTAATATAATGTTGAAGAAATTAATTTTAATGAATAACCATACTGAAAATTAAGTTAAAGGGGTAAACCCCGAAGACTGAAAGTTGGGTCTGAGAATTCCCATTACCTTGTGTCTGAACACTTTATTCTATTTAATTTCCTATATAATCACATTATATTCATTAATTAACACATAGAGAACATTTTATACATTTAATTTATTCATTATGGTTTTATTAAGTTATTTTATGGGCCTTTGGATGAGTTATAGAGTTTAAATTCATTGTTTGGGAGTGTTCTTTTTCTTAGTTTTCATGAATGGTTCACTTGTACACATGAATAGAAGTTTGTGTAGAACAAGGGTAAAAATACAGAATTTCTATTACATGATATTAATGATCTTCTAGGAGTTTAAATGATATTATAATTAAATTTTTTTATATACTATGATGATGAATCATTAGTTAAAATTTAATGATGATCGTTTTAGGATAATTTGGGCGATATTTGGATCACAACAAACATGTTTTGTTTTATCATTTAGTATTATGTATAAAATTTATTTCCAGAACATAAAAGGGTTAATAAATAGATATTAAAATCTTTTTTTAAACCATTTAATGGTTTTGTTGACATCCTTGAATGTGTTGAAGGATAATGGATGTGCATCACCCACGATATAGGTAAATTAATACATCACTGGTGATGATTACATTTTTATAAACAAAGAGAGAGTGTGGGAGTATTATAATGAATAATATTCCATTAACATGATATAATACAAATATATGAATCATATTTAAGGTATCATGACATTTGGATAATATAATTTGAGGATAAGATAATAAATGAAATGAAATTTGAAAGGAATTTGAAAGAAAAGAGAGAGAGAAATCACCTCTTGAATTCTCCTCTTGAGATCCTCCTCAAGGAACCTAGGATTGTTCTTTGGATGGGAACAGGAGCTCCTAGATTTAGTGGAAGGGTAAGGAATAGTTTTGGGTAGAATTAAAAAAAATCGTGAAGCTTGAGAGGTGTGAGGAAATGAGGTTGTGAGGAGTGGTATTTATAGTGGAGGGGAAGGGTGTTTTCTCAATATTTAATTCATTAGTTTATTAATTTCCCTCAAGAAAAGAAATAGTGATTATTTAATGACTAAATATAGTAAATAAGAAATGTGAGTTCGAAACAATGACCATTTACATCATCCATGACTCAAGCATGATTCATAAATTCATTTATTTAGCATATTTTTTAAATTATCAAATTTCACTATTCACCAAAAATTAAATTATTTTAGAAAAATATCAAAAATTCACCCTAACTATTTTCTTATGTGTAGAATTAAAAAATTAACTCCAATTTATGAAAATAATTTTCTAAATATGAGTAATTTTATTTTTAATTAAAAACATAATTTACTTGAAAAATACAAATTTTAAAATTAAAACTACTTTTCGAACACTTTGAAAAATTAATTAAGGTCTCATAAAATTATCATATAATCATAAGATAGCAAAATAATTTTTTATTAATACATTTTATGAAAATAAATTTTCTTTTAAATTATTAAATTTATCATTAATGTTTTAAGACTTATAAAATTACCAAAACTATAATATAATTATATCATATTGTAACTTATAAGATGGGTAATTTTTTTATACTATCATTGGTAAGGTTTCTATTAACTAGAACAATTTACTATTCATAAGGGTCATATTACTATTCATAAGTGTAACATTACTATTCATTAGGGTATATTACTATTCACCAAAAATTAAGTTTGTCCTCTCAGACTCCAAAGATCTTACTGATCACAACCGTGTATGTCAGATTTTCAAAATTTAAATCATAGAAGTGGTAAAATTATGTTTAAAGATCACATATAATTTATTAGTTCATTTAAGAATGATGTGAAATTGTGTTTACTAATGTGATTTTATGTGATTATACTATATTATTTTACTATAATAAGGTAGAAATTGCATTGATAAAAGTTTTGGTCGTTACATTATTCTCCCCTTTTTAAATTTCTCCCTCAAAATTTCATTTAATATAAATAGTGGAGGTTATTTATCCTTTATCGCATCCTCTGGTTCCAAAGTATTTTCTTCGAAATTATGGTTCCTCCAAAACACTTTGACAAGGTGGGTTGTATTTTTATGTAGAACTTTATCTCTCTAGTCCATAATCTTAATGGATACTCCTCATAAGAGAGATCATCTTCCAAATGTACCACCTCTGAGTTCAGTACTTGTGAGGGATTTGGTATGTACTTCCTCTAGAGTGATAAATGAAACACATCATGAACTTGATCCATATTTGGTGGAAGTTAAATTCGATAGACCAAGTCTTCTATGTGGTCAAGGATCTCAAAGGGTCCAATGTACCTTGGACATAGCTTCCCTTTCTTTCCAAACACATGACTCTCTTCCATGGTAATATTTGAAGGAAGAATTTATCCACAACATTGAACTCCAAGTCCCATTGATGGTTGTTAGAATAGATCTTTTATCAACTCTGATCATCTTTGATATGTTGTTGTATGGATTCAACATTATCGGTCATCTATTGTATAAGATTAGTTCCAAGTAGATTTATTTCTCTAACTTCATCCCAAAAAGTTGGAGTTCTACATCACATTCCATACAGAGGTTCATATGGAGCCATCTGAATACTCGAGTGGAATCTATTATTCTTTGAAAACTAAACCAATGGGATATTTTGATCTCATCCACCTTTGAATTCAAAAGAACAATATCTTAATATATCTTTAAGAATTTGAATAGTCCTTTCAGATGGGCCATCTGTTTGGGGGTGATAGGCCATGTGGAAATACAATTTATTACTCAAGGCATATTGAAGAATCCTCCAGAATTTATATGTGAAACTTGGATCATGATCAGAGATAATCAATAGTGGAACCCCATGAAGTCTCACCACTTCATTCACATATATCAATTCAATTATTTTAGGTGATAGATATTCCCAAATAGTGATAAAGTGGGCAGTCTTGGTGAGTCGATCTACCACAACCCATATTGCATTATTTCCTTTAGATGTCTTCAGGAGACTCATGAAAAATTCCATAATGGCATTCTCCCATTTTCACATGGGTATAGGCAATGGTTTCATTATCCCTTCGTACTTCTGTCACTCTAATTTAACTTGTTTACATATCAATCACCTTAAGATATACTCAGTAATCTCCTTCTTCATGTTGTCCCACCAGAAGTGTTCTCAGAGATCACAGTACATCTTGGTGCTACCGGGATTGATAGATAAAGTTGAGATATGTGCATTATCAAATATCATTGTCTTTGTCCCAGGTGAGGAAGGCTCATAAATCAACGTTCCAAACCGAATCACCCCATCATCGTTGATATGGAACCCTTGCAGCTTCCCTTCCTTTATTGTATTCACATTTTTTTGTAACTCTATATAATCCCTTTGTGCCTCTTTAAAATTATCTTGGATGGGTGGTTGGGAAATAATTTGGTAAATGTAGTATGTATTCCATGCCGTTATGATTTCTAAATCAATTGTTTACATATCCATGAAGATATGGTCTTTCTCAATCCACATCATAGATAGAGTAGCATGGTTTTTTCTACTAAGAGAATCAACTACCTTATTCTCCATACTAAAATGATAGTGAATAGAGAAATCGTAGAATTTGATTATCTATACCCATCTCATTTGATGTTTGTTGAGTTCATTTTTTGTGAATATATACATTAGTCTCTTGTGATCAGTATATATGTCACACCTCTCACCACATAGGTAGTGCTTCCATATTTTCAAAGAAAAAATCACAACTTCTAGCTTTAAATCATGTGTCGAATAGTTTTGCTCAACTATATTCAACTGAAATGAGGCATAGGCTATCACATTGTAATTTCGAATGATTACACAACCCCAGACTTTCTTTGAAGTATCACTATATATCACAAAACTATTTTCACTTTTCGGTAATGTGAGTATAGGTATAGTGATCATACTTCTTTTTATATCTTTGAATCTTTCCTCACATTATTCCATCCAGACATACTTTAACTCTTTCCTTATTAACTTAGTTAGTGGGATTTAAAATCATGAGAAGTTTCTCACAAAAGGTTGGTAGTATTCAGATAATCCAAGAAAACTACGGATTTATATGACACTAGAGGGTCTATGCCATTCCTAAATCATCTTTTTAATTGTATATAGAAATTACCTCACTTGTGATCACATGTCCCATGAATGTGACTTTCTTTATCCAAAACTCACACTTGATGAACTTGGACTACAATTTCTCCATTCTCAATGTCTCCAAGACAATACTTAGATGTTCTTCATGTTCCTCCTTTCTCTTGGAGTATATGAGAATATCATCAATAAACACTCCAAAAAAATATAAAGGTAATTTATAAAGACTCTATTCATCAAATCCATGAATATTTTAGGGGAATTAGTAGGTCTGAAGAGAATCACAAGAAAATCATAGTGCCCATACCTTGTATGGAAGGAAGTATTCTGAATATCTTCTTTCTTCACCATTACTTGATGATATCCAAAATGAAGATCCGCCTTTTAGATGTATTGAGATCCTCATAGTTAATCGAACAATTCATCATCCTTGGGATAGGATACTTGTTCTTTATAGTGATCTTGTTGAGTTCATTATAATTGGTACGCATATGCATTGATCCATACCTCTTCTTCACAAATAAAATTGGTGCATCCTAAGGTGATGCACTAGGTTGTATGAACCCTTTTTCCAAATGCTCTTGAATCTACTTCTTTAAATCCTCTATTTTTATAGGAGACATACTATAATAACACTTTGAGATAGGAGTAGATCTGGGTATGATTTATATTGAGAACTCTACCTCATGATTCGGGGGAAGTCTGGGTAACTCTTTAGGAAACACATCGATGTATTATTTCAAGATGGTGATTTCCCCTTTGTGGAAAAATTCCTTTAACTCAACCATTTGAGCAAGTTATGCATCTTCATAGGGAATCAACACCCACACCACTAGAGGATTTTTCAAAGGAGATTCATGATATTCCTTGCATTTGTATAGGAGAAGGGATGGTTTAAAATATGAAAAGATGTTTATTTTTTCCAATAGTATATATGTTTTCTATAAAACAAGATCCAATCCTTTCTCATTATAGAATCGAATTCCACCAAGGTAAGTATCATGAGATTTTCTGGAATAATCTTACCACATAGGCCAATAGTAGAAGAGTTCAACACTTGGTTTGTAATGATTACACCACTTGGTGTTTTTAAAGATATCTCTACTTCAAGGTTTCTGGGATTCAATTCAATTGTTCTAGAAAACTTACTAGATATAAATGAATGTGTACAATGAAAATCAAATAAGAATGTTTCAATTCTTCAGTGAATAGGGATTGTACCTTACACAACTTCATTTTCTCATTACACATCTGTTGTTTTGATTTCATAATCCTTCCCTTTTTACTTTTTATTTGGTGGATACTGATTCTAATTACCCTTGAGGAATTGAGGTTTAGTGCATTGGCTTGCATAGTTCCCTTGCTCCCTAGAGTTGTAGCATTAGACCATGGGTGGTCGTCTCATTTATTCCACCACATTATCCTTTGTTCCCATGTCTTTTCAACACTCTTGAGTTTGGTGGCCTTCTCTCCCACACTTAAAGAATTTTCACATACCTTTGAGGTAGTTCACATGATGTTTCTTCCCACATTTTTGACATGTGGGGGTTGAGTTTTCTTTCCACATTTCTCATTAGATCCTTTAGCATGAAACTCAATATTTCAATTCTTACCAACATATCCATGATAAAAATTCTCCAAACTCCATATACACTTTGATATCACATCTAATGACTTCTTCATAACTCTTATAGTCTCAAATTGTAAGAGCCTTTTTAAGATGTGGTTTTAATCCACTAAATAACCTATCAATTTATAT
The DNA here is from genome assembly GCA_963277665.1 of Viscum album. Lineage (NCBI taxonomy): Eukaryota > Viridiplantae > Streptophyta > Magnoliopsida > Santalales > Viscaceae > Viscum > Viscum album. Next base: position 937,634,670 of record OY728123.1, on the reverse strand, counting down.
ATCATTTTTATAACAAATCTCAAAGCGTAGCTTGCTAGACTTGTGAAATTTTCTTCCTAGGACATGATAGATTCTCCATAATTTTTATTTACCTCTATGAATTCTCTCTCCATCTTCGTATGAAGATTTTATGGGAAATACTTATTAGGAAACATTATCTTAAAGTCTTCCCACTCAACATCTTCAATTTTGTCTCTTAGATTGTTGTTCTTAGTCAAATCCCACCATTGGTCAGCCTCTCCATCAAGACGATAAATGTCTAGAGTCACCTTATATATCTTAGAATTATGAAGTATAGAAAATATCTTCTCCATTGAGTTTAACCACTATTCTGTAACAAGTGTATTGTAAGTTCCACTAAGCGTCGGTGTTCGTTGCCTCATAAAACACTAGACAGCCAGTGGCTCCCTCTTAGTTGAAGGAACATGTTCCACATTATTTAGGTTATTATTCATAAACTGAGATAAGTGGGTAAGAATCTTTATGAAATTTTTAACTCCACCTTTTAAAGAATTGGGGATGTCATTCTGGCAATCGTTACACTACCCTTACACGGGTTGTTGGCCTTGTTTCTCCTAGTTCCTACCATTTTATAATATATAAAAGGTTAGAAGAAAACATAGGTGAACAAGTCATGAATAAATAATTTATTCATTTGTGAAATTAACATTAAAAGAACATATTATGGGATCACTATGTTTAGAAAATATTCTTGTATGATTACATATACTTAGTCTCGTACTAGGGTTTTCACTAAGGTTGTCTAATCCTAATTCCCAAATTAACTAAATCGTGCCTCAGATACCAACTATAGAGACCCTACTTTTCTTACATTATTTTTACATAATTTTAATGATAAAAAAATAATAACATTAAAAAATGAGGATACAAATGTTTAGTTTCTTGGGAAAACTAAGACCATACATAACTTTTTCAACATAAACATTTATTTAATTTCATCTTCTCTAAATTCTTATTGGCCCTTGAGTTCTTCTTAGTACATGTAAACACCTGAGGATATACATAAAAAAGTGGTGAGATAAAATCTTAGTAAGAGGATAATATCAGAGACAATAAAAAATGGGTTGAGGATAATCAATATCATCATAACTTAGGAAAAAGATCATAAACATGATATGAACAATTAATAAAAGGCATAAAATGTGGAAATTCATAAAAATGAAAACTTATGTATTAGTGGTTAACTACCACATATATTTGTGAACAAATCTAGCACCATGTTCATGAAAATTTCACTTTATCTCATGATATTCATTACATTATCCAATACATTGGAGTTCTGTATAATTTTAGGCACACCCATCACATCATAATATCAACATTGCACTATATAATTCTAGGTGTACCTGTCATATCATAATGTTAACATTATAATGCATACCACATAGAACATATATCAATATTAGACATAAGTAATACATGAAAAGTAATGGGTTTAATTTCATAAATCACACACTCATAAACTTCCCAAATGAAATAGGTAATAACATACTTGATACAAGAGCCATCAACCTTGAGTGAGAAGTAAAAGGTGTGTTTTTAAAAGAAGATTTCTTTTGGAAAACATTTTGTTTGAAATAAAATCCAGTGGAAAACAAGAATATCCTCTAGAAGGTAAGATAATGATGAATAAATTCTCTTTAATTAACAACCATACTGAAAATAAAGATAAATATGGAAAACCCGAATAAAGAAAGTTGGGTTCAAGAATTACCCTTACCTTGTGTTCGAATGATTTCTTCAAATTAACGTCTTGTATAATCACATTATATTAATTAATTAACACTTCAAGAATATTTTATACCTGGAATTTATTAATTATATTTTTATATATTTATTTTATGGGCCTTTGGATGAGTTATGTATTTTAAATTCATTGTTTGGGAGTGTTATTTTTTTTAGTTTTCATGACCAGTTCACTTGTACACATGAATGGAAGTTCATGTAGAACATGGATAAACATCCAAAATTTCTATTACATTATATTAGTGATCATATAGTAGTTTAAATTATTTTATAATGAATTTTGTTATATACCATGAGGATAAATCATTAGTTAAAATTTAATGATGATCGTTTTAGGTTAATTTTGGTGGTTTTTATATTAGAGAGAACATGTTTTGTTTTATCATTTAGTATTATGTATAAAATTTGTTTCCAGAATATATAAGGGGTAAAAAATAAATATTAAAAAAATTCAACCATTTAATGGTTTTATTGACATCATTTAAGGCATTGATGGATAATGTAAGTGCATCGCCCACGATGTAGGTAAATTAAAACATCACAGATGATGATTTCATTTTTATAAAAAAAGTGAGGGGGGAGTATAGTGAATAATATCCCATTAACATGATATAATACAATTATATCAATAATAATGTATTTATCATGAAATTTTGATAAGATAATATGAGGATAATAGAAGAAAATATATGAAATTTGAAAGGAATTTGAAAGAAAAGAGAGAGAAATTACCTCTTGAATTCTCCTCTTGAGTTCCTCCTCAAGGCACCTATGAATGGTCTTTGGATAAGAACAAGTGCTCTTGGACATGGGGGAGGGGCTGAGTAAGTGGTTTGGGAATAATTTGGGCAAGAATTTAAGGTTTATATGTGTGAGAAAATGTGGTTGTGAGGGGTGGTATTATAGTAGAGGGGAGGGGCATTTTCTCAATATTTAATTCATTAGTTTATTAATTTCCCTCAAGATAGAAAATAGTGATGATTACATGACTAAATACAGTAAAGAGGGTATTTTATTTTTAACCAATGTCCATTTACATCAGAAATGACTCAAATATGATGCATAAATTCATTTATTTAGCATATTTTGTAAATTATCGAATTTCACTATTCACCAAAAAATTAAAGTATTTCAGAAAAATATCAAAATTTCACCCTAACCATTTTTTGATGTATTTAATTAAAAATTAAGAAAATAATTTTATAAATATGAGTAATTTAATTTTTAATTAAAATCATTATTTACATGAAAAATACAAATTTTAAAATTAAAACTGCTTTTCTAACACTTTGAAAAATTAATGGTCTCATAAAATTATCATATAATCATAAGATTTCAAAATAATTGTTTATAAATACATTTTATGTAAATAAATTTTCTTTTAAATTTATTAAATTAATCATTAAATATTCATGACTTACAAAAATACCAACACTATAATATAATTATATCATACTGCCACTTATAGGATAGATAAATTTTATTTATACTATCATTGGTAAGGTTCCTATTCACAAGGTTGATTTTTTATTAATGAGGGTCATATTAATATTCATAAGGGTATGTTACTATTCACAAAAAATTAATTTTTTCCTATCTAACTCCAAATATCTTACTAATTGAAACCGTTTATATCATATTTTTGAAATTCAAATCCCATAAGTGGTAAAATTATTATTAAAGGTAAATTAGAATTTATTAGTTCATTTAAGCATGATGTGGAATTTCATTTACTAATGTGATTTTATGTTATTCTACTATTTTATATTACTATAAGAATAGAGAAATTTCATTGATAAAAGTTTGGTTGTTAGATATATTATGATATAAGAGGCCCTTTTAGTGTGCATAAGAGAGTATAAGGGGTGTCCTTTTATAAGTGAGGGGGAGAACACACTTAGAATTTTTCAACATATCAAAATATATTAATGTCTTACTCAATACAAATGTCTAAAAAAAATTCATATTCTAAGAATGTGGGAGATATGGTCAAAATACAATCACTGAACAGTATTTAGAAAAAAAATTAGTTATATTAATCCTTATCACTCTATTTTTAACCCTTTTAACCTTTTTTAACTCTTACTAAGGTAAATGAATTTTTTTCCAAAGTTACTATTCTTAATGGAAAAAAACAAAATTTGAATCATAAAAGAATTGTGAAATTATGATTTAAAATATGGAGTATATTTTATCAGATTCAATTTCAATAATTGTTAAAAAAATAATTTTAAAATAAACTCACCAAATGTGATGAAAAGGGGTTTTCTATAAAAATACATTTTTATGTATAAAAATATTTTTATACCAAAATTAAGCATAATGTTGATTTCAATCATATTAATCGTATTATTTTTAACCAAAAGGAACTAATTAATTTTTAAAATCAATAAAAATATAATTATACTTTGTAAATAATTGAATAGAAAATATAATTTTCTATAAAATCAGTATTGTTTCATAATTCACTAAAAATTAATCTTTTTCAGAAAAATCCCAAAAATTCACCTTAAGATAATTTTTAAATAATTATTTTTAAAATTATTTAATTTTTATGAAATATAATTTCCAAAATTGGTATAAATTAGTAATAATATCCATATACAAAATGCAATAGAAATAATTTTTGAAGAAAATATATTTTTTGAAGAATAAAATGACCTTATTCTCATTCATTACCTAATAAACATAATTAAAATAATGTTAATTAATTAAATTAAATTTATAATCTAATTATTATAATAGAATAATTTATCAATTATTATAAATCTAATCTATTAATATAAATGTACATTGTGTAAATAAAAAAATTGTTCAAAATAGCTCTTCTACATTCTAACGATTTTATCTTCACTTCTAAAAAAGATGAATTTAAATATACCTAACATCTATATATATAATGGATATATATAATGGATATGAATTCAATGAACATATATATAATTATGATAATAAATTACTATATATTTCCTTAAATGCTTCACTCAAAATTATTCATTTTCTTCTCTCTCATTGTGTATATTGTATTCCTAATTATTTATCATGTTTCAATGGTTATTTTGGGGTCCAAATATCCATGGAGAACCAAGATTATAATGATTTTATGTTTATGGTTTTTTATATATATTTTCATTTAATCCACTTATACTTTTATTTATGTTTTTCATATTGAAACCTTATTATGTATTAGTGTTTATCCATTTTTAGAATATTTTATTTCAATTAAAGTATCACAGTTCATTTTAGTACGATTTTACATGTATTCCAAGATGAAAAAACATAATATTTACATAATATAAATTCTAAAATATAAGTTTCTCACACTTTTGAATAATAAAAATTAATAAAATATGGATAGGGGAGATTATCATTTAGCCCCTGAAAATATAATTTGAAAAAAATGACCAGGGCCTTACTGTGTACCCACTTGGAGTCCACCAAGTTCTCAGTGGTACCCCTTGGGGAACCCCCTCATTACTCAGGTCCACTGAGTACCGGATTCCCTACACCAAGTACTTGGTTCAACTTATAGTCTCAACACTATAGGTGGTTCCACCTCTTGAGCAATGAACACTTGAACCTTCTTATAAATCTCAACCTCATCTTAAAACATCTAAGAATTCATCTATAGATATTGAAAATTAGATATAAATCCAAAAATAAAAAATGACCCACCATATATAGAATCAAAAATTCATATTTCCTCACAATTGAAAAATAAAATTTCTTATAAAACATAATAAAAAAGATCATAGAAATTAAAACCTCCCCACTATAGAATTTTTCCTCCCAAAAAAACAAAAATAAAAAAACCTACTAGACCAATATTAACTCTCCAAATCATGAAACTTACTAAACATATTCTAATCCATAACCTCAAGTTCTTATACATATCCATAATCCTTAATAAAACATAATATTTAATTGAGTATTATATAATTCCTTAGTCAACCAAAATAACCATTCATGAAATTCAATGAATTATTCCACCAAAATAGTACTCACACAAACCTAATATTACTTTAGCAAAAAATTCAAAATTATAATCCATAACAAACACATACCGTAGATATAATTTGATTATATCCATAAGTAAGTATCCAAGTTTCCAACATCTAGACGACACTTTATTTTATGGGATCTCCACCATAAGTCTTGCCTATAACTTGTTCATATATATCTATCAATTATCCCACTTTATCAAATTTAATTTTATATCAAAACAGACTTTCAAATTCCATTTCAAAATCTCTCTTCCTGAATTATTTTACAAAAATACTTCTTAAATAAATTTCCCTTCAATCTAATAATAGGAAACACTTTTTAATATTAACTTAAAAATCACACACAACTTTATTTTTTCAAACCCCATGTTGATTTCATTTCCAAAAAAAACTTTATTTTAGAAAATAAATAAATTCAATTTAAAAATACACCTTTGAGTTTTAGAATCCATTTCCAAACAAAACATCATGTAATATAGTCAATACCACGTAACATGAGTTTTTTACTACTATAAAGATAGCATGAAACTAAATTCTAAACATTATGCATGCTCAAAACAATGATAAAAATAACTAAAAATACATAATAATGAGTATTTTATGATCAATATTAGTAATAACTGAAATAATAACATATCAAGGAATATAAATAGGATGATATAACCATTATCAACTACTATAATAACTATTTTGTATCAATAAAAAAACATAATCATGCTCCTAGATCAATGATATTATCATGGTATAAAACAATAAGAAACATACTTAGATAATTCAAATGAAATAAGTAATTTTATAATCAATCTTAGTATTAAAACATTTAAGAAAATAATAGCTACTAATAAAATCAAATTGACTTATCTTGATCAAAATAACTAATTGGTGATTCATATTTACTTAATCATCACAAATATATATATAGGAATAATATATATATATATATATTGTGTTTCAGTTAAGGAAACCCCCAAATTGATTCCTACTACAATATATATAAAATGCAAGTAGGCACACATTATTTCATGATTCCATAATGTTCAACCAAATAGTATTTTATAATGATGCATGAACTGTTTGAATAGTTAGATCCAAGTCGATTCATTTAATATGTTATCAATTGTGACTTACTTACAACTGAGGCACTTGAACCAATACCTTATCCGTATTAGTTGTTCGTATATAACTACTAGGATATCCCGAATAACATAATCTTTCACCATAAATAATATTGTGATGCCTTTTTATAGGTTACTTCTCAAGTCTCAACTATCCTAGATCCAATTTACTCTCAATCGTAACCATATTGACTACTCTAAGTGATCAATGATATCATTTTATACTATGATACAACTTTCTAATTAACATGATCTAAATAACTTAGACATTACCCAGATTAAGCCTCCACATGACATCAGGTACACATTCCAGCCACTAGAGGCCGATGACTACTGTGATGCCTCTAAGAAACACTAATGGAAGGTGGGTTTTCTCTATAAAAATAACAAAAATTAAATATGAAAATTATTATTGAAAATAAAAAATTTAATATAACATAAGATAACATATAAGGTAAAATAAAACAGTATATAACTAGTCTCAAACACCTATGGGTAACTTCTAAAAAAAATATCTAGTATCCATCTCCAACATTGAGTGAAAATCAACCCATAATCATAACAATCATATGCAACAAGAGAAAATAATCTAGATATCACTAGTACCTATAGGTACCTTCAAAATATACCATGGATGTAACAACCACGACTCTAATAAACAAGATCCTGTGTTTACTTTATTACATTGGTACAATTTATAATGGATTAAATCACCAAGTATTGATCGGTTTAGAAGTATTAAAAAACTATATATATATACATGATTTCTAAATTACATGTGGAAAACAAAACATAGCTTGAAAAAATTTCTTACATCATTGAAAACCATTCAAATATTCCTTATTCATACCTTAGAGAAAGGAAAACAAAATAAAGGGTGAGCCCATATACACAATAATGGTTACATACAAAGGAATATATCATGATAATATAGGGAATAACTAATTTTATAGAGTGTATGATCAATACATATTCCATTGAATCAATAAATTGAGATTCAAAATATAACCATAATAAAATATAAACATAAAAATCACATGGATAATAATAATTTAAATATTAATGAATGCATAATTTCAGAAATTATGATATTACTTTCAAGGTATCATGTTAATACATCATGAACCTTACCATCGGGGTCTTGTTATAAGAAATCTTAAGGAATAGGTAGGTATACACCAAATACCCAGATAATTTAGACAAACTGTTTTTCTCATGAAACCTATCGATGCATCAAGTAGATATCAATAATTGATCCACATCAATTACTTATATATTTCCAATACATTCCTTATATATTAATTCAATACTATAATACATAATCAATATAACTTAATAATAAAAAAATATTCAACAAGAATACAAAAATCAATATTTCATGATTAAATAAAATAACTTTCTTAAAAACATACTTCAAGTAACCACATATATAGAAATAGTATATAGTTAATACAATATTGAAATAATTAATATATATATATATATGATATAAAATAATATGGATATAAAATAAAAATAATAATAGAGAGTGATTTTGAATATAACTTCACGGAACTAAGAATATTTCATGTGAATAAAATAAAGTATAAATCATAAATTAATAACAGGTGAAAGAGAAAAAAATTAATCATAAATAAAGGTTTTGAATTAAATTCCTTTTATAATTAGGGAGGAAAATGGATATTGGAATTTTAAAAAACATTCCTTATATCTTTTGAAACTTTGTTGTAAAAATGATGTTATAAATAATTTTTAAACTCGTTTCATGAGGTGTTAAAGAGAATTAAAAAAAACTAACAAATAATATAATCTATAAAATATATTATTAATATATAAGAAAATTTGGAGTGTGAGATAAAATAAAATTTACTAATATGAAACTCTTTCTGATCCCTTAATAAAATAATACCCTTTTCTTTTAATATAAGAACTAAAAATTCATAGAAAAATAGAATGGATATTTTCTTGGAAAACCCATAAAATATTGTAAAGGAATATAAATGGAAAATTATTTTCATAGAGGTATTAAAATATATTCACTCTTTATAAGTTGAAAAAATATCTCATTCACACTTATATAAATAAATCCAAAGACAACCCGTTTAAAGAACTTTAAAATGATTATTTTTTAATAAAATTTACAAAGAAAGTAAAATATGGTTGAAAATTTATTTTCTCAATAAATGGAGAATATCAAATAACATTTATGAGAAAAAATTTAAAAATTATGGACATGGAAGAAAAATATTTCCAACCTAAAATAATTAATAAGGTTAGTTTTTATTTAAAAAATCAACATTTGAGTACCAAAGAGAGGAAAATTTTGAAGAAAATAAGGAAACCCCATATATAACCATAGTATAATAAAATATATGGGGTTTAATAAGGATATATCATATAATTACTTATATATAAATTCAAACATAAACAATTCCAAATAAAAAATGAGATTATAAAATAAACCCTTACAGTTTTAGTAACTTTTGAATTAAAACCTACTAAAAGAAAAAATTGGAATTGAAGATTAAAATAACATAAATAAAGATTAATTGATGATATAATATTTCAAAGGGTAATTACACTCACTATATAAATGAAATTAGGTTTATAATATAAAATAGATCTCAATGAATTGGAATTAAGAAAAAAACCCTTACGTTGGATTCATGCTTGGTAGGACACATTGCATCCTGATGAATAATAAATTTAAACTTATTAATTTCTTTAATAAGAAAATTTTTCATATATATTCCATTTTTTAAGTCCCTTTTATAATCATTCAACATTCATAAATTATATATTTCTTCCTTATGTCGACCACTTAAAGTTTTTTGGTCAATTTCTCCCAAAATACTTCAGTACATTAACCATGGTAAAATTTGTTATGATATGGTCCCAAAATCAATATGATATTAATAATGTCATTAATATAATTTTTATTCATTATATACAATTTTATAACCATCCATTCAAGGATTTAAAAGAAAAACAAAATATGTCATTCATGGATGTGGTAGTTTTTATGTACGCATAATGACATTTTCATTTTCCATATGGTTGGAAAGAGAAATTATACAAAGATTAATATTAATTAAATTATAATTATAACATAAATAAAATAAATATTAATTAAATACATCATTATAATCATCTATATGAATCAGTGATGAAAAATGATACACATCGCTTCTTAGAGGCGGTCGTCTACAAGTACGCATGAGCGAAGTATTCATTTTCCATCGGATGGAAAAGAGAATGATAAACATTATTCCATAAAAATAATAATTTTTAAGTATATTTATGATAATAATGTAATTATATTATAATGTATACAAATACAATTTTAGGATGTATAAGAATAAATAAATTTAAAGGAGTCTGTTAAGATGATTTCTTCTTATAGAAACCTCATTTGGATAACATCTTATGCCTTCTTGAAGTGGTATTTTTCAAATACCAGAACCTCTAGAAAATTTATAAGGATTTTGGAGATTTATATTGGTATATTTTATTGTATATAAAGTTTTCATGGAAGTGAGGTGAATTGAGGGGTTAAGGGGCTCTTTTTATAAGTGATTGGACTTGTGCTCTTGTAAATATAATTTCTTAATATAAAAACAGATGTCATTATTTTGGATATTGGCACGTAAATTGAAAGTTTATGTGGGAAAGATTATTTTAGGTTAAGGAAGCACTTATATACCCATTTAATTATTTTTTTTGTTATATTTAGTGACTTGCCTCTTCATTAAACATTTTTACCTCAATTTAACCATTACTATGTTGACTAGTTTTTACCTTGTTATATTATTTTTATGACCAAAAATAAAATTTAATTTATAGAAAAATTTTAAAATAACAGTTTAAATTATGGAATCCATTTTATAATATTTATTTTCTATAAGTTATATAAATTACTCTTAATATAAGGTCACAAAATTCATGAAACCCATTTTTTAGACAAAATTACCCTTTTAAGTATACAAATGATTTTATACCAAAATCATGTGAGGTTTTAATTTAAATGGGTTTAATTATATTATAAATAAAAAAATTAGGATTATTTTACTTCAAAACTAATTTAAAACAAAAATTAACCTATTGAATACTTGATTAAAGTGAAATAATAAAAAACAATTGTTTATTAGAATAAAGACATTACCTAGATTTCTAAAAAGTCCAACTTAGATTTATATGTTAAAAAATTATATTTTTAAATGAATAAAAAAACGTTTGTATATCCTTGAAATCATAAAAATATTCCTCCTTTATATCATAGGTAAAAAAATTAAAATAAAGGGTGAGCTCAAATGCTCAATTAGGGTTCTGTATATGGAAGTTATCAAAAATTAGATGAAGCATAAATACTATGTAAGAGTGGATAATAAATACATATAAAATTTAATTAATAACTTGTGCTATAAAATATAACCATGGGAAGTTATAAATATAACAATAACATGGATAATAATAATTAAAATCATAATGAAGGAAATGTATAATGTCGGACATCATGATCTTACCATCAAGGCCTCATGCTAAGACATCATGAACTATATTGACCCAAGATAAAAATTAATTTATTATATATTTTTTATATTATATAAACATTATATTACATAAATAATAATATCCCATTTACCAATAGTTTCTATGTATTAAGATACTAGCTATATAATCATCTTATTTTACAATACTTGAGATCACTTCTTCTTAAATCCACCATACTAGGCCATGTTCGAGACATCTAATTAGTTATAATTATACTATTAAATTGGGGAATGAAAACATAATAAATGGGAGATCTCAAACAACCATAAAGGAATAAAATAAAAAATTCCATATTAGTTAGGACATAAAAATATAGAAAATCATGAATATAGAAATATATATGATTAAAAAGTAAATAAAACAATAAGTGTTATGCATGAGAATGAAAGATATAATTAAATATAAAAGAGTAGACCTTTTATCATGGTGTTAGAAAATAAAGCATAAATCATATAACATGATCCATGATCATAGGAATGAAAGTGGTGAAATCATAAACATGGAATTCATATCATTGAGAACCTGACTATACAGCAACCTGTTCAATTGTAAAATTATGAGTAGACTTACAATCCATCACACTCACCTTTTCTGAACCTATATACCCATTAACCTATTCACATAAAATTTAAATCTCGTGATATATAATCCTTTACCCACTTCATTGTAGGGATTTAATTGGCCTATATGTCTCAGGTTTATAATGTAACCACCCATCCTTGGTTTGTAACAATACCACTCGTCACTCATCCATACATATGTGTGATAATTAAAAACCAATAACTTTTCACATTAAAATAACCCTTGAAAATAATATTGGTTTCATAAAATATCCAAATTTAAATCATTTATATTTTATAAATAACTCACTAAAATAAAATGGGTTTCATAATATAACATCATTAGTAAAAAAAATTATATAAAAAACCTGATCACCCAAAATCATTATTAAATTAAAGAAAATATAAGTTTAAATGTGAAACATAACCCCATTTAAGGTAGATCATAATGAAAACCAAATCATAAAAATAGTTTTTTTAAATATTTTGTTTTCATTATTGTAAAATTCATAGTTATGAGTATCTATTAAAAATTATCCATTGTTTTTAAGAAAATGAAAACAAAACCTTTCATGAAAATTAATTTGGTTCAAAAAAATCCCTATAAATAAAAATATAACCTATTTTAAAATGTTAAGTGTTAAAAAATGATGTTTTAAATAAGAAATTGTATAACTCAAAGAAATGAGGTTGAGTTACAAAGTCCCTTGCAATTTTAGTAAATTTTGAATCAAAAGTTATTAGAAGAATGAAAATCATATAGTTCTATACATCCCATTAATTAAATCATGTATTATTCCAAAATAAACTCTTGGTAATTATATAAACCATATAGATAAGAAAGTTTTACATAAAATTAAAACAAGACTCGATGACAAAAAATTGTGATGAAAAACCCATACGTTAATCCTTAATTTCCATAGATGTGATTCAGAATAATGTAACACAAATATAAAAAACTTAATTACCTATTTAATAAAAAAAATTATATACATTTCCATTTATACTATTCATTAATACCAATTAAAATCATGTATTATATTTTTTGAATATTTTTTTTAATATTGGGTGTTAATAATCTTTACCTTTTTAAATGAGGTTCATAAATGTGGGGAAAATATTTATTTTTCTCAAAAACATCATCATTTCAAAGCCATTAAATATATTATAATTTAGTTTTCATTATGACTTATAATTTTATAGTTCCATTACATGGTAGTTTTAGTTGTGTTTCATGAAGATGAAGATAATAGTGAACTAGTTCAGGTAATTTATCGATATTGATGGATTGCCTTATAATGATAGTTAAAATATATGTTATCCAAAAAGAACCAAATTAATTATATATATTACTTATTTATATTATATATACTCTTCAAATATAAACTAAACCCATAAATTATTGGAATTTAATTAAAACAATACACTTATTCATGGAGTCGGTGGCTGAACAACACATGATTCAAATTTTTGTTTTTCTTAATAGAAAGGGGGGTATTTAATTATTGAAACATAATTATAATAACATTATGGTATAATAATTATACTGATGTTATAATTTTTATATAGTGAAATTACATTTTATAAATAATAAAATCATATAAATAAATAGATAAAAAATGAGAGATTATGAACTTATACCTCACTTCCTGGATTATCTCTATTACAAAAGAGATTAAACCTTTGAGAGATAGTCTTTTGATAAGACCAAAACCTCATTAAGGTGTCTAGTAGTGTTAATTATACGTTTTAGTATAGTTTAGTTTGAGATTAATAGGTTTTGGTATGAGGGGGAGTGAGGATATGATTTCTCTTTTTCAAATTGAAAAGGAATCACATTTTTGTAAATACCGAAACCTTCCAAAAATGGGAAGTCTCTCTCTTTTAAAGTGGCTCAAAATTTAATAAATAATGCATTTTAGAGAATATAAGGTTGATATACAACTATAAAATTTAAATAGAAAAAATTTGTAAACATGTGACTCCCTTTACCTCTAAGTTTACACATTCTTACCATTTTAGTTTTCACTAGGTAACCAGTTTTTACCTAGGTAATTTATGCTTTAAACAAAAAACAAAAATGGTTCTTATTTTATAATTTTGAATTAAGGATTCCAAATTTTAAATCCATTTTTTATTCAATTTTTAAAAGTGATAAAATTTAATTTTAGAAATAATAAATGTTTAATGTATTAAAAACAATTTTTCAGAAGAAATATAACTCATGTTATAAAATGTAAAATATTAATATATAAATTAAAATATATTTTTTAAAAATTATAAATCCATGTATAAAATATATATTTTATCTTATAAAAATATTTCATAAATTTATAATTCATACTTATATACTAATAATGAAATAAAGACATGTTATTTATAAAAAAGGTATTTTATATTATTCAACTAAAATAAATATTTTTAGAAAATGTTTAAAAATATATATTAATATAATATGGAGATGATAAATAAAAAATGATGTTAAAATTTTCAAATTCACATCCTTATATTTATAAATTTAACATTAAAATAAAATCGTAAAATATCATGAAGGTGGGATTAAAGTATAAATATGATGTTTTTTATATAATTAAGGTTTTGTTATGATAAATTGGGTATACTTTTAATGATATGGTCAAGAAATAATTATTGTTAATTCAATCATTTAAAATGAGTGAACTATGAGGAAAATGATAACTTATTTATATGTAATGACTTTATATAATTTATTATCTCTTTATAATTTTTCATAGTTATGATATATCACACTAATATACACTAAATAATATCATTATGTTTTTTTCATAATGTGTTTACAAATAAATATTCTCATAATCATCCATTAATCTTGTTGGTTTACGTTTGGTCAGTTTAGCCACCTACTTAAACAATATTATAAATTTATTTTATATATGAATATAAGAACTTATTTAATGGTATAATATGATATAAATATTTAAATAATGTTTTTTGTTTGGTTAGATTAATATTTAAATCATTAATTTATAAATCACCCTTAATTCATTAAGAAGTACTGAAACATGCTTGTTGCTGCTTTCAGCTTCATGGATCATAACCAAGACTACCATTAAATGGGATTGGATATTTATAAAATATATTGGTAAATCTATTATAGTATATTATATGATCTAATAATGATTTAATTTATTAAAATTTTACATAAAAAAAACTTTTATGAAACTAGTTCAAAGTGGTAAATATTACTTACACCATGTGTTGAAAATATATAAAGACAAGCTGATATATATATATATATGATTATAATTGATTATAAATGGTTATAGTTATAAATAAGGTTCTTGATTATGTATTTAATAAACTTAATTTAATTATTCAGTGCATTTTGTGCAAGTGAAAAATAGATTGGGTTCGAGGTAAGGGTTTTCATCTCAATTCCCCTCTTTGAGATATGTTTAGTATTTTGAAAATAATTTAATTTATATGGTTCATATGATAACTAGTTGAAATATAATGTCATGAATTAAATTTTAGTCATGGTATTTTAATTTCAATTATAGGACCACTCTTTCAATGAGTTTTTATTAAAGTGTTACTCACGCTGTGAGGGTTTTCTTGGTCTAAATTCTAATTATTTGACACATTTTACATGTTATAAACCATGATTCCATGTTTTTTATCTATTGATTAATATCCAATTAATTGTTTATATAACATATTCTTTTAATTCATGGTATAAACTAATCCAAATCAAGTTTTTTCTATAAATGTATTTTGAATCAAGTGTTACACCATTAGTAAGAGTTTTTGGTAACTCAATTTTCATTCCTTGAGTTATGATCATTCACTTGAACTTATTTCATATAATTTGGGTACATTAGTCCCTTTGATTTTATTATATAGTATTATCTCATTATTTACATTTTTACCACATAAATCCCTATTCAAATATTTCATTCTTTATTGGTTATGTTTCATGTAAGGGATATTTATAACTCAAATATCCTTTCTTTGAGTTATAATGTTTCATTGGAAAATTTTCTTCTCTATGGTTGGGTTCTCACACCCAAATATTTTATTATATTGTATTTTATAAACCACTTTGGTAAAATTAATTTTTAATTAATTGTTTCTTGATCTCATTATTTCCATTTCCACTTCCCATTTTATTTTCATAATTATTTACCCTAATGGGTTTTATATTTCATTATTTATCCTCTAATATATATATATGTGTGTGTGTGTGTGTGTTTTCATTTTTTGGAGTAAACTCATGGTATTAAACAATTCAATTTTTTATCCCTTCTTTTGTGATACCGTTCAAAGTATTCTTTTTAAGATAGTGTTTATCATTTATATAGACACCCTTATATGTTTCCTTTATTCAATAGGTTTTTTATATTGAAACTATACACCGTATTTCTCTAGATAGATTACAGTATTGACTTAGTTATATACTCATTAATCTTATGGTGTGAAAATCACATTTTATATAATTCATATTTGATAGTGTTCACCTAGAAAAAATTTTAGTCTATTAACATGGAGAAATGTATAGGAATTACAATAAAAATTATTATTTAAAAATTGAATATATTTTTTTTACCATCAACCTTATTTCTTATTATGGGTTATGATCATATTATCTGTTTTAATGGTATAGGGAAAATTATTGGCATTTCGTATATTGTTATTCCAATATAGATGATTATTAGAAAGTTTTACCGTACACCCTCTTTCTCTAGATGGGTTATGATAATATTATCCCATTAATTGACATGCGGAAATTATTGATATTCATTATTATTATTGAATGATAATGTAGGTTTATTATGTATCAACATTTCATATGTTTCATTATATGAATAACCATGTTTTTCTTCTGTAGGAGGTTCCATAGAGAATGGTATGAAAATTATTATTAGATATTATATTGAATGAATTATACATAATCATGAATGTACCAAAATTATATATCCCCTAGATTCCTGATAGGTCTCATGATACAAAACAAGTTTCATTTTGTTTATACATGTCACACCTGGATTTCAATTCCACACTTTGATTATAACCCTCTTTTGGTTCTTAGATTTCTCTTGGCTTCAAGGTGTTTCAGGTTTGAAGTTTTGGTGCCTCTTGTGTTATTGATATATGAGCTTTGTCTTGGGGGTCTTGTATGGTAGTTTAACTCCTATTTTTTCAAGGGGATGGTGTGAGGTTGTGTTTTTTTGGATTTGGATTCGTGGCACTCCTTGTGGCACCCCTAGTGGGGTAAGTTATTGGGGTGGTTTATACCCTTGAGTTGGATGAGTCTTGGAGTGAAAATGTGATTTTATTTTGGATATTATTTCCCCATATCTATGGACTAACATTCCCCCATAATTTTCCCCTATTCCCCCTTGAAATTGAATAATTTTGGACACTTTTTTATTGAACATAAGGGGGAACACGGTTTTGGCACACGATTTACTAAACTGTGCAAGAAAACCATGTGGCCTTGTCCATCTCATTAAAAATGTTTTTAATTCCCAAGTTTTTCCTCCCTTGATTTATCTAAACTATCACCATTCTTCACCTATTCATTAATTTCAGCCATGGAAGCCTCCCAAGCTCCCCAAACCTCCCTTGGAACTCATTTTTGGATGGGTTTTTGATGGGGAAGCATCAAGTTCTCTTCATGTAAGTGCTTTTATATTTGATTTCTCTCCATTATTTAGGGTTTTTCCCTTATTCTTGAATTTAGTTATTTCCAAAAGATATGGTTTATAACCTAGGGTTTGATACTTGTTTTCTTGGTCCAATATTTTTTATTTAGGCTTGATCTACCTTCCTTGAGGTGCGGCGGTGGTGCGATTGAATTTTCTCACAAAGGATTCAATGTTTTAAAAATTTTGGTAGGTGATTCCATGTGTATGAAATAATTTTGACTTATCTTGTTTTCTTATGATATTTTAATGTTTATATCATTTTATTATTGGTAAAAAAATTTGTTTTAGTGGTATTTGTAACGAAAATTAATTTTAAGTGACGTTCTCATTTGAAATTGGGTGTTTTTCAAAGAAATATTTTATTGTCTCATTTGGGGATGCCCTATAACTACTTAGTTGAATTTAATGAAATGTATTAAATTTTTATAACCTTTTTTTTTGGAAAAAAATTTAAGGGTGTTTGTGAAGTATATGATTTTTAAGTGCCTTGTTTGTGTGAAAGTGGAGGTTTTACAAAGATATCACTTCTTGGTTCATATGGGGGTTCCCTATGACTGATTTTATGGTTTAATTGAAAAAATATTGGGATTAAATTTTTGTTTTGGTGACTTATAAGTGTGCACATGGTTTTCAAATTTGGTATTTCAAGGATTTTTGGGTGTAAAATAATGTGAAAGTTTGAGAAGATGTTTTATTGAAAATTAAAATGTTGTGTTGTGTGTTTTAAGTGATATAAAGTGTGTATGGAAACTTTATTGTTTGTATGTGACCAGTAGTGATTTTTTTATATAAAAATAGATGTATTTATCATGCTAAAAAATGTAGATCACAAAGGGGGAAGCCTAGGTACCTTGGTGGGTGGATATGTACTAGTACGCTAGTGATCAGGATGGGTTTTGTCCGTATTTCACTTAAAATAATGGATAAAGACAACTATAACTAAACTATATGGATGATTTTTGGTGAATAATAGTTAATGGGTATGTTCCCTACTAGTGGGTCATGCACGGGAATGGATTGTGACATGGATATTTTACACTAAGGTATGAGGTACATAGGGCTCTAGACTATCTAGTGCCTAGGGGTGTCCCGGTTTTGGTGCTCATTGGGTTTTTGGCATTTACCCTTGTATTAGGGTGTGTTTGGATGTATATTATAGTATATAACATGTCTTATTCAAAAAATTTAACATTCTTAAAGTTTTATTTTGAAAACTGTTTACAATTGAAAGTTACATTTCTTGGAATTTATCAACATTTTCCTTACATATTAAAACTATGTGCTTTGTCGCCTTATATTGAATACTATTTGGAATTTTTGGGTGGTATATTATTTGTATTAGGCTCAAACCATACTTAAACCCCTTTTGTGTAATTAGACTCAAATAAATTTGACATAGGTTAAGGCAAAGCCTCATGTGAAGGCGGATCGGGTTGTTAGTCCCCTCCTATGGTGCGGTGTTGTGGAGACGACTTGGGGGAAATGACCCCTTATCATGTTCAGTATTTTTGTATGATTTTATGATGTTTTTATTTATGTTTTTACCTCTTTTAATTTATTTAAAACCATATATTCATACCTGGTTTTGGTTAAGGCATTTTTGGCTTGAAAATATTAGATTCATATTATTGATTATTTTTAATTTTTTATGCTTTCATACTTGGGTAAATCATTCTCAAACCAAATTTATTGATACCCTGGAACTTTTGAAAGCCCATGGGGATAGGTAATTACCTTTTTTACTTGTCATGGGATAGATTTTGTTCTGGTATTAGTCGCAACTAGATTCGGTTCGTGACAAAATGGTATCATTGGAGGTTCATGTTAACTCTTTGGGTCATCTTATTTGGGGAGCAGTCAGGATAGTCTGGAGCTAGTATTTTTGGGACTTGACATTTTGGTTATGGGTAGTGTGCCTAGATAGCATAGCCCATGATGGAATTTGAGTCGCCAGAAGAAGTTAGGATTTATCTGAGTCCTTTGGTTTTCTTGGATTGATGATGATTAGGGGAAATGAAAAGAGAGTTGGGTTAATGGTCTTAGTGAGCTTGCAGGGCCTAGAAATCCATTTGGAACCAAGGATATTTACCTAGAACACTCTCAGTGATGGTGAAGTGATTGTATTATTCCACCAATTATATGTCCAATTCACCCACCGAAACTATTTTCTTCTCACATTATCTTGTGTCTCTTTGTTTTGGAATCTTGGAGACTTGGGTTTTAAAGACAAAAATTAATTTACTTTCAGGAGTGAAAATTTTTGTGAAGTTATTTTCTAGTAAAGTGAAAATGGTTTTATTTCTGAAAGTATATAAAATAAATTTTATAATTATTTCGAAAGGGTAAATTATGTGGTTACACCTCTTTTGAAAGTATGAATTATGTTAAAGGGGGGTTTAAAAATTTATTTCCATTAGAATTTTCTAAACCCTGGAAAAGTGTTTTGTATTGAATTAAGTGTTCTATAATTTATGTGTGGGGGTTTAATATGGATTTTTATTTGGTAACTACTGGTCATTTGGGAAGTTTTATGAAATTTTAGAACCGTTTTTTGAAATTAGAAGAGTTGGGTTCTTAATTAAATGTATATTTATGAAATGGTATTTTTCATGAAATTATAAGTGTTTTAAAATGGGTAGAAATGTTTTGAAACTGATTTCCAAGGCATTAAAGTGAGTTTTTATTGAATTATAGGTGTTATTATAAATTGGTTTTCAATATTTAAAATGGGTTTTGATTTTATGGTTAGCAGTTTTGAGAAAGGGAAAGTGTGGTTAAAAAGGTTTTGATTTTGAAAAGAGGAAAGGTTTGGTTTTTATATTTATTGTTATCAAAGGTGACCACATGCACGGGTTTATATGGGAATATGGATGGTTAATGGAAATACTAGATGAGTGTCTGGATGGATATGAGGTGGGTGCCCGGTGTGGCATGTGAACATGCATGTGTTAGGATCATGAGATAACATCGGTAAATTCACAACCCACCAACATAGTTTTTTTAGAATACTTTTGAAGAAAAGTGTTTTATTTTGATAATGTGTGGTTGGGGGGTGTGGTTTATGTGTTTTCAGGATTGTTATTGTGGTATGTTCTGAGTTAAATAACCCCTCTTTTTTAAATGATGTTTGGGGTTGGTGTTTTGTAGATAAGTTGGAAAGGAGTGTTGGTCAGTGGTCTCTTTTGGGTAAAAGTTTGGTAGGCCAATGTGGTGGCTCTGCTCATGTGTTCGGTTCTGGTTTGTGGTATGTTGTGACAAAATAACTAGATTGGTTAGGTCATTGGGTTTTCTGGTTTTCTAGGGTATGCCCCCATAAAGTGTTAAGGTATGATTCATGTGTGGCCCATGGTGAATCAACATTGGATGATCCTACAGTTGATAAACATATATACTTTTTTATTGATATTTGTAAATTGAGGTTTCCCCTCTTTTTTTATTATGTGGATTCCCTTATAGAGGGAGAGTGATTTTTGGAGGTGTAAATATACCTTAGTTTCTTATGTTTCCTGAGATTTCGAAGTTGAATGGAGTTCAGGGTTTTCAGGGTATAATGATGTCTTAAAGGGCCTTTGGGTCTTTTGTCATTATCATTGAAGAAATATTTCATGTTAGGCCACCAGTGTGGAAAATCTGGACAAGAGTGTCTGTTATGGCTACTTACTTGAGTCATGTGTTGTTTGGGACTCAGCATAAGGTCCATCTCCTTGTTTTTTCTTTTAGCCACAATGGTCATGTTCGGTGATTCCTTGTGATGTCGTGTGATCATTTCATTGTAAGGGTCAAGGTTGAAAAATATTATAAGAGCTTTGTTTTGTCAGTTACGTGTCTCACTTCAGGGAATTCCAAAATCATATGTTCTAGAGGAAGGTGTTTCTATATGTACTTTCATTCTGTTGTTTCCCATCCAAAGAAACAAGGTGTGATGTGTGTGGATATTCTAATCACTTGGTTCAGTGAAATTCCAGGTTAGGGTAAAGTGAGTTTGGAACATGTTATGTCTTGGTGAACCCATCTGGGATCATGGTATAGTCTTCATGTAACTGAAAGGATAAGTTCCATTCTGGGGGTTTCCAAAGGCTAACAGGGAGGCTGAATATGCTTTAATCATTTGAGCTCCATCCATAGGTCTCAGAGTGAAGCTGGCATGTATTCATGGGAAATCCCAGGGTCATTCAAAACCTTTTACAAAGTCCTATCCTCAGTATGAAAGATGGGGATAGATTAAACCTCTGGTGTTGTCATCTCACTTTTTTTCTCATTCAATGGAATGTGGTGGGAGGACCATGTGTCTATGATACTACCCAATGTCATACCCCCTCCACATTGTACTTAAATTGGGTTTTTAGAGAAAGGTTTCAAATTTGGCTGGACAGGTTGAGCACACAGTTTTTGTGCGATTATTAGTGATAGTCTTCCAGGATTCCATGCAGACGGAATGATCAGTGCGATCAGTGCATGACTTTCCAAAACTATGTGGACTAACCATGCGGTTGTGCCGACTCTTAAACTTTTAGGGTTCTTTCATGTCATCTAGTGCTAGTCAGTTAAGATGGTTGGTTCTTATATTGGGGATATCCACTATGAGTTTTATATAAGTTCTCTAAGTAAAAATTCTAATGTTATTTTACCCCTTCTGCTAGGGAGACTGTTCGGGCCTCCCACAATTGGTGTCCTTATTTTTTTCTTAAAAATTAATTTGTCCCTTGTGGTTGGAAGTCTGTTTGGGTCACCCCATATTAGTGACTAGGTTTTCTCCTTGGTGTTTTATTAGTTTTAGGTAGTCTAATTCGAGTATATCGAGCCACTAATTTCCTACATGGGTAAATATGGGATTGAAGCACGCCCAATGGTTTTGTTTAAGTAAGGTTGTGGTAACGTTATTTGGGTTTGTTGTTCATTTAACATGGATTGCTTGATCATCATCTGGTAGGGATTTTGGTGTTTTGTTTTGGGATTTAGTTTGAATATATTTGATCATTTCAGGTAAGTAGGGTGAGTTTTGTGTTGGTGATAGTATTTTCTTCCTTTGTTTGATCAATTGGAGGTGTTTGGACTTTTGGAGGAGGGTGAAAACGTGGAAAGGGAGTTCATCCTGGTCTATCATTTGGTATTTGTTTTTATATATGTTGTTGTTGTGTCTTTTCTAGGGGTGGAAAGCTTTATAGTGGAGATAATTGTCACACCCAAATTTTCAATTCCATTCTTTGATTAAAATCCTCTTTTTCTTCTTAGATTTCTCCTTGTTTTTTGGTGTTCTGGGTTTGAAATTTTGTTGTCTCTTGTGTTATTGATCTGTGACCTTAGTCTTGGGGGGGTCTTCTATGGTAGTTTTCCTCCTATTTTCCAAGGGTGTGGTATAAGGTTGTGGTTTCTTGGAGTTGGATTCGTGGTACTCTGAGTGGCACCCCTTATGGGGTAAGTTGTTAGGGTGGTGTATACCCTTGAGTTGGATGAGTCTTAGGGTGAAAAGGTGGTTTTCTTTTGGGTATTATTTGCCCCTATCCATAGCCTAACTTTCCCACCTTTTTATCACCTAGACCCAC
Source organism: Viscum album (assembly GCA_963277665.1). NCBI lineage: Eukaryota > Viridiplantae > Streptophyta > Magnoliopsida > Santalales > Viscaceae > Viscum > Viscum album. The sequence goes on along the minus strand of OY728123.1, from coordinate 937,611,443 downwards.
CCCCCTTAAAATTTATGGAGTTTGGACACTTTTTGAGTGGACAGATGGGGGAGCATGGTTTGGGAGCCCGATTTTCTAAACAGTGCAAGCAAACCATGCAACCTTGTCCACATCATTAAAAATCTTTTTAATTTCCATGTTTTACCTCATGGGATTTATCCAAACTCACACCTTTCTTCCCCCATTTTACCATTTCATCCATGGAAGCCTCCCAATCTCCCCAAACCTCCGTTGGAACTCATTTTTAATGGGTTTTTGATGGGGAAGCAACAAGTTCTCTTCAAGTAAGTGCTTCTATCATTGATTTCTCTACATTATTTAGGTTTTATTCCCCTATTCATAAAGTTACTTGTGTACAACAGGTAGGGTTTAGAACCTATGGTTTGGTCCTTGTTTTCTTGGTAAAATATTTTGTTTTTAGGCTTGATCTACCTTCTTTGAGGTGCGGTGGTGGTGCAACTAAATTTTCGCACAAAGGATTCAATGTTTTAATATTTTTGGTAGGTTATTAAATTTGTATTAAATCCTTATGAATTAGATTATTGTATTATGATATTTTCACATTTATCTCATTTTATTATTGGTGAAAAAATTAGTTTTAATGGTATTTGTAAAGAAAATAAATTTTAAATGTCATTTTCATGTGAAATTGGGATTTTTTTCATAGAGATCATTTATTGGTTCATTTGGGGATACCCTATAACTACTTAGTTGAATTTATTAAAATGTATTAGGGCTAAAAATAATGTTTTTAATGTTTATTTCCTTTTTTCGTTGCTGTAAAAATTTGTTTTAATGGTGTTTGTGAAGTATATGAATTTTAAGTTCCTTGTTTGTGTGAAAATAGAGGTTTTACAAAGATATCACTTCTTGGTTCATTTGGGGGTGCCCTATGACTGATTTTTTGGTTTAATTGAAAATTTATTGGGCTTCCATTTATATTTTGGTGACATATAAGTGTAAACATGGTTTGAAAAGTGGGTATTTCAAGGAGTTTTGGGTGTAAAATACTGTGAGATTTTGAGAAGTTGTTTTGTTGAAAATCAAAATGTTTGGTTATGTGTTTTAAGTGGTATAAAGTGTGTAAATATACTGTATTGTATGTATTTGATCATTAGTGGTGTTTTTATATGAAAATATATGTATTTATCATGCTTAAATTGTTTGAGCAGAATGGGGGAATCCTGAGTACCTAGGTGGGCGGATATGTATTAGAACGCTAGTGATCCAGATCAGTTTTATCCTTGTTTCACTTAGAAAAATGGATAAATACAACTCTAACTAAACTATATATATGATTTTTTGGGACCAATAGGTTATTTTTATGTTCCCTACTAGTGGATCATTCATGGGAAAGGATTGTGACATGGAAATTTTACACTGTGGTATGAGGTACATGGGGCTTTAGAGTATCTAGTGCCTAGGGGTGTTCCCGGTTTTGGTGATAATTGGATTTGTCTTATTTACCCTTGTATTAGAGTGTTTTTGGATGTAAATTACAGTATCTAACATGTATTATTCAAATGTTTTAAAATTCTCAAATTTTTATTTTGAAAACTGTTTACAATTGAAAGTTTCATTTCTTGGAATTTGTCGCTGTTTTTTCTTGCATAATAATACTGTGTCCATTGTCATGTTGTATTGCATAATATTTAGAATATTTGGGTTGTATACTATTTTTATTAGTCTCACACCCTACTTACACCCCTTTGGTGTAAGTAGAATCGGTTACATCTGACATAGGTGATGGAAAATCTTTAGGAGAAGGCGGTTCGGGTTGTTAGTCCCCTCCTATGGTGTAGTGTTGTGGAGACGACTCGGGGGGGCAATGACCCCTTGTCATGTGAAGTATTTGTGGATTATTTGATGATTTTTTTACCTCTTGTATTTTATTTGAAACCATGTATTGATATCTGGATTTTTTTAAGGCTTGTTTGGCATGAAAATTTCATATTCATATTATTGATAGTTTTTAATGTTTTATGCTTTAATACTTGAGTAAATCATTCCCAAACCAAATTTATAGATACACGGGAACTTGTTCCAGCCCGTGGGGATAGGTAATTCCATTTGGGTTTTGTCATGTGATAGATTTGGTGTTGGTATTAGTGGTGATAAGATTCAGTTCGTGACAATACCTCTTCCCATAATAGGATGGTATCTTGGTATAAGGCCTTGATAATAGGTTTTTGATGTCCGAAATTATGAATTCCATTAATAATAGATAATTATTATTGATATCCATGATTAAAATTATCTTCATGGATATATCATGGTCTCAGTTTTGAGTTTATTATGGATTCATGTTGTTTACTTATTCCTACTATAATATTTATGTCATGATTTCCTCAGTTGTATGTTTTAACTTACTAAGAGTTTGTTATCACACCTTCTTATGTTTTTATATCCCAAATTTATGATTTAATTTAGTACATGTGACATTTATAGAAGTACATAATATGTGAAATAGTTTTTGGGAGAATGTTAACAGTCATTATGATTTAATTAGTTTCATTTATATATTATAAAAAATGTATGATTGATACAAAGAACATGGGTTCTGTTAGTTATTTTTTATCCTAATTATCTAAATAACTAAACCTAAAAATATCATTATGATACATGATATGTAATAATAGTTATTTAATTTTTAATTAAGGGTGTTTATATCAAATATTTTATAATTGGTATCAAAGTGAGTATATAATTTATGTGTTTATGAGCACTGGATCCAGGAGTGTGGGTATGAGGCATCTCAATTGGTATCAAAGGAAAGGTTTAGATAACTATGGAGATTAATATTTTTGTGGAGGATAATTTAAGGGTTAATAAGTTAGGTTTGATCATAACTTAAAAGGTATCTATAAACCTTTTGGATAATTATATGATTTATTATTAAGGTGATAATGCACATTTTATTTGGGAATTTAGATAAAAATAACTTTAATGAAAATCCATTTGATAAGTCTAAATGAGATTTATAAGTATGTGATAATATAAAAAGGCCTTGGTAAGGTCTTAAGTATGTGTTTTTCTAGAAATTACATCCATTTATAGATAATAAAGGTATATTTAGTCTCTGACATAGATGTACCTAGGGGTAATAACCTAGAAAAGAGAGGATTGGGTAATTACACGATCATCACCTGGTGTGTGAAAAAGAATAAATACTACAAACCTAGTTTGACACTCTCAGATGATATGATTTGGTTAATAACATTATCTTTACAAACCATTAATAAGGATTTAAGAATTATATTAACTAATTATGTTAGAGAACCTCATAGAAAAATGACCATGGATAACCAAGGATTGAATAAAGAGAGTCATAGGATGATCTGAAAGCATCATATATTAAAAAAATGTGTCATAAGGGAATATATATTTAGATTGATGATTTCATATTCATATTTTTTATATTATTATAACCATTTTTTTGTAGTATTTGGTTGAAAAAGGAACATAAAAATTAATTTGATAAAAGGTATGTATCTAAAAAACACTATGTCATATAAGTGAATAAGGGGGTATACTTAAATGATTCGGAATTTGAGTATATGCTTGTTATGATGGAAAAGATGATCTTACTAGTCTATTATAAGGTATTGAAATTTATATTTCAATAATATTGAAACTCTTATTTATTCTCATTAGTGGGTGATATTTATTGACGACATTATGGAATATTTTAAAAGTTATGAGTATTATATAAAACATATAAGGACTGTTATTTAGTAGTTTTAATTTAAATGTATGGAACCATATATTAAATGGAATTAATTTATTTAAAGGTAATATTTTTAGGGATAAATATTATAGAACACGTGATTTAGGAATGGATAACTCTTAGGGATAATATACACTTGATGTTGAGATAATAAAGGGTGGTTTGATTTTGAATATGTAAGTTAGATAGTATTGGTAACATTGTAATTGATAATTGATTCATGATATTTTTTGAAAATTTCACCAAATTTTTTGGGATTATGAAATAGATTGAATATTTTTTGACCTTATAAACTAATGTTTAATACCATTTGAGGGTTAAATATATAGTTAATGTTTGGGAGGAATATATAACTTTATTTTTCTTTATTGACTTGGAGATTCAAATGGTTTTAAGAAATGTATGTTATGGATAATATATTATTAGGATATATAAATACTTGTTTAAATGATTTTATTAATAGATAATATTGTTTTAATAAAGATAAGTAACTTGATATATCCAAAGATATTATAGTAGCTGTTATATTAGAGGTTATATCCTAAATGATGAATATTTTTAGAATACCCTCACCTACTTTCTTCAAGGAGTAGTAATTAAAATTATGAGGATTATATTCATTTAATGGGGATAATGTAACAAAACAGGGTCATAATATATTATTACCTTTAAATAATTCAATGTTTTTGATAGCTTTCTCCACATGCAACACTGAACTAAAACAAAATTGTGGTATATTTTGATAATATATATATATATATATTAAGTATGACCAATAAAACCTAGACATTGAGTTGATTGGAATGAATAGGAATAATACTTTTATGATATATATATATATATAATTAAAATAAATAATACTTATAATATGAATTGAATTGAAGGGTATAGATAACATGAATAATGAAATCATTTTATACTTAGAAATGTATTTTTCTAAATATTACCTCTATATGTGGTGTTCATTTCCATTTCAAAAAACATTTCACTAATGATGATAAAATATATTTGATATGAATATTTTATTAATACTAATTTAATTAGTAAATGATAATAAATATGAATTAGATTGGTTAATATTCTTAAGGAGAATTTTTTTTATAAAAAGTGTTTTTTATTATTTATTACCTTTCGATTTAAAAGTTAAATTTATAAAATTAATAATTTAAATTTATAAAAATTAAAAAAAAATATTAATCATAGTAATATTATCTTAATATAAATTTATGGGATTTTTTTAAAAGAATGATTTTTAGGTGAAAATATCATTTTTTTTAAAAACATAATGTTTATGATATTATTAGTTTATAAGTATGAATTGGAAATTAATGAAGCAATTTTCTAAGACATAATATTTATTTTATATGATAATTTATAAATTAAAAAAAAATTATAAACCCATATTTGATATTTTAGATCCTAAGTAATATTTTCTTAAAAATTGTTTTCAATATATTATATATTTCTATTTTAAAATTACTTTTTATCACTTTTATAAATTGAATAAAATGATTTTTATTTAAAATTTAGAATTAGTGGGTCCAAATTATCTAATAAGTTTTTATTTATTTTTATTCATAAATATTAAGTTACCATAGGTAAAAACAAGTTACCATTGTGAAATATAAAATGGTAAAAGTAAAGAAATAAACAGTAAAAGATATAAAACATGTTTAAAACATATGTAGTAATTCATGTTTTAGGCCTTTATTAACCATATAACTTCTAATATATGTTATTTATCAATTATTGAGCCACTTTCCTTAATAGTGACTTTTCATTATTGAAAACATTAGCATATTTACAAAAATGTTATCCATTTTCACTTATAAAAGGGGTTTTCCTCTCCTCAATTCCCCTCACACCAAAACACCATTATGTAGTACCAAACACTACCCAATACTATGTTTCACACTCATATACACCATAATGAGGTTATATTATTCTCAAAATACCATCCCTCTTAGGCTTAACCCCTTTTACAAAGGAGATAATCCAAGAAGTCAGGTATAGATTTCTAGCATCTCATTTCTTTTTCTTTTTCTTTATGTGCACTTCTTATTCCTAAAAATTCATTTCACTATCTTAAAATGATAACATCAGTGTAATTATTATATTTTTATTTTCTTATAATTATGTTACATTCATTAAACATTCTCCCCTTTTCCATTAAGAAAAATTAAAACAAGAACATGTGTTGTGTGGACTACCACCACCATAATGCAATATATTAAATTTTATTTAACCACCTTAAAAGGTTGTAATAAAAGGTAAATTTAATATTAATTAATATATATATATATATATAATTTTTATTATTCTTAAATAATAAACCATATTACTCTTTCTCCTATTCTATAGAAAATGAAATCGTCAACCATTCGTACGTGTGGACTACTGTGAAATGGCCTAGAAATTCCTTTTATGATTAATAAAATAACTCTATTTTGATAATGAATATTTTATTATATTGAAAAATGGAAGTAAAAAAGAAATGATTTTATAAAAAATAATCTTAAATATTGAGTAATAATACCAATTACTAAATATAACACTAGTATAGGGATATAAAAACCAAAGAATAACGACCACGCAATGGTATACTCCATGGGATCAAACTCTACTAGGAAGATGAAAAATTACATAAAAACTATTAAAAGAAAAATGAAATCATAGGAATGTGATAGATATTATCAATGTAATTGTAAAAACCATTGGGCATGAAGTAGTAAATGTTGATGTTTGGTGATTTATATATAGGATGTAATCTGAAATGTAACCGTTTGGGTATGATCATTACATTTGTAGCAACCTAACACTTGTAACCCAGAGCTAGTGTCTACTTTGTTAAATTAAAAAAAGATACAGTAAATCATATCCTGAAGTACCGAATTGTTTATTAGTCTTGATAAACTAGATATATAATTATAATTTACATTATATTTTAAATATAAAATACACAAAATATTTTCTTTTAGAATTCCATTATTCATCTTAGATTATCCCTTCATATAAATCACAAAACACTTCATAGTATCCTAGGAAAAATAAAACATAATAGGTGAGCTCAGATGCTCAGTGAGGGTAAGCGTACAATAAAAGGTATTTATAAATAAGTCATAATCCATATGGAAATATAAATAACTGAAACACATGTCATTTAATAAACAAATTGAGTATAATATAAAAGGAATATATGTTGATAAATTAATTCCATATAAATAATCACACAAGCATGAAACTTAAAAATTTGTATTATAAATAATCAAATAATCACATGGAATATCAATAATTGAATTCATAATGATGAAATGCATAATTTTGGACATCTAAAAAATATTGTCGAGGCCTTATTCTAAGACATATAATATTTTCGATGCCTTATACTAAGACATCTATATAAATGGGAAAGGTCACGGCTAAAACCCAACTTAGTTTTTCTCATGAGACTTACCGAAGCATTGAGGGGCTATAGTGGACCTCACCCATCACTTACTAAGTCTCATGAATTCTATATATGAAATAGGTGAAACACAATCTACAAAAAAAATTATATTGAAAAACTATCATAAAAATTTAATACTTTCCCCAATAAATAAACATAATCATAAACCATCTAGACTAATATAGTGAGTGGTAATAAAATTGTATAACCTTAGTAAAATGAATCATAAACCATCCAAATAAAAAATAATAATAATATAAATAAAACATATCCTTACTAGATCATAATTTCATAAATTTTTTATGTAATTTATGATTATGAATATGATAAAAATATCTCTAAAACCATTTTTTAGGAAAATAAATTTCTCACTTTGAAAATATTTTTGAAACTAAAAGTTCAAAAAAATATTTTAAAAACCCTATTATTTAGAAATAAACTTTTAAAACATGTAAAATAATATTTAAAACATTGATTATTCATGATTATTGTAAATTCCATTTATGTCGTATAAGTTAAAATAAAGGTTCCTTTCACATTTTTAGTAAATTCCAAATAGTCATTGTTTTAAAAATGGCATCAATATTCCTTTATAAAACTTTTTTAAAAAGTGAAAATATGTAAAAATGTCTTTAATAAATCTTTTTAAAAAGTTTAAAAATATTTTTGAAAACATTTTTAAAAGAAAATGGTTTTGATGGAAAATAATTTTCGATCGAAGGGAGAAATAAAGACAGATTTTCTTTAAAAAACATTTTCTCAGTCATTTTAAAACCAAAGAGTGGGAACATATTAATATTACTATAAAAATTTTAAGAGTAAATTTTTTTTAATAAAAATGATTTATTTTAATATATAAAAATATAATAATTCCCCCAAGTGAGATATAAATATAAAAAATTAGGAATAATGATGAGATTTTGAAATAAACTCTTACCACTTTAGTAACATTTGTATCATAAGACTCATTAAATAAATAACATTAAATTAAACATGAATATAAATTAATTCATGATATAACATAAGAAAATTTTAGTATATACATCATAAAAAATAAATAATTTGTGATTATGGTGTATGTATCACAGAAGTAAAAGTGAGACTAAAAACCCTTACCTTGAGTCTGACTCATAACGTATGTTCTTTATCTTCCTAAATAATAAAATTATAATAATTGTTTACTTAATTAATAAAAAAATTTCAATTCTCTTATTCCTTTTATTTAACTTATTATTATCTTATATATTATAACTTAATCAGTTAAGTTTACATCGGATGTTTCGATGGTAGTTGGCTTATGTGTCAAAAATAAATTTGGTAGGTTGAATATGGTAAAAGGGTTCATTATTTTATCATATATAGAATAATAATAATGAAATAATTAAAATATTTATATATCAATTATAATTTTAAAACCAATCATGAAATATTTTTATGAAAATGAACTATGTTACAATCATGGAGATGGCAGGTCATACATACACATGAGTAACGTTTCCATTTTTTAATGATCATTATGGAAAGAATGTAAGTAATATTTTATCTTTACATAATTATAATAAAGTCATATATACCATATTAATTTTTTTATTATACTTATATATATCATCCATTTGGTTTCGTGATGAAAATAGATTCGCATCGCTTCGTGAAGGTGGTAGTACACACATACACGAACTATGTTACCTTTTTTCAGTGTAAGTAAAGGTAAAAAATAAAATTATATATTATATTTTAAGAATTTTAAATATTTCATTAATATAATAATTATTTTATTTATATCACATATAATCAATAAATTTATCCGTATAACCTTCCATGTAAAGTGTTAGTGAAAAACGAATAACATCACTTCACGAGTCGGTAGCCCATCGTACACATCAGTTACGTTATCTTATACCATACAGAATAGAAATTAAAATTTTATGTATCATATAGTGATTAAAGAGGTATATTTTTTTTATAAATATCATATATATTATTCATATCCATTATTATAACCTAACTTGAGAGGTGGTAATGAAAAAACAAATGACATCAGTTCGAAAGATGTCAGTCCATTGTACACACGAATGATGATTTCATTTCCTATTTTATGGAAGTGGAGATGGATAAATATTATGACATAAAAATAATAACATATCATTATATTTTTTATACTTATTTTAATATATTTTAATTTTTAATACATAATTGGAGGTGGAAAATGAAATAACTTTGTTAAGATAAGTATCTTCTCTAAGAGAAACCTCCTTTGGATCTCCTCTTAAGGAAACTATGGAAGGTATTTTTGAATAAACAGAAGCTATTGAACTTGTATAAAGATTTTTGGGAGATATTTCAGTAGGTTTTTTTCAAGTAAAATTTCTTGAGGGGTGTGAATAATTTTGGATATGTATTTCCCTTTTATGTGTGGGGAAAGGGAACCCTCTTTGAAATTATTTGAAACTTTCACAGAAGATTTCAAAATGATACAGTTATTAACATGAAAAAAGTTTATAAATGACCCTATATTTGAACCTAGGAAGGATAATATGGAAATATGTCCATAAAATAATGTTTTTACTTGTTTTTACATCATGTTATCTCTTATCTTCATAGTTTAACTCTACGGTAAACCCATTTTTACCTTAAATGTAGTAATTAAATTTTACTATTTTCACTATTTGTTTTGTCAAAAAATTAAATTTAAATTATTATGTATTATAAATTATTCTTATTCCAAATATAGAATTTTTTTTCAAATTCCATTGATATAAGTGGAAATTTTTAATTTAAAATTAATACTGCAGACAAGCCGAGAAAGCGGGTTTCCAAAGAGAAAATGTTCAAAAGTTCAAAAAGTTTTTATATCAAAATATAATATAAAAATGACCTAAATTTTATAAATATATATATTATTTAACTAAATTTACTTGAAATATAATTTAAAATAGTATTTAACATTATAAATAATTTAAAAAAAGTTAGTTTTTAATTAAAATTCAGTATTTTTCATTATTCATCAAAAAATGAAACTTTACAAAAAACTAAAAAAATAACCTTAAGATAATTTTGATAAGATGATTTAAAAATAGAATTTTATTTTTCAAATAAATTTTCTAGAATTGGTAAAAACTAATTATAAATTATATGTGAAAAGCGTGACTAACCCATCTTTTAGAAAAAATACATTTTTTTCTGAAAACATTTATTTTTCATTTATAAGATTCTTATTTTATTTAAAACCAATACATAACACTGATTATAATAATTTATTTAGTAAAATTAATATGCTCTAATTTAATGTATAGGTTATAATTTTCATATTTACATAATAACTTTTTAATAGAGTATCAAATTTAATTTAACCTAAAGTTGTGTGGATCGAAAGAAATCGAAGTGGTTGAATTTATTTAAAAAGACACATATCATAAAGTTTTGGGATATTATATTCTTTTATAAGCTTATTTTTGTGTGTAATGTATGATATCAAACATGATTTTATTATTTTAAAATATCTAGGTATTACATTCTGTCCCCTTAAATAAATTGTGTCCACACAATTTAATCTTGATCTTGGTAATCAAGGATTTTTCATTTGAAAATACCTTTGTTAGAAACCCACATATTAAAAATGGTAAATAAAACATTCACTTGGTAAGATATAAAGTGATTTGTTAAGGTCATCTAGAATAAGAAATAATAGTTTTACAAATAGAATAACACAGGTGGGAAGTGAAGATATGGACATGGAAGAAAAGTGTAAATAATTATTGAGAGTGATAGAGTTCATTAATCACAAGAAAGTAAATTATCAATGGAAAGTTAAGGACCTAAATACCATAAATATGTGATTATTTAAAAGATCATAGGTTCAAAATAAATGAATTTATTAGGACACTTTTTTTAATATCCTTTTCTATAGTTGATGGATTCTTTTACAATCTATATTAATTATATATGAAAATATATTTACATGGTATCTTTTTAGCACAATTTCATCTTTTGTATGTGCTTCAATAATTTTCCACTTCATTTATTACTACATTAAATGAATATCCAAAATGAATTCTTTATGCTTCAAGCACTAAAATTATTTTTATTAGGTCTTAAGTTTTATAACAGAATGATAAGTCATTCTTTCAATATCTAGTTATTATTATAACAAAATGGTTAGTATATATTATCCAATATGTATAAATCTTGAAATGGTGAAGTAATACATTAATATCTAAAAACTCATCCAAAGTTCAACTTAAACCATTTCATAAATGGTTAACCTTGTGACCCTTCCAAAAGATTAATATCAAAAACTTTATAAATGATGTCACTAAATTTTGAAAATTATCTTATCATTAATATTACAAAAAAATGAAGTCTCTTTTAATTTTCACATACAAAACATGTGAATACCTTTATCATGTTTTTCTTGAAACATGGTAATAACCTGAATTTCCATAAAACCTTATTGAAAACATCCATGCTTTCTTATTCCTTAAATAAAACACATATTATTGGATATATTCTTTAAATAAAAAAATGATGTTAACTCCATCAATGACAGTATTAACCAATTTTTCAAAGAAATCATTAATCAGGTGTGAGTTAGTTAGAACAATCCAATTTACATTATCCATATCAATCATCTCTTTATCCCAACATTGTTATCTCAACATTTTGAACATATTAGGGGTTATATTTTCCTCAATCATGGGTTTTCCACTGAATCATTTTTACTGGTCATTGATACCATTCAACATACTCTTTCAAATTCTTAATAAAAAAGTACTACAACACAATCCTTAAACATTTAATAATTATTATAACCATCATATCATTGATAAAATACTCAAATGAAATAATTATTGAATCCAAAAAAAATAAAATTAATCATTATACTTCATCTTTGGTAATAGAATAAGCTTGACCATTACCCATTAGTTACTTTTGAAGTATATTCCTTTGATTCTTGAGGAATTCATTTGCGTAGTGCCCCATATACATATAGTTGAAGAATTAAATATTGGAAACCTTTTTCATAAAAATTAAATCACGATAATGGTTTCCTTTTTCACAACACTTTTATAAAACTCTCATTCCCATTAAGAAATTATTGGGGTGTTTCTTTCCACAATTATCACATATGAGAAAATCATTTTTCCCTTATTCCCTTTTTCTATATTCTTATTTATCATCCTCTTCTACTCTTTCTTACCTTAAAATACATAATACTTATATAATACTTTATATTTTATTAATTTGATATTATGCCCTCATATGATGATAATTGTCAGGACCCATCTCAGTGGGGACTATGTCATGACTACCCAAGCCCGCCTCCAATAGGATAGGGGCTGGTGACTAGCACTGATTAGGAATATCACTGACATGAGAGGTATTTAATATGTATCTATACACATACACACATCTCTAATCCCAATAATGTTGAAATGTAAAAAAACCTAAGAAAAAAAAATTCATGCATACCACTATACCAACCAATAGAGTATGACATGAACTAAAGTGAAGTAAAGTAAACCGGTCCAGAATACAAGCTGATAGAGAAAATATTTTCAATTAAATTTACATTTAATTTAATTTTTAAAAACCCAAAAAAGTGTTTCTATATGATGAATCTCTACATTTTTATGATATTGGTGTTGTTTTGAGGTGAACAGTAAAACTGGCTCATTTCAGATTTTTAATTATTTTAAATTATTTCTGTAGTTTGGCCATAACATTTTCTACACTAAACAAAATTAAAAAATTATTTCTTTTCCAGATTCTCCACATATAGGTATTTATTTCATCTCTTTGGACCAAAATCTGAATCGACTATATGGAAGCTGAAACGAAGCTCACAATTTAGCTCAAGAAAACTGTTTTCAGTTCTGCCTAGTTTTAGTGTGGGGTTCATAAATAATTAATGGTGGAGCCCATTGTTATGAAATTAGGTGGGGGAATTATCAAGGAGTTTTATAGAATCATTAATGAAGTCAAATCTGTGTGAATTGGACGTTTAAAGGGCCATTAAAGCTTCCTAATCCAGGGGTTTCCGTTTTGGAGAGTTTGACTAGATAGAATAAATGGTCAGAGTAAAACAGGCATAACTCTCGGAATACTTGTCCAAATACTCTGAGATTTTTAGGGGAAAAGCACAAGATAATCATTAACAACATTAAATAAGGGTAAAATTCTTGAAGATGTCCTTTATTGGGGATACAATGCGTCAACATTAGGGGGATTTATTTTGGATATAAAGGGAGGAGATCTCCTCCCTCTCAAAGCATCCCATTCTCCATCCCATTCCTTTCGGGACACAAAGAAGGAGAAATTTTTGGCTTTCACTTTTATTTATTTTCTTTTTTGTAGTTTTTTAATTCCTTCTTCATCCCCATTTATCTCGATTACCCTTACCATGGTGGGGTAAACATTTGGATTGATTGGGGAAGGGTTAGTTTTCTATGTTGTAATGTTTGATTTCCTAAACGTAATTGAATGAAATTTCTTTCTTCTTCAAAGTTGTTTTCAATTTCAGATAGAGGATTTTATTATCAAGTGCGATCATTCTTGAATTTTAATTCTGTTATTGATTTTTTCCTTGGAAAAATAATCATTATCTCCCTCCACTAATTTCTGGTTTATATACGATGGAATAAACCAGGGATTAGTGGTGAAGTACTTGACGATCGTCAGTATGTGTAAAAGGTGTAGTGAATGTTCTTGATTATTTGGGATAAACAAGACCTGATTAAGTATTTCCCATGTCAATTAAGGATATTCAATACAACTATTTTACACATGGAAGGAGAGTTTACCAAACCGAGATATTGGTAAGTTTTTCTCTCACCATCATAATTTCACCAAGGAAGTGAGAGGAAACGATTGTGGAAAATCACTTGAATCAACTAAGAAGAAGAGGTTTGAATTAAATTTAACAAGGATAGAATTAAAATTTGGAAACTGACCCCGACCTAATCACCCTTTTAATATCATAGTTTTTTCAATCATTTGAATTTCAAATTTCCTTTCAATAGCACAATATTTTTACCCTCGTTTAAAAGTGACAAACTGTTTTGTGTGAACTCCTCTTCGAGAGACATCCTAGGTCAACCCAATTACTATATTTTAACTTAGGAAATAATTTTTTTTCATTCCCTATGATATGTTTTCATCACAATATGACCAAAAATAAAGAGCATGTAAACTACAAAGTCCAACCTATAAAAAAGGTACTAGGAATGCTGCTTGAAGCTGTAGGAACACCTCATCCTATCTGAACTCACAAAGATCTATCCAGTCCTGGTCCACCCTAGTCTTAGTTAAAAGGTCACTTGTCTATACAAGATATGACATGTGTAGGAATATCCCATGTATGGGTGATTATAACAATAATCAGTAGGACCCCCTGATACCACAAAGAAACAAACAAACAAAATATGTAGTCGGATTTACACAATATATTTCTACAACACATATAACAAGAATATCCAGATATACACAAACAAAGACATTCAATATAAAGGTAAGTCACAACTACCATATACCCACACTAGGGATTCAGTTTAAAGATTCCACAATAACTCATCTGGGAGAACACACTCTTGATTCTGATATTACTGATGATGTCCACACAAAGATTATTTTTCATTGGGAACTATAATGATAGAGATACTCGGATAGGTTTGAAGATAGAGATAAAATACCATAGATGAGGATCACAGGCAAGGCCATGGGGTGATACCAACAACTCCATCTGGATTAAACTGATAGTAAAGGATCGACGCCTAGTTAATTTGGTCACATCAATACCAAGGACTCTACCTAGGGTCTGAAGAACGAATATAAGATCCTACTTTGGGCCTTTCGGAGGGGATTCCAAAAACTCTATCTAGAAGGTCATGCTGAAGGAATCATACTCCTAGGAGTAGTAAATGATACACATCAACCTTCAAGGAAGTGATTAAGGGCACATAACCTAATGAAACTTGTCCAAGATGTGGTGGAAAAGAGATTCAAGCCATGTATAAAGGGGTACATAGCATTTATTAGGGTCACATGTTGTGTCCTTTGACCTTCAGTAATTCCC
Source organism: Viscum album (assembly GCA_963277665.1). Taxonomy (NCBI): domain Eukaryota; kingdom Viridiplantae; phylum Streptophyta; class Magnoliopsida; order Santalales; family Viscaceae; genus Viscum; species Viscum album. The sequence continues at coordinate 937,596,200 of OY728123.1, read as the reverse complement.
ATGTACAATGGCCTATGTCATTTAGAACATATCGTGTAGAAGATGGGTACACGATGTATCCTTTCATATGGGGTCCACCTGCATACTATGGCCATGTTCCAATACAAAATTTCAACCCATATAGCTCTAACTATGTACCAATACATGGGGTAGTTCATGTACTTGGTCTAGGAAAAGTCGTGTGGTGGGGTACACACCGTGTAAGAAACCTGTGTGCTCAATCCCATGTTTGTGTATCTTTTGAGATATAAGTCGAGTCTCCAGGAAGGTAATACACACTATTTGATAGGTTCACACACCATGTGTCATTTAACTAACTCTTAAAACCCTAGTCGTCTCTTAGTGGGGTCACACGTCATGTAACCGTAGGTTACACGCCGTCTTCATCACGAATTTCCATAATCTGTTGTTCTTCTTCCGTGCACCTTTTTTGATGATCCAATCTCATTTCAGTGATCTTTTTTTATTTAAAACTCAAATTTAGGGTCACCTCATCATTATAAGAATGAATCATTGAATTTCAGGCCTTCAATCGGCTCTGAAATTTGATTTCGATCACCCACATGTAAATCTCCTTAAGAATGATATATCCCAAATCACTTTGATTCATCCATTTCTATCATCATCTCACCTTCTTTAGGTCATCATGATTCCAAATCTTCAATTTCAGATCGTTTCTCTGAGAAATGAAGGTGCAACGATCAATCGTTCATAATATAGGAAGAACGAAGAATACATAAAACATATAGGGGAGAAAAATACGCACAAGGAAACAAACCTGATGAATGTACCTCAACCACTATTCATTTTGGTCAGGATCCATTCCCAAAATAACAATCACCAAATCAAACAATAAATCAACCCCATAAATCCCATAGTTAAAGCCCATCCTACAAGAACGATCAAACCATGGATCAACCTATTCGTTGTTTGGTCTGTATTCATCATTGAATCTAAGAAAGGAGAAAAGAAATCAAAACAACAAAAACTACCTGGGAATTAGATCTCTTGTTAAATAAGATCAGTTGATGCATCATCTCTGTTAGTGAGATCTATCAAGAAAGGCTTTCGTCAATATTTGATCCATGTTCCGTCATCATTTTCCACTAAGAAAATTCTCCAGGGATCTCTCTAGTGAATCCATAGAATTCAAGGGTTATGAGTCTAACCCTATATCCCTTCAACCTATCTTATTTTAAAATAAACCATCACTATGTCAATTTAAGATAATGAAATAAAATAAATATCCAATTAATTTTATTCGTTAAAATTTCTAAAAACTAATTTTTGCAGCCAAGCCACACCAGCTGATGTTAGGCCTCACCTAGGGTAAATTCACTACTTTGAATGCAATGGTGCCCACGGATTTCTGATCTGGGCACCCATTTAGAGTTTATTCAACTTTTTTAGGAAAAATATGTGCATGTTATATTTAAGATTTTAATATTTTTAAGTAATTGTTCTGGGTACATAGGGCCTCAGAATCACACGTCATAGTAGTGCATGGTCTTGAAATTAATCCATATAATATTTAAAAATAATACATCAAAAATCTAGGACATTAAATTCTCCCCACCTTAGGGATTTACGCCCCTGAAAATCAAAAAACAAGGATACTCAAAAAGATATGGGTATTGTGCATGAATATGAGCCTCCTACTCTCTTGTGATCTCCTAGATATTCTCATGATGTCATTATACACGCACCAAATGAATCACTCACCCTAAAAGGATCCTCTCCTTCTAACCCTCAGTCTCCATTGGATACTCAGAAAAAGTCACACTGCCGTCAATTTACAACACGCCCCAGTTGATGACATGTGATGGATCATGAACGTACATCCTCAGTTGTGACAAGTGGATGACATTGTGTACCAGTTCAAATTCCAGGGGTAGATCCAAGAAGTATGCCCCTCTCTAACTCTACACAGTATCTAAAAAGTGCTGATAAACCTTGGAGATAACTTGTCGCCCCATCCAAATCTATGCAATCCCCATCGAGGTGAAACTCAACGGAACATATGGTATCCTTCCCCAAACTCCAAATGTCTCCACCACCTGTCAGCATTAGATTTATAATGTCTATTTATGGTCTTCATCTTCTCCTCAATGATCTGAACCTTCTCATTAGTATCTCATACCAACTTTGGGCCCATGAGTGCTGACTCTCCTGGGTTAGTCCAGTAAAGTGGTGATCTGAAGGGTTGCCCGTAAAAATCCTCAAATGGTTCCATGCCAATTATGGAATGGTGGATATTTTTATAAGTGAACTCCACCAGATTTAGGTGATCCTCCTAACTATAGCTGAAATCCAACATGAAATCTGGTAGCATGTCCTCTAGGACCTGAATGTTCTTCTCTAGCTGGTCAGCTGTCAAGGGGTGAAATATCATGCTCAAGTGTAACTGAGTCCCAAATTACTCCTATAATCTCTTCTAAAACTAGGATGTAAAATGAGCATCACAGTCATAAAATATCATCGATGTAATCCCACAGATTCTAACTATCTACTAAACATAGAGGTGTCACAAACTCTCTACTAAACTATGCTCTTGGATAGATATGAAGTGGGATGACTTGATGAGTCAGTCAACGATCACCCAAATGGAATCGTGTACCCTAGACATACCTATTAAACTAATCATTAATTCCATCGATATCTAATCCCACTTCCATTATATCACCTCAAAGGTTGACCTATACCCACGGGAACTTGGTGCTAAGCCTTCACTTACTGGAACTTAAGGAATCGAGAAACAAACTATTCCACTAACTTCTTTATCCCTATCCACAAAAACTGATGTTAGAGGTCCTGGTACATATTCTCCACTCTAGGAAGTACCTCCAAATTGGATGTATTAAACTCTCATAAAACCTTCTCCTACAACTCCACTAGTACAACTGTTTGTCCTCTAAAAATGATGACATCATTCCCACCTTGTGAATATACATCAGGTGCATGTAATGCAGAAATCTGGGCACGTAGAGTCTCTCATTCAGTATTCCCAAGCTATGCCTCCCTGACTCAATATAAGAGTGGAGGGGTGACAATAATTTACTAGAGTTAAGATGCTCCATCTCCATCCACAAGGGATAACTGCAATGAGTCCAATTGCTCTGATGCCTCATTCAGCAACTGTGAACTAGATCTTCTACTGAGAGCATCTTCCACCACATTACCCATATTATGAGTACAGATAACCAAAAATTCATAGTCTTGGAGGAACTATATACATCACCTCTATCTAAAGTTAATATCCTTATAAAAGAAAATATTCTTGTGACTCTTATGATCATAGTAGATGATAAACTGATTGTTCATCAGGTAGTGTCACCATATCTTCAATCCAAAGACTGCCACTGCTAACTCAAGACCATGGGTCATATAGTTCTACTCATGTGGCCTCAACTATCATGAACCATAGGCAATCACCGCTTTCCTCTACATTAGAACACAACCACGTTTGTTCCTTGATGCATCACAAAACACTACGTACTCGACACCCTCCTCTAAAAATCACAAGATCGAATCGCTTGTCAAACTATGCCTCAACTACTAGAAATCATGTTGGCACTTCTATGTCCACACGAAAGCCTTCCTATTTTGATTAAAATCAATAATAGGTGCTGATATATTATAAAAATTAGGTATGAATCTCCGATAATAGCCCTCTAACCTAAGGAATCTTCCACACCTCTGTCATGCTCCTAAGTGGCTCTCATGCTAACATTGAATCCACCTTGGTTGGGTCTGCTGCCACTCTATACGCTAAGATAACATGTCCTAGAAAGTAGGCCACCTGAATCTAGAACTATCACTTTGAGAGTCTCCCATATATATTGTTTCATTGGAGTACATCCAAAACCATCCTTATGTGCCTCTCCTGCTCCTCCTTAGACACCAATTATACAAGGATATTTTCTATGAAGACTACAAAAAACTGGTCTAAGTAATGATAAAAGATCTGTTTCATCATTCCCATGAACACTACTGGAGAATTTTTTTATTCCAAATGGCATCCCTAAGTAATCATAGTGAATGTAGTGGCATCTAAAAGAATTCATTATTATATCCTTGTCCCAAACTCACAACATTTTTATAGCCTAATTTAAGTTTATCCTTAGAGAACCATCATTCCCCTCTCAACTGATCGAAGAGGTCATTGATCATAGGTAGTGGATACATTCTCTTCACAATCACCTTTTTAAAGCACCGAAAGTCCACACACAACCTAAAGTTCCCATATTCATTTTTGGAAAATAAAACTGGGGCCTCTGAGGGTGAAACATTGGGTCTAACAAATCCTTTCCTCTATAAGTCCTCCAACTGCACCCTTAGCTCTTGAAGCTCTGTGGGGGTCATCTGATATGCTAGTTTTGATATTGATGTCATCCCTCTGTGTAATTCGATGAAAAATTATATCTCTAGATGGGAAGGTAAACCTACAACATGTTTTAGAAAGACATCCTTGTACTCCACCACTACTGTTGGAAACTGAAAACTTATTACATCTGCTACTCTGAGTTTCAAGCTAGGCAAATCATGAGTAATCACCTGCACCCTCCTATGCATGAGTCCATCCTATACTTCTTGGGTTTCCACTTCTCCAATGAGGGAAAACCTCATTCCATTATTGCGTACATGCCCCACCCTTCGCCTAAATCATTCCATATGTGTATGGATTATGGATAACCAATCCATACCAAGAATAACATTATAAGGCCTCAATGCTACCACCAAGAGGTTCCAATAGAAACTCTTTCCTCCAAGGGTTAGGTCACACTATCGGCATTGATGTGTGATCATTGAGTCTTCTACAGTGGTTTTCTATAAGCGTAAGGGTCGAGTAAACTATTCAAATAGAATCTCAAGGTATCTAACAAGATATGCAGTGAGAAAGGAATGACTAGAACTTATGCCTATCAGTAACACAACTAAAGTATAAAATACATAGATTTTACCTCAAATAATTCTTGGATCCCCTGGGTCATATTCCTCAACTGCATTCATCTATCCCTACCCCTTTCCTCTAACTCCCAGAGCCTAGCATGGACCTCCTACGGTGGTGGTGGTAACAAGTCGAAAATTTGACCACCTCCTGCTGCTCTCCCAGATCCTTTACCACATCCTCCGCCCTGAGGATCTACCTGATATTGTCATTATATCTACGTCGGTGGTCCATCCATTGTTCCCTATCATTAGCATGATAGGTCGGAAAATATCGAGCGAGGTGTCCCCTACCATTACACGAATAACAATTCATATCCCTTGGCTGACTAAACCCACCCTGTGAGCCTTGAACTATAGATCCCCTATCTAGTAACCTTCTAAAATGAATCCTAGGTCCAGATCCCTGAGTCTGATGTTGGATCCCCATTTCTAAGGTCTCTTCACCTGCCTATCTGCTGCTGACTTTCACTAACTACATCTACTCATCCAAAAAGCTTTCAACCACCAAATCTTGCTCGAGCACTCCATCTTATGTCAGAATTCATAGAGGTATAATGCTAGCTCAGATGTCTATAAGCAGACCCCTCTCAAAGGTTTGATCCCTAAAGTAATAATCTCTGGTCATATCCATCAAGTACCTAGAAAGGTTGGTGAACCTTGATGAATAGTCATCCCCCGTCAAGCTATGCTACTAGAGCTGAAGAAGCTTCTATATATGCACTACTCTCAATATAACCGGTGATAAATACTCTCTAAAGATATACTCAATCTATTTCCATGAAAGAGTCACCTAATAATGAGTTTGGATATCCAGACTTCACAATCTACCTACTGAGCCATGTAGAAGGCTTGCTGTCAGGACCATCTTCTGATCTACTAGTATCCAGACTAGGCGGAAAACTCAGGTCACTACCTCAATATAGTCCCTAGATGCCTGAGGGTTAGAATCACATTGGAACCTGAGGAGTATCTATCTCTAAACTCATTAATTGTGCTCAGCCTACATTCCTCATCTTCTGATACTGCAGGTATCACGTGCTACTCCACGGGTGGCAGTATAGTTTGTGCACCACCTAGAGGTGACATCTTGGTAACTAGTCCCTATATCAAAGTCTCATCACTAGGGGTCCATCCTAATGATCAAGCTACTTAATCCTAGGTGGTATACATATTTGGGGAATCTTATAAGAAAACAATATGTACCATGATCAATGATTATATCTGGAATGATGACTCAAGATGGATATTGAACCAAAACCCATTCCTATATGATTCATGTACCCTTGTTTTCATAGTAACCATTGTTCTCATGTACCAAGTCGAAAAACAGGTTATCAAAGTCCTATTTTATGGATATATTGGTTTTCCACACCAATACTGGATTCCCTTGCCTAAATCCTTACTCAAAACACTTAACACTATTTCCCCAAACCAATCTCATAGAATCTCGGTCTTATGGTAGAACTGACCACCTTTGATAACACTTTTTCATGAATCGTGCCAGTGGGTTATGTGCCACGACTCCCTAGGCCTACATCCAATAGGCCAGGGGCTGGTTACTAGCATTGAGTTGGAATATGACTAACATGGGAGGCACATCTTATGTACTTGTTTTCACACACACATCTACAATCCCACAAATTTTGAAATGTAAAAACCACTAAGAAAAAAAATGCATGCATACCACTATCCCAAAAAAACAGAATATGATAGGAAGTAAATGGAAATAAGTAAATTGGACCAGAAAACAAGACCATAAAAAAGAAAGAGTCTATAAACTAAAAAATACAACCTATAAAAAAAATAGGTACTAGGACTGCTGCTCAAATACATATGAACACCTCGGCCTGCCTGATCTCACAAAGCTATGTCCAGTCCTGGTCCACCCTAGACTACCTATAATGTTCTCTTGTCTGTATAAGACCTGACATGTACGGGAAAATCCCAAGCAGGGGTGAGTATAACAATACTCAGTAGGACACCTCAAAACAACAAAGCAATACACAAAGGAAAGATACAGTCAACTATGACCGGTATATATCTACAACACATTTAAAAAGAATATCTAGAAATACCAAACCAAAGACATGCAGTATAAAGGTAAGTCACAACTACTATATACCCATACTAGGGATTCAGTCCAAATATTCCACAAGCACTCATTTGGGAGAACTCACTCCTAAGTCTGATAGCACTGATGACATCCTCCCAAGAATTACTATTCATTGAGAACCATCATGAGAGGGATACGATGATAGATCTAGAGAGAGATAAATGATACCATAAATGAGGAACAAAGCCAGTTCCATGAGGTGTTACCAACAACTCCATCTGGATTAACCTACTAAGTAGAGGATCGACGCCCGGTGAAGTTGGTCGCGTCAATACGAAGGAATCTACCTAGGGCACGAAAAATGAATTGAAGATCCAGCTTCATGCCTCTCATAGGGGATTCAAAAAACTCTATCTATAATTTCATGTTGAAGGTATCCTACTTCTATGAGTAAGAAATGATACACATAAACCTTCACGGAAACGATCAAGGGCACGAACCCTACCAAAACATGTTCAAGATACGATGGAAAAGAGATAAAAGCCATGTATAAGTGTGTACATGATGTGTATTAGGGTCACACATCATATACCTTAACCTCAAGTACTGTCTATTTAATTTAGAACATGTTGTGTAAAAGATGGGTACAAGTCGTGTAGATGGGTCACAAACCAAGTCCTTCCATCTGGGGTCCACCTGTGTACTTTGTTCATGTTCCAATAGACAGTGTCAACCCATATAGCTCTACTTGTGTACCAGTACATGGGATAGTCCTTGTACATGGTCTAGGACAAGTCATGTGGTGGGGTACATGTCGTGTAGACAACCCTTGTACTCCAACCTATGTCTGTGTATCTTTCTAGATACATGTCGAGTCTCCAAGAATGTTCTACGAGTCATGTGATAGGGTCACAAACCATGTGGCGTTTAACTAACTCTTAAACCCCTAGATTCAACTCAGTGGGGGCTACACACTATGTATCCCTAGGTTTCATTCCTTGTTCATTTTGAATTTCCAAAATCTGATGTTCTTCCTCTGTTCTCCTCAGTTGATAATTCGATCTCATTTTAGTGATTCGTTCACCTTACAACTACAAATCTAGGGTCCCCTAATTATCACAGTAATGAATTGGTGAGTTTTGAGCCTTCAATCGGCTCTTAAATCCAATTCTGTTCATCCACATGTAAATATATCGAAGAACAATATCTCCCAAATCACTTTGATTCATCCATCTTCATCACCATCACACCTCCATTAGCTTATCTCGATGTTGGATCTTCAATTTCGGATCGTTATGATGAGAAAAAAAGGTGCAACGATCAATTGTTCATAATCCATGAAGAACGCATAGAACATATGGGGGAGAATAAATACACACAAGGAAACAAACCCAAGGAATTTACCTTGATAGTTGTTTGTTTATGTCTCAATCTGTTCCTATAACAATGATTAAAAAATCAAACAATAAATTAACCCCACAAATCCTATAATTAAAGCTCATCCCGCAAGAATGATTGAACCGCAGATCAACCTGTTTGTTGACGGGTCTGCATTCATCATTGAATTTAATAATAGGGATAATAAATCAAAAAAAAATTCCCTACCTAGAAATTGGATCACTTGTTGAAGAATATCGGTTGTCGCATCGTCATCATTGGTGAGATCTATCAAGAATGGAATTCGTCGATCTCTGATCCAAATTCCATCATCATTTTCCACCAAGGGAATTCTTCAGGTTCCTCTCTAGAGACTCCATGGAATTATAGGGTTTTGAGTCTAACCCTAGATCCTTTCCTCTGGATTTATTTTAAAATAAACCATTGTTACGTCGACAAAACAGAACAAAATAAAATAAATATCCAATTTATTTTATTCATTAAAACATTTGAAAACTGATTTTCTCAGGCGAACCATGTTGGCTAATGTTAGGCCTCACCTAGGGTAAATATGCTTCTCTAAATGCAATGGTTCCCTTGGATTTCTAATTCAGAAACCTATTTAGAATTTTTTTCAACTTTTTCAGGAAAACTAGGCATGTGTGCTATTTAATATTTTAATATTTTTCAAGAAATTGTCCCGGGCACACTGGGCATCGAAATCACACATCGTCTCAACACCTGGTCTCAAAATTAATCCATATAATATTTATAAATAAATAAATCTAATACATTACAATAATTATCAAGAGACTAGTTACCTTCAATATATTTTCTTAATATCATTAAATAAATGATAATTCTTACTCTTTGAATTACATTCATTTATGTGGTTCTCATTCCTTCTGCTAAGATTCACTTATAAATGATGGATTACACTATATTATATCACATATTTGTGAAACATAATTTATAATCCAAAAACTAGTGAAATACTGAACAAAAATTGAAAATTTTATGCATAAATAATTTCACAATCATAAACACAATTTCTTTGGGATATCATTATTTTCAAATCCTTCATAATTGTTTGTAAAGAAAATATGAATTATTCTAAGAATTTCCCCTGTGAGTGTAAAACTAGGTGTACATTAAGGCCCTTTTTCATGAAACAGGTGAGAATCAGGTCAATCCTAATGTTACCTTTTCAAATTTATTACCCCTAGGTATATATATATGCCATAACCACATCCACTTGTCCTCCTGAATGGCCCGAAGGACTTGATTTTTATTCATTTTTGATAATCCCTATTTTAAGGGTTGAAGGAGAACCCTTACATGTCCTATAGTATTCATGGCATTACATGACCTAATGGTCTTAAAGGAATTCATTACAGACTATGACCACTTGAAGCTGCCCCTCCCTAGCATCTGCATCACAATCAGCTCCCTACTTTTGCATGGATGTTCGACTAGCTATCCAATGAAGAGGTGTATAGGCCTGGTACTGAAGGAAAATTTCATACCCTTTCATTATTTCAAATCTATTAGTTCTTATATGGTGAATACATCTTGTTTTGAATGCTCTTCTCGAGCTTGTTTATGTAGAATCTATCTGGTTTTCATCTACACATGAGGTGGCCCAAAGGTCTTGAGGTGTCCCGAAGGCCTCAAGGTGGCTCAAAAGAATTACTGACCTGATGTCCCAGGTTTCCTAAAGGCCTTAAGGACTCCAAGACCAACCCAGTGGTTCGAAGGTGAATAGTTCCGGATGTTATAGTACTAAACCGTTCCTACTATAGTAATGGCTATAGTACCAAATCTATGTTTTCCTAAAAAAAGTTCTCATGTTTTCTACTAAACTTCCTCTGATACCAACTATAGAAACCCAACCCCATTATCCAAGAGCTAGTTTCTAATTTGTTACATTTGTATAAGATACATGGAATCAAATCCTGAAGGATATAATAGTTTAATAGTCTTGGTAAACTAGATAAATAATTGAAATTAACATTATATTTTAAAACATAAAATACACAAAGTATTTTATTTGATAATTCCATTATTCCCCTTTTCTTAACCCTATATATCAATCAAAAAATACTTCACAGTATCCTGGGAAAAATAAAACAAAATAAATGGGTGAGCTCATATGGATATTAAGTGTAAGAATACATTGGAATCTCTGAATAAATAAGATATAATCAATATGAAAAGGTAAATAAATTAAATTAGTTTAATTTAATCAATAACTTGAGCATAATATTATAGTATAAATGATTATCAAATAATTCTATATAGATAATCACATAAACATGAAACTTAACCATGGATATTCTAATAAATGGAATAATCGCATGCAATATGAATAATTGAATTCATAATTATGGAATACATAATGATTGACATATAAAAGATATTTTTGATTACTTATGATAAGAAATATAATATTACCAAGTACTTTTTCTAAGATATCTATATAAATGGGTAAGTCATCGACCAAAACTCAATCTAGTTTGTCTCATGAGACCTACCAAGGAGTCTAGAGGCTATAGTGGGCCCACCTATCACTTACTAAGTTGAATTAATTCCTCAAATGAAATGGTTGAAACCAAATCAATATATAAATTCATATAAAAAACTAGCATAATAAATTTTAAAACTTTCCCCAGTTAATAAATATAATCATAAACCATCCAAAGTAATCTGAGGAATGGTAATAAAATTGTACATCCTCAGCCAAAATGATCATTATCCATCCAAATAAATAATAAGGATAATACCAATACAATATATACCCAGTGGATTATAAGTTTAGTAAATTTTTAATTTCATTGGTGAATAGAATTACCATAAAAATATCTTTAAAAACATTTTTTTTAAATAACATTTTAACTGTGAAAATATTTTTTAAAAATAAAAGTTCAAGAAATATTTTTCGAACCCTTTTACTTGAAAAAATCCTTTTAAAACTTGTAAAATAATCTTTAAAAAATTTATTGGTCATGATGGTGGAAAATTATGTTCATGGTGTACATGTTAAAAAACTATTCCTTTCACATTTTCAGTAAAATCCAAATGGGAATTGTTTTGAAAATGACATGAATATTCATTTAAAGAAATTTTTAAAAAATTAAAAATGGGTTAAAATGTTTTTAATAAATAATTTTGAAAATTTTAAAAGAATTTTTTTAAAAAAATAGAAAACATGGGTTTTGATGAAAAAATATTTCTTACTAAAGAGGGAAATAAAGTGATATTTTATTTAAAACATTTTCTTAATCATTTTAAGTACCAAAGAGTGGTAAAATGATATTATTACTTGAAAAAGTTCATGAATAAAAATATTTAAATAAAATAGATTGATTTTAAGATATAAATATTAAATAATTCTCCCAATTGAGACATAAACATAAACAATCCTAAATAATGATGTGATTGTGAAATAAACTCTTGCCACTTTTGTCACTTTTGTACAATAAGACCCATGAAATAAATAACTCTAAATTAACAATTAAATAACATGAAGATAAATTAATTCATGATATTACATAAAAAAGGGGTAATATATACATCATATAAAAGAAATAATTGGTAAATATGGCGTATGTCCAACAAAAGTAAAAGTGATATGAGAAACTCTTACCTTGAGTCTAACTCATTGCGTATATTCTTTATATTCCTGAATAATAAACTTATGTTTATTATTTACGTGATTAATAACCATTTCAAGTTTATTTTTACTTTTATTTCACTTATTATTATTTAATATACGATTAATTAATAAATTAATTTTATGTTTTGCATTTCTATGATATTTGTCTTATGTGTCAAAAATGACTTTGGTAGATCGACTATGGTAAAATAATTCGTTATTTAAACATATAAAGAATAATAATCATGACATAATTATCATATTTATATATAATTTATACTTTTATAACCAATTATAAAATATTAATATGAAAATGAACTATGTTACAATCACGGAGATGGTAGGTCGCATGTATGCATGAATAAAGTTTCCATTTTTTCAATAATAATTATTGAAAGATGGTAAGTGGAACGGGCATATCATGGGGTGTGAGAAAAAAAATTATTTCCTAAGTTAAAATTAATTATAGTGTTCAACCTATGTTTTCTCTATATAGGATCTCACAACAATCACGTTTTTCACTTTGAATTAGAGGAAAAATTGGTTGTTTTTGAAATTGTTTGATTTTCAAACCAATGAAATCAACAAAGAAAAAGAAAGAAATTAAGAAAAATATTAAAAGAAAATTGAAAAATAAATTGTTTTAAAATAGTGAAGTTGGGTAATCATGTTGGGTTCATTCATCCAAAGGCAATGTTATCCTAGTTCCAATTCATCTAATATTCCTCTGCTAAGCTGATTAAAGTGAGATTCTGTAATTTCTTCTTCTTAATCACATGGTTAAATTGTGATGGTGAGATTAAACCTTGAAATGATCTCATATTTGTATAATATATTTTTTATTTTTGATATATTAGTAGTGAATACTATTAATTTACTTATGAAATACTTGATCAAGTCCTGTTTATCTCAAATAATCAAGAAAATCCACTACCCCTCCCACACGTACTGATGATCATTGAGTACTTCACCACTAAAAATTGGTTTATTAAATAATATATAAACCAAAACCTAGAAGAGGGAGATAATTATAATTTAACAAATAAAAATTAACAACATAATCTAAAACCAACTACGATCATAGTTGATAATAAAAATCGCTATTAGAAATTGAAATTAACTTTACAGAAGAGAGAAAAATATTTTATACAATGATGTTCAGGAACTCAAGAATTAAAAAAAAAGATCTCTCCTTCCCCGATAACTAATAAGTTTACCCATATATGTGAAGGATTTACTTGAATAATGGGGAAGAGTAATCCATTACAAAACCAAGAATAAAAAAAGAGTGAAAAATAAAAGTAGAAAATTTACCCTTCAGAATCTATCTATAGAACATTTTCTCTGGCTGAAAATCACCATGTTTTTTTCTTAAGAGTTGTTCAAAATAGAGTTTTTTATCAAACCTCAATATTTTAAGGTATTTGGACATGTGTAAAAAATTTATCACCGAATTAATCAAACATACTTTTTCTAGCTGAAGATACCCTTCATCTTCTTCCACTTTGGTGCTTTCAATAGTTTGCTTAATGAGTGAATTTTTCCATAAAATTTTATTTAGACAGGAATATTTGACTAATATTTCAATTAAAGCTTAAACAACCTCTTTTAGTGGTATTTTGGTAGATATATTTCTAATTTACCAATGTAGGATTAATTTTATCAGCCATAAATATTTTTCAACTTGATTGATTTGTTTGGGCCAATTGAAGTTTTAATGAGCTCTAATAAAAAACTATAATTTTAATACCATTAAAAAAAGAATGTTAAAAAACTGATAACTCTATTTGGATAAATATTAAAAAAAATTAGCTCAAAATATATAAGTGATATAAAACTATTAAAATCCCAAAATTAAAAAAATTTCACATTTTAGACCAAAATTCATCAAAAATCCAAAAAATATGAAAGTAAACTCAAATTGTTAAATTTAATGTATTAAATCATTGAAATACATATAAAAATAATTTAAATATTATCTATATCACTTCCCCCACACTTATCACTTGGAATCCTAGACATGTAAGAATCAAAATAAAATCAAAGAAAATTAAAAACGTATACCCATGAGATCCACCAATTTGACAACAAGAAACAAAAGATATCATGATTCCTAAAAACCATTATTTTAAGTTCTCTATTTAGATCATTCTATCCATTTCCTCTTCATTTCTCATCCTATGAACACAAAACACCTACCTCACATGAATTTTCTCTAATCACACAAATGTCAATTTTCAATAGGGATTTTCTCATCCAAACACATAAAAGGGTCATCATGGGTTTGATTAATTGCTACATCTCCATCCTATGTGAGTTAAGGACATGTGTTAATCATGAGTAATTTTCAGGTTTTTTCAGTGTCTATCAGTTGGTAGGATTTATATGTCAAAACTTCTAAGGCCTAATAGTGAGGGTTTGGATCTCTTTTAATAAAAATTGTATGGTTCTAATTATCACTCAAGTATTGCCTCATCCTCACTTACCTTAATATAAAATAAGCTCTAAGAATATTTTAAAATCTAATGGATATACCACACCATAAATATTTTAGAAAAAATAGCATTTATCTTTTATTTTTTTCTTCGAAGCTTTAAATAGGCATAGCTTTTTTTCTCTATTGGAAGCTCTATAAAGGAATAACTTCATTTATCATGAATGCTCCAGAAAGGTATAGATTTTGATGGAATGAATTTTTATCAAAAAAATCATCAGAAATACATTTCATTTTCCACCCAAATTAGCACCAAATGATCTAACACAACACAAAACAATATCCCCCACACTTAAGTTCAATTAGATCATGCAATTTCACTTTAAGAGTAGCTTGGATAAGGAAAATAATTTTTTTAAGGTGGATAACCTAAAAGTTTTCTCATGTATTATAAGGGATAAAAGGATTAAATTGTCAAGTCCATAATAAAAAGGATTATCTTAAAAGGGGGATTTAAAAGCAAATAAATTCCTCAGTTATTTAAGACACAAGTACATAAAACCCTTATGTTTTAACAAGAATAAATCAAATTTCAGTTAAATCAAGCACAGTTTGGTTCTCTTAATAAATAATTTTAATGTAAAGAATTTGAAAAAAATTGATTAGATGTATCATGGGAAAGTGATTTCAAAGATATAGACATTGATATATGGCATGAGATTAAAAAAGCATTTGTCTTTTTATGAACTTCCCAAAGATTTTATCTTTAAACAAAGTCATTTTTAAAATTCATTTAATCTCAGTTTTTGGGAATAAATTGTTTCAATCATTGACATGGGTTTAAAAATCATTTTATCTCACAATTTTAAAAAACATAAAAAAAATAAAAAAATACATAAAAATTTGAAAAACACAATTTTTGAAATATAGAAAAATAAATAATTGAAAATCCAAATCTATAAAGGTTCCCTCCCTCAAAATTAAATGATGCAGTATAATCAATACATTCAATTATTGTTTAATATGTAAACAGATTTTAAAATTAATTAATGAAAGAAATAAAGTGTTAAGGAAAGGTATGACCTGATGGATTTTGTTGATAAATAGGTTTGAGGATTTTGATCTCATCCACTAGATCTGATGGAAATTTACCATGGAATTTATTCAGACAGTTTTTATTAATAGTGAATGGATCATTCTCTTCATCCTTCATAATCTTCACAAAACCGTAAGGATATACATGAGTAAATATAAATGGACATTCCCATATGAAACTAATTTTACCTGGAACCATCTTGAATCTTGAGTTGAATAAAATTACTATGTCTCTAGGATAGAAGTCTTTTAGTTAGATCATCGTTTCATGATCCAATCTTTTTATCTCTTTCTAAATCTTTAAATTTTAAAAATCTTCCTTTATAATTTTCTCTATCCCTTACAACTACTATCTTATCTCTTTTCCAGTTCTTTCAAGATTCAAATTCATATTTCTAACAGGAAAATACACCTTATGCTTCAATTCCATAGATAGGTGATATATTTTAAAATAAATCAACCTATATTGACTCATTCCTATCAAGGTTTTATAGGTTATCCAGTAATCACATAATTTGTCATCCAATATTTGGCTTTAATCCTTCAGGTTCGGTTTAACAGTTTTTTCCAAAATTTAATTGATTTCTCTATTAGACAATTCTACCTGACCATTAGTTTATAAATGATAGGGATTTTAGTTTTTTATTATACACCACATACGTTTTCAAAAAATCCTCTATTATACTATTTAAAAAGTGAGTCCCTTTATCACTGATGATGGCTCTAGGCACTCCAAACCTACAAACTATGTTAGTCCTGACAAAATCACAATCCACTTTAGCATATTTTGTCCTGGTGTATTTTTCATCCACCCATTTTAAAACATAATCAACTGTAATAAAGATATAATAATTTTCAAATAAAATTAGTAAAGGTCCCATAAAATCAATCCCTCCAACTTCAAAAATATCAAAAAAAAATTGTCTTTCGGTGCATTTCTTATCTCTTTGAAATAATTCTAGAAAAAAGGCATTTTTTATAAATTCTGAAAAATTCATATGAATCTTTAAAAATATTAGTCCAACAAATTACAGATTCCAAAACCTTTATTAAAGTACTTTAAGGTACAAAGTTTCCTTAACAAACTAAATTTTGACAAAACTCTAAGACAAAATCAATTTCAATTTTAGGAAAACATCTTCTTATCAATTTATCTTTGCAAATATTTCAAAGAAATGGATCTTACCAAATGTAATATTTGGGTTCAGATTTCAGTTTTTGAATTTGGTGGGAATTTAAATGATACGGGACCTATGATGTTACCATATAATTGACCATTTCATCATACCAAGGAACCTCTATATCAATCAAGTAAAACTTCTCTCCAGGAAAGTGATCATTCAATGGTTATTTGTGTAGGATTTTAGCTTCAAAAGTGTTGTGAAGTCTACTTAAGTAATTTTCCACTTGGTTATCAGCTACCTTACTATATTTGATTTGTATTCTGATCTACTATATTAGTAACATTCTTCCCACAAGCCTTGGTTTGGGTTCAGCCCTTTTCTTCAAGTACCTAAGAGTTGCATGATTATAAAACATAGTGAATTTAGTTCCAAGGTAATATGGTATAAATATTTATAAACAAAAGACAAAGGCTCAAAAATATTCTTTTATGGTTTTATAATTCAATTAGGCCACATAAAAGGTTCTCTAGGTATAGGAAATGACTTCTGTCCTACCCTCAATTCACTGGGAAGGGATACTCTTCAACTACATTATAAGAAGCCTCATAAATTAACTCTAATGGTTTTCTTAATTTTTGGTTGCATCACTGATGGTGTAATCAATATCCTAATAAAATCATCAAAGGAATCCCTACACTCAAAATTTAAAAAAAATTATCATCTATCAAAATTAATCTAGAGAGAGTGAGAGAAATACTACTGAAATATTTGAAAAACCTCATGTAGAATCTTAAAAGTCCAAAAAATAATCTAACATGTTTCACACAATTTGGGTAAGGAAATGAATTTATCACTTCAATTTTTGATTTATTCACTTTAATGCCTTTCTATGAAATGACATGCCCAAGGAAAATTACACTATCAACTATGAAATGAAAATTTTAAAAATTTAAGACAATATTCTTTTCAATATATTTTCTCAAAACATTGTCTAGATTTTTTTTAACAGTAGTCAAAATAATTTCCAAAAATTATGAAATAATATAAGAAAACATCCAAGAAATCTTCAATGTCATCTAAAAATATATTTACCATACACATATGAAATTTACCTTAAGAATTAAATAATCCAAAATGGCATCCTTTCATATGAAAAAGTGAAAACTGCAAAAGTAAATATAGTATTCTCTTGGTCCTCTAGAGCAATGGGTGCTTAAAAATAACATGAAAATCCATCCAAAAAGAAATAATGAGTTATATCAGCCAATCTCTCTAACATATTGTCAATGAAGGGTATGGGTATATGATTTTTCTGGGTAACTTGCTTAAACATCCTAAAATAAAAGCACACTCTCGAGTTATTTTTAATTCTCATAGGTATTAATTAATTCTTTTCATTCCCTACTATGGTTAGGATAGTATTTTTACTGAATTATATTAATGGGTCTAACCCATTGTGAATTTGAAAAAAAATAGATGGTCCCATATTCCAAAATATTCTTGATCTCTTTATTCCCAACCTCCATCAAGGTGGGATTAGATCTTATTTGGGTTGTCTAATAGGTTTGGAATCTCCCTCAAGAATAATTCTATGTAAGCATATTTTTGGGTTTAGTCATGGGATATAACCTAACATACACATTATTTCTTGGAAATTATATCTAAAAATATCAATAGAATATTATTCTTAGTTTTTAGACAGATTATTAGAAATTATCACTTGTAATTTATCTCCCTCCATGACGTAATCATATTTCAAATCAGTAGAAAGTGGTTTTAATTCCATATTTGGGGGATTCTAAAGGGATGAAATTGAGTTAAGGTTCTGTAATTATAAATTTTAGACCTCCTAAACATAATAAATAATATTGTATTCTTCATCATTTTAAAAATCATTAAAGAAATCATATTTTACCTCTTATTCCCACATGAAATTAGAATCTCAAGTGTTTTTTCCATTCACATGTTCAGTGATATTTTCAATGGAAAAAGTATCTCATTAGGATGATAATTCTCAGAAAATAACGTATTATTTAATTGGTTCAGAACAAAACTCATAGTATAGTTCAAAGAGTGAGTGATCATCTAATGGGTTCCTCATAGAGTCAAAAATATTTAAGTGGATAGTGTTATCTTCAAAATCCATGGTGAGTGTCCCTTCATGGACATTGATGATGGTTTTGGCCTTATTTGAGAAATTTCTCCCTAAAATGATGGGTGAGTGTGATGTTATATTATATTATTCCATATTCAGCACATATAAGTTAGTTAAGAGTAAGAGATCTTTGACTTTCACAAGGACACAATTCAGAACTCTTGTTGGGAAAACGGTGGATCTATTTACTAGATGGACTACTACTCTCATAGTATTCAAGTATTCATTCAATAAATAAGTACATACAAGTTGATTCAACACATTAATTGAGGTATCTATATCAAAAAAAAATTAGATAAATTTAAAGATCCAATGGTTGATATAATGGAAAACATCCCTAGATCTTGACATTTTGTTGGAAATTGTGGTGTGAAAATAGAAGAGATACTTCTTCCCAATATGATCCACTTATTCCTTGAATTCACCTCTTCTTAGTGAAATTATCCTTCAAAACTTTATCATGCCTCAGAATTTTTTTAGTGCTTCAAGCATTGGTATATTAACATTCACTTTTTAGAAGATGTACAAAATTCATTTTTGAAGCCCTTCTTTTTGGAATCTCTTTGATTTTATCATACTTGATGAAAAAAGTGGGGGTACGTCTTTATTCTCACTTTATTTTATTTTAAATGGTGTTTTTTGTATCTTAATTCTTGGTATATCCTTATCCTTCTCCTATTTCCTTTATTCCTCTCAGTGCATTTTCATAGAATTTTTAGAATTCCTAACTTCATTATCCCTTTGAATATGTGGTTGTGTTTCAAGTTCATGGTTTTCTAGTGTTGGGAGTTCTTTTGCAATTATTGTTTTTATCATACTGATATTATCCTTATAATTTGGTATCATCTTGGATAGGATTTCCCAATATTTTTTTTAATAAGTACATGAGACTATGGAAATTGTTGGATAAATCTTTTATAGTGTATTTTAACCCCTGAGACTCATATTTATACTATTTATTTTGAAAATGTGGTTGTAAACTGGCGCACAGTTGTTCATAGGGCCTTTGTAAAGTGGTTAGTTGGTGATAATAAGGCTTGTTATAAGATTTATTTTTTTGAAATGCTGGTGGATTTTATAATTTATGCTGGAATGAGGGTTGGTTTTGGAACTAATTTTGGTAGGGTTGTCTAGATTGATTCTGTTAATTTATAAATCCATCTTGGACTTGATTAGGATATATCTATCCTTGATTTTTTTGGAACTTCATTAACTTAAAGGATACTAAAAAACTTTCCATTCTCTATATTTTATCACATTGGTTCGTGAAATAATCAGGTAAAGAGCATAACTGTAATACCATGAGATTTTATGAGAATTATTTTTTTAAAATTTCTTTGATGTCTTTAGTTGTACGCTACGCCAATATTATCTTGTGCTATACGCAACACCATATTATCTTTTAGTATATGCAACACTATTCTTGGCTTGCGTTACACGAAAGATCAACCTTCCTCGATAGCTTACGTTGTAGGCAATACCAAGTTTCATTAAACAACAACATCTTATTAAAATATTATATAAACTAGCCATTATGAATAGTAATACCCACTTTTTGAAATTTTATAAATTTTAACATTCAAAATAGACTTCATTTTTGGATTCGGAATATCGAAATTATCCTAGGGTGAATTTTTGGAATTTTTCTGAAAAACTTCAATTTTTGATGAATAGTGAAAAAAACTGAGTAATAGTTTAAAACCGAATTTTTATTTAAATAATTATTTATTTTAATTAAATTTATTTTAGGTAAAAATGGATACATAATACCTATATAAGTTCAATGTATCCATCGGATTCATTTTATAAAAATATTATATATATAAAAATTTTATTGAACTTTTCACCGTCTTTTACCCACCTCCTAGGAGAATTTGCAAATTTACACATATCATAATTTTACCACTTCTATGAGTGGAATTTCTAAAATATGAGAGACATGGTTAATATAAAGTAGTAAAATTTGGTTCAATATGACAAAAATAATTTTTGGTGAATAGTAACTTTTTACTTTTATTTACCACGGTTAAAAGTAAATAGGGTAATTAAGGGTAAAAATGATATTATTATTACCCTAACACATGTCCTAATTATATTTGATAAGTATAATTAGACCAAAAACAACCTTAGGAATATAATATTATCATTTGGGTCCACTTGGATTAGATTTGGACACTTATTATTATTTTATTCAAAGAAATGTTAAAAGAATTAAAATCAATGTTTAATAAATAAAACATTTTTAATATAGGGTTATACATAATATAAATTAAACTATAAATATTAATTATAAATATAAAAAGATTTAATACATAATGGTATTTTATTTATAATTTTTAGATATTAAATAAGTTAATTTATTTATGACACAATGATGATGCAGTAATAACCTTTTTAATGAAATATTAACATAATTGATGTTATAAATACCCAAATAAATTTAATTTGAGAATTTTTATAAATTAAACTAATTTTATATGTTAATATGACATGTTAGTATTGATTCAATTAATTTTTTTAGAACTAATAATGTTGTTATGATTTTCACAAAAAATCAATTACAAAATAGTGTCAAAATTGACATAAAATAGTTTTTAAAACAAATATTATATTATTAATTGTTATTCTATTCCTAAAAATGTAAGGTTCGGAAAAAAGAATTATATTGGGTTATATATATTAATAATGAACCACATGGGGTTATTTATGCATTTTATAGTATGTTTATTAACCATATAGTTTAAGAAAACAAGATGACACGGTAAAAGTTAAATTATTTAACTTAGAGTTAAATCTAAATGATAAGGTTAAAATAGTAACCTAAACTTGTCTAAAACCTATTGGTTGAGATTATTTAGACCCATACCCACTTTAGCTTAGAAATAAATCAATTTTAAGCTATTATAATCCGAATATGACTTTCTTATAAAATAATATTTTATGTTTTTTCTAAGGTGCCCCTCTCCTCCCTTATAAAAAGGGAACCTCCTCCCTCTTCTATTTACACAATTTTTAGCTTTCAAGATCGGCCAAAACCTACCCATTTCCCTTATAAACGTCCCTAGAAACATTATAGAGGTTCTGGTATCCTTAAAAGACCAACTCTAGTGCCTTAAAAGGAATCTTAAAAGAGGTGTGTCGAAGAAGAGGTAATCTCTTCTATCGATTCTTTCAAGTTTCTTTCTTCATAAACATATTCTTATTTAGTTGTTTAATTATAAAGTAATAACATATCTATCACTAATATACTTATATTTTATTATAAATATGAAACAACCCCATTTCACCTTCTATCCATCCTACAGAAAATGAAATCACTGCGCGTGCGTATGTACGGAATACCGTCTCCACACCGTGGTGTAATCTATTTTTCCATCACCACCTTACCTGGATGGGTATAATGGTGTAAATAATAACTATGTATAGTTATTATAACATAATAATTATTCTGATATATTATATCATCCACTCCAATTCAATTAAATAATTATGGGAACGATATCATCGCTCGTGCGTACGTACGGATTACCGTCTCCACGATACGATGAGATTCATTCTCCATGTTAACCACTCAAGAATGATTATAAAGTATATATAATGAATAATAATGAAATATATGACATGATAAAGCTTATGGATTTATGTATATATATATATATATTTTCATCTACTTACTTCCATTCAAGTCAATAAGGAAAGGAAAACAACGTTCATGCGTACATACGGCCTACCGTCTCTATGAACGGTGTATTTAATTTCATTTATCTATCTATTATATATATATACTAAATATATATGATATATATATCATGATTTATATTCTGGAAGTAATTAAATCATGATATAATTAAAAATAATATCAAGAACATCAAGTCCAAACACGTACGATAAATAAAACAATTTTACCCAAAACGCTGCTTTAACATGGAATTTACAAAAGAACGGGTAATTTAAAGTCATAAGTCAACCATATATGATATCATAAAAATTAATATGATTCTGTAATAATTAAATGACATTATTTAAATCATTATATAGGAGTTTTGGATACATACGAAGCATATCGGACATAACGTAAGGGATAATTTCACAAATCTCATTTTTATCCGAGATTGCTTATACGTAAGTATTTACTGGGGTTATGTTTATCATCCATGTCCATGTTTTCTAAAAATGTTTTCATAAAATGTTTATTATTATTCCATGTATGTATAAATTCATTTTTACCCTTTGTTGACTTTTACCACATTGTATTGAAGGAATCCTTCCTTTGTTTACCATATAAGGTACTTTTTGACTTTTTCGGCAAAGTATGAGAAGAATGTTTTTTTAACTTAAATGGAGTGAAGGGATTTTTACGATTTCATAATGACTTATTTCCATGAAGCTTCCTCTACAATATTTCATGATTATTTTCAACAAAATTTTTTTCTTTTAAAATCACATGGCATTTTGAGAAAAGAAAATGATTTTGAAGAAGAAAGGATATTTTCCTCAAGAATTCATTTCAAGTGTTTTGTCAAAACTATTTTCCATCTAAGATGACATTATTTAGTATGATTATGTTTCAATTATAATTTCTCTATTATTTACATGGTTTGATTCTTCTTATGATGAAATGATATCCATTTTTTAATATGGATTACGTTATGATGGGATGATGTTTATGAAACCCATTTTATTATTTGCATTATGATGAATGATTTATGTTTATGTTGTGTCACACGTAAGAATAATTTCATTATGAGATGGGTGGGACCTATATCTCCATCCAATGCATTAGATAAATATTTATATCTCATGAGATAGACATGGCTGGAATGGTAACTTAATCTGGTTCAGTGATACAGGATTGGAACGAGGAGTGAACGCAATTCAGAAAGGGACTTTGTCCACTAAGATGGTCTTGGCAGCAATGTCTTGACTACTATGGAAATCATATCATGTGATTAATGGTTTTCCACAATTAAATGTTTTATTACCATGATATTTTATCATGATTTATGTTCCTTTATGATCTATTCCTTACGTACTTCCATGATTTATTTCACAACTCCAGATTTTGATATGTAAACTTTATATTCATGTTTTAAAGTTCAAATGTATATGGTTTGTTTTATTTTCCCCATGCTTACCCTTAATGAGTATTTGATATCACATTTTATATTTTTTCTTTTCCCTAGGATATAAATAAATGTTTTAGGTAAGAAAAAAATGGGATGATCTTTATGGGAGATGTTTAAGATCTTTCACCAAGATTTGAAGATTATGTTCCAAGTTTCCAAACACACTAAACTATTATGGTCCTTTGGTATCTATTTTTGTTATGTATTAGGTATTCCTAAAAAATAATATAACATCTATTTTTGTCAAGTCTGGGTTTCTACAATTGGTATGATAGGAAAGGTTTAGTTTACCTTTGGAATCTAGGATGCGAAAACTTTAGTGTGATCCCTAGAGATATTTATAAGGTATGTCTAGGTATGTCCCTAAGGTTAAGTATAAGTATAGGTTATAGTCCTAGAATTACGGTAATGATATTAGAATTAAACCTCAGATGTTAGATATTGAAGGTACTCCCCCTTTATTATATTGTTTTCCCTAGCATGATTTTTGCCTCTCACACTATTCTTTTTTGGTTTTAGACGATGGATAGAACCTAAAGGAACCATGTTGATCAATGTAATGGACAATTCAATGATTTTACTCCTAAAGAAACCAATGTTATGGGATATGTAGTGAAAAATATTATTGTTATACTTACACAAGCTATGAATCATTCTGGACATCCGAATGGGTAGAGAATGGAACAATATTCTATTGAGTCCTTCATGAGGAAACATCCACATTCTTTTAGTGGGTCTTCGGATCCACTTGTTGCTGAACAATGGATTACTACCATTGAAAAGATATTTTCAATAATTCGATGTTTGAAACATGAAAAAGTCATTCTGGCTATTTACCGCTTTGAAGGTGAAGCAGACCAGTGGTGGACACTAATTAAGAATACAAGGCCCCAAGATGAAATTGAATCCATGGAATGGGATGAGTTCAAGAACTTGTTTTTCAGTAAGTACATCCCTCGTATTCTTCAAACAAAGATGGAAAAGGAGTTACTTGAGCTTAAGAAAAAGGATGTTGAATCTGTTGGTATGTATGAAGTGAATTTTACAAGGCTTTCAAGGTATGCATTTGGCTTTATCATTCAACCTGAAAGTAAAGTTTATTGATTCTTCAGTAGCTTAAAACCAATTCTTCGAAGGGAATTAGCTATAAGATACTTCAGTAGCTATGAAGAAATTGTGAATTGTTCTATAAAGGTAGAACTGGTAGTTGGTGTTACATATCCATCTCATGGTTTTAGCAAGAAATGAAAGATGGAGTTCAATGAAAAATCTCAGAACAATGGTGAAAATAAGGTGAATGTTTCTTTATGCTCAAAGTGTGGAAAGAAGAATGATGGAGATTGTCTTAAAGGGACTAGAAAATGCTTTTTAAGTGTGGAAATGATGGTCATCGAGCAGCTGAGTATCGACGTAATGGAAAAAGGGTAGCTAATGATGTGAATAAATAAAAGACTACATAGAATGCACCACCAACACTACAATTCTACAAGTGCAAGGAAATGGGGCATTATGCTAATCAATGCCCTAATCCAAGGGTTAATGATGATCAAAGTGAGAAACCACTTAAGGGAAAGGATAATGGAAATTCACTTGCGATCACTATTTGTGATGTTGAGTATGACAATGATGTTGTGGAATTATTAAGTGTTTATGTAATGAGATTTCAAAATAATATCATGGAATCTCATTTATGGTATCGTGGAATTTTGGAATAGCTATGTATTGGTTTTCAATAATTATATGGTACCGGTAACCATGAAAAGTGATTGAAATATTTTTGGATGGAAGATAATATGCGCATAATGAATGGATAAAGATAAAATGAAATGAGCTCATGACTGATATCATGGTTTGAGTATATTGAAATTTTGGGATTTTGGTATGTGGAAAGAGTTAACTTTTGACAGCATTCATGTCTTCACTAAGGTTCAATGGGTATTAATTTTTCAAGAGAATACATGATTAAGGTACTCATATGTTTGTAATGTGACCAACAAGATATATCGTATGATATATGGGGGATAAATGATGGTATTTATAGGCTCGGTAGATGACATTTCTAGTAACTGTTTTCTTTATGCTATGAGCTTGGACGGAAGTATTTTGGATAAGCCTAATGATTGGAATGGATTAAGTTGAACATCAGATAGTATTGTTTAAGGATAGAACTTTTTTTCAATTTTATTTCTGGAATTTTATAATAGTATACTTTAAGAAAAGGGACAACATGTGTGACGAGCGACAACCCGTCGCGTCAGACAAGGTTGTAGGAATCGAACCCACAATCGTAGTGTGATAGGCCTTTATCACCTACCTATGGCCTACAGGAAGTCCCTAGTTAGTAGAAATTAGATTTATTTTATTAAGCGGTATGATAGTTGAAGTATAAGTCCATTGTTGGAATCACATACGGTTAATATCACCATAGATGGACTTAGGTATATTTAATAACTTTTTTTAACCTTTTGTTTGAGACAGATGGAATGACCTAACATTCTATTGCATGATCTGCTAACATTTCAAGAAGGAAAAATTCAAATTCATTTCTTTAAATAAGATATGAAGTGGAAATTGTTCATGGAATGACAAAAAATGATATTTCACTGAAATCAAGTAAGTATTTCTCCTTGTTAAAAATTCTTCAACATTAGGGAAATGATCTTGAAAACCAAAAATATTGTCCTAGCACCCTCATATCTGATGAATCATATGGTACCTTAGATCACCACAAATTTATGGCTTTGTGATTGTTTTATTTTTCATAGCCATGTTCTCTACCACTCTCCATTAGAACTTGATTGTTTGATTTCTCTTCCATATCCATATTTTCACCTATGTTCTTCTATGTGGAAACCCAGTGATGAGTTAATTTGGGAAACCGTTACATTTCATACATTAGTTTTTAAAATTATGTTTTAGTATTATTTTTTATGATGTGGGTTTCTATGAAAGAAAATTTCAAGTAGAAAACAATTTATAACCCCGATGAATTTCGAGGGTGAAATTCATTTTAAGGGGGGTAGAATGTAATGCTCCAAGATTTTATGAGAATTATTTTTTAAAAATTTCTATGATGTCTTTAGTTGTAAACTACACCAAGATTATCTTGCGCTATACGCAACACCATATTAGCTTGTAATATACGCAACACTATTCTTGTCTTGTGTTACATGCAAGATCAACCTTCCTAGATAGCTTGCGTTGTACGCAATACCGAGTTTCACTAAACGACAATATGTTATTAAAATTTTATATAAACTAGCCGTTATGAAGAGTAATACCCACTTTTTGAAATTTTATAAATTTTATCTTTCAAAATGGACTTCATTTTTGGATTCTGAATATCGAAATTATCCTAGGGTGAATTTTATGTATTTTTCTGAAAACTTTCAATTTTTTCTGAATAGTGAAAAACACTGAGTTATAGTTTAAAACCGAATTTTTATTTAAATAATTATTTATTTTATTTAAATTTATTTTTGGTCAAAATGGATAAATAATACCTATATAAGTTCAATTTAGTTCATTGGAGTCATTTTATAATAATTTTATATATATATAAATTTTATTGAACTTTTCACCGTCTCTTACCCACCTCCTAGGAGAATTTGCAAATTTACAAAAATCTTAATTTTACTGCTTCTGTGAGTGGAATTTAGAAAATTCAAGAGACACGGCTAATATCAAGGAGTAAAATGTGGTTCAATAAGATAAAAATAATTTTTGGTGAATAATAACTTTTTACTTTTATTTACCACGGTTAAAAGTAAATACGGTAATTAAGGGTAAAAATGATATTATTATTACCCTAAAACATGTCCTAATTGTATTTTATATGAATAATTCGACAAAAAACAACCTTAGGAATATAATATTATCATTTAGGTCCACTTTTATTAGATTAGGACACTTATTATTATTTTATTTAAAGAAGAGATAAAAGAGTTAAAATCAAAGTTTAATAACAAAAACATTTTTAATATAGGGTTATACATAAGAAACATTCTACTATAAATATTAATTATAAATATAAAAACATTTACTACATAATGGTATTTTAGTTATAATTTTTAGACAATAAATAATTTAATTTATTTTTGACACGATGATGGTGCAGTAATTACCTTATTAATGAAATATTAACATAATTGAGGTTATAAATACCCAAGTAAATGTAATTTGATACTTTTTATGAATTAAAATAATTGTATAGGTTAATATGACATGTTATTATTGATTCAATTAACTTTGTTTTAACTAATAATGCTGTTATGATTTTCACAAAAATCAATTACAAAATAGTGTCAAAATTGACATAAAATAGTTTTTAAAACAAATATTATATTATTAATTGTTATTATATTCCTAAAAATTTAAGGTTAGTCAAAAAGACTTATATAAGGTTATATATATTAGTAATAAACCACTTGGGGTTCGTTCTGCTTGTTATAGTAATTTTATTAACTATATAGTGTAAGAAAACTAGAATACACGGTAAAAGATAAATTATTTAACTTAGAGTTAAATCTAAATGATAAGGTTAAAATAGTAAACTAAACTTGTCTAAAACCTATTGGTTGAAATTATTTCTACCCATACCCACTTTAGCTTCTAAATAAATCACTTTGGAGATATTATAAACCGAATATGACTTTATTATAAAATAATATTTTAAGTTTATCCTAAGGTGCCCCTCTCCTCCCTTATAAAAGGGAACCTCCTCCCTCTTCTATTTACGCAATTTTTTGATTTCAAGCTCCACCAAACCCTGCCCATTTCCTTCTCAACTTCCCTAGAAACGTTATAGAGGTTCTGGTCTCCCCAAAAGACTAACTCTAGTGCCTTAAGAGGAAGCATAAAAGAGGTGCGTCGAAGAAGAGGTAATCTCTTCTACCGATTCTTTCAAGTTTCTTTCTTCTTCGACTCCTTCTAATTTAGTTGTTTTATTATAAAGTAATAACATCAGTATCACTAATATAATTATATGTTATTATAAATATGAAACAACCCCATTTCACCTTCTATCCATCCTACGGAAAATGAAATCACCGCGCATTCATACGTACGGAATACTGTTTCCACACCGTGGTGTAATCTGTTTTTCCACCACCACCTTACTTGGATGGGTATAATGGTGTAAATAATAACTATGTATAGTTATTATAACATAATAATTATTCTGAGATATTATATCGTCCACTGAAATTCAATTCAATAATTATGGGAATGATATCATCGCTCGTGCGTACGCACGGATTACCGTCTCCACGACGTGATGAGATTCATTCTCCATTTTAACCACTCAAGAATGATTATAAAGTATATATAATGAATAATAATGAAATATATGACATGATTAATCTAATGGATTTATGTGTGTATATATATATATGTGTTTTATCTACTTACTTCCATTCAAGTCAATAAGGAAAGGAAAACAACATTCATCCGTACGTACGGCATACCGTCTCCATGAACGGTGTATTTCATTTCATTTATCTATCTATTATATATATATATATTGAATATATATGATTTATAAATCATGATTTATATTCATGAAGTAATTAAATCATGATATAAGTAAAAATAATATCAATAACATCAAGTCCAAACATGTATGATAAATAAAATGATTTTACCCAAAACGCTGCTTTAACATGGAATTTACAAAAGAACGGGTAATATAAAGTCATAAGTGAACCATATATGATATCATAACAATAAATATGATTCTGTAATAATTCAATGACATTATTTAAATCATTATAAAGTATGTTCAGATACATACTAAGCATATCAGACATAAGGTAAGGGATAACTTTGCAAATCTCATTTTTATCTGAGATTGCTTATACGTAAGTATTTACTAGGGTTATGTTTATCATCCATGTCCATGTTTTATAAAAATGTTTTCATAAAATTTTTACTATTATTCCATGTATGTATAAATTCATTTTTACCCTTTGTTGACTTTTACTACATTTTATTGAAGGAATCCTGCCTTTGTTTACCATATAAGGTACTTTTTGACTTTTCTGGAAAAAGTACGAGAAGAATGATTTTTTAACTTATATGGCGTAAACGGATTTTTATGGTTTCATAATGCCTTATTTCCATGAATATTACTCTACAAGATTTCATGATTTTTTTCAACAAAATTTTTTTATTTTAAAATCGCATGGCATTTTGAGAAAAGAAAATGATTTTGAAGAAGAAAGGATATTTTCCTCAAGAATTCATTTCAAGTGTTTTGTCAAAACTATTTTCCATATAAGATGACATTATTTAGTATGATTATGTTTCAAGTATAATTTCTCTATTATTTACATGGTTTGATTCTTCTTATGATGAAATGATATCCATTTGTTTTATATGGATTACATTATGATGGGATGATGTTTATGAAACCCATTTTATTCTTTGGGTTATGATGAATGATTTATGTTTATGTTGTGGCACACATAAGAATGACTTCATTATGAGATGGGTGGGAACTATACCTCCCTCCAATGCATTAGGTATAGATTTATATCTCATGAGATAGACATGGCTGGAATGATAAGTTAATCTGGTTCAGTGATACAGGACTGGAACGAGGAGTGAACTCGATTCAGAAAGGGAATTTTTCCACTAAGATGGTCTTGGAAGAAATTACTTGGCTACTATGGAAATCATATCATGTGCTTAATTGTTTTCCACAATTAAATTTTTTATTCCCATGCTATTTTATCATGATTGATGTTCCTTTATGATCTATTCCTTATGTACTGCCATGATTTATTTCACAACTCAAGATTTTGATGTTAAACTTTATGTTCATGTTTTGAAGTTAAAATTTATAAGGTTTGTTTTATTTTCTCCATGCTTACCCTTACTGATAATTTGAGCTCACCCTTTATATGTTTTCTTCTCCCCAGGATATAAAGAAAGGTTTTAGGTAAGAGAAAAAGGGAAGATCTTTATGAGAGATGTTGAAGATCTTTCACCAAGATTAGAATATTATGTTCCAAGTTTCAAAAGACACTAAACTATTACGGTCCTTTGGTTTCTAATTTTTTTATTTATTAGGTATTCTGAAAAAGTAATGTAATGTATATGTTTGTCAATTTTGGGTCTCTACAGCAACCCATATACTGTAGTTGGTGCTTATTTCCCACTCACTTGTTTCAAGGACATCTATCTTAACAAATTGGTTAGATATTCAATCCTATATTATAATAAGGGTGATAGATGAGAAGTTATTACCTCATGAATACCTCTTGTTTCAGTACCTCTTGTACCAAACATTTTAGAGTTTTTTAAAATATACTCAATCAATCCCTTGAAATTTTCTAGTGAATTTTCAATCAACGTACCTCCAGATAATAAATAAATAAGGTTTATTTCATTTTCTAGTGATCCTTGGTAAAATAAAAAATGAATTTATTCTTCTCAATTTCCAAATGTTGGCAGCTGGAACATAGCTTCTTAAATCTCTCTCAGTACTCATAAAGGGTTTCTCCAAGTGTTTTTCTGAGGGCATAAATACCCTTTCTGATGGGTGTGATCTTAGAGGAGGGGAAGAATCTTTGTATGAATAATATCATAAATTAATTAAATTGATGCACATTTATTTTTTGTGGGATATATAACCATTCTTTTGCAACTCCTTCCAATGAAAATGGAAATGACTTCCACTTAACCTACTCCTCATTTACTCCTCAGGTTCTGAAAGTTGAGAAGAAATATTTTAACTCTTTAATATGTTTTTTTGAGTATTCTCTTATTAATCCAAAATATTTTGGAAGAAATATGATCATATTAGGTTTCATAAAAAAATAATTTCGTAACTCTTTCATGGAAAGTTCATTGTTTTGATTAAGAAATTGTGGTGCACATAGGTTTCTAAGGGATTGGTTGTGATTTCCATCCATGATGACAGACTCAAAGTGAACACTTGAAGTTTTATATGAGTCTGTAAGAGAAATTTTCTCAAATTTAGATTCAAAATTATGTTTTATAAGTCTATTCAATAATGTCCTTTAAATTTCAGGATCTAAGTGTAAAGGGTCAGTGTAAGTGGTTCTACTCATGAAATTTGAAAATCTTATTTTTGACACCACCTCCCCGAAAATGATGCCATGTTTTGATACATTCCTGTCATGGCATGTGGAAAAAATGATTTCCTAAGTTAAAATTCAGTATAGTGGTAAACCTAGGTTTTCTCTATATAGGAGTGTGAAAAAATCATGTTTTTCACTTTGAATTAGAGGAAAATGGATTTTTTGGAATTGTTTGACTTTGAAAAAAATGAAATAAACTAAATAAAAGAAATAAATTAAACAAAATATTAAAAAAATTGACAAAGTATGTTTCAAAAATAGTGATATGGTTTGGATGATCATGTCGGGGTTGATCTTCTAAATGCAATGTTATATTAGTTTCAATTCATCCAATCCTCTTTTGATAAGATGATTAAAGTATTCCACGATGACTTCTTATCACCCCCTTTGTCAAATGTTGATGGTGAGAGTAATCCTTAATAAGATATAATAGCATTATACTCTCCTTACTATGTTCAAGAAAGTTTTATAGAATTCCATCAATTTAATTAGGTAATACATGGCCAGGTTTTCTTTATCCTAAACAATCAAGAATTCCACTACCCCTCCCACATGTTCTATTAATCGCTGAGTACTTCACCACTATGACATGGTCTATAATATAGTATAAAAACTAGAACCTAGAAGAGTTAGATAATTATAATTGACTAAATAAAAATCAACAAACTTATATAGAACTATATACAATCGTACTTGATAAAAACTACTATTAGAAATGAAAATAAAATTCACATAAGAGATAAAATATTTTATATCTTGATGTTGAGGAACTCAAGAACTATAAAAATAAAACAACCCCTTACCCGATAACTAATACTTTTACCCCTATTTGTGAATGTTATCCATGAATATTTGGGAAGAGGAATCCATTAAAAAACTAATAATAAAAAAAGATTGAAAAGGAAAAGTAGAAAATTTCTCCTCCAAAATCTATCCACTAAAATTTTTCTCTATTTATTCCCATCATCCAACCAAAAATAACCAATTTTAAGTATTAATAGTTGTTTTTAATGTATTTTTCTATAAACCATAAAAAACTAATGTATTTGGACACATTAAAAAAATTTATTCTCGAATTATCAATAAAAGTTTTTATGGATGAAGATACCCTTCATATTCCTCCACTTTTTCTCATCAAATAGCTGCCTTAATGAGTTAATTTCTCTATAAATTTAATTTTCACATGATATTTAGATTCATCTTTCACTTACAACTAGAATCACCTCATGTGGAGTTTTGTAGGCTGAGATATACCTCGTTTATAAAGGTGGGGTCCATTCTATCGGCCACAAATATTTTTCAACTTAATTGATTTGTTTGGTACTTTTTTAGTTCAAATGAGTTTTATTTACCAAATAATAAGTTTAATCGCATAAAAAAGGAATCCTATAAAAATGAATCACTCTATTTGGATCAATATTGAAAACACTATGATCGAAATATATAAGAGATAGAAAAATGTTAAAATTCCAACATTAATAAATTTTCACATTTTAGATAAAAATTCACCAAAAATCCGAAAATGATGAAAATAATATCAAATTATAAAATTAGTAGGGATTAATTCATTTATATACACATAAAAGTAATTAAATTATTATATTTATTAGTAAGTAATATTTTATCTTTCCAGAATGATCATAATATCATATATATCATATTATTTCAT
Organism: Viscum album; assembly: GCA_963277665.1. NCBI lineage: Eukaryota > Viridiplantae > Streptophyta > Magnoliopsida > Santalales > Viscaceae > Viscum > Viscum album. The sequence goes on along the minus strand of OY728123.1, from coordinate 937,562,457 downwards.
TTAATATACATACATATATATATATATATATCATCCATGTTGTGTGGTGATGAAAATACATTCACATAGCCTTGTGAAGGTGATAGTCCACATATACACAAATGACATTATAATCATTTTTTAATGTAAAAAAAGGTAATAAATAAAATGATATATTATCTTTTCATAATGTTAAATATGTCAAAAATATCTTGATTACTTCATGTATATAACATATAATCATTAAATTAATATTTATCACCTTCCATGTAAATAATTAGTGAAAAATTAATCACAGCGCTTTGAGAAGTGGTAGTCTATCACACACACAAACAACATTATCATATCTCCTACAGAATGGAAAGAAAAAAAGGTATATACGATATAATGACTTGAGATGAATAATTATGTTATAAATACCATCTGTATACATTATATCCATCATCATATACAACTATAATAGTTGGTAATGGAAAAAATAATGACATCGATTCGTAAGGTGGTAGTCTTCCATACACACGATTGATGATTTCGTTCCCCATTTAATGGAAGTGGTGATAAATAAATTTTATTCCATCAAAATAATAACATATAAGTATATGGGAGAAGTTTTTGTTATTATATTTTAAGTTTTAATACATAATTTAATTTGTTAATGAAAGATATTTATTAATATAATTACCTTATCTAAGAAAACTTTTCTTTGGATCTCCTCTTAAGAACCCTAGATATGGTCTTTTTGGTGGACCAAAAGCATCAGAACATGTCTAAGGGTTTTGGGGAGATATTTTTGGTAGGTTTTGGTTGATCCAAATGGATTTATGGCTGTAAATAATTTAGTTGAGGGAATTCCCTTTTATAATTGGGGAAAGGTACCCTCTTGGAAATAACTTGGAAATTTCCCAAAAGAATCTAAAATGATAAAGTCATTCACATGGAAAAAAACTTCCAAATGACCCTATACTCAAAATTGGGGAGGATAAGGTGTAAATTTGTCCATAAAATATTATTTCTACAAGTTTATAGGTCATTTTAAACATTATCTTCTTAGTTTAACCCTACTATAAACTCATTTTTACCTTAACCGTGGTAATTAATTGTTACTATTTTCAATATTCATTTTCAAAAAAATTAAGCTAACCATATTAGGTAATATTAATTATTATTATTCCAAATATGGAATCCATTTTTTAAAATTCCATTTACATAAGTGGAAAATTTTAATTTAAAATTAATCCCATAAACGTGATCAGAAAAAGGGTTTTCAAAGAGAAAATTCTCAAATTTTCACAATGTTTTTAAATTATAATTTATTATAAAAATGATTCCAATGAACTAAATTGGATAAATAGATATATAATTGAAGTAAATTTACTTTAAACCCAATTTAAAATATAATTTATCTTTATAAATAATTTAAACCAAAAGGCAATTTTCAATTAAAATTCAACATTTTTCACAATTCATCAAAAAATGAATCTTTTAAAAAATCCAAAAATTTTACCCTAAGATAATTTTTAAATGATAATTTCAAAAATTAAATTTATTTTTTCAAATAAATTTTATAAAATATTTAAAATTTAATTATAAATTATGTGCCAAAAGTATGAAAAAATAGTCTTTTAGAAAGAAAAAAATATAATTTTTCCTAAGACATTTATTTTTCATTTATATGATTCATATTTTATTTCTAATAAATAGATAAACATAATTTTCATAATTTATCTATTACTATTCATATCCTCAAATTTAATGGCTAGGTTACAATATTCATGTTTAAATAATAAATTTTTAATAGGGTATCATGTTTCGTTTAAAACTGGGGGTATGTACATTACAAGATATTGAAAAGACTAAATTTGTTTAATAAGAAATGTATCATAATGTGTCACGATATTATATTCTATTCTAATCAGGGTGTTAAGTTTCATACATTCTATCGAACATTATGTTCCTATTTTAAAATCTCGGTGTGTTACATCATTACTATTATGTGACCATTGGTAAATATGATCGTTGGTCTATATTACCATTGATAATATATTCATTATAAAGTGATTGTTATGGTTAGTTTATTTTAAGCGTAATTTTAAGAGTTAATTAAATTCTAAATAAATAAATTATGACCTCAACTGGTAGAATCATTCTTTATAAATCTCATTTGTCAGATCTTGGGAGTAAGGTAGCATCATTGGGGTTTTCTCTTTATCAAGACCAAGCATAGCTTCAAAAAGTGAAGTTCAAAAAAAATCACCTATCAGAGAAGTTTTAGGTAGTATAGATCACCACCAGCTCAATATTGGTCAAACCACTTCACAAAACTACCACCATCTCACACCTTACCCTTAGATTATATGTTTTTTTAAGAATAGGTTATGTATTTAGGGCCTAGTAGTATTAAGGTGTAATTATTTTAGAAATTAATTGATAGTTTTATTGATTCTTCATTCTTATTTTGTGTTTCGCCCATATATAAAATTCATATTATTCGAGAATATGATACAATAGTTTTTTTGTAAAAATAGATCATGATTTAATTTTTTAGAGTTTATATATATTTAATTTACATTAAAATACATTAAAATAAAATTTTTATAAAATTTTTTACAAAAATTTTATTAATAAAATATTATTATGCAATTATATATGGTTTCTCTAAGGGATAGAAATTTTATTATATAATAAAAATTGGTGGTTTCAATAAATAATTATTTTATTTTAAAAAACTAAATTTCTTATATTTATAAAATTTCCCAAATAAAATGGATGGTATTTTATAAACCATTATATCTAAATTATTCAATGGTGAATTTTTCATAATTTTTAGAGATAATAAAATTGTTGCATAAAATATAAAATGCATTATAATACACGGTAAGTATTATGACATCAAAAATACATAAAAGTGATGTAATAATTTGGTTAAAATAATTTTAATCAAAAAATATATTCTTTTATAAATATTATGTATTTTAATGGGTTTAAATCAATTATCAAACCTATAAATGACTTTCCAAAGTCTAAAATTGGAACTAATATTTTTAAAACTATATTTTTTGAAAATTTACTTTTCCATGGTCAAAATAATATTAAAAATGGATTTTGATTCTAACTCATTAAAAAATTATAAAATATGTCTTTAATTACTAACACCCTTAGAAAAACCCAGGACTAATACAATGGTTTTTCATTTTCTATAACCTAGATTTCCAAAACCTATATTTAGAAATTATTAAACAATTCTGCCTCTTTTACTATAAATACCCATCAATTTCGCTATTCCTATCTACTAAAAATCATTTATACATGAATATATAGTCATTTTATCTCCCAAATATTCCATCCAAATATCGGTTAAGGTCTTAAGGAGTCATCCTCAAGTTCTATGAAGTAACTCTTAAAGGTAAGGGAACTCTTCTCTTCTTCTTTTCTATTCAAGTACCTCTTCTGTGGTGTATCTTCTAAATATGGAATTAATTTCCTTTCATACACTTTGTATTATACCATTACTACCAAAATAGTGTTTTATTAATGGGATACCATCATTCACTCTCATTATGCACTTTCCTTAATCCAAGTTGTATATTCATCATGTTGTTTAATTCATTTTATGAATTACTCTTTATTATATGGAATATTCATACATTGTGAATTCTTAAACCCCTTTATTATCCATGGGTATTCACCTAGGTGTAAACATAATTTATTTATTGGATATTTACTTTTATGAAATGCACATTCCCTTCTCATGGGAAAAAATGATGCAATTTTCAAGTCATTAAGTACTTATAAACTCAATTAATTTATATGAAACCCATTCATTATTCTCCTAATGTTATTTATAAAATGATTTATTATGATCAATTTGGATCACATTAATTAATACATATGAAGGGTAATCCCTAATATCTTTTAAATGAATTTAGTACATAATTAATCTCTAAAGATGACATGTTTTATGATACCTTGGTGAATAATTTTGGTATTTATATGTTATGACACCATGGTGATTAACCTCAGTGATATTCTTATTAAGGTATCATTTTTATTTTTTATCCACATTTACATTTTATTATTAATTATATTACTATAATTATATTACTCATGATCAAATTTCCATTTCTATAAAAAAATGATGTAATGTTCAATTCATTAAGCACTTATATACTCAGTGAATTTATATGAAACCCATTCTTTATTCTCCTCAAGTTATTGATAAAATGATTTATTATGATCAATGTGGATCACATGAATTAAAACATGTTAAGGGTACTCCATAATATGTATCCAATGCATTGGAAAAATAATTAATCTCTAAATACACTATTGGAAATACAAGTTTTCCCATTGGTTCTGAACCGTTGGGAAAGGCTGCAGAACTGTTGGTATATGTTATACCAACGATTCTGCAAACCATAGGGAAGTAAGCTATTGGGAAATATTTTCCCAACTATTTACAGTGAACAGTTGGGATAGGTTGGGAAAAAATTAACCTATCCCAACGGTTGTGCCAAACCATTGGTATAGTTTTTCCCAACGGTTTGGCTAGAACTGTTGGAAAAAACAAGAACTCTCTTCTTTCCCAATGGTTTCTAAACCATTGGGAAAGGAGTTTTACCAATGGTTCTATGAACCATTGGTAAAAAAACCTCAGAGAGGCTATGCCAAAGGATTGAAACCATTGGCATACCCTTTGCTGTTCAAATTGTAGCAGCCTGCAATTTTCATAGCAGCTCTCATTTTGTGTAATTTGCACATCAGGTGTCATTTTGTGCATTCCCTCTGATTTCAATCCAATTGTTGTACCTAAAATAAACTAACACATACATATACAATTATTTTACCTACAATAACCAACTAGCACATACATATAGAGAACAAATTCATACACATTTAACATATAATGCATCATGGAACTATACACATCAATAATTAAATTAGAATTAATAACGTAATTATAAACATACATAATTCATTTATAATTCAATTTAAAATTTAGATGACAATTATATGTGGAATCTGGAATTCAATTCATAATTTGATCAGTTATTCATATACCATATATTTTTACCTAAACTGATGTCCATTTTAAACAAAATACATACACCTGGAGTGATATATTCCACACCGTGCCTTAGATTGAGGCGAGGTTAACTCGTACACATCACAAATGACTCATCGATTGTTTTCCTAAAGTATCAACATATTCCGAAAGCATTTGGTTGGTTTTCCATATGCCATTTTTTTCACTTAAAATGAAGTGATTTTTAAATAAAAGAGAGGTACTTTGAATCATGTTGGCCACACCGCGGCTTGAATTGAGGCGAGGTTGACTCATACACATCAAAAACGACCCATGGATCGTTGTGCTAAAATATCAACACAATCAGAATCCATTTGATCGGTTTTCTATATGTACTTAAAATGTTGTCCATTTTAGACATAAGAGAGACATTTTGGGTGGTCCTGGACACACCGCGACGTGGATTGAGGCACGGTTGACTCCTACACATAACATATGACCCATGGAACATTGTCCTAAAATTTCAACAGATTCCGAATGTGTTTGGCCGATTTTCCGTATGCCATTTGTTTTTCACTTATAATCGTGTCCATTTTAAACAAAAGAGACACAGTTAGAGTGGTACCGGCCACACTGCGACTCGTATATAGATGGGGTTGACTCGTATACGTCTCAAATGACCCTTGGATCATTTTCCTAAAGTATCAACAGAATCCAAATGTGTTTGGTCAGTTTTCCTTATGACAGTTTCTGTTTTCATGTAAAATGTTGTCCTTTTGAAAAAAAAGATAGACACTTTGAGTGGTGTCGGCCACACCGTGTCTCAGATTGAGGAGGGGTTAAATCTTACACATCACATATGACCCATGGATCGTTTTTCTAAAGTATCAACACAATCAGAATATGTTTGGTCAGTTTTCTGTATGTACTTAAAATGTTGTCCATTTTAAACAAAAGAGAGCCACTTAGAGTGATCCCAGCCACAACATGACTTGGATTAAGGCAGGGTTGACTCTTACATGTCACATATGACCCATGGATTTTTTTCCTCAAGCATCAACACATTTCGAATGTGTTTGGTCAGTTTTTCGTATGTCAGTTGTTCTTTTCACTTATAATCCTCTCCATTTTAAACAAAAGAGAGACACTATTGTAAGATTGGTATAGAGTATGAGGTTTCTAACCTCTGATACCAATTGTAGGATCGAAATAGTGATGTAGATGCTCAATATACAAGAGGGGGGGTGAATTGTATACTTTAAAAATTCCTTTGGAACCTTTAAAGTTAGTTAAGAATAACTATGTTTTCCTTAAGCAAAGGAAAAGTCTAAGTTTAACAAAGTTAAACTAAGCAAATTCACAACACCTCTTAACACTGAATTCAAACTAGGAAAGAGATTCCGAATGAGGGTTCCGGAAATATGGTTCCGGAAATTTAAACTTAACAAAAGATTACAATATGAGATTCTACCTTAAAGCATATAGAATCTAAATGAAACAGAGTACAAATAAGGAAGTATAAGAAAGTTATACTTTCCTTATATTACAAAATGCAGCGGAATAAAAACAAGTAGTAAAACTACTAGTAACAAGATACAAGTCTTTTAACCCAAAGAGAAGGGTATCCAACAACCTTGGATAAAGGTCCCTTGATTTATACTTTCAAGCAAGTTTGTCTTACCCACACCAGGGTAAGCCCTCGATACGAAGATCGGAGTCTCTGTCTTGCTATCCCCGCAAGCCCTCAACTTAAAGGTAGTTGTAAACCTCTGTCTTCCTCAGCAAGGAATCCCTCAAACTTTAAGGTAGTCGGAAACTCTATCTTCCTATCCCCGGAAGCCCTCGAATGTAATCACCAACATTCGAAGTCTCACAAACCTTTGAGAGTTAATAAGAGTCTCTCTCTCTAGAAATCACTTCAAGCAAATTAGTCAGCCTTTCAGCACTTTTTCTCTCAGCATTTTTCAGCTTTTTTAGCAACGAGATCTTTCAAATGAGCTTCTATTTATAGGTAAGGTCGGCTCCTTCTCCAACGTTCATATTTTCCTTAAAGATCGGAGGGACCTGTACACGTGTCACTTAGACAACGGTTAGTTTATAACAAAACAGACGACATCGTTATATAACAAAACAAGTGTAACAGAATGTACGACATCATTTTAATTCTGACTCAAAGGTTCGGAATGAACGCTTCGGAGTAAAGGTTCGGAGTGTAATGAAAATAATAAGAGTAGACAAATTTTAGAAGAGTAAGAAATATAAAAGTTCGGAGTCTAACAAAGATATTTTTCGGAGTCTGAATTAATTCAGAGTGTATAAAACAAAGATACTCAAATTATGTTTAATAGGTGAATTCGGAATGAGAATTCAGAATAGGAATTCGTCATCAGAAATCGTAATGAGAATTCATCATCAGGATTCATAATGAGAATTCGTCATCAGAATTCGTAATGAGAATTCGTCAATAGAATTCATAATGAGAATTCTTCATTGGAATTCGTAATGGGAATTTGGAATGAGATTTCTTCATTAGAATTCGTAATGATAATTCTTCTTCAGAATTCGTATCCTGAATCTGGAATAGAACTTAGTCAGAGTTCATATCCGGAATTCGGAATGAAACTTCCTTATAGTTCTTATCCAGAATCCGAATCCTAAAACAGAATTCTTAATAACAAAGTTTCAATGATTCCGAGAAAATGAATCCGAATCTCATACTTAAGAAAAATATGGATGAAAATATGATATGGATAAGTTTTCTTATAAAAGCGATTTTCCTTAAGAAAGAAATTTTTCTTATAAAAGAGATTTTCCATAAGAAAACAATTTTCCTTATAAAATCAATTTTTCTAAAGATAAGGTGTTTGTGATTTTCAAAACAAGAAGGAATGGAAAAGTCATAAGGAAAACCTTATTGAATCAACAATCTCCCCCTTTTTGGAAAGCACAAACATCCTTACGAAAAAGGAATTCTAAGAAGAAAGAAAAACATTAAGACTTATCTCCCTTTGCTTTAAGGATATTGATGAATACGACTAACTCCCCCTTAGGCTTTGAAACTCTAAGGATCGTATTCAGATTTCCGGAGTGATAAATAAGAAGGTCTTCTTTAATGAAAAAGCTCCCCCTTAAACAAACTCTTATTAGAGTTTTTCTTTTTCTTAAGGATCTTTTTCTTCTCCCCCTTTGATAAACTCTTATTAGAGTTCTTCTTTTTCTTAAGGATCTTTTCCTTCTCCCCCTTTGTGATTTTCAAAAAGAATCGGAGGGAATGGAAAAAATAACAAAGTACCTGAAAAATTAGTAATGACAACAATAGAAACGACAAGCATGACTTTCATTAAATTTGAAATCTCAGCAACAAAAAGACTACAAAAAAAAGATCAGATTTGGTTATTTCGGATCTTTTTCCTTTGACATGAGCCCCTTTAGAATTGTCTTGATCTTCTTCAGGTCTTTATGATCTTCTTCAGCTTGCTTCTCTAAGACAACTATTCTTGCGGATTGAGATTCAATTTTTTCTTCCTGGGCTTTCAGCTTTTCGTCCTGAGCTTTGATCTTTTCTTCCTGAGCCTTCATCCTTTCTTCAAAATCAATCTGATGATCCCTTTCAAACTTCCAGTTTTGAGAAACGGAATTCAGCTTCCCATTAAGATCTCTCACTTCTTGAATCCGGAAGTTCTTTTCTTCTGTCAACTTCTCTTCAAAAGATGTAGTTAACTCATTTATCTTCTTGTCCCCGGTTTCAAAAGCATCTTTAACATTGTCTTGAAACTCATCGAACAATCTCATCTCTTCCACAGTCTTCTTGGACCAATTTGTCATCCTCTTGCAAGATTTTCTATGAGCTTCGTAACCAACAAAAAACGTTTTGACCTGAGTCTCAATCTCAACGCACTTGTCCATAACCATAGATACGTAGTCAGTTTTCTGATTCAACGCATGTTGGAGCATCTGACATCTAGAGTCAATACTAGAGAAGGTCAGAATGGATCCCACCAACTTCTTTAAAGACTGGACAACAAAATCATGCCCCAATGAGGATGACTCTGAATCTGAAATATTGCTTGGAGAGTTTTCTTCCTCAACAAGTTCAATCTTTCTCTTTGAAGAGCTACCAACTTCCTTCCTCTTCCTCACTTCTGAGCTCGGAGTATCGGCAAGAATTTGCTTTCCCTTGACTTTTTTCGAAATTGAATCCTGTTCCGGAGTTCTCTTATCACTATCAGAAACTTGAACAACATCATCTTCTTCATCAGTGACTTCCTAAACACGAACCCCTACGATTTCCTTCTGAGCAACATCAAGTAAAAGATGTTCTTCTTCTCCATGATAAGTAACTTCTTCTTCTCCTTTCTCTTCTTCCATTGCTGGAGTAACTAGCTTCGAAGATTCGGCTTCAGAAGTTCAGAGTGATAAGTGTTCCGAAGGTGTCCCCTTGTAATCATCGACTTGTTTCAGTACATCTCTGGTTTCACCACTTCCTTCAGCACTATCTTCTACTTGTTCCACTTGCTCAACTTGCTCTACTTCCTCAGTATTCTTAGCAACAGCTTCTTCCGGAGCAACAAAATTTCTTCCTGGAGTCTCAGGTAGAGATTCCAAGGAGAAAGATCTCGGAACAGGAATAGTTGCTGAAACCATTTCATTGAATTTCAACAAAGCCTGAGCTACCTCAGCCTCAGACATCTTCTTCTTGATCTTCTTTTGCTTTGCTTGTTTTTCAACTCATCAGCAGTTTTCTCCTTTAAGGCCTTAGCCTCCGCAGGGTCCAATCCGAACTGCAGATCCCCTTATTTCTTTTTTTCTTTATCTTCTCTCCACTTCGTAACAACCTCATCAGGATAGGCTTTCTTCTTTTTTGGTTTTGGAGGTGTGGAATGGACTTCCTTAGACTTAGGATTCTCTGCTTCTACTTCCACTTCTTTCAGCTTTCTCTTCCTTACTGGTTTAGATGATTCTGGTTCAGCAGCCTTCAGAGCCGCTTCTTCTTGATTTGGAAAATCGAAGAACTCACCAGTTTCCTTGTTGAAAGCCACATCCATCCTCTTAAGAGTACCATCGTTGACCAGCATGATCTTGAAAACTCTTGGCTTAGATTTTCAAGCCTCCTTGAAAGACTCAAGGCACCGAACAATCAACTTGGAGAGGATTGCTAGATACATAATAATCTGAGCTCTCAGATTTCCTTTCTTCAAATTTTCAATAGTAATAAGAATGTGCTTCATCAAGTTAAACTTCCTTATATTTATCAGGAAATCTAAGATATAGATCTCACTTTTCTTCAAGCTATCTTTATCACCTTTCCTCGGTACGATAATCCCTTATACCCATAACTCCAGAATCCAGAAATTTGTAGATAAACTCGCAATCTTCGGAGCCTTGTCATCAACCAGTCCGAGAGTTTCTAAGGCTTTTTCCTTGTCGAAGATACCCTTAGAGTCCGGCAACACATGCAAAATAAATTCGGCTTCTCCTTCATAAGACATCCCTACCAAGCTTGCAGCCTTGGTGTGAGAAAGCTTGTATGTCTTGCCATAAGACTTAAAAGAGAACTTCTCCCTATTATCTTCCTTAAAGAAGGAAACTGATTGATAGAACTCAACAAGTAAGTCTGAATACACTTCATCTTGGTTCCCAGTTTTTGACACCGCAACATCTTCCCAGCCATTCAACTTAATGTTCTTTGAAATAAGGGAATCATAGTTGTTGAAGAAATCCGGATGGACTAACCTTTCTCTGTAAACTAACCATTGCGAAATAGGCTTAGTGGATGACATTTCTTGAGATTCTAACTCCACAGACATTCGGATCTGAAGTCCTCTGGGAAGTTCGGAACGGAGAAAACTGAAGTTCGGAATGGCCTTAAATCAGAGAGTCAGAGATTCGGGACGCGAGAGCTTGAGATCGATGTGGGACGAGTATTTGGGTCCCCTTTATATAGGCAAAGAGATGACGATTCACCTTCCATAGTTGATCTACCAGTTAGAATGAGCTGAGATCAGATCTGACGGTTGAAAACTTGAATCCGATCTTTTTGAGGTTTTTATTAAGACAAAGAATTAAGAAAACTATAATCCGAAAACATAGTACAAGAAAATTCCAGCAAGTAAAATATGACTACGAAAACTTGAGTAGGGAAATCATACCTTTCGGATTGGCTGAGGAGGATTATTCGTAATGGATAATATAAAAAGATGATTATGAAAAAAAAACTTTATTTTGAAAAGACAAAGTTCTCAAAAATTTATTTCGGAAAACAATCTCACTACGAAAAAACTCAGTACGAAAAAGTCAATACGAAAAACACATTACGAAAAAAAATCGGTACAAAAATCTGGTTATGAAACTGCCAGTACGTAATTTTCCATTCCGGAAATTTTTAATACGAACACTTCCATTCCAGAAGTATTCTATACAAGAATTTCCATTTTGAAAATTTTAGTTCCGGAAGTTCCATTCCGGAAATCTTCGTTCCAAAAAGTTTGAAAACAAATTTTGAAAAACTTTGTTAAAAAAACAATCAAATGTACTCCCCCTATGAAAAGAAGTTATAACCAAGAATGATCTTCCATTGCACTTAGGAAAGGTAAATCTTGGCTTCTAAGATCTTCTAAGTTTAAGGTGTAAACATTCTCTTTCCTGTTGGCTGAGAGAATAAATTCTTCCTTGGAATTGTGTACTAAACACTTATCATTCCTAAAATTCACAAGGTAACCTTCATCACATAACTGACTTATGCTAATGAGGTTGTGCTTAAGACCTTTAACAAAAAGAACATTTGAAATAAAGGTTTTACCAAGAAAAACAATATTTCCAATACCAACAATCTCTCCCTTAGCATTGTCTCCGAAGGTTACCTTTCCTCCTTTCGTTTTGATAATCTTTTCAAAATAGCTTTTGTTACCAGTCATGTGCCGGGAACATCCACTATCCATGTACCATGTATAGTTGCTGGTACTCTCTTTATTTTCCTGTAATAAAGAAGAAAATTAGACTTTCAGAATCCAAACTTGTTTGGATCCAAGATTTCCAGACAATAAAATTTTAGGTACCCACATCTTCTTAGAAAAGTAGGCTTTGTGAAATCCTAGAGATTGGGTTTTATTTAAGGAACAATTCTTTGCCCAGTGACCACCACATTGACACTTGGTACAAAATGGGGTACTTTGAGGAACAAAATAATTGTTACTGAAAATAGGTTTTGCATGGGTATAGCCAAATCCGGATTTATTTCTTAAAGGTCGTATTTGGGAATACATCTTATTAAAATTTTCTTTACCATGGGTAAAGTTTGATAAACACTTCTTTAAGGAAAAAATTTCGGACTTGAGTTTTACAACCATGTTTTTATCCTCAAAATCATTAGTTTTAGAACTAGAGTTAGGCTCGAAAATATTTTTATTAGAAATTACTTTTTCTAATTCTTTTGAAAGTTTGTTCTTCTCAGAACTTACTTCCTCAAGATTTTTTGAAATACTTTCAAAATCAGCATCTTTCTTATTAAGATATTTAGAAAGATCTGATATCTCTTTTGTAAGAATAGAATTCCTAGAGTTTTCCTTATCAAGTTTATTATTGAGTTTGGAATTCTCAATCTCAAGAAGTTCAGCAAACCTAGAGACTTCTTCATAAGTAGGTAAAGTATTTTCCTCATCAGAAGATGATTCTTCATCAGAAGAGTTATAAAACTTACTATCATTAGAATTTAATGAAACATTGGTCAAAGATTCAGCATTTCGTACCTTAGCCATAAGACAATGATTAACAATAGGTAATCTGGCTATAAGACCAAGATTCTTCTGTCCTGAAGATTCATAATCATAAGATTCATCTGAAGAGTCACCACCACTAGCACTCCAGGTGTCATTAGCTTTCAAAACTTTCTTAGCTTTAGCTTTATAATACTTCTTCCTATTCCTGTCTGAATGTCTTTCTTTCTTTTCTTTCTTTTTGAGCATAGGGCAATCTGGTCTAATATGTCCAGCTCTTTTACATTCATAAAAAGTAACTTCTCCATCTTTCTTATCTTTCCTTTCCTTTTTCTTATACTTAGATTGAAAATTCCTTTGGCCAGCTATCTTGTTCATCCTTCGAGCAAGATTGGCTAATTCATTTTCTGAAACTTCAGTCTCACTTGATTCGGATTGGAAAATAACTTTCTTAGACTTGGATCTGGTTACTCTCTCAGGAGTCTTAGCTTTCATCTGATTTGAAGTTGTAGTAAAAGCAACAGTACCATTTCCATTCTTTTTCTTGATGTTGTCAGCATCTCTCTTCATTCTGGTTTCATGTTGTAGAAGAGTTCCAAATAATTCATCAAGAGTAATTTGAGTGACCTTCCTGTTCTCATCTATAGCTGTTCTCTTGGATTCCCACTCATTGGGCATAATATCAATTATCTTATCCGCAAGAGCTTCATCATCTAAACCTTTCTCTCCCATAGATTGTAGACTGTTGACTATAGTCATAAATCTTTGTTGAACTTTACAGATAGGTTCTCCATAAGGAAAATTGAAGCCATGATATTCAGCTCTAAGCATATCTCTTCTAGTCTCAATCACCTTAGAAGTTCCAAAGTGTGTAACCTCTAACTTCTTCCATATACAGTTAGCTGCTTCAGAAGAAGAAATTTGGCTATATATATTTCTAGTCATTGAACATAGTAAAGTGTTGCGTACCTTATAGTTTAGTTTATGTTCTTGCTTTTCCTGATTAGTCAAAGATCTGACTTCCTTGTCAGGAATTTTATAATCACCAGTAAGCATAACAAAGTTGTATACTCCAGTATTGATAACAAAAGTCTTCATACGATCTCTCCAGTATTCATAGTCATTACCATCAAATATAGGTGGTCTTGTAGGATTCAGATTATCAATTGATCCAACATTAATTCCTGCCATACTTAAAATAACTTTGCACACAAACTTGTTAGTAGCAAAGAATCTTAATAACAAAGTTCGGAATGGGAAAAGTTCGGAATGAGAAAGTGAGCAAGAAAAACTTATTGGTGAGTATAAGTATTTCAGAGACGTGCTCTGATACCAAATGTAAGATTGGTATAGAGTATGAGGTTTCCAACCTCTGATACCAATTGTAGGATCGAAATAGTGATGTAGATGCTCAATATACAAGAGGGGTGGGGGTGAATTTTATTCTTTAAAAATTCCTTTGGAACCTTTAAAGTTAGTTAAGAATAACTATGTTTTCCTTAAGAAAAGGAAACGGCTAAGTTTAACAAAGTTAAACTAAGAAAATTCACAACACCTCTTAACACCGAATGCAAACTAGGAAAGAGATTCCGAATGAGGGTTCCGGAAATATGGTTCCAGAAATTTAAACTTAACAAAAGATTGCAATATGAGATTCTACCTTAAAGCGTATAGAATCTAAATGAAACAGAGTACAAATAAGGAAGTATAAGAAAGTTATACTTTCCTTATATTACAAAATGCAGCGGAATAAAAACAAGTAGTAAAACTACTAGTAACAAGATATAAGTCTTTTAACCCAAAGAGAATGGTATCCAACAACCTTGGATAAAGGTCCCTTAATTTATACTTTCAAGAAAGTCTGTCTTACCCACACAAGGTTAAGACCTCGATACGAAGATCAGAGTCTCTGTCTTGCTATCCCCGCAAGCCCTCAACATCAAGGTAGTTGGCAACCTCTGTCTTCCTCAGCAAGGAATCCCTCGAACTTTAAGTTAGTCGGCACCTCTGTCTTCCTATCCCCGAAAGCCCTCGAATGTAATCACCAACATTCGGAGTCGCACAAAGCTTTGAGATTTAATAAGAGTCTCTCTCTCTAGAAATCACTTCAAGCAAATTAGTCAGCCTTTCAGCACTTTTTCTATCAGCATTTTTCATCTTTTTCAGCAACGAGATCTTTCAAATGAGCTCCTATTTATAGGTAAGGTCGGCTCCTTCTCCAATGGTCATATTTTCCTTAAAGATCGGAGGGACCAGTACACATGTCACTTAGACAACGGTTAGTTTATAACAAAACAGACGACATCATTTTTAAATAAAACAAGTGTAACAGAATGTACGACATCGTTTTAATTCTGACTCAAAGGTTCGGAATGAACGCTTCGGATTAAAGGTTCGGAGTGTAATGAAAATAATAAGAGTAGACAAATTTTAGAAGAGTAAGCAATATAAAAGTTCGGAGTCTAACAAAGATATTTTTCGGAGTCTGAATTAATTCAGAGTGTGTAAAACAAAGATACTCAAATTCTGTTTAATAGGTGAATTCGGAATGAGAATTCGGAATAGGAATTCGTCATCAGAAATCGTAATGAGAATTCATCATCAGGATTCATAATGAGGATTCGTAATCAGAATTCGTAATGATAATTCTTCAACAGAATTCGTAATGAGAATTCTTCATTGGAATTCGTAATGGGAATTCGGAATGAGATTTCTTCATTAGAATTCGTAATGAGAATTCTTCTTCAGAATTCGTATCCTGAATCTGGAATAGAACTTAGACAGAGTTCATATCCAGAATTCGGAATGAAACTTCCTTATAGTTCTTATCTAGAATCTGAATCCTAAAACAGAATGCTTAATAACAAAGTTTCAACTATTCCGAGAAAATGAATCTGAATCTCATACTTAAGAAAAATATGGATGAAAATATGATAAGGATAATTTTTCTTATAAAACCGATTTTCCTTAAGAAAGCAATTTTTCTTATAAAATCGATTTTCCTTAAGAAAGCAATTTTCCTTATAAAAGCAATTTTTCTAAAGATAAGGTGTTTGTGATTTTCAAAACAAGAAGGAATGGAAAAGTCATAAGGAAAACCTTATTGACTCAACAACTATGAATGGGTTCGGCCACACCATGCCTCATATTGAGGAGAGGTTGAATTGTACACGTCACATGTGACCCATGGATCATTGTGCTAAAGCATCGACACAATCTGAATGTTTTTGGTCGGTTTTTTGTATGCCAGTTGATGTTTTTCACTTAAAATGTTGTCCTTTTGAAACAAAAGACAGACACTTTGAGTGGTTCTCACCACACCGCATCTTCGATTGAGGCGTGGTTGATTTTCAAATGTCACATATGACCTATGGATCATTGTGCTAAAGTATCAACACAATCAGAATCTGTTTGGTCAGTTTTCTATATGTACTTAAAATGTTGTCCATTTTAAACAAAAGAGAGCCACTTAGAGTGATCCCAGCCACACCATGCCTTGGATTGAGGCGGGTTTGACTCGTACACATCGCATATGACCCATGGATCATTTTCCTAAAGCATCAACACATTTCTAATGAGTTTGGTCAGTTTTTCGTACGTTAGTTGTTGTTTTCACTTAAAATGATGTCCATTATAAACAAAAGGGAGACACTATGAATGGGTTTAGACACACCGCACCATGAATTGAGGCAGTGTTGATTCGTACACGTCACATATGACCCATGTATAATTGTGGTAAAGCATAAACACAATCCGAATGCGTTTGGTTAGTTTTCTGTATGCTAGTTGATGTTTTTCACTTAAAATGAAGCCCTTTTCAAACAAAAGACAGACACTTTGAGTGGTGACGGTCACACCGCATCTCATATTGAGGCGGGGATGATTTTTACATGTTACATATGACCCATGTATTGTTGTGCTAAAGTATCAACACAATCAGAATCCATTTGGTCAGTTTTCTGTATGTACTTAAAATGTTGCCCATTTTAAACAAAACAGAGCCACTTAGAGTGATCCCAGCCACACCGTGCCTCGGATTGAGGCAGGGTTGACTCATACATGTCACATATGACCCTTGGATCATTTTACTGAAGTATCAACACATTTAGAATGTGTTTGGTCAGTTTTTCGTATGTCAGTTGTTGTCTTCACTTAAAATGATGTCCATTTTAAACAAAAGAGAGACACTATGAATGGTTTCGGCCACACTAGGACTCGTATTGAGGTAGGTTTGACTCTTACACGTCAAATATGACCCATGGATCTTTTTGATAAAGCATCGACACAATCCAAATGCGTTTGGTCAGTTTTACATATGTCAGTTCATGTTTTTCACTTAAAATGACGTCCTTTTGATACAAAAGACAGACACTTTGAGTGGTGCCAGCCACACCGCGTCTCAGATTGAGGCAGGGCTGATTCATACATGTCACATATGATCCATGGATTTTTTTTCTAAAGTATCAACAAAATCAGAATCTGTTTGGTCAGTTTTCTGTATGTACATAAGACGTTGTCCATTTTAAACAAAAGAGAGCCACTTAGAGTGATCTCGGACACACCGTGCCTCGGATTGTAATGGTGTTTACTTTTACATGTCACATATGACCCTTGGATTGTTTTTTGGAAGCATCAACACATTTCAAATGTGTTTGGTCAGTTTTTCGTATGTCATTTTTTGTTTTCACTTAAAATGATATCCATTTTAAACAAAAGAGAGACACTATGAATGGTGTCGGTCACACCGCACCTCGTATTGAGGCAGGTTTGACTCGTACACGTCACATATGACCCATGGATTGTTTTGATAAAGCATAGACACAATCTGAATGCATTTGGTCGGTTTTTTGTATGCCAGTTGATGTTTTTCACTTAAAATGACATCCTTTTGAAACAAAAGACAGACACTTTGAGTGGTTCTGGCCACACCACATCTCATATTGAGGCGGGGTTGATTCGTAAACATCAAATATGACCCATGGATCGTTGTGCTGAATGATCGACACAATCAGAATGCATTTGGTCGGTTTTCCGTATGCCAGTTGATGTTTTTCACTTAAAATGACATCCTTTTGAAACAAAAGACAGACACGTTGAGTGGTGCCGGACACACCGCGTCTCAGATTGAGGTGGGCTTGATTCGTACACGTCACATATAACACATGGATTTTTATTCTAAAGTATAAACACAATCAGAATCTGTTTGGTCAGTTTTCCATATGTACTTAAAATGTTGTCCATTTTAAACAAAAGAGAGCCACTTAGAGTGATCTCGACCACACTGTGCCTCGGATTGAGGCGAGGTTGACTCGTACATGTAACATATGACCCTTGTATATTTTTTCTAAAGCATCAACACATTTCAAATGTGTTTGGTGAGTTTTTCGTATGTCAGTTGTTGTTTTTACTTTAAATGATGTCCATTTTAAACAAAAGAGAGATACTGTGAATGGTGTCGGCCTCACCGCGCCTCGTATTGAGGAGGGTTTTACTCATACACGTCACATATGACAAATGGATCATTTTTCTTAAGTATCGACACAATCTGAATTCATTTGGTTGGTTTTTCGTATGCCAATTAATGTTTTTCACTTAAAATGATGTCCTTTTGAAACAAAAGACAGACACTTTGAGGGTACTGGCCACACCACGACTCAGATTGAGGCGGGGTTAATTCATACACATCACATATGACAGATGGATTGTTGTGATAAAGTATCGACACAATCAGAATCTGTTTGGTCAGTTTTTCATATGTACTTAAAATGTTGTCCATTTTAAACAAAAGAGAGCCACTTAGAGTGATCCCGGACACACTGTGCCTCATATTGAGGCGGGGTTGACTCTTACATTTAACATATTACCCTTGGATCGTTTTCCTAAAGCATCAACACATTTCGAATGCATTTGGTCAGTTTTCCGTATGACAGTTGTTTTTTTCCCTTATAATCGTGTCCATTTTAAACCAAAGAGACACAGTTAGAGTGGTACCGTCCATTCTGGGACTCGGATTTAGACAGGGTTGACTCATACACATCTCAAATGACCCATGGATCATTTTCCTAATGTATCAACACAATCGGAATGTGTTTGGTTGGTTTTCCTTATGCCAGTTGATGCTTTTCACTAAAAATGATGTCCTTTTGAAAAAAAAAGACAGACACTTTGAGTGGTGTCGGTCACACTGAAGGTTCCAGGTGCAGCGGAAGCGCGTGGGTGGATGTGTCCACTTGTATTTTTGTCATTGGAAATGATCAATCCAGGATCAATACGACGTTAAACGTCAGTCTCCACGGATCGAATCACAGAAAAAGACAAAGAAGATGGTTTGTCCCGGAACCACAAACAAGGATCGTTACAAGTTGATTATAATTAATTTAATTAATTATAAAGAAATACCTTTTGGGTGTTCTTTCTTCATTGATGTTCTTGATCAAGTTGTCGATGTGATCTGTCGTTGCGTCATAGAAGCCAAGTGTAGACTCCCTCTAGCGGTGATCCACACGTGTACTTCGTATCTCTGGACGTCGCCAAAGGATTTTCTGGTGCTAGCGTGGAGAAGCCTTTGCTTGCGTTGTCTGCCTTAGATTGTCTTGATCCGATGGAAGATGATCTCTCTCGGTCTTGAGAGCATTCTTGGAGGAATAGGTTCTTTCGGCCTTGAAAGAATTCTCCAGAGATGTTGTGCACAACAATTCTCTTGTGTGTCGGAAAAGAGTTGGGTTGTGAGGATATTTATAATCGGGTGTGTGGGGTTATAGAGTTATGACAATAAATAAACGTGTTATGCGTTTTATTTATTTCATTGACTCTTATTTAAAACCCCCATGTCGAATAGATAATTCCTTGACATGCGCCCACGCTGATTATAATAAATATCATTTAATAAAATGATATTATATCCTCAAAAACCCGACTGGAAAAACTACACGGTGTGTAATAATAAATACACAGAGTGTACTTGTTTTTCTTTGAAAACTACACGGTGTGTACATTAGATGTACACGGTGTGTATATCTTGTTTTCATTTATTCATTTCCTTTCCAAAATAAAACTACACGGCTTGTACATTTAACAATACACGGCATGTACTTGTTTTATTTTATTTTTCCTCCATCATTTAAAACAACTTAGGGTTCCTTGAATAATTATTAAACCACGTACGGGAATAATCTTTATTCAACTTGAGATACTTGGATACACTTACTGTGTGACCCTCTAGGCCTCTTTCTCATTGGCATTAGGCAGGCTTCCCTAAAGTCCAAGATTACTGTCTAGCAATGGGTCAAGCCACCCAAGAGAAAGAAGTTGACGCCGCATTGACGTATCACCTCATAAGAACGCTTACTGTGTAATTTAATCCCTTTGTCTCAATATCTCATCAAGCAGGTTTCATGGAAGTGTCATAAACCTATATGCTTGATCCGTCATTCTTTGACTACCTGAAATAAACTCGTCGTTTACACCATGTCCATGGAATTTAATGTGACAGTTCTATTTCAATCAAAGGGTCGAGATATCAACTTCCATAAATGGAAGGGACAAATCCTTCCTCGACTTATCCATTAACAACATGTCACTCGCGACGCACCAAACGTACCCTACTTCCCGCCAACTATCTGCGTGATGGTTTTTGTCAGTAAATATAAGTTCACGAGTAATGACATGAGTTAATGATAATCTTTCAGTCTAAGGACCATTACACACGCTCGCAGATAGCAATATCCGATGACACCAAGACATGCGAAATTACTACTGGCGGGTCTGTTCTCATAATCTCCCATCTTGGAAATTACCAAGTGATAAATCAATGAGAGAGAGTCTCGTCTTCTTACGATTACTCGCACATGACGGTCTATATACTATGTGTCCTATCATAGTAGGTCATCCAACCGTAGGACTTTATTTAAGAATATTTTTATAGCATTTCATGGTTCTCATCATAGCGGGGATCTGCTATGACCTTATTAATGCAACAAATATTCCAGGACATTATTATATTATAGTCATGCAGAACAATGAATAATATATAATAAGTGAACATTCATGTAATCAAAGAACAAAATAGTTTGTTCTGAGGACACCAACCCTTACAAACTCCCACTTGGACTAGAGCGAACTGCCTACGACTTTTAGTCCGCTAGACCTCACATGATTATCATGTTTCTGCTGAGTCAAGGCTTTAGTCAATGGGTCTGCCACGTTGTCTTCCGTGGAAATACTGCTCACTGCAACTTCACCTCTCTGAGAAAAATCCCTCAAGAGATGATACTTCCGAAGTATGTGCTTTGTCTGCTGATGTGACCTTGGCTCTTTTTCAAGTGTCACCACTGCAGTATTATCATAATAGAGTGTGATAGGATCTTTACTGCTCGGTACAACATCCAGCTCTTGGACGAAGCTTCATATCCATACTACTTCTTTAGCTGCCTCAGAAGCTGCGATATACTCGGACTCCGCTGTAGAATCTGTCACCACACTTTGTTTTGAGCTCTTCCAACTCACTGCACCTCCATTCAAACTGAAGATGTATCCAGTCTGCGACTTCATGTCATCTTGATCAGTCTGGAAACTAGCATCTACATGTCCTCTGATGACTAGTTCCTCATCTCCTCCATAAACCAGGAACATATCCGTAGTACGCCTTAGATACTTAAGGATAGTCTTGACTGCCATCCAATGGTAGTCTCCTGGATCAGCTTGATATCTGCCTACCGCACATAATGCGTAAGCAACATCTAGCCTCGTAAATAGCATAACATACATGACTGACCCAATCGCAGATGCGTAAGGTATCCTTTCCATTATCTTTTTTTCCTCATGTATTTTAGGACACATTTTCTTAGAAAGATGAATGCCATGTGACACTAGAAACAATCCCCTATTGGATTGTTCCATACTGAATCCCTTAAGTATCTTTTCAATGTATGTACTTTGACTCAGGCCCAACATTCTCTTGGAACTATCATGATGGATCTTGATCCCAATAATATATGCCGCCTCGCCCAAGTCTTTCATGGAGAAGAATTTATGCAACCATGCCTTAACTGACTATAAGACAGGTACTTTGTTTCCAATTAGCAATATGTCATCAACATATACTATTAGGAAAACGATTGCAATTACACTGAAACTTTTGTAGACACAAGGCTCACATTCATTCTTAACAAATCCAAATTCTATAACAGCTTCATCAAAATGAATGTTCCATGACCTTGATTCTTGCTTTAATCCATAAATGGATTTCTGCCACTTGCATACCTTGTTGGAATCCTTTGGAGTCACAAACCCTTCAGGTTGTGTCATGTAGACATCTTCCTGGAGGTTCCCATTAAGGAAAGCTGTTTTGAAATCCATTTTCCAAATTTCATAGTCATGGTAAGAAGCAATGTCCAATAGGATTCTGATGGACTTCAGCATTGCAACCGGTGAAAACGTTTCATCATAGTCAATTCCTTGACGCTATCTAAAACCTTTTGCAACCAATCATGCCTTGTAGGTGATGACTTTCCCCTCCATGTCCAGTTTCTTCTTGAATACTCATTTATTACCAATAGGATTTACATCAACTAGAGGATCTACCAAAATCCAAACTTGGTTATGGTACATGGAATCCATTTCATAATTCATGGCTTCTTGCCAATTGGTAATTTCTGTGCCTTCAACCGCTTCCTTGTAGGTAAGAGGATCATCATTGTCAACCAATAATGATTCACCATCCTTGGTGACAAGAAAACCATATCGTTCTGGTTCTCCCACCTCTCTCGTGCTCTTACACAATTCTTGTGTCTCTGGAACAGATTGTTCTTCCATGGGGCTTTCTGGAATCTATTCTTGTACCAACTTCTGTGTATCTTGAGCCTCGACTTCATCGAAGTCTATCTCACTCCCACTATCTCTTTTGGAGATGTGCTCCCTCTCAAGGAATATGGTGTGTCTTTTCACTGTAACCTTTTTGTCTGAGGGGTTGTATAGGTAATATCCTCTTGTTTCCTTGGGATATCCTATAAAGATACACTTTGTGCCTCGGGGTGCAAGTTTGTTACCTGAAGAGGCCTTAACAAATGCTTCACTACCCCACACATGTAAATTCGATAACCTAGATTTGCGTCTACTCCATAATTCGTATGGAATACCATTTATCAATTTCGTTGGTACTTGGTTTAGTATGTGCTTTTCTGTTTGTATTGCATATCTGACCGCGTTGTCGAGCGCATCAAATTAGATGTTTATTTTTAACTAGAATTTCTGCAGTATAGCAGCAACCCTAGGTCGTCTCTCGACGGAGCCTTAGAACATTAATTTAAAAAGAGGGTTCTAATTATGAAAGTAGAAGGTGAATTAGGTTTTGTAAAACTTGGGGGGTTTTATGATTAATGATGAAAATAGAAAATGAAATTGATAAAACAAAATAGAAATGAACAAGATTGATTAAACGTGATCAACCCAGGGAAGTCTCGTGATGCTCATCCTTCATCGCTTCAAGGGATGGGGTTATGATCTTTTAATCCCTGGTTTTTAACACCTAGAACTAGAATGTTACTGAGTTTATACTAGGATACCTCCTAGGGTTCAGTCAAAAACACACAATGATTCACCGGACACCGCCGATGATTGGGTGAATTGTGTTTGACTTCATAACCAAAACTCACCAAGGAAACACACGAAAAACTCGATGCGCTGTCCAGATTTGTATGTTATTTCTTTGTGATACCATGACATAAATTTACATAGCCTTGACAGTGCTTGTTTGAGTTCAATTGACCAATATAAACCACACAAACACCACAATTGAAAGGGGGAAAGAAAGTGGTGAGCGGTGTGTGAAACATCACATGAATGGGTACCCCCAAACATGATCATATGAGTTGAGCATGACATACCAGTACATAACTCAATAAAATAATAATATAGGATGATGAAAAACAACACAAAAATCTGGAATTTAAAAGATCATTCAAATATTACAAACATGAAGCTCGGTATGTACATCACGTTCCTCCCCGGGTGATCATAAGGGGTTTAGAAACCCATGGGAGGGGAAGAAGGAGAAGATATTGAAATAGCACCTCCCATAGCCTCCATAACCTCTATTGATGTTGAGAAGACTCCTTGGGAACTCCAAAATGGCAGCACCTTGCCTCTTTTCCGAACTTCCAAATGGGGATCCCAAGGTGCCATTTTATAGGAAAATTGGAAGGTGGTTTTAGGCACACATATTTCTTCAATCCACTTGTACCACGCGTTTCGGCCTTCATATAGTCTTATCTCGCTTTGGAGAAAATAGAAACGTTGTAGCCCTACCTCTTTACTATCTCCACCTAACGTTTGGCACCCTTTGGACAACTACATCTCACGATATGGATAAAATAAAGAACACCGCATTTGACTTGGTCCAAATTCGGTGGCTTGGACAGATCAGTTCGGATGTTCCCCATAGAAGCCGAATCAGCGTTGGGTTCCTTAAAATGAAATGTATCCTATTACGTTTTGGAAAGTTCCACAAAATTTCAGCCCATTTGGATGCACGAATTTCGTGTACTATGCAAAACAGTGGACAGATGTCCATGGATCCATGCAATTTTGGCCCATTTTTCTTCCATTACATCAAAGGCCCTCCAAATCACCTCCACCTACATTGAAACAATAAAAACAAGTAACATTGCCCATTATAATATTGATTAATATTAAGTGATTTATTCAAACATTAAGTACAATTTATTATTATATTTTGAATATTTATTACCAAACTAGTTTAAAACTGCGGTGTAAGGGTGGAATAAAACAATGAATCGTGGTACGATCACACCCCCACACCTAAACATTTGCACTCCTGGGAAAAGTCACATATCCAAATACAATGATTCATATATATATATATATTTCCAACATCCTAAAGATTTTTCATTTGAGGAAATTTTATTTAAAGTAAAGTGATCAATGCACGAACCACACCAAGGAGTTCTTCCTAGTGAAAATAGAAAAAGATGTCTCATAAATCATATCATAGCGAAATTCAAAAAGATTCATGATACCCAATTGAGAAAGGAATTCAGAAGTAAACCATGACATTAAATCTCCATGTGTGTGTGTGAAAACCATTCCATGCTATTCTTTCCACTTGCTATCCAATAAATATAAGTTATTTTAACATTTTTCAGCTTAAATGATTTTGTCACCGAACCTGTCCTACATCCTTTGCAATCATATTTCAAGACCCACTCATTTAAGCATTCCCAGAAGTCAAACCATAATCTCTCAACCTTTATATCCCCATATGTTTCACATTTCATCACTCCCCTCATTTTTTTTTGAAGTTGCAATTAGAACAAATCTCACACTCATCTCTCAACCCTTGTTTGATCTCCTCATGACACTAATTGAAATAGTTATAACAAGATCAAAGGTTAAGGAGGAGTGGTTTTTGACTTGCCCAAGACACAACAATTTTTTTTGAGGGCGTACAATAGTCGGACATTATGTACACACGTATACGTCAATCTGGTACAGTAATGAAACATATCGGATAAGGAACGAACGTATGGAAATATAAATTAAAGATGAAAAATATTAACCCAACATATATTTACCTTATATTAAGTAAGAAATAATCACACTTTGTGGTTTGGTGCAAAAATTTGTGGAGATATTAGTGACACAGTTTTCCAAAAAAAACTACTCACACAAAGGGCATCAATCATCTCAAAGGTTTCACATAGATACAACCATTTATATCATTGACAGAAAACCAATTCACTAGAAATCACTCCTTGATGGTAAACTCATACAAAAATTCTTTTTAGCCTTTGTTATGGTATTTTGACTTTCCCCACTTTATGGTCGCCACATCATGGAATTTCAAAATTGTTGATGGGGAAAAATAAAAATACCATAAAGAAGTCCAAAAAGAGAAAAAAAAGGAGAAAACGATGAAAAATCCTAACTAACCCAGGAATGTATCCACCCCCCCCCCCCCCCCACACCTAGAATGTGCAGTGTCCTCACTGAAATAATTGAAAATGTGAGAAGGAAGGATAAAACATGGTGTGTTTTATTGGTATGATGCGTCGAGAAGGTGGATTTCCTCCACCGGATTCTTTGGAAAATCCTCATAGAAGTGTTTAAGTCACTGCCCATTGACGGTAAGACTTCTTACACTCTGCTCATGCAAAACATGTATTTCACCAAAAGGGTAAACATTAGTAACAGTATAAGGATCGAGCCATTGGGAACGAAGCTTACTTGGGTGGAGCTTAAGCCTAGAATTGTACATGAGGACCTTCTCACCAATATGGAACTTCCGCTGGTGAATCATGCTATCATGAATAGCCTTTGTCTTCTCTTTATAGATTCGGGAGTTTTCATATGCATCACGTCGAATTTCTTCCAACTCTTGAATTTGTAGCTTTCTTCCCTCACCTGCATCTGAAAGGTTCATATTACATTGTTTAACAGCCCAATATGCATGGTGTTCTACCTCCACCGGGAGGTGACAAGATTTTCCAAACACAATCCTATATGGTGACATTCCGATCGGTGTTTTAAAAGCAGTACGGCACGCCCAAAGTGCATCATCCAAGCGTAAACTCCAATCTTTCCTATTGGGTTGTACCGTTTTCTCCAAGATTCACTTAACTTCCCGATTTGAAATTTATGCTTGTCCGTTAGTTTGGGGATGATATGAAGTGGAGACTTTATGAACAACCCCATACTTACGAAGCAAGTTTTTCTTGTTACGATTTCAAAAATGTGAACCCTGATCACTAATGATGAATCTTGGAAGACCAAACCTTCTGAAAATCTAGGACCTCACAAAATCAACAACCACTCGAGAGTCATCGATCCTGGTGGACTTTGATTCCACCCATTTAGATACATAGTCAACAACCAATAAGATGTACACAAAGCCAAATGAATTTGGAAAAGGCCCCATGAAGTCAATTCCCCATGCATCGAAGATCTCACAAAATAACATGGGCTGTTGGGGCATTTCATTCCTCTTGGAGATATTCCCTGTGAATTGACATCAAGTACATGATTTAAAAAACCTATGGGCATCTCTATACAATGTTGGCCAATATAATCCTGAGTCAAGGACCTTTCGAGCTGTACATTGAGAGCCAAAGTGGCCCCCACATGCCAAGGTGTGGCAGAAGGTCAAAACAGAGGTGAACTCATGGTCAGGGACACACCTACAAACAACCTGGTCACTAAAAATTCTCCACAAGTATGGGTCATCCCAAATGTACCATCGAGAGTCATGTTTAAGTCTCTCGGATTGTGAAGTTCTAAAATCAGTGGTGATCCCAGATGTTGCTAGAAAATTCACAATGTCCGCATACCAGGGGGTAAGGTCCACAACATCACAAAGGTTCTCATGAGGGAATAATTCTCCAATGGGTAGGGGTGAGTCAACATGATGGTCCAATTGTGGGGAAATCCTACTAATGTGGTCAACTACAACATTCTCCACTCCTCTCTTATCTCTAATATCAAGGTCAAACTCTTGGAGGAGGAGCATCCACCGAATGAGGCGGGGCTTGGCTTCAGGTTTCTTTAGGAGGAAACGAAGGGCAGCATGGTCAGAAAACACAATCACTTTTGACCCAAGAAGATATGAACGGAATTTTTCCAAGGAAAACACAATAGAAAGGAGTTCTTTTTCTGTGGTTGTCTAGTTTACCTGGGCAGTGTCAAGGGTACCCGAGGCATACGCAATGACATGAGGAGTCTTTTCAACCCTTTGTGATAAAACTGCCCCAACTGCAAAGTTAGAGGCATCACACATAAGCTTGAAGGGGAGATCCCACCTTGGTGGTTGGATTATGGGAGGTGATGTGAGACTCTTTTTTAGTGAATTGAATGCATCCTCAAAATTTTTATCAAAAACAAATTCAGAATCCTTTTGTAACAACCGAGATAAGGGAAGTGTGATCTTACTAAATTCTTTAATGAATCGGCGGTAAAAACCAGCATGACCCAAGAAAGACCACACCTCACGAACACATTTTGGATATGGAAGGGATGAAATTAATTCAATTTTAGATTTATCAACTTGAATTACCTTATTTGAAATGATATGCCCAAGAACTATCTCCTGCTCAACCATAAAATGACATTTTTCATAATTTAAAACATGATCTTTTTCAATGCAGCAGCGGAGGAAAGAACCTAGGTTTTCCAAACAATCATCAAAAGAAGAACCATAAACCGTGAAATCATCCATAAAGACTTCCATACAACTCTCAAGGTACTCAGAAAAAATACTCAACATACATCGCTGAAAAGTACCAGGAGTATTACATAGACCGAATGGCATCCTTCTGTATGAAAATGTGCCAAATGGACAGGTAAATGTTGTCTTTTCTTGATCCTCAGGGGCTATATGGATTTGGAAATAACCCGAATATCCATCAAGGAAACAATAATGGGACTTACCATCCAATCGTTCTAACATTTGGTCAATTAAAGGTAAAGGAAAGTGGTCCTTCCGCGTGGCTTGATTCAGTCGACGGTAGTCAATACAGACTCGCCAACTGTTTTTCACACGCATTGGAACCAATTCATTCCTTTCATTTGACACAACGGTTATTCCTGTTTTTTAGGCACAATTTTCACGAGGCTAACCCATTTTCTATCAGATATAGGATAAATGATCCCTGCAGCAAGTAATTTACTGACTTCCAATTTTACCACTTCAAGGAGAGTGGGATTCAACCAGCGTTGATATTGTCTTATGGGTTTATCCTCATCATCCAAAAGTATATGAAGCATACAAATAGATGGGATAATCCCGGGAATATCAGCCAATGTCCATCCTATTGCCTTTTTACACTCTCTCAAAAGTTTGAGCAGTTTCAATTCCTATTGTGGAGAGAGGTTATTGGCAATAATGACGGGAAATTGGTCAATACCCTCAAGATATGCATATTTTTAATTAGAAGGAAGTTGTTTAAGTTCAAACACCGGTTGTTTATGGATTGAGGGAGGGGATTTAGGGGGAGTGAGGTCCATGAAACTATCTATCTTCTCATGTTTATTCTCAAAGGAAATAGAATCTATTGAAATGAGATTTCCAGAATCATCGATAGTCATAGGTACCTCAGAATAAACACACTCATCAATTAAAGCACAAAATTTACATTTTTCTGAACCCACACAATATTCAAAAGAAGAACCAAAACTCAAATCATCCAAGGGTGAAGAAAACAAAAAAGAATCAGAGTTTGGGTTGAGGAGAGAATTGTGTGTGTGTGCATTGTTTGAGAGAACTTCCATCGAATAGACAGGAAGAGTGGAGTGCTCTTCAGCAGGGTGTTTCATAGCCTCAAAGATGTTAAAACTTACCTTTTCTCCTCCGAATTCCATGGACAGTATACCATTGTGAACATTGATGATCGTCTTTGCTATTTTTAGGAATGGCCTCCCAAGTATGAGAGGGGAATGTCCTTGGGTTTGGGTATCTTCCATCTCAAGAATATAGAAATCAGCGGGGAAGATGAGATTCTTCACTTTAACAAGGACATCCTCAATCACTCCTTTTGGATGTGTTGTACTCCGGTTGGCAAGTTGCACAACAATTCCTTTTGGTTAAAGCTCTCCAACCTGTAGAGAAGTATACATGGAGTGAGGCATTACATTAATGGAAGAACCTAAATCTAGAATAACATCAGAAAAGAAGGTCTCCCCTATGGTACAAGGTATGGTGAATGTTCCGGGATCCTTGCATTTGGTTGGCATTGCTGGTTGAATCAAGGCTGAGACATTCCTTCCCAGGTTGACTCTCTCATTCCCCTTCAGCCTTCGTCGATGGGTGCAAAGATCTTTAAGAAATTTGGCATAACGGGGAATTTGCTTGACTGCATCCAACAATGGAATATTAACTTGAAATTTTTTAAATGTATCCATTATTTCATTTTCAATCTCATTATCATAGTTTTTCTTAGATTTAGAGAGTATTTGGGGAAAGGAAGAGGAATGGATTGTTCATTTGAATCATCAATGACTATTCGATTACCATTTTTGTGTTGTTTTTCTTTACATGAAGTTTTTGAGGTTTGGGAAAGAGAGTTTTCATGAGGGGGACATACTTGCTGTGCAGAATCAGTATAAGGAGAAACTTCTTTAAAACTACGAAGTGTAACTACACATACATTACCTTTGTCCTTTGTATTGGAAATGGGTTGGGATGGTAGTTGTCCAGAAACTTGCATCTTAAGATCACCGATGGTCTTTTCCAATTGCCTCAATTGGGTTCGTAGGTCTTGAATAGCTGATTGTGTGGTCTGTTGGAACAGAAAGTTCTGGGTTGCCATTTGTTTCACCATGTCCTCGAGGCTTGGTTCAGATTTGGGAGGAGGAGGAGGATGATTGTTTTGAGAAGTTGAAGGATAAGATGGTTTCATACCTTGGCCTTGTTGATACCAATTCTACTTTGGGTATCTTGAGTTTCCTCCTTGTCGGTATTGGGGTTGTGCTTGAAACCCTGGATTTGGATTTGGCCTAAATTGTTCTTTCTTAATGGGAGGAACTTGTTGGAATGGACACCCTGGGAACATAGTTGCACAGGAATCAGATGAATCTTGAAGTTGTGGGCACTGGTCAGAAAAATGAGTGTTATCAGAACAAATCCCACAATGTAATGGAATAGAAGTAGAGAGTGAGTTACCTTGTGCTTGAGATAATTGCCTTATAAGGGTATGAATCTCATCAAGTTTAGTATCTACCTTTTGTTCTAGGGCTGAATGACTTACCTCATGAACTCCTCGGGTTGGTGTAATAGCTCGTGTACCAAATTGTTGTGCATTTTGAGCCATGTTGGCTATTAAGTCACGAGCGACAGAAGGAGTTTTGTCAACTAGGGCACCACCAGCCGCAGCATCAATCATTCCACGATCCATGGGGAAAAGTCCCTCATAGAATTATTGAATTAAAATTTGTTCACTAATCTGGTGTTGGGGGCATCTTGAGCAAATTCTTTTGAATATCTCCCAGTATTCATGAAGGGTCTCTCCTTGCGATTGCCTAATTCCACAGATTTCTTTCCTAATTGATGCAGTTCGGGAGGCAGGGAAGAACTTCTCTAGAAAAAGTCTTTTTAGGTCATTCCAGCCCCCAATTGTGGAAGGAAAATAGTATAGCCAATCTTTGGCTACACCATCAAGGGAGAAAGGGAAGGCCCTAAACTTAATGACGTCCTCAAACACATTTTGGGATTTCATGGTGGAGCACACTATGTGAAACACTTTTAGATGTTTGTGAGGGTCCTCTCTAGGAAGACCATGGAATTTTGGAAGAAGGTGGATGAGACCTGATCTAAGATCAAAGTTGGCTTCTTCCTCGGGATATTGGATGTACGCAGGTTGGTACTCCACATCAGGGGTAGTAAGTTCTTTTAAAGTTCGATTATTTGCAACCATGTTTTCTTGGGTTTGATTGGGTTCAATTTTGGGTTGGTTTAGAACCACTTGAGGTTCTAAATGGGGTTCCACAATTTTACTTGATTGACTATCTATAGATTCCTTGATTTGTGTTTGATGTGACTTTTCAATTTCAGGATCAAATTCAAGTTGTGTTCCTTTACCAGATCTTGTCATGCAACAATGATGTCCAGTTTGATTGATTGATTGTTTGTTGTGTATTTTTTTATTTAAGATAGATAAAAGAGAAACTTAATAAGGGTGAAAGAAGAATAGAATTTTATACTATAGAATTAGAGAGGGAGATGTGGAAGAAGAGAGAGAGAGAGAGAGAGAGATAAAGAACACACAAAAAAACAACCAAAAATAAAGACCAAACCCAAAACAAAAAACAATCAAATAGGGGTGGGGTATTTAAAGGAGTACTAATTAAGAAGTAAAATAAATAAATAAAATAAAATAAAGAAAAAAAATGATCTTGGATCCCCGGCAACGGCGCCAAAATTTGACCACGTTGTCGAGCGCATCAAATTAGATGTTTATTTTTAACTAGAATTTCTGCAGTATAGCAGCAACCCTAGGTCGTCTCTCGACGGAGCCTTAGATCATTAATTTAAAAAGAGGGTTATGATTATGAAAGTATAAGGTGAATTAGGTTTTTGAAAACTTGGGGGTTTTTATGATTAATGATGAAAATAGAAAATGAAAGCGATAAAACAAAATAGAAATGAACAAGATTGATTAAACGTGATCAACCCGGGGAAGTCTCATGATGCTCATCCATCATCGCTTTATAGGATGGGGTTATGATCTTTTAATCCATGGTTTTTAACACCTATAACTACAATGTTATTGAGTTTATACTAGGATACCTCCTAGGGTTCAGTCAAAAACACACAATGATTCACCGGACACCGCTGATGATTGGGTGAATTGTGTTTGACTTCATTACCAAAACTCACCAAGGCAACACACGAAAAACTAGATGCACTGTCCAGATTTGTATGTTATTTCTTTGTGATACCATGAAATAAATGTACATAGCCTTGAAATTTCTTGTGTGAGTTCAATTGACCAATATAAACCACACAAACACCGCAATTGAAAGGGGGAAAGAAAGTGGTGAACGGTGTGTGAAACATCACATGAATGGGTACCCCCAAACATGATCATATGAGTTGAGCATGACATAACAGTAAATAACTCAATAAAATAAGAATAGAGGATTATTAAAAACAACACAAAAATCTGGAATTTAAAAGATCATTCAAATATTACAAACATGAAGCTCGGGATGTACATCACGTTCCTCCCCGGGTGATCACAAGGGGTTTAGAAACCCATTGGAGGGGAAGAAGGAGAAGATGTTGAAATAGCACCTCTCATAGCCTCCATAACCTCTAGGGATGTTGAGAATACTCCTTGGGGACTTCAAAATGGCAGCACCTTGCCTCTTGGCCGAACTTCCAAATGGGGAGCCCAAGGTGCCATTTTATAGGAAAATTGGAAGGTGGTTTTAGGCACACAGATTTCTTCAATCCAATTGTACCACGCGTTTCGGCCTTCAGATAGTCTTATCTAGCTTTGTAGAAAATAGAAAAGTTGTATCCCTACCTCTTAACTATCTCCACCGAATGTTTGGAACCCTTTTTACAATTACATCTCACGATATTGATAAACTACAGAACACCGCATTTGACTTGGTCCAAATTCGGTGGCTTGGACAGATCAGTTCGGATGGGCCCCATAGATGCCAACTCAGCATTGGGTTCCTTAATAGGAAATGTATCCTATTAAGTTTTGGAAAGTCCCACAAAATTTCAGCCCATTTTAATGCACGGATTCCGTGTACTATGCAAAACAGTGGACAGATGTCCATGGATACATGCAATTTTGGTCCATTTTTCTTCCATTTCATCAAAGGCCCTCCAAATCACCTCCACCTACATTGAAACAATAAAAACAAGTAACATTATCCATTATAATATTGATTAACATTAATTGATTTATTCAAACATGAAGTACAATTTATTATTATATTTGGAATATTCATTACAAAACTAGTTTAAAACTGCGGTGTAAGGGTGGAATAAAACAGTGAATCGTGGTACGATCAATATCCCCAAAAGGATAATGGAATACTTGCATGACTCATCATTGATATCACCATGTCCAACAGGGTGCGGTTCCTCCTTTCACATATACTATTCCACTGAGGTGTGTAAGGAGGAGTGAGTTGAGATAGAATCCCAAACTCCCGTAAGAAATCAATGAAGTCCTGATTAAGATATTCTCCTCCTCTGTCTGAGCAGAGTTTCTTAATCTTCTTACCAAGCTGGTTCTCAACTTCATTCTTGTATTCTTTGAACCGATCAAAAGAATCTGACTTATACCTCATTAAGTAGATATATCCATATCTATTAAAATCATCAGTAAAAGTTATGAAGTACGAGAACCCACCCCTTGCTTCAACTGGAAATGGTCCACACACATCTGTGTGAACTAATTCTAGAAGATCTTTAGCTCTTTCACCTTTCCCACTAAATGGGGCTTTGGTACTTTTTCCTTGTAGACACGCATGACATATACCAAGTGGTTTTAGTTCGAAAGAATCTAAATACCCATCTTGATATAATTTTGTCAAACGTTTCTCATTGACATGACCTAGCCAGTGATGCCAAAGTTGGGTGTGGTAAGAGTCATGTGAATTAACTTTGTTATTGATTTCCATCACTTGGTTTGTGTAGTCTAACACATAAAGGCCGTTATATAAATGTGCCCTACCAAAACAAATTCTATCTTTATAAAAGTAGCGACATTCATTTCCAAACTTGAATATGAATTCATCAGTATCTAATCTGGATACTGAAATAATGTTTTTAGTAACAGAAGGCACATAATAACAACCTTTCAAAACCAAGACCATCCCGGTAGGCAATGTGAGGTGGTAGTCTCCGACAGCCACAGCAGCGAGTCTAGCTCCGTTGGCTGCTCGTCGATCTACCTCCCCTCGATCAATCTTCCTGAATCTACTTGGTTCCTATATTTGGATACAGATGTGAGCACCACAAGCAGTATCTAATACCCAATTAGTAGAAACAGATAGATTGCATTCGATAACAAACGCACCTGAAGCTTCCCCTTGCTTCCTTGGCTGGGTGCAGTTTTTCTTCCAGTGGCCCTTCTTGCCACATGTGAAACAAATAGCATCATGTTCCTTTGCCTCCCCTTTGATCTTCCTTTTCATGGAAGGCCTTGAAGAATCTTTGGGCTTAAATCTCTTTACATTCCCTTTCCTTTTATTCACCATGAGGACAGAAGGCTTTTCATGCTTCATGTCAGTGTCCACTTGGCGAATGAGGATGAGAAGATCAGACAAAGACTTCTCAATGTTGTTTATATTGAAGTTCACAACAATGTTCGAGAAGCTCTGGGGGAGTGATGCAAGAATGAGATCGGTTCCCAGTTCTTCAGGGAGTTTAAACCCTAGAACCTCCAAGCACTCAATGTACCCAATGAGCTTGACTACATGAGGCCCAGCTGGGGAACCCTCTCCAAGCTTGCTCTGAAATAGAGCCTTGGAGATCTCAAACCTCTCCTGTCTTTCTCTCTCTTAGTATAGACCACGGAGGTGCTCGATCATGTTGTAGGCATCCATGTCTTCATGAGACTTCATGAGCTCACTAGACATAGATTACAGCATCAAACATTGAACGTTGAGAGCGTCATTCAAATGTTGATCATAGACCAGGAAATATTCATCACTCGCCCCTGGGGTAGGAGAATCAGGAAGTGAGGACTCTAGCACGTAAAACTGTCGTTCATGGCATAGGATAACCCGAAGGCGCCTAAACCATTCCTGAAAGTTACTGCCGGTGAGGATATTGTCTTTATTCAGTATTGATCACAGAGAAAATGTGGTTGATGAGTTTTTCATATTGATTCTACAATTTTAAAAGAGAAGATTTATTAGTACTTTCTTGATTACATTTTTATGAGATATAATAATAAATTAATTAAGTCTCCCACTATTTTATCAAGTCCCAATGGCCCTCACTATTGATCTCGGAATGTCCAGTTTCTTTGACATTCTAGTGGCAAGGATCCATATTCCCCTTCGTATAACCCCAACAAGGGTTGGTCAAGATATTTGAAGGTATTTAGGTAGGAAGGTCTTTGCCAACTGTGAGCTTACAGTTCCTTGATCTGTTGAGTGGACTCCCCAATCCTGAAATCCTGACTTGGATTTCCTCAAATATTTCCTCCAATATTACATCAAGTCTAGCAAGGGCTACTTCTCTTGATGTAATATGGTTAAGTCAACCTGAAACCTTTCATAAGGGCTTCCTTTATAAAAGTAAGTGTCCTAAAAAGGGTTGGTCAAACACATAGTTTTATTGAGTCTTTCCCTTAATCAAGTAATGGAAGGCTTCTTCTGACTTAATATGGTATTTGAGGGATTTTATTATTTATGTGTATTTTTGCATTATCACATGCTTGTTAATATTAAGTGATGCTTTCTTAAGTGATTAACCATCTTCCGATAATGTTTAGGCATAGTCCGGTTTTTATTTTATTCCATCTTTGCATTCTTGTTCATTTTATTAATTGTGTGATCATGACAACACATACATAATTAATAAACCATGCAATCAGACAGAAATAAAATAAAATGGCGTGATCATGAGATTATATTGGTTAGCTTATCTAGCGGTTTTGATAAGCTAACCCTGGCCTAGGGAAAACACCTTAAACCTGTTGGTTCGTGTTTTGCAGCTCCCACCTGTCCACCTTTGTATCTTCTTGCGTCCGTTTCGCCTCAGCTTCAGGATTTGAACTGTCTCCTTTGGCTTTGGAGATCCTCCATTACATGGGTTTACATTAAAGAAACCATGGGCATGCAGGCCCTACATTTTATTGGAAGAAGGCTCGCCGGACAACAAATTTAAATTAAATAAATTTAAATGAAACCGTACACATACAAAGGGTATTTGGTCTAGCTCAGGATCATCCATAGTATGCAACGAAATTTACGCATATTTAGAATTCAAATTCTTTTAATCGTTCTTTTATTTAAGATAAGACGCGCTCAAATTCAATTAATTATGATCTTATAATTAATCAATTATTTATCTTAAATTCCTTTCTGAATTTCCTTGAGATTTTTCTCATCCATATTCCTTGTACGGTTATTTGTACATTGGAGGAAACCTGGTAAAATTCCATTTATGGAAAGTACACGTCGTGTAGTTTATAATTACACGGCGTGTATTTTTATTTTCACCCTTTATCCAAAGTACACGCCGGGGCTTTGGCGTGTTTTCTATACTTTGGAAATTTTAGAGTACCCGGTGTGTAGATGAATCATACATAGCGTGTGCTTCCTTGTTACGCAGTAACCGGCCTGGCGATCCCGTGTATGCGGGACGCAGCTTATCTTTGTACACGGTTTCACCTGGGTCAGAACGGACTACACGGCGTGTTGCTCCAACATACACGCTGTGTATTCTGGTTTCCACATTCCGTTCAATTCTGTTCAACACGGCATGATTAAAACTTAGGCATAATCAATTCACACAGCGTGGTTTGGCGGAACAGTGCCGGTTCGTTGAACCTAAGTACACGGCGTGTAGTTTTAAATACACGCCGTGTAATCCCGTGTTGTACAGACAGAAAGAGCGTCTCCTCCGGATGAGTTTCTCGTTTTTATTTTAATCAAAATTAAAATTAAAAGGTCGTTTCTGTGATATGAATCGAGAAACGAAGGAGGAAGAATAGATCTCGTTAATTCAGATTTATAGAACGATTTATTTCGAATTGAATCAAATATGAATGCGTAAATTAACAACGAAAATTAAATAACTATAATCTACGTTATAACCTCCCTATGATACCATTTGAAGGTTCCGGGCGCAGTGGAAGCGCGTGGGTGGATGTTCCCACTTGGATTTTTGTCATTATCAATGATCAATCCGGGATCAATACGACGTTAAACGTCAGTCTCCACAGATCGAATCACAGAAAAAGACAAAGAAGATGGTTTGTCCCAGAACCACAAACAAGGATCGTTATAAGTTGATTATTATTAATTTAATTAATTATATATAAATACCTTTTGGGTGTTCTTTCTTCATTGATATTCTTAATCACGTTGTCGATGTGATCCGTCGTTGCATCGCAAAAGCCAAGTGTAGACTCCCTCTAGCGGTGATTCACACGTGTACTTCGTATCTCTGGACGTCGCCAAAGGATTATTCGGGTGCTAGCGTGGAGAATCCTTTGCTTGCGTGGCCCACCTTAGATTGTCTTGATCCGATGGAAGAGGATCTCTCTTGGTCTTGAGTGCGTTCTTGGAGGAAGAGGTTCTTTCGGCCTTGAAAGAATTCTCCAGAGATGTTGTGCACAACAATTATCTTGTGTGTCGGAAAAGAGTTGGGGTTGTGAGGATATTTATAATCGGTGTGTGTGGGGTTATAGAGTTATGACAATAAATAAACTCGTTACGCGTTTTATTTATTTCATTGACTCTTATTTAAAACCCCCATGTCGAATAGATAATTCCTTGACATGCGCCCATGCTGATTATAATAAATATCATTTAATAAAATGATATTATATCCTCAAAAACCCGACTGTAAAAACTACATGGCGTGTAATAATAAATACATGGCGTGTACTTGTTTTTCTTTGAAAACTACACGGCGTGTACATTAGATGTACACGGTGTGTATATCTTGTTTTCATTTATTCATTTCCTTTCCAAAATAAAACTACACGGTGTGTACATTTAATAATATACGGCGTGTACTTGTTTTATTTTATTTTTCCTCCATCATTTAAAACAACTTAGGCTTCCTTGAATAATTATTAAACCATGTACGAGAATAATCTTTATTCAACTTGAGATACTTGGATACACTTAGTGTGTGACCCTCTAGGCCTCTTTCTCATTGGCATTAGGCAGGCTTGCCTAAAGTCCAAGATTACTGTCTAGCAACGGGTCAAGGCACCCATGAGAAAGAAGTGGATGCCGCATTGATGTATCACCTCATACGAACGCTTACTGTGTAATTTAATCCCTTTCTCTCAATATCTCATCAAGCAAGTTTCATGGAAGTGTCATAAACCTATATGCTTGATCCGTCGTTCTTTGACTACCTGAAATAAACTCATCGTTTACACCATGGACATGGAATTTAATGCGATAGTTCTATTTCAATAAAAGGGCCGAGATATCAACTTTGATAAATGGAAGAGACAAATCCTTCCTCGAATTATCCATTAACAACATGTCACTCATGACGCACCCAATGTACCCTACTTCCCGCCAACTGTCTGCGTGACGGTTTTCGTCAGTAAATCTAAGTGCGCGAGTCATCACATGAGTTAATGATAATCTTCCAGTCTAAGGACCATTACACACGCTTGCAGATAGCAATATCCGATGACACCAAGAAATGAAGAATTACTACTGGCGGGTCTATTCTCATAATCTCCCATCTTGGAGATTACCAAGTGCGAACTCAATGAGAGAGAGTCTCGTCTTCTTACGAGTACTCGCACATGACGGTCTGTATACTATGTGTCCTATCATAGTATGTCATCCAACTGTAGAACATTATTTAAGAATATTTTTATAGCATTTCAAGGTTCTCATCATAGCGGGTATCTGCTATGACCTTTTTAATGCAACAAATATTCCAGGACATTATTATATTATAGTCATGCAGAACAATGAACAATGTATAATAAGTGAACATTCATGTAATAAAAGTACAAAACAGTTGGTTCTGAGGACAACAAACATTACACAAACCGCGTCTCATATTGAGTCCAGGTTGAATCGTACATGTCACATATGACCCATGGATCATTTTTCTAAAGTATCAACACAATCAGAATTTGTTTGGCCAGTTTTCGGTATGTACTTAAAATTTTGTCCATTTTAATCAAAAGAGAGCCACTTAGAGTGATCCCAGCCACACCATGCCTTGGATTAATGCAGGGTTGACTCTTACATGTCACATATGACCCATGGATCGTTTTCCTCAATCATAAACACATTTCAAATGCGTTTGGTCAGTTTTTCGTATGTTGGTTGTTCTTTTCACTTATAATCCTATCCATTTTAAACAAAAGAGAGACACTATGAATGGTGTCGGCCACACTGCACCTCGTATTGAGGCGGGTTTTACTCGTACACATAAAATATGACCCATGGATCGTTGGGTTAAAGCATCGACACAATCCTAATGCGTTTGGTTGGTTTTCCATATGCCAGTTGTTGTTTTTCACATAAAATGATGTCCTTTTGAAACAAAAGATAGGCACTTTGAGTGGTTCCGGGCACACCGCGTCTCCGATAGAGGTAGGTTTGATTCATACACGTCACATATGACATATGGATCGTTGTGCTAAAGTATCAACACAATCAGAATCTGTTTGGTCAGTTTTCAGTATGTACTTAAAATGTTGTCCATTTTAAACAAAAGAGAGGCACTTAGAGTGATCTCGGCCACACCGTGCCTTGGATTGATGTGGGGTTTACTCGTAAACATCACATATGACCCTTGGATCTTTATCCTAAAGTATCAACACATTTTGAATGCGTTTGGTCAGTTTTTCGTACATCAGTTGTTGTTTTCACTTAAAATGATGTCCATTTTAAACAAAAGAGAGACACTATGAATGGTGTCAGCCACACTGTGACTCGGATTGAGGCAGGGTTGACTCATACACATCACATATGACCCATGTATTGCTGTTCTAAAGCATTGACACAATCCAAATGCATTTGGTCGGTTTTCCGTATGCCAGTTGATGTTTTTCACTTAAAATGGTGTCCTTTTGAAACAAAAGACAGACACTTTGAGTGGTGTCGGCCACACCGCATCTCAGATTGATCCAGGGTTGATTTTTACAGATCACATATGACCCATGGATCTTTTTTCTAAAGTATCAACACAATCAGAATTTGTTTGGTCAGTTTTCCGTATGTACTTAAAATGTTGTCCATTTTAAACAAAAGAGAGACACTTAGAGTGATCCTGACCACACTGTGCCTCGGATTGAGGTGGGGTTTACTTGTACACATTACATATCACCCTTGGATTGTTTTCCTGAAGCTTCAACACATTTCAAATGCATTTGGTCAGTTTTTCGTACGTCAGTTGTTGTTTTCACTTAAAATGATATACATTTCAAACAAAAGAGAGACACTATAAATGGTTTCGGTCACACCGCACCTCTTATTGAGGCGGGGTTGACTCGTACACATCACATATGACCCATGGATCGTTGTGCTAAAGCATCGAAATAATAAGAATGCGTTTGGTCGGTTTTCTGTATGCCAGTTGATGTTTTTCACTTAAAATGACGTCCTTTTGAAACAAAAGACAGACACTTTGAGTTGTTCCAGCAACATTGCATCTCATATTGAGGCGGGGTTGATTCTTATTGGTCACATGTGACCAATGGATCATTTTCCTAAAGGATAAACACAATCCGAATGTGTTCGGTCAGTTTTCTGTATGCCAGTTGATGTTTTTCACTTAAAATGGCATCCTTTTGAATCAAAAGACAAACACTTTGAGTGGTTCCGGCCAAACCACATCTCAAATTGAGGCGGGGTTTATTTTTACACGTCACATATAACCCATGGATCATTTTGCTAAAGTATCAATAAAATCGGAATCTGTTTGGTCAGTTTTCCGTATGTACTTAAAATATTGTCCATTTTTACAAAAAAGAGAGCCGCTTAGAGTGATCTCGGCCACAACATGCCTCAGATTGAGGAGGGGTTGACTCTTACATATCACATATGACCCTTGGATCGTTTTCCTAAAGCATCAACACATTTTTAATGCATTTGGTTAGTTTTTCATATGTCAGTTGTTATTTTCACTTAAAATGATGTCCATTTTAAACAAAAGAGAGACACTATGAATGGTGTAGGCCACAACGCGCCTCGTATTGAGGCGGGGTTGACTTTTACACGTCAAATATGACCCATGGATCATTTTGCTAAAGTATCGACACAATCTGAATGCATTTGGTCAGTTTTCCATATGCCAGTTGATGTTTTTCACTTAAAATGATGTCCTTTTGAAACAAAAGACAGACACTTTGAGTGGTGTCGGCCACACCGCATCTCAGATTGAAGCGGGGTTGATTCGTACACATCACATATGACCCATGGATCGTTTTGCTAAAGTATCAACATAATCAGAATCCGTTTGGTCATTTTTTCGTATGTACTTAAAATGTTGTCCATTTTAAACAAAAGATAGCCACTTAGAGTGATCTAGGCCACACTGTGCCTCAGATTGAGGTGGAGTTGACTCTTACATGTAACATATGACCCTTGGATCGTTTTCCTAAAGCATCAACACATTTGTAATGCGTTTGGTCGGTTTTCCATATGCACGTTGTTTTTTCCATTTATAATCGTGTCCATTTTAAACAAAAGAGACACAGTTAGAGTGGTACGGCCACACCGCGACTTGGATTTAGACGGTTTTGACTCGTACATGTCTCAAATAACCCATGCATCACTTTCCTAAATTATCAACATAATCCGAATGCGTTTGGTCAGTTTTCCTTATGCCAGTTGATGTTTTTCACTTAAAATGATGTACTTTTGAAAAAAAGACAGACACTTTGACTCGTGCCGGCCACACCACATCCCAGATTGAGGTGGGGTTGAATCTTAGACATCGCATATGACCCATGTATCGTTTTGATAAATTATTAACACAATCAGAATCTGTTTGGTCATTTTGTCGTATGTACTTAAAATGTTGTCCATTTTAAACAAAAGAAATCCAATTAGAGGGATCCCGGCCACACCGTGCCTTGGATTAAGACAGGGTTGACTCTTACACGTCACATATGACCCATGGATCATTTTCCTCAAGCATCAACACATTTCAAATGTGTTTGGTTATTTTTTCGTATGTCAGTTGTTCTTTTCACTTATAATCATGTCCA
This sequence comes from Viscum album, assembly GCA_963277665.1. Lineage (NCBI taxonomy): Eukaryota > Viridiplantae > Streptophyta > Magnoliopsida > Santalales > Viscaceae > Viscum > Viscum album. The sequence goes on along the minus strand of OY728123.1, from coordinate 937,520,335 downwards.
CTTTAAACAAAAGAGAGACACTATGAATGGTGTCGGCCACACCGCACCTCGGATTGAGGCAGGGTTGACTCGTACACATCACATATGACCCATGGATCATTGTTATAAAGCATCGACACAATCTGAATGCATTTGGTCTGTTTTCCATATGCCAGTTGATGTTTTTCACTTAAAATGATGTCCGTTTGAAACAAAAGACAGACACTTTGAGTGGTGTCGGTTACACCGTGTCTCCGATTGAGGCGGGGTTTATTAGTACATGTCACATATGACTTATGGATCATTTTTCTAAAGTATCAACACAATCAGAATCCGTTTGGTCATTTTTCCATATATACTTAAATTGTTGTCCATTTTAAACAAAAGAGAGCCACTTAGAGTGATCCCGGCCACACCGTGACTTTTATTGAGGAGGGGTTGACTCTTACACATCACATATGACCCTTGGATCATTGTCCTAAAGCATCATCACATTTAGAATGTGTTTGGTCAGCTTTTCCGTACGTTAGTTGTTGTTTTCACTTAAAATGATGTCCTTTTTAAACAAAAGAGAGACACTGTGAATGGTGTCGGCCACGCCGCACCTTTGATTGAGGCGGGGTTGACTCTTACACATCACATATTACCTATGGATCATTTTGATAAAGTATCGACACAATCTGAATGTGTTTGGTCAGTTTTCTGTATGCCAGTTGATGTTTTTCACTTAAAATGATGCCCTTTTGAAACAAAAGACAGACACTTTGAGTGGTGCTCACCACACCGTGTCTCATATTGAGGCGAGGTTGATTCGTACACATCACATATGACCCATGGATCGTTGTGATAAAGTATCAACACAATCATAATTCATTTGGTTGGTTTTCCGTATGTACTTAAAATGTTGTCAATTTTAAACAAAAGAGAGCCACTTAGAGTGATCCCAGCCACACCGTGCCTCGGATTGAGGCGAGGTTGACTCGTACACACCACATATGACCCTTGGATCGTTTTTCTGAAGAATAAACACATTTTGAATGCGTTTGGTTAGTTTTTTGTATGTCAGTTGTTGTTTTCACTTAAAATGATGTCCATTTTAAACAAAAGAGAGACACTATGAATGGTGTCGGCCACATCGTGCCTCGTATTGAGGATAGGTTGACTCGTACACGTCACATATGACCCATGGATAATTTTTCTAAAGCATCGACACAATCTGAATGTGTTTGGTCGGTTTTCCGTATGCCAGTTGATGTTTTTCACTTAAAATGACTTCCTTTTGAAATAAAAGATAGACACTCTGAGTGGTGCTGGCCACACCGCATCTTAGATTGAGGAGGGGTTGATTCGTACACATCACATATAACCCATTGATTGTTGTTCTAAAGTATCAATACAATCAGAATCTGTTTGGTCGGTTTTCCGTATGTACTTAAAATGTTTTATATTTTAAACAAAAGAGATCCACTTAGAGTGATCCCGGCCACACCGTGCGTCAGATTGAGGTGGGGTTGACTCATATACATCACATATGACCCTTGGATCGTTTTCCTGAAGCATCAACATATTTCGAATGCGTTTGTTTAGTTTTTCGTATGTCTATTGTTGTTTTCACTTAAAATGATGTCCATTTTAAACAAAAGAGAGACACTGTGAATGGTGTCAGCCACACCGCACCTCGTATTGAGGCAGGGTTGACTCGTACATGTCACATATGACCCATGGATCGTTGTGTTAAAGTATCGACACAATCAGAATCTGTTTGGTTTGTTTTCCGTATGTACTTAAAATGTTGTCCATTTAAAACAAAAGAGAGCCACTTAGAGTGATCCTGGCCACACCGTGCCTCAGATTGAGGCGGGGTTGACTCATACACCTCACATATGACCCTTGGATCGTTTTCCTGAAGCATCCACACATTTCGAATGTGTTTGGTTAGTTTTTCGTATGTCAGTTGTTGTTTTCACTTAAAATGATGTCCATTTTAAAAAAAATAGAGACACTATGAATGGTGTCGGCCACACCGCGCCTTGTATTGAGGCGGGGTTGACTCGTACACATCACCTATGAACCATGGATCGTTTTTCTAAAGCATTGACACAATCTGAATGCGTTTGGTTGGTTTTTTGTATGCCAGTTGATGTTTTTCACTTAAAATGATGTCCTTTTGAAACAAAAGGCAAACACTTTGAGTGGTGTCGGCCACACCGCGTCTCAGATTGAGGCGGGGTTGATTCGTACACGTCACATATGACCCATGTATCGTTGTACTAAAGTATCAACACAATCAGAATCCATTTGGTCAGTTTTCCGTATGTACTTAATATGTTGTCCATTTTAAACAAAAGAGAGCCACTTAAAATGTTGTTCAGTTTTCAGATCTAACAATGCCATTCCCAATGAATACATTCCTTTTATAACATACCAAGAATCTATGATATTGATTAGATGTGTAAATGTGATTTACATTGATTATCATGATGAAAATAAATAAAATATATATTATAGATTTTCAAGTAGTAAATGAAATCAAGGACGGTGGGGGGGCTGTCCGGGGGGGACTGTCTGGGGGGTTTTCCGGTGGGTGTCTGGGGACCAAGGAGGAGGGTGGGGGGATGTGCGTGGGGGGGGGGCTGTTCGGGGGGTGTTCGGGGGGTTGTCCTGGGTCCAAGGATGAGGGTGGGGGAGCTGTCCGGGGGGCTGTCCGGGGGCTATCTGGGGGGATGTCCAGGGTTCAGGGAGGAGGGTGGGGGGTAGTCTGGGGGGTGTCCAGGGTGCTATCCGGGGACCAAGGAGGATGGTGGGGGGCTTTTTGGGGGGATATCTGGGGGGGCTGTCCGGGGTCCAAGGAGGATGGTGGGGGGTTGTCCAGGGTCCAAGAAGGAGGGGGGCTGTCCAGGGAGTTCCCAAACACAAAACCACTAAAAGACAACAACATCCATAAAAATAGACAATATATAAAAATAACTCAACTCCAATATTATACTACAGGTCTAGATAAAACCAACAACTAGAATAGATTAAACATAAAATCTCAGTAATATTAGTCAAAAATGTAACGGATCAATTTGTCCCACATCACCATCACCATCATCACCATCATAATCACCCTCGTCCTTGTCCCCATAATCGTCCTCATCCTCCTCAGTACCCTCCTCCTTGCCCTCGCCCTCCTCCTCACCCTCGCCATCCGCCTCGCCCTCCTCCTCTCCCTCCTCTTCTATATCAGACTCTCCACCGTCATCATCGTCAAGCTGAACATCATCCTGACCACCACTAGAACTGCCACCTGGTGCACCATATATAGAACGTATCGATGACATATATTCATCAAAAGCTAGGCTGGCCTCTGTTGGAAGTGTTGGACATAGAACTTCAATAAATTTCATAAATGAATTGTTTGCCCTAGCAGACTGTTCTTCCATCTCTATGACCCTTTTCTCAGCCTGTTCTGCCTATGCCATAACTTGCTACATCCGGTGGCACTACAACTCATACCTGAGGAGGGACAATACCTCTTCGGGGCTATCCTAGGTTGGTAGTGTACTCTGCGAGGATGCTCCTCTCCCAAAACCTGATGTAAGTGATCAGTTGGCCCAAAATTTTCTAGTTCTTGGGCATCAAGGGCCTCTAAATCATCCTGTTACAAATATAAATATATTATTAAGTTACAAAATAGATATTGAAAAATAAAATCAATAGATTAAAACTTACAATCTGTTGTTGAGATGCTTTGTTGACGGAACTTCCATCCTTTTTCCGTCTACTCGAGCAAAACAGTTTTGATCGAGGCACACGTCCTTCAATATTCTGTATTTTCCTCTACAATGACATTGAAAAATAAAGTTATATGAAAACTTTAGAAAAAGATTTAATAATTTAGGAAACAAAAGAAAATTTAAGTCGTAAAGAAAACTTATAAAGAATTGTCATACCGGCTTCCTATCATTATCCGGCATCGAAGTACGTCCTAGTGTGTGGAGGTATTTTTTTGCATCATTGTATTTTTTTTATTTTTTCTAGATGATTCATAAATAAAATTCGATAATTCAAAGGATAATATTAATGCAAAACATGAAATTTGTTATTTAAATACCTCAAATGTAATTCATACCTTAAATTGGGTACTCGTCCAATGAGTAATCATCTGGCGATACTGTTCTATAGGACAATCATCAACAACTGGTACAACCTCTAACTGAGTGCCAACTCTAGCACTCTAGACAATATACAAATCATGCTTATAGGCTCTCCAAATCTCGCATAAATCCTTTAGACGTTCCGGTCGTGTACCCTCACCATTGGAAAAATTAAATCGAAGCTGGCATCAAAATATTAATTCATATAAATAAAAAAATAATTCATGGCATTAAATACAACAGATTTTTTTACCCATATCTCTGTCCAAGGTCTATCCTTGACCTCATGTGGCAAATGTCTCCACAATAGCGGGCTGACGTGAATGATGTTGGAGTATTTGGAAAGCGTCGCCAAAAAACTCAGACATTGCTACCCTGTTTTTTCAACCATTTGGTTGTCTTCATTGTAATCAACCATAGCCTGTGTGTAGCGGTTACACACCAAACACATGCGTGTATGCCCCCGCCCCCGCCTCCTATCAGTAGATGTATCTGTCATGAAATAAAAACAAATATTTTATCAAAACATGTTATAATTAAAATAAATATTGCTATAAAAATTTGTTAGGGTTCTATAAATATACCTCTGCCAGTCTGATTGTTGAGCGCCGCTGGATCCACAAAAACTGATGGAACACCCTGTGGTGGAACAGGAGTCGAAGACGATGGAATATAGAAGCTCGGAGAGATAGAAGTAGAAGGAAAATAATATGGGAAAGCTGTATGGCCAGATTATGACTGGGGAATGGGAATCATCATGGGATGTGAAAATGATGGGCCAGAAGATGGAAAAGGTGGCGAAAACATGGGAGGCCTAAATATCTCGTGTGTCCCTAATGAAACAACATGATCAGAATGTGGGAAGGATAACATGTCAGTGGGCGGGGCAGGGTCTAGTCGGGTATGCGCAGCTGCTCGTCCACCTCTGGTACGAACCCTCCTCGTACCACCGGCCTGAGTACTAGGACCAGTACTAGGCTCCTCGTCGAATAACTATCGACGTATAGGTGGATCCTACAAAAATGTTTACAAAAAAATTAATCACATGACATTATATATTCTTTAAATATATATATTTGAAATAAAGTACTCATTGTAGGCACTAATGGTGGAATTCCCAACTCCACCATTCGATGATTGTTCTCCATCATTTTTTTCCGTTGTCTCTCTTCAATTGGCTGCATTTCCTGCTTTTGAAAACAAATATGTAATTAATTGGAAAACGGAAACTAATATGTAACCCAAAAAACTAAATATATGAGGAAATAAGGGGATTCATTGGTAATTTAGCTATTAATTGTTTTAGAATAGATTTAATGGATTTAATAAATCACACAAGTTGTAATGTTCACCAAGATAGAAATATTATTTGATTAGGTTTTAATACAGTTCAATTCCAAATTAGAAAATGAAATTCAAATAAAACTGCAACCAATAAACATTGAAAATTCACATAACAGTCAATTCAACTAAAACATATTTGTGATCAATACTAAATCAATCTGAATATTACCAACCTTAACAAGGAAACTAATGTGTAACCAAAAAAACTAAATATATGAGGGAATAAGGGGATTCATTGGTAATTTAGCTATCAATTGTTTTAGAAGATCTTGAATGGATTTAATAAATCATACAAGTTGTAATGTTCACCAGGTTAGAAATATTGTTTGACCAGGTTTGAATACAGTTCAATTCCAAATTAGAAAATGAAATTCAAATAAAACTGCAACCAATAAACATTGAAAATTCACATAACGGTCAAGTCAGCTAAAACATATTTGTGATCAATACTAAATCATTTTGAATATTACCATCCTTAACAACCCAACTCGAGGTAAACCAAAAGAATTGGGAACATGGATGAATGATTCTATATATTTTCAACCACAACTTCAGGTTCACAATCAACTCTGATAATTGAGCTATTCGAGTCATCAAAAGAAATAAATGGATTGGTTCCAATGGCACTTGGGACAGTTTCAATTCCATCATCACCATCATCAAAAATATGACTTGAAATTACTTTAACTATGACACCAAATTCAGGTCGAAGTTGGTCTTTAACATAAAAAACCTGTTTATCCATTGATGCCAACACATATGGTTCTTCGGTAGAAAGAGTGGGAGTCATATTAATTACTCGAAATCCACAATCATCCATAAATGTGTCATGTCTCGTCATCGAATCAAACCAGTGGCATTTCATCATTGTGACTCGTCCATGAGAGTAATAATCCAATATTATTATTTTCTCAACGACTACATAATAACCCACATTTTCAAATTTCGGTCTACTATATGATGCACTGGCATAACAGTTTATTGTGGTAGTAACCATAATACCATCATGTTGTGTTCTCATGTTCTTTGCTCATTCAGTGACAATAAATTTGTACCCATTGAAAACAATTGATTTATAGTCACGAACCACGGTATTAGGACCAAAATCCAAAGCTCTTATTTCCTCAGAGACAGAGTCAGCAGACAAACTCAATACCTGCAATATAAATGACTGTTAAACTTAATTAAATATTGATATAATTATTTTAAACAGTAATATTTTTACCTTCAATTTTAACCAAGCAGAAAACTCTTTGCTATGCAATGTCTCTCTCCTTCTCAAAGATAAAGAACAATGCTTCCTATTTATCATTGTTTTATGTTCCCTGTAGATAAAAAATATGAATAGTTTAACAAATATATATGTAATATATACATATTCAATTTAGTTACCTGATATAGTCATTGAACAAATCACAGTTGAACAAAACTGTGTGATGTGCCATCTCCCGCTCTTCATGGCTTAATGTCTTCATTGTATATGATCCAGGAATTATTCCTATTTGAGGAAGTGATGGAAAATGGGTTCAATTTGATCATCCTATTCTTCTTCATTTCTCATTGGTCTGTTCATTCTTGTAGTAAGATCAGACAAATACATCGAGCAGAAATCCATACATTCTTGATCCAAGTAACCGTTCATGATAGAACCTTCGGGATGATTCCTGTTTCAGACATAAGACTCTAATGTGTATATATTTATTTCAGTTGGATACATCCAACAAAAATAAACAAGTCCTCTAAGAAGTATTTCAGTGGGAATATGGATAGTCATATGCAGCATGCATGTGAAAAATGATGGAGGAAATATTTTCTCCAACTCACACAAAATTAATGGGGCATCTGTCAAATTTTTTTTCAAGAAATACTTTGACAACTTCTTAGCACAAAGATATATAAAAAATGGCACAACCAAATAACAGTCACCCTTAAATTATTGGACAAAAGATGATGGATTTCTATTAGAATCAACTCACGCATTAGAACGTGATAATCATGAGTCTTCAAAGATTTTAGCTTCAACTCTCTTCTATTGACCTATTTAGATATGTTTCTTGAATAGCCATAAAGAACTCTAATAGTCTCTAATACTTCCATAAATTGTTTTTTCCATAGGTGTCATCACATAATAAGAACATGGAAGTTGCCATTTATTTTCACTGATACGCACAGGATGCAATTCTGGTCTGATGCCCCAATCCACTAAGCCACACCGAGATCGTAAATCATCTTTTTTCTTCCCCTTGACATTTAGAAGAACCGAATGAAACATTTCACATATATTCTTTTCAATATGCATTACGTCTAAGGAATGACATAACAAATTGGTTGACCAATAAGGCAAATCAAAAAAGATACTCATTTTCCTCCAATTGTAACAGGTTTTAATGGAAACATTCTTTCTATTTCCGGATTTCATTTGAACCTTCCCAAATGAAAAAATGAAATATTTCAATTCATTAAGCACATCAGTTACAGACATATGCTGAGGTGGAGCATCGGTCTCTATGGTATTATCAAATCTTCGACGATTCATTCTATATGGATGATCATTTGGCAAGAATCGTCGATGTCTCATAAAACTGAAACTACAGTGATGTTTCAGTCTTCTGGATCGTTTATTCTTCATACTAACTGGGCATGATAGTTTTCCCTTCATGCTCCATCCAGACATCATTGTATAAGCTGTAAAATCATTGATCATCCACATAAGCGCAACATGCATCTGAAATATGTCTTTCAAACATGCTTCGTATGTGCGCACACCCACATACCAAAGAAGTTTTAACTCTTTTATTAAAGATTACATGTATACATCAATATCAATGTTGGGATCAGAAGGACTAGATATGAGTATACTCATGAAAGTGAAAGGTTTTTTCATACACAACCATGGGGGAAGATTATAAATATGTATAAAAACTTTCCATGTGTTGTGCGAAGTAAGCATCTGCCCAAATGCATTAAAACTGTCGCATGAAAGACCCAGCCTCACATTATGCACATCAGCTGAAAAATCCGGATGTTGTGCATAAAATCACTGCCATGCAAATCCACCTGCAGGATGAACCAACTCATCATTAGTCTTCTTCTCTCAGTATCATGCCATCTCATTTTTATTGATATGTCATCAGACATAAAAATATTATGGAGTCTGGGGATCAATGGAAAGTGCCACATTACTTTCTGTGGAACATGGGATGGTGTTCCATCAAATTTTGACTTCCAGTGGGATGCGCCAAATTTTATACAATCATTTTGTTCAGTGGTTTCCTCACATAATAAACTGCAATCTTTCAGGAAAGTATGAATTTTGTTTCTTGAAAATCCAAGTTCCTCAACTAACTTCCATGCCATATAGTGGTTTAAGGGAATATATGCATCATCTGGAAGTAAATATTTCAAGAGGGTAAGAATGTAATCGATTAATGTATTAGAAATCCCATACATTTTTCTCCCATGAAATAATCGGATTAGAAATTCCAGCTTCTTCATTTTATCTCATTGTCGATATACTGGAGTCATGGCAGCATCATTCAATTTTTTCACCCTATCAATATCATCATTTTCACTAGATGCATCAACTATCCTCATATCAAAGTCTTCTTGAGTCGAAATCCTTTCTTTTTCATGATGACAAATAAACAGAAACCGATCATCTAACAAATTCTCCATTCCAGTCCTTTCATTTCGATCATCACCAATTTGAGATTTCATTTTCTCCCTATTGTGATACCACACAAAGTAGTTTTCTTGAAAAAAAAATTTAGGTTATGTGGTAGTTGACTTCTTCACGGCTCAACCAAGGCCTACCAACACAATTGGAACATGGTAAATGTATGCGACCACTATCTGAAGCATTGTGAAATGAAAAATCTATAAATCTCTCCAATTTTTTTTTGAAAATCGCTTGAGATCCGATCGGTTTCATACATCCCACTTCTGTCCATTCTGTAAAAAGAATTTATATAAGTTATTTTGTCATAAACAATTCAATAGGACTGAACTTTAATAGAAAATAAATTTAAGTAAATGATAAAGGAATAAAATAATCAAGGTATCAACTACACATGTTAAAAAAACATACTAATGTGTTATTGAACAAATTTAAAACCAACAAGAACTTAATGTGTTATCACATCACAACATGCCTCATCCCATAACCATATTAGTAGGGTATCATGAACATGAATAACATAAACCTTGTGCCATCCTCCTACCCTACATGACCCCAACCACATGCCACATCTTATTATAGCCTTATCACATCGCACCTCACCTGATAACACTAGGGAAATAATTGTACATCTCACCTGAAGACACATGGACAATCAAATCGCATCTTTCTTAAAAACACATGGTCAATCACTTATAAAGGAAGAGTAGGGAAGACATGGTAGTTATCTAACCATATAACCACCATCCTAGATATTAGAAAAAATACCCATAACTCAAAACCTCTGATCGTTGGTAAGTTTATCCAACTCTGGTTGGGAATGTGTAGAAATAACATAAAATACATGATATATAGATAGCACAAAATACCCAACCTATGGGTTCACATTAACTACATAATCACACACTTCACTACTACCATACAACACATAAACCATCACAACCACTTTCACCACTATATGAAACACACCACACCACCACTACACAAGACACATAGCATTTCCCACTTTCATTTATAATCCACTTCATTAAAACTTACATTGTCTATTCATTTAATGTTAAATTAATTAAATCCATTACCACAAATCCATTTCTATTCCATCTCATTTATTTACTATCTTGTTTTTTTGTTTTAATAGCATAATTTATTCCATAGATAACCAGGAAACTAATAAAACCACCACACAACAACTCACCATCTCACAATAAATATCATCGCCATGTTACATCGGCCAACCATCTCACCAAAACAACCACATATCACAACAAAAATATTGTACATCACAACCACTGCACAACCAAAACCACCTCACCACATCATACACCACAACCTCATCACACAACACCTCCACACGGCACAACACCACCACACATAATCACTATCACACAACTTCACATGTCACATCCATGCCCACTAACCATCACATTACAACCCCACATATCACAAAGCCCAACTGGTCACCTCAATAACCATACAATATCCTACAATATACAATGAAACATAATAAAAAACCTCTCATAGAAGAAACATACCCCAACTTACACAATTTATTCAAGGTATTTTATTACATTACCCCTTTATTTAGCATGGAAATTATAATACAAATGATATTCCAGGGGAAACTAATTAATTAACAAAATATTCGTTCATTTTCCTATTTTTCACGGTGAAATTACATCAAAATCAAAACTTAAAACTAAAATATTAGATGAATAAAAATAAAAACAAGGTAGCACTAAAATATTATGTGTATAAAGAATAAAATACCTTATTTGATATTATTTAGATGGAGTTTTACCTGTTCGGATGAGAGAATTCGTCAGAGGAGCTGAGCACTGGATAGATCTAGGGTTCTGTCGCGAATGGGGGAGAGCAGCGGCCCGAATGTATTTGGGGTAAAGATTTACCAACGGTTTTTAAAAACCGTTGGCAAAGGGGTGTTCAAGGCACTATTTCCCAACAGTTATAAAGAACCGTTGGGAATGGGTTTCCCATCCTCCTTTACCAACGGTTTAAACAAACCGTTGGTAAATAACCGTGGGTAAAAACCAAATTTCCAGTAGTGATATGAAATGTTTTATGATACCTTGGTGTATAATCTTGGTAATTATCTTTTATGACGCCTTGGTAATTAACCTTGGTGATATTCTTATGAATGTCTCATTTTTATGTTTTTGAAGAAAAAAAATTATTTTATTATTAATGATCCTTCTATAATGATATTCCTCATGATCACAAGTTAAATATTTCCGTTGTTTATTCCCATACTGGGCTTTATGATCACACATTATTTTTAATGTATGCCCCCAAGATATGTGATATTAAAGAGTAAAATACGATGAATCTATGAAGAATAATTTTAAGTGGATTAGAATAAAGTTTATTTTTTCATTTATTACATTCATAATTTCTAAGAAACTAAACTTTAAAAGATCCTCTAAATTATTAAATGTTGTACTACGTAATAAATATTTTATATATTAAAAAGGGAGGATGTTATAATTGGTATCAAATTATGTTTTAGTTATTTATAGAAATTAGGACTATAAAACATTAGAAAGAACCTTAGGGATAAGTATAAATATAGGAAAACATCCTAAAATTTTGGTGAAGTATAAAATTATTGGTTTCAAAACAATAAAATGTTCACACCCCAATACGAAAATATTCTAATATTTTAATTATTTTTTATTTTTTATTTATTTATCTTATTTTATGGTTGATTTTCCCTTGAAATTTGGAGTTTTTTGGAATGAAAATAATGTCTCACAGTTGATGTGCATGGTTTTCCAAATCGTGCGGTAATTGTGCAACGATCTATGTAAGTTCTGATATATCCAAACACACAGTTAGAGAATCGTTTTCAAAACCGTGCAGAAAACCCATGCAGGGTGCTCCAGGATCCCAATAGATAGAACATTGTTTTCCAAATCATGAGACCCAAACCGTGCACCGTATTTTTTTCCAAACATTAAGTTAAATTAATTTAGAATAAAAATAAAAATAAAACACCCATACCTCATGTGACCCCCCCCCCTCCATTGCAAGACTCCCTATCCTCCCTCCCTAGTTTGTAACACCCCAACTATAGGGGTTCCCCAGACATGTTCCATTGCCTCTTTCCATCTCCTTATGATGATTGATTTTTGAGATGATCTCTTCTGTGATCTCTCTAGGTAGGGTTTTATTATTCTCCTCTTCCTTTTTCTCTTCTGATTTCTTGGTTCCACTTTTAACTCTAGTGGTGTGCACACTCTAACTAAACGCTAACCCTTTTGGGGTGTTGTTTTTGTTCTCTCTTGGATCCTAGGTTTCATAAAGTCTAATTTAGGACAGTTCTTCCCATGACCATCAAAGGCAATGAGTAATTATTTGGTTTCGGGTAATGGTTTTTCAGTTCATTCACTTCGACACAAACTTAATTGGGTATTTTGTAATATCTTGGTTTCTTATATTTTTTTAGAGTACTTCAGACCTTATTGAGGTGGATTCAAGATTTCGTTTTAAAAGTATACTTGTATGCATATGCATAGGTAGACATATACATATATAAATTCCCCTTTTATATATATTCACTCATGGAGGTATGAATATATATTGGGGATAGGTGTGCTTATATATATACATATCTGTGTGTGTGTGTGTGTGTGAAAAATGAATGCATGTGTAAGTTTAAAGGGGTATAGGAAAGTATAAGCATATATATAAGGACCCCTCGTACATATTAATGGATATATGAATATATAAATTGGGGGAAGGTTTCTTTATTTATATGTGAATGAGAACATGTGTGTAAGGGGAAAACGTAATAATTGAGTGGTCTCTAGTGAAGGTGTCAAGTGATGAGGTGTTTTTACTTGGTTCTCTACCTTTTAGGTAGGCTCTCAATGTCCAATCATTTAAATTGAAATATCTAATTCCTTGATTGTTTAAATATATGTTTTTAGTATATTATATAATAAGTAATTTGTAGAAAAGTGTTGTGGTTAAAGGAGTTAGTTTACTTAATGTTTTATACACTTGCCTCATATATGAGGTTTGGTTTTTCTTCATTAAAGTATGTTTAAAGTTATTTTTAAGTGTAAATTTCCTTACATGTTTAATTGGTTTTCTAAAATATTTATACTACATGAATGAGAATTGGTGCAATAATTTTCTTCTTTCACCCAGTTTTATACTAAAGTCCCATGGGAATGTTTTATTTTCCTAAAAACCCTCCTAACAAATTTTAAATTTATTTTGCATAATTTTATTATGTGTGAAAAGGGATGTTCTCAAGAGTGGTTTTGTATGTGTAAAGCTTAAAATGGTTTATTTTTTATTTATTTTTTCATTGAAATTCTTGGAAATGGTATCTTTGGATAGTGATAAAATGCTTTTTGACCTAAATTGGATTGGTCTAGGTGACGAAATGAAATATAGAACATGGTAGCCCTTGGTATCTAGGTGGGTTTCTATGGAATCCTACCTTTTTATAACATAACTTTACATTACATTGTAAAAATAGATAACCTTTTAAAGTTTAGTTTCTTGAAAAAAAGGTACATAATACATGAAAACAGAAAACATTAATTTAATACACTTTAATGGATTATTATTTGATTCACACTATGTAAAATTACTTAATCTCATAACTTGGGTATATACATAAAAGGAAAGGGTGATCATAAGGCCAGTAAGGGGAAGCGAGGGAAACATTTTACATGTGATCATGAGAATTATTGATAAGAAATTAAAGAATATCATAAATGAATGAGAAAAGGAAAAAAGGCATATTATAGTAAAATAACATGAATCATAACATATAAATGTGGATATAACACATAATTGAGTCATTCATAAGCACATCACCACGGTTTATCACCGAGGTGTCATAAAAATTACAAAGGTTATTCAGAAAGGTATTGTAAGACATGTCATCTCTAGAGATTAAATTATTTACCCAATGTATTGGAGTGATATCAGTTTTTACCCGTAATATGTCTTAATTAATGTGATTAATATAGATCATAACAAAACATTTCAGAAATAACTTGTGGAGAATAAAAGAAATGGGTTTCATATCAAAATCATAACGTTTTAAAAAAAATCTTAGAGGCAATATCTTTATACCATTATTAACCCATGAAAAAATCAATTGGTTTTAATGTATGTTAATCCCCAAAAAATATATATATAATATTGTCATCTAGGTGAATACCCCTTGAAAATAATGATGTGGGGGTATTTAGAAAACAAAATAATATAAATTTTTTTAAAAATATAGAAATGTTTTAGAAGAACATTTGGCAGCATAACGGGTATGAAACAAGGTATTAGAAAACATTAAAAAGAGATAGAAATCAGTATCCCATTCATAAAATGATATTAATATAGTAAAGGTATAGAATAAAATTTACATAAGTACATATTATTTAAATTGAATGATATACCACATAAAAAAGGGAACTTGAAAGGAAAAGAGAAGTTGAAATTTCCCTTACCTTGAAGAGGGTTCATAAAACATGAATATTGATACCATAGGGGATTGTGTAAACCTTGGGAGGACTCCATGGGAGGTAAAAATAACAAATATTAGTGTTGGATTAATTTTAAGTGAAATTAAATGAATAAATGGGTGGGTATTTATAGAAAAAGAGGATTATTTTTATTAATTTCCTTGGACACCTAAGTAGTGGTAAATGAAAAACCATGGGAACATGGTATTCTCCCATAGTATTGAACACTTGGATCATATTTTATGTCATTTTATCCCAAACTATTCAACCAAAATTTTATATTAATTAATTTTTAAATTAAAAGTAAAGTGTTCACTAAATAACATTTTTGTAAGTTAAATTTTCTATTTAAAAATTTGGAAAGTAAATTATATATTTGGAAATTGATTAAAATATATTAAAATAATTGATATTGATATAATAAAATAATTTGAGTCTTTTATTATGATTAAATAATTATTAAATCATTATTAAATAATTATGATGTCATTAAACTTACTGAAAAACATAAACTATATTTTTAATATTCACTGAAAAACAAAATATTTTAAAATTTTCTATTAAATTAACCCTAACCTAGTTTCGTCATTCTGATTTAAAAAATGATATTTATTTTATAATAATAATTATCTAAATATTTTAATTTTAACTTTTAAATATAAAACTCCTTATTTATTAATAATAATAGTGGATAGAAAATGCATAGTGAAACTGCATAGTGAAATTTCTGACACTTGAAAAAATAAAATATTTTATCATTTATATTTCAAAAGGAATGTTTTAATCATACTATTTTGTTAAAATAATAATTATTCATAAAACCTTAATTTATTATAATAATTATATCATTTCATAAAATTACAATTTCTCTCTGAAAAATCAATTTATCAAATTCATCATATTTTTAAGAACAATTATTATCAAAATGGAATATATAGAATACAAATTTTATTTATAAAATTTAATTTCTATTTATGTAACTAGGGCCTCAAAACATTACCTATTATTACAATCACATATTACCTAATTGTAAGGTGTGTGATGGTGATAAATTCTTAAGGTGGCTCAGATAACAATGCTCGAGTGGTAATTTCCAATAACTTGAAATTCTCCTATAAGTAATTTTGTTCAAGCTTAACATATGGAAGCTCAGTCTAAGATTAGTCAAGAGTAAAGCCCAGTGATTCTACCTCCCTCCCAAACTCTGAAAAATGGGCTTCATATGGTATGACTCTACTGTTTGAAGTCATCTTTTCTCTTTTCTACATTAATTAATCATTATCATTTTTATTTGTAACACTAATTATAATGTTGAAATTGTTATTAAGAGTATTGTTTTTGATGATCATATTGACCAATGGTCATAAAATATTTGAAACCATCTATCCACATTTATAATTATACTCACATCATTACTAAATAGATATAGTTTTGTTGAGTATAATATAACATAACACACATTTTTAGGAAACAATTATCATTCAAAAAATACGTGTCATTACATTATTCCCCCTTAAGAAATTTCATCCCCAAAATTTCATCTCATTCCCTCGGTTGAGAAAAAGTGTGAGTACTTCTTTCTCATTGTTTACTCTAGTTACCATGTGGATTCTTTAGATTTGTTTTTCCTCTATAAAACATTAATGAGATGGGTAGTCTTGTGGTGTAGAACCTTGTCTATACAATCCAAGATCTCTATTGGATACTCCTCAAAAGAGAGTTCATGTTCTAGTTATACCACATCAAGATTCAATACATGTGAAGGGTTAAGTATATACTTCCTCAAGAGAGATATGTGGAATACATCATGAACTTGAGCTAGATTTTGAGTAAGTGAAAGCTAATAGGACACTGATCCTATGAAATCAAGGATTTCATAGGGGCCAATGTACCAGGGGTTGAGCTTCCCTTTCTTCCCAAAACTCATGACTCTCTTATGAGGTGAAATTCAAAGGAATACTTTGTCACCAACATCAAACATCAAATCCCTTTGATGGTTTTCATAATTGATATTCTACCAAATCTGGGTAGCCTTTATGTGTTGTTGGATGCAATGAACCTTTTCTCTCACCTATTGCATAAGATCAATCCCAAGAATCTTTCATTCCTCAGCTTCATACCAATAAGTAATAGTTCTATATCTCTTCCCATATATATATATATATATATATATATTCATAGGGTTCCATTTGAATACTTGAATGGAAGATGTTTTTGAATGAGAAATCAATTAATGTTGATCTCATCCACCTTTAAATTACATTGAGCATGTTCTCAGCATTTCCTCAAGTGTCTCGATAGTCCATTCAGATTGGCCATCAGTTTGGGGGTGATAGTTTGTACTAAAATTCAATTTGGTACCCAGATCATGTTGAATAATTCTATAAAATTTTTATGTAAACATTGGATCATGATAAGAAATGATAGAAAGTGGAACTCCCTGCATCTTTACCAATTCCTTTATTTATATCTTCATGATTTGGTCAAGAAATAAATGTTCCCAAAAGAGATAGAATTGGCAGTCTGGGTGAGACAGTCCACTATAACCCATATCGCATTGTTTCCTTTGGATTTTTTCTGGGGACTAGTGACAAATTCCATAGTGATATTTTCTCACTTTTATGCGGGTATGCGTAGTGGTTTTAATGTCGATTAATAAATTTGTCGCTCTGCCTATACTTGTTGACACACTAGGCACCTTGTATGTAGTCGGAAATATCTCTTTTCATATTATCCAACCAATAATGATCACGAAGGTCCCTATACAATTTTTTTCTTTCTAGGTGTATACAGTAAGTAGATTTATGGACTTCATCCATCATCTCTTTCTTTATTTTATGAATTTATGGACACATAGACTTGTATGAAATTTCAGTACGCCTTCTTGATCAATATTGAACTCAAGAAACTTCTGATTCTTCACAGCCTCTTACTTCTTCTATAAAAAAGGATACTATCTTTGAGATTTATTTATCTTCTCTAGTAATTACGGTTGAGAAATCATCTGGGATAGAGTTAATGATGTAACTTCCCTTCATATTCCCATGTCTAGTTTTACTGGGTCTTTGATCAAAAAATCTCCTTGAATCCTCATCATTTCTAGCATAATAGTTTTTTTCCTACTTAATGCATCAATGGATTTGTATCTATTTTGGGAAGATAAGGAATTGAACAATCATATAATTTAAGAAGTTTCAACAATCTTTTATATCTCATTTTCAATTCCTTTTACATGAAATTATACTTCAAACTCATTCATAGGATATTTCTTCTCATGAGGATTTAACTACCAATATTAATAAGCAATCACCTTATAATTTTTCATGAGGATTCACCTAATCTATTTTAGAGAAGAATCACTAAAAATAATGAATCCTTCTCTGATAGATGGTAGAGTTAAAATGGGTGCAATAACCAATCTCTTCTTCATCTCTTAGAAAATTTCTTCGCACTCGTTTATCCAAATAAACATGACCCCTTTTCGAGTTAACTTGGTTAGTGGATTATAAATCCATGAATTTTTTTTCACAAACCTCCTATAATATCCCACAAATAAAATGAAACTATGAATTTCCAATACTATTGTAGGATGAGGCCACTCCTCCACAACCTTTGGCTTGGCTGGATCAACTGATATTCCTTTATTGGTTATAATGTGCCACAATAAAGCAACTTGTTTTAACCAAAATTCAAATTTTATGAACTTTCAAAATATCCTCTCCTTCCTCAATGTTTGAAATATAACCCTTACATGATCCTCATTCTACTCAAAACATTTTGAATATATTTGAATATCATCAATAAAAACTACCACAATTTTATCAAGGCAGTCCTTAAGGACTATATTCATCAAGTCCATAAAATATAAGGATAATTAGTCAATATGAAGGGAATAAAAAAAGCCTTGTAATGCCCATATCTATATTGGAAGGAGGTATTTATAATATCTTCTTTATTTAACTTCAATCGATGATAACCAGATCAAAGATCAATCTTGGATAAGAATTGAGCCCCACAAAGCTGGTCAAATAAATCATCAATTATTGGAAGAGGGTACTTTTATTCACTATGATCCCATTAAGTTCTCTATAATCAATACATATCTGTATTAATCTATCCTTCTTCTTTACAAAGAGAAAAGGTGTTCCATAAGGAGATGCACTTGGTTGGATAAACCCCTTCTCTAAAAGATATTAGAGTTTCTTATTTAATTCCTCAAGCTCCACATTTTCTATTCTATATGGGGTCTTTGAAATCAGTTTGGAACCAAGCATGAGCTTAATGGATAACTCTACATATCTTTCTATGGGAGGACTAGGTAACTCCTCAAAAAATACATCAAGGTATTCCTGAATGATGGGGATATTCTCTATTCATATACTTTAATTTCTTTCTTTATCCTCACTAATCATTTTCATTAAAAAGGATATGGGTGGTTCTTCTAGACAAAGTTCAAGTCGAGATATATCTTCTTTGAAAAAAAATTAGGTTTTCCATTCAAGAATACTAATATTTCATTGATTCTATATTTGATCTTAGAATTATACTTTGAGGGTCAGTCCATCCCTAGTATAATGTCAAATTCTATCATAGGAATGACTATTAGATTTGTGATTAGATTATTCTCTCCAATGTAAATACTGGAGTTTCTATACAATATTGATTATTGGATAATCTCTCTAGGAGTCTTGATTGATAGTTATAATTCTATCATTTCAGGGATTTATTCTATATTCTTTGAAAACATAGAGGAAATAAAGGAATTAGTATAACCATAATCAAACAAAGTACATTATAGATTTGAGAGAACAAAAAAGATTGTCTGCCACCACATAATTTAAAGCTTCAACTTCAACTATCAGGATAGAAAAAGTCTGACCTTTCTCCCTTAGCCTATTTTGAAGTTGATGCTGATTCCCCTCCACTAACTTCGGATTTGGATACTAATTAGAAAAATTCCCAAGTTGTCCACACCTGAATTATTAGACTTCCGACTGGGTATGCACCATCTTCCCTTTGTAATTAGTGTTTATAAGTTATGTATTCACCTCACTATGTCATTTCTGAGCAATATGGCCATATCTTTCACACTTGTAACATTTATTACTCATAAGAAAGAAGTTTCTCAGATGTTTCTTCCCACATTTGTTTCACGTGGGAAGTTTCAATTGATTTCCTTGTATTCCCTAATCAAAGATCATCCCAAATTTTGGATCTAAATATATCTTCTTTTAATTTGATCTATGGAACCACTGAGTCTCTCCGAACTCCTGTTCAATTTTTATAGCACTCCTCACGATCTCCTCATTTTTTTCATATTCTCTATCGGCTAGATTTTTCCGTAGATAGGGTCTTAGTCCACCAAAGAATATATAAACCTTCCCATTAAGATCCTTCAAAAATATATAGGTGTAATGGGAAATTCTTGTAAAGTTAATCTTATAACTTCTCACAGATTCATTTTCCTTATGCTTCAACTTTAATAATTCCATCTCCATTTTCATTCACATTGAATGGGGGGAATATTTTTTGAAAAATGTTCCCCTGAACTCTTTCCACTCTATTGGATCAATCTATCCTCTTAGTATCATGTTTTTAACTAGTGTCCACCATTGATCAGCTTCTCCCTCTAAACAATAAACAGCCAAGGTGACTTTCTCTTATTCTGAACAATGGAGTACAAAAAAGATATTTTCTTTATAGCTTATCCACTATTATCTAATCAATGGGTCAGTAGATACATAGAAATAAGGTGATCATTGACACATAAAGGACTCAACAAAAAGTCATTCCCTTAGAGGTGAATCCAATCTCTTGGCTTGATTCAATTTATTGCTTATAACTCGAGCCAGTTGATTCATCATTCTCATGAAGTTTTCCATTTTGACTTCCATCGGAATTTCATTAGTGTCGGGTCCATTGTGCTCACCATTTATGAGGTTTCTATTATTTCCCTCCATTTTATAAAAGAAGAAATTTTTAGTGAGAAATTTTTTTCATTAAATAAAATTATAATTCTAATGGAATTTCATGACTTAAAACATCATTCTTAAATATTTTATTCTTTAACAATAATTACATTTTCTATAAATCCTTCATAATAGTTTATAAAAAGTTTGCGATTAACCAAAAATATCCCTTGGTAGTGTCAAACCAAGTGCATAGTAAGGCACGTTGTCATGTACCAGGTTACGCTAATTTAGGCCTGACGCACCTTATCATATTTTTTACCCCTAGGTACATATTTACCAAAACCACATTTACTTCTCCGTATCTAGATATAGATTTCTTTTTTCGAAAACCACTTACTGAATATTTCACCATAATACCATGATTTTTTCATATATTTAAACTTGTCTTGGTGGTTCTTCCTAATGTTTTAAAATACTAATTTCCAAAAATAACTAAAATTTACTTTGATAATAACTATGGAATCTCACATTTTTATTACATAACATTACATTACATTGTAGAAATAGAGGATCTTTTAAAGTTTAGTTTCTTAGGAAAAAGGTATACGATACATGAAAACATAAAATATTCATTTAATCCACTTGAATTGATTCCTCTTTGGTTCACCCTATGTAAAATTATTTCATCTCATATCCTGGGGACATACATTAAAGGAAAGAGTGATAATAAGGTCCAGTATGGGAAAGTAAGGGAAACAGTTTCCAAGTGATCATGAGAATTATCGATAAGAACTTAAAGAATATCATAAAGGCATGATCAATGGAAAAAGAGACATATCATAGTAAAAAATAACATGAATAAAAACATTTAAATGTGGCTATAAATTTAAATTTATTCATTCATAAGCATATAACAAAGTTTTATCATTAAGGTTCCATAAAAATTTCCAAGTTTATTCAACAAGGTATCATAAAACATGTCATCTCTAGAGATTAAATTCTTTACCCAATAAATTGGAGAGATATCAGGGAGAACCCTTCATATGTTTTAATTAATTTTTACGACATATATCCTAATAAAAAATTTTATAAATAACCCATGTATAATAAAATAAATGGGTTTCATATCAAAATCATGATGTTTAAAAAAATTATTTAAAGAAAATATCATTATTCCATTATTAACCCATAAAAAAGAAAGGAGATTTTCTTATAATTTAATACCAAAATAAAATAGTTTATTTTGAAATATAGGTGAATATACCAAGAAAATAAATAGGTTTGGATATTCACAAAATAAAATAAGATAATTTATTGAGAAAACAAGTGAAATTTTTAGAATACAATCTGGCGGTATAACAGGTATGAAACATGGTTTTAGAAAACCTAAAAAATAGAGGGAAAATGGTATATCATTAATAAAGGAATATTAATATAGTTAAGTTATATAATAAAATTTATATAATAATATATTATGAAAATTAGAAATTCATTCCACAAAAAGAGAACTTTAAATGAAAAGAGAAGTTGGGATTTCCCTTACCTTCAAGAGTGTTCCTAAAACATGAGGATCGAGACCTTGGGGGATTGAGAAAACCTTGGGAGGACTCCTTAGGAGGTAAAAATATAATATATTTATAGATTATTGATTTTAAGTGAAAGTAAATTGATAAATGGGTGGGTATTTATAGAAAAAGATGAGGATTTGTTTATTAATTTCCTTGCACACCGAGGTAGTGGTAACTGAAAAACCATGGGCATGACCATGGTATTGACTATGGTATTTTACCATTGTTTCTGAAGCTTTCGTCGGGGCGCGCGCTCATCCGTCTGTGGAGGAGGAGGACGCGCTGCGCTTGTGGCCCCGCGTTCCCACTTTCCAAAGGCGGGCGGCATTTGCTCCTTATTCAGGGACGTCTGCTCCTTGATCGAAACGAGATGATGGGATTTCGGTTCTTCCTTCTGTGGATTCCTCCTCAGAACTCATCACCTAGTCTGGGTCTCCCTCATAGATTTAATACGTAGTTCGTGAAACTCTTCCCAGTGCCATGTTTCCATGGACGCCAGTTAATTACACTGCTTCTGTCGGGACATTCCAAAGGGTCCGGTCAGGGCAACAACCTTCAGTCGGGGGAGTAGTCACGTTGAGGCATCAGTAGCGTGTCTGGATGCTGGGGAACCTGGAATGTCTGTCTATTATCCCTGGTCACAGGGCTTCTCGAGGGCGTGGAAGCCCGAGGCATCCCACATCGAGCGCGGGGAATTATATGTCATAGACACATATCTGAGGTTTTCCTCAGCTTCCCGTGTTTAACACAGGGTACGCCGCGAGTTTAACGTCCAGCGGAGACGGATCAACCCAACCGGAGCATTAGCTAGGATAGATCAGATTGAGGGATTCCCCTTGAAGGGATGCCGATACCGGGGCCAGCCCATGGGCGGCTATAAAGAGGAGCATACCGACATGGTCTCACCGAGATATGACGGTCCGGGCGAGAATCGGGATGGGTGATAGGTGGATGAATGGAGTGTAGGGGGAGTGAAATGGGACCATCGCAGGGGCGACGGTGAAGTTGGGCTTGAGACTTGAAGAGGCTTCCTACGTATCCCTATGGCGGGGAATCAAAGTCTTCATAGTTTGGGATGGTTCCGGTAAACTGACGTGAAGGTGGACCTTGGCCCGATGAATGTCGTTAGTGAACCGACGTGAAGGTGGACCTTGGTCCGATGGGCATCATCAGCGTACCAACGTGAAGGTGGACCTTGGTCCGATGGGCATCGTCAGCGTACCGACGTGAAGGTGGACCTTGGTCCGATGGGCATCGTCAGCGTACCGACATGAAGGTGGACCTTGGTCCAATGAGAGATGGGCTTGAACCTCGGGGAGGCTTCCTATGTACCATGCCTTGACATGGATCAAAGACCTCGTAGTTCAAAGGGTTTCATCGGTGAACCGACGTGAAAGTAGACTCGTGGGTCCACTAGTGGTGGGATTGAACCTTGAGATGGTTTCCTACGTACCATGCCCTGACATGGATCAAAGTCCTCGTAGTTCAAAGGATTGATGGAATACAGTTTAACGTCATGCATGAAGATAGTGAACCCTGACGTGAATAAATGACAAGCGGTGGGTTTCGGCGAACCGACGTAAATGAAGGACCTTGGTCCAATGGGAGATGGGCTTGAACCTCTGGGAGGATTCCTACGCACCATGCCTTGACATGGATCAAAGTCCTCATAGTTCAGATTGAAAATGGGGACTTGTCACATCGACAAGGAGACGGTCTGGGCTAATGATTTGTTGGGCATGAACCTCGGGGAGGCTTCCTATGTACCATGCCTTGACACGGATCAAAGTTCTCATAGTTCGGGTTGTGGAATACAGTTTAACGTCATGCGAGACAGGGGTGAACCGACGTGAATGAGGTCGGAACGACCGGATGGTGGGTTTGAACCTCGTAGAGGCTTCCTACTTACCATGCCTTGACATGGATCAAAGACATCGTAGTTCGGGTTGGTCACAACGGCTTTCCATCGGACTAGGATGCAGTTTAAAGTCATGCTGGACGAAGGTAGAACTCGACGTGAATGATGATGGGTGGGCTTGAACCTCAGGAAGGCTTCCTACGTACCATGCCTTGACATGGATCAAAGACCTCGTAGTTCATATGGGGCTTTGTCGGCGAACCGACGTGAAGGTGGACCTTGGTCCAATGAGTGGTGGGCTTGAACCTCTGGAAGGCTTCCTACGTACGATGCCTTGACATGGATCAAAGACCTCGTAGTTCAGGTGGGAATGGGTGTGCAGTTTAATGTCATGCGGGACAAGGGGGGCATACAGTTTAACGTCATGCTGGACGAGGGCGAAACTCGACGTGAATGAACGACCGAGCAAAGTGGCTTGAACCTCATGGAGGCTTCCTACGTACCATGCCTTGACATGGATAAAAGTCCTCATAGTTCTCTATGGGTGGGGGTCAGATTTGGTGCTCACTCTAAGCCCACGTGAGTCATGCTCGGTGTGAGAAACAAGAGGTTGCAAGGACCTGATGATCACGTCGTGAAGGATGCGTCCGTGAGAAGCGAAGAGGGGCTTACGCGTTAGGCGGCCCATGGTGTTGGGACTTACTCCAGGATGGAGGCCCAGAGTGCGACAAAGCGCAGAGAAAGAGGGATTTGGGACCAATGATGGGAAGTGCCTCATTCCCTATCATGCCCTCCACTGACCTTGGTAGTGGGGAAGTATGGAGATGCAGAGGTGCAGCCATCCGTTGGGGAACTAGGGTCTCCCTTCTCCTATGAACATACGCCACTCCAATAAGGAGGATATCATCCCTTGTGGATGGATGATTCCATTCCTATGGAGACGAGTGGTGTAAAGAATGTTCTAGGTGGGGGGACCCTTCGTGAGAGGCACGAGGTCGGGTCACAGTTTAACGTCATTTGTTGAGGACGTGGTGCTTGGTAGTTTAACGTCCTGCAGCTCGGACGAAGTGGGTTCACTCCGCACCCCTAGGACTTACATAACCGGTACCCTCTGGTCCTTGGGGAAGGGAAGGTACCAGTAAGTCCATAGTCAAGGGGGGTTGTGGAACGAACCACCAAGGGGTCCACGTTAGCGTGGCTATGTGAAGAATCAATATCCGTTAGCGTGCCTATGCGAAGAACCACTAGGCGAAGCAACGCTACGGGTGGTATTGTCCATGGGACTTTGAAATCACATCATGCAAACCTGGAGGGTCGCACGGGAGGAGGAATTTCTAAGCAAAGGAGTGTGCTTCGCGAAGTGGAGTGCCTTGGCCTTAGCATGGGGCATAGGTGTGAGTGGAAGGTGCTTCGCGAAGTGGAACAGTGTTCGCGGAGCACTGCCTCGCGAAGAAGAGGTTCCTCGCGAAGAAGGGTCCTGCGAAGCTGTGTGCTTCGCGATGTGTAGCGATCCTTCCTTAGAATAGAGATCACTAGTACAGGTTGGGTGTTTCGCGAAGCATAAATTCTCCGCGGCTTCCCGGGTTCCCGTGGGAATCCCCTTCCTTCGCGAATGACCTTGAGCTTCGCGAAGGGCATCCCTCTCGGAAGAGGGACTCAAAACGAGACAAAGCAAAGGCGTCTCGTGAAGTAGAAGTACCTCACGGAGCTCATGATTCCCGGGGCAAAGAGTACTTCGCGATTCGAGAGAGAAGAAGCCAAAAGGCCGGATTGTCCGTCCTCGGGACTCTGGGGGAGTCCAGTATTTATAAGGAAGGGGCGCCGCGAAGCAGAACTCGCGCGACGCCTCAGGTGCTTCGCGGCGCGCTCACGAACGTCAATGTCATCCGCGGAGGGTTACCGCCTCTGGAGCTTCGCGGCGGGCTCGCGAACGTCAAATGCGTTCACGGAGAATTACCGCCTCTGGAGCTTCGCGGTGGGCTCGTGAACGTCAAATGCGTTCGCGGAGAATTACCGCCTCTAGAGCTTCACGACAGGCTCGCGAACGTCAAATGCGTTCGCGGAGAGTTACCGCCTCTGGAGCTTCGTGAGGCCGCGATGATCGGGGCGCTTTGCGTCGGTGCTTCGCATCGGTGCTTCGCGAGGCAGCGCGCCAGCCGTCATTTTCATTCCTTCCTTTCGGGCCATATTTTGGCGCCAACAAATGCCCCCCCTCATACTTGGAGCCGCGGAGGGTGGAGGGTCGAAGTCTGAGGGAAAATCGCCAAAATTGTCAGTGGTTCGCGATGCTGCTACGTGAAGGGCCCCCGCGGTGCTCACCAGGGCCACGGATCCGGACACGCCGCGATGCTCCGCGTGGGTGAGGCGCGCTGTGATGCTCCGGGGTCGCCGCCTATAAATAGGGGGGTCTACTTCTTTTGTCTTCACGTGACTTCTTTGTCTTTTTGCGCTCTTGACTTCGCGAAGCTCCACGTACTCCGCGACAGCCCTCCGCGAATCGAGATTCGCGGCGAACCGCGGGTCTCCGACTCCGTGTCCGCGCTAAGCGAACTTCTGCTTGTCGGCCTCGGCCAGACTTCACGTCTTGGTATCGCGACCGATCTTCATGATCCGGCTTCGCGATTCAGCTTCGCGGTCTAGCTTCGCGATCCAGCTGAAAAAATTCTTTTCTGAGGGCCGGAATCTAAATGGACCATCAAGAGGCTGTATTGGGGGTGCTTGCAGATGCTGCTCATCAGGATGAGATGGCCAACTGTCTAGGCCTGGGGGAGATGGGCGTGTTGGTTTCATCATTTATCATTCCTTCTTTCAGACAGGGCCTCTCTGGCGAGGGGATCTGTCACTTCCCAGTGGGATCTTGGGGCATCCTGAACTTGTTCAGGGTAGAACCGCAGTTTAGTGTCATGCGTTGAGGACACATGGACTCCTGTAGTTTAACGTCATACGATAGGACGTGGAATAAAAGGGAAGATCCCATGGAGCGTGTGGCGTGGTAGATATGAAACCGACGTGAATGAGGACTTGGAGTCCAAATCATACCACATACCCCCAGAGGAAACTCTTCAGGTCGAGGGACCCAGAGTGAGGATTGGGCTGGGCCCGAAGCAGAGTGGTCGGGCATTCCTACGTACCCCATGAGGATGGTAATCAAGCCATACGTAGTTCTGGAAGCACAGTTTAACATCATGCGGGACGATGAGAAGCCTGGCCGTGTTAGTACACATCCTTCCAAAACTACTAAGCCCATGTGAGTCGTGCTCGGTGTGGGAAACAAGCAGTAGTGGTGGGAATTTCCAGACACATAAAGGGGAAGGTTAGGGCAAAGGGACGCTCGGTGAATACCGGCCCAATGACACTAACACGATCATTTAGCGCACCTAGATGCACGAAGAGAAAGAGTCGAGTATGATGGAATTCCACTTGAACATGAGGAAGTGGAAATGTGTGAATCATGGAGCTCGAGATTCAGATCACGATGATGGAGGCGTGAAGATGGAGGACAACTGTTGACCGTGGCAGAAACCCAGCATCCATATCGCGTTAGCCTAGAATGGGGACAGACAAATGAGGGTCGACCGTTGACAATGTTCGAAACACGGGACCATGTCACAAATGTCGTCAGATATCCGTAGGGACGTTGGCTCGAAACGATTCTAGGATCCTTAGGTCCAGCATTCATGGAGATCCCTTAAGCCTAGTATCCATGTCGTTTGAGGGTCCTTTTGGACGTGGAAGAGGATGAGGATCCAAATAGCGAGCTCACGAATCATGGTCATGGGATGAGGGGGATGTCCCTGTATAAATCCCACACTTCGGGCTCTTTATCTAAACACATCTAAATACGAAAACAAGACGTATTAGATAGAGGGAGAAAATTCCTTTCCCATAGGGAGATCTTAGTTTAGGGTCGTAGAATTCGGACCATGGATGGGAGGAGACATAAGAGGCACATGGTGCGATGAACAACCTGACGTGAATGAGGACGTAATCCCATATCACATCGCACGACCTCCTTGGGAGAGGCTTTAGGTCAAGGGACCAAAAGAGAAAGTTAGGCTGGGCCCAGGGGGGAAGTGTCTGGGCGCTCCTACGTATCTCATAAGGATGAGAATCAAGCCTCACGTAGTTCTTGATGGACCTTAGACCATAAATGGGTAAAAGTAGCAGGGGACGCATGGCATCAAGACCCGACGTGAAGGAGGACCTAAGCCCTACTTACCATGCGTTCTCTGAGGAAATGCTCGAGTCGAGGGACCGAACACAAAGGTTAGGCTGGGCCCGCGGGGAAGTGCTCGGGCGCTCCTACCTATCTCATAAGGATGAGAATCAATCCATACGCAATTCTGGAAGGTGACATGGTAAGATACCAGTTCCGGGGGAAAAGGGGAGTGTGGGCGTGGCCCTTGCACTAAAAGAAGCAGAATTTGATGAATCTTGTTTGTTCTTTAAGGTGAATGGTTTTTTTTTGTGAAGCGACAGGCCTAGAATAGTAGATCGTGATGTCGCTACAAGGATCAAGCTGTGATGGGCGTTGACAAATGGCATGGCACGTGACCAATACCCAACGTGATTTCCTCTACAATGAGGTCACCACAATGCAGTGCCGTTTTTCGTCGTGTGGCCAGGACGATAATGTCACAGTTTAGGGTCGTATGATAGGACCAAGCATGCATTTTATCGTCATGCAGCGCAGACGTAGCAGAGATGATGCTAGGCGGGAAATGTGTGCAGTGTTATAAAACACAATTGACGGAGACATGATCCCACATTAAATTGTACGCCAATAAGAGAGGGAGACCTTAGGCCAAGGGGCCTATATAGAGGTAAGAGGTTAAACAGGGAGAGAGATTGGTTCCCTAAATTGGTTGTACTCGAAGACAGGGCATCTGGGTGGTCCTACGTATCCCATGAAGATGGGAATCAAGCCACACGTAGTTCTGAAGGGTGCCTTTTAATGTCATGTTGGACAAGGAATAGAAGGGCTAAATCTCAGAATGGGGGTGTGCGTGGTGCAGCCATTGCAAACTCGACGTGAATGAGGACATAATCTCGCACTACGCCACACGGTCCCGTAGTCGGGGTCCTGAGGGCAGGACCAGAGAGGTGAATTTGCTGAACTCAAGCTGGACCCAAAGACAAGGGGTCTGGGCATTCCTACGTATCCTATCAAGATAGGAATCAAGCTGAACGTAGTTCCAGATGAGAATCTTAGTTTATGGTCTTAGAGCTCAGACCGTGAATGGTGACAACTTCCTGAGTAAGCACGGATGTCAACCCGATTCCTAAGCCCACGTGAGTTAAACTCGTTGTGGGAAACAAGGGGGGTATCCTCATCGCAATACTTGGGGCGAGTCAAACGGGAGTTGGTAGAGCCCTGAAGGACACCTTTGACACGGCTTGTTTCCCCAATGTGCGGACGTCCACGGAAGAAAAGTACCAAAAGTTCTGAGACTCCACTTGGACACGGTGAAGTAATGAAGGGTGTGAATTGTGCACCCGAGATTTTGGGCCTAATGGGTTGGCGTGGCGATAGATGAAAACTGTTAACCATGGTGGAGACGCAGCGTCCATATCGCGTTAGCCTGAGGTGGGAACAACAAACGAGCATCGACCGCTGACTATATTTGTAACGCGGGATTTTATCGATTTGTTGTCCAAAACCCTCGGGGGCGTTGGCCCGTAACGGTAGGAGAGCCCTTGGGCGTAGTATCCAGGATGTTCTTGGGGGTCCCTATGGGTGTGAAAGATGATGAAAGCCCTGATGTAGGGATACACAATTCCTGGAAAGCGGGTTCGAACGTGTCTGAGTAAAGCTTGGCATTCCAAGTAATAAACCAGAGTACTCTTAGGCACATCGGTGAACTGCCGAAAATGGATCGACAAAACAGCTCGGGAGGGAGAGCTACATGGCGTGGTCTTTACGAGATCGATGTGAATGAGAAAATAACCTCACGCCACACCATACACTCCTATAAGGGAGGACCTGGGTCGTGGCCCGGAAAGGCCAAGGGGCCTGATGGTTAGGCATTGGTCAGGAAGGCCTGGCCTGCTTCCAGTTTAACGTCTTGTAATGAGGACGAGGGTCAGGGACCCGAGAAGGCCAAGGGGCCTGAGGCTGGGCCTCATAAGAGGAGGAGTACGGCATGGTACATGATCCCGACGTGAATGAGGACGTAGTCCCGCACCACACCGTACACCCTGGGTAAGAGGGGACCTGGGCCGGGGAGCCCGAGAAGGCCAAGGGGACTAAGGTCAGGCATTAGTCAAGAAGGCCTGGAGGGCCTGCAGTTTAACGTCTTACATGAGGACGGGGGTCGGGGACTCGAGAAGGCCAAGGGGCCTGAGGCTGGGCCTTGTAAGAGGAGGCGTACGACAGGGTACATGATCCCGGCGTGAATGAGGACGTAGTCCCACACCACAGCATACAACCCTATGGGGAATCGGGGCCGTGGGCCCGATTTCTAGCACCACCCAGGGGGATGTTTGTCACTTCAGGATGGGGCAGAACAAATCATTGCACTGGACGTCTAGGACATCTCAAGGTGGACCCGAAGATCCAGGACACTGTTGACCATGTTCGAAATACAGCGTTCCTATGGTGACCCGATATGGGAGCAACAAATGAGCGTCGACCACTGACCAAATTCGCAACGCGGGACTTGTATCGGCTTGTTGCTTGAAAACCCTCGGGGGCGTTGGCCCATATCGGTAGGAGAGCCCTCGGGCATAGTATCCAGGCCATTCTTGGGGGTCCCTCTGGGTGTGCAAAAATGATGGAATCCCAGTCAAGGAGTGGGTGAAGCATAGCTGTATCCATCCACGAAAGAGGCAAACATCTCCAGGGGGGATGTGCAGCCGGGTCGAGGCTTGCTCGATGTGATTTGGGGAAAAAGTGTGCACCCTGCCATATCTTGACCCGAGGGGAAGATTTTGGCTTTTGGGCTGGGCCAACGGACAAAATTCTCAGGCGTTCCTACGTATCCCATTAGGACGGGAATCAATCCATACGTAGTTCTTGAAGGCCATGCAGTTTAGCATCATGTGGTGAGGATGTGGGGGGATAGAAGAATGGGAGTGGGAACATGGTGTGACCCTTACTATCCTTGTGCGAGCGGGGCTGTATGAGCGGGGCTAAGAAATCCTTCCCCTCGCTACACAAGGAGCCTCCGAGGAAACTATTCCCAGGGGGATAGTGGAAGATAAAAGCTTGGGGCTGGGCTCAAGACGAGGTGTCTGAGCATTCCTACGTATCCCATGAATATGGGAATCAAGCCACACGTAGTTCTTTAAATGCAGTTTAACGTCATGCGGGACGAGGAGCATCTCATTTGGGGATATGTACTATACGGCAAGTAATCTGACATGAATGAGGACATAATCCCATACCATACCGTACAATCCCGCAAGAGGGTAAGTCAGGGAAAACCATCTTGCGGTTTAACGTCTCGCGGTGAAGACGGGGGGCCAGGGGCCCGAGGAGGCCAAGGGGCCTGAGGCTGAGCCTCGGTCAAGAAGGCCTGACCAGCTTGCAGTTTAACGTCTTGTAGTAAGGACGGGGGGAGATCATAGTTTAAAGTCATAGAGCTCGGACTATTTTGTAGTTTATTGTCTTGCAGGATGAAGATACAGTTTAAGGTCGTGCAGGACTTTATAGTTTAGAGTCGTGTTGGACCATAATGTGCAGTTTAAGGTCATGCGGGGCCATTTCACAGTTTATCGTCTTGCATGAAGAAGATGCAGTTTAAGTTCATGCGGGACCAACTTGCAGTTTAGGGTCGTGCGGGACCCTTTTTCCCTAGGCAAAGTATCGCTTAAGGAACATGGCATTGGTGGGATGGGTTATACGCTCTCCATCCATGGTCAACAAGGAGTATTCTCCATTGGGGTAAAACTTATGGATGATATAAGGCCCTTCACATTTGGGTTCTAATTTGGGTGGTTTCCTACCGGGAATCATTGGTGCTCGAAGGTCCAGTACCAGGTTGCCCTGTAGAAAAGAGCGGAGACAAACCATCTTGTTGAAGTCCCTCGCTATCTTATCCTGATGCCTTTCCAGACTGTGCAGAGCACGAAGCCGGTTCTCGTCTAGTGCTTCTAATTCAGCTAGATGGATTTCGGCTACCTCATCTGATGTCTGGTGATCATAGACTGCAGTGCGTAATGACGACAGCTGGATCTCAATGGGTAGGACGGCCTCAGCTCCATACACCAGGGAATATGGGGTCACCTGGGTAGAGTTGCGAGTCATTGTCTGGTAAGCCCAGAGGGCGTTGGGGAGATTGTCCGACCAACTTTTCTTGTTCTGACCCACCATCTTCTGCAGAATGTTAGAGAGGGTTTTGTTGAACGCCTCGATCTGTCCATTTTCCAGCGCGTAGTAGCAGTAGGTATGGTTCGACCGGATGTCGTACTTGGCGTACAATTTCTTTAGTTCAGCCGCTCGGAAGTTGGTGTCGTTATCGGTGAGGACGGCGTGAGGGAACCCAAACCGGTGGATAATGTTGGAGCTCACAAAGTCAACGATGGAACGGGCCTTGACCTCTTTGAGCGGAACTGCCTCTACCCACTTGGAGAAGAAATATGTAGCAGTCAGGATAAACCTACACTGGCGGGCTGTTGCTGGTGGATAAGGTCCCACTACATCAAGTCCCCATACCGCAAATGGCCAAGAGTACTTGGTGGGGTGGAGGGGCTCCGGCGGCCAATGCAGGAAGTTGGCGTGTACTTGGAATGAGTGGAATCTCATGGCATATCCAATACAATCATGGATCATAGAGGGCCAAAATTACCCCAACCTCCGGATTTGATGAGACAGCTTCGGCCTAGCTTGATGGGCGCCACAGGAACTGGCGTGAACCTCTTTCATAACTTGAGGTATCTCTACTCCTTGGATGAAATAGAGGAGGAAACCATCAAAACTCCGCTTATA
The DNA here is from genome assembly GCA_963277665.1 of Viscum album. Classification (NCBI taxonomy): domain Eukaryota; kingdom Viridiplantae; phylum Streptophyta; class Magnoliopsida; order Santalales; family Viscaceae; genus Viscum; species Viscum album. The sequence continues at coordinate 937,487,432 of OY728123.1, read as the reverse complement.
AAGGATTTGTTCAAGACTGGAGATGCTCTGGAGGGTAAATTGCAGCGCGTGGCATCGGATTCTCTCTCTCTCAGCCCGGTCGTCCGGGAGGCAACCATTTTGGAGGTACTCGACAAAAGGTGCCCTCCAGTCGGGAGTGGTTTCAACCACTATGCCTGACGAACCTGGGACCCCTGTCGTGGAGGGTCTGACGGTGAGATGACCTACCCGCAGGCCATCATTGTCCTCTTGGGTGATGGGGGAAATGACTCTCCGGTGTGCCACATGTATGATTAAATCATCTTGCTCGGGTTCTGCGAGCGATGTGATCGTACCACGATTCACTGTTTCATTTTCACCCTTACACCGCTGTGCTAAACATATTTTGTATTAAAAATTATAAAAATATTATCAAATTGTGCTTCATGTTTGATTCAATAATTTTGTGTTTATTACTGTTAAATAGGTAAATGATACTTGTTTTGAAAATTACAATGTAGGTGGAGGTGATTTGGAGGGCCCTTGATGAAGTGAAACAAAACTGGGCCAAAATTGCATGGATTCATGGACATCCGTCCACTGTTTTGAATAGTACACAAAATCTGTGCATCAAAATGGGCTGAAATTTTGTGGGCCTGTCCAAAATTAAATAGGATACATTTCATATTAAGGAACCCAATCCTGATTCGGCTTGTATGGGGCCCATCCGAACTGATCTGTCCAAGCCACCGAATTTGGACCAAGTCAAATGCGGTGTTCTGTATTTTATCAATATCTCGAGCTGTATTTGTCCAAACGGTTCCAAACTTTCGGTGGAGACAGTAAAGAGGTAGGGATACAACTTTTCTATTTTCTCCAAAGCGAGATAAGACTATCTGAAGTCCAAAACGCATCGTTCAAGTGGATTGATGAAATCTGTGTGCCCAAAACCACCTCCCACATTTCCTATAAAAGGGAACCTTGGGCTCCTCATTTGTAAGTTCGGCCAAGAGGCAAGGTTCTGCCATTTTGGAGTCCCCAAGGAGTCTTCTTAGCATCCCTAGCAGTTCTGGAGGCTATGAGAAGTGCTACTTCAACATCTTCTTCTTCTTCCTCTCCCATGGGTTTCTAAACCCCTTGTGTTCACCCGGGGAGGAATGTGATGTACATCTCGAGCTTCATGTTTGTAATATTTGAATGATCTTTTAAATTCCAGATTTTTGTGTTGTTTTTCATCATCCTATATTCTTATTTTATTGAGTTATGTACTGGTATGTCATGCTCAACTCATATAATCATGTTTGGGGGTACCCATTCATGTGATGTTTCACACACCGTTCGCCACTTTCTTTCCCCCTTTCAATTGCAGTGTTTGTGTGGTTTATATTGGTAAATTAAACTCACACAAGTACTGTCAAGGCCATGTACATTTATGTCATAGTATCACAAATAAATAACATACAAATCTGGAAAGCGCATCGAGTTTTTCGTGTGTTGCCTTGGTGAGTTTTGGTTATGAAGTCAAACACAATTCATTCAATCATCGACGGTGTCCGGTGAATCATTGTGTGTTTTTGATTGAACCCTAGGAGGTATCCTAGTATAAACTCAGTAACATTCTAGTTCTAGGTGTTACAAACCAGGGATTAAAATATCATAACCTTATATCATGAAGCGATGAAGGATAAACATCATACGAGTACCCCGGATTGATCACGCTTAATTAATTCTGTTAATCTCTACTTTGTTTTATAGCTTCTATTTTCTATTGTCATATTTAATCATCAAACCCAAGTATTATAAAACCTCATTTCCCTTTTTAATTTCATAATCAGAACCACATTTTAGAGTTAATTATTTAAGGCTCCGTCGAGAGACGACCTAGTGTTGCTGCTATACTGCAGAAATTCTAGTCAAAATTAAACAACTAATTTGACGCGTTTGACAACGCGGTCAAATTTTGGCGCCGTTTCCGGGGAGCCAAGATCATTTTTTTTAATTTTATTTTTATTGGGTCATTTTACTTCTTTATTAGTACTCCTATAAATACCCCACCCCCATTTGATTGTTTTTTTGGGTTTTGTCTTTATTTCTTGTTGTTTTTGGTGTGTTCTTTCTCTCTCTCTCTCTCTCTCTCTCTCTTCTTCTCAATCTCCCTATATAATTTTATAGTATAACATTATATTCTTCTTTCACCCTTATTAAGTTTTTTTTATATCCATCTCAAATAAAAAAAACACAACAAACAATCAATCAATCAAACTGGACATCATTGTTGCATGACAAGATCTGGTAAAGGAACACTACTTGAATTTGATCCTGAAATTGAAAAGTCACTTCACACACAAATCAAGGCATATAGAGAAGGTCAATCAAGTAACATTGTGGAACCTCATTTAGAACCTCAAGTGGTTCTAAACAAACCCAAAATTGAACCCAATCAAACCCAAGAAAACATGGCTGCAAATAATCGAACTTTCAAAGAACTTACTACCCCTGATGTGGAGTACCAACCTGCGTACATCCAATATCCCGAGGAAGCAGCCAACTTTGAGCTTAGATCAGGTCTCATCCACCTTCTTCCAAAATTCCATGGTCTTCCCGGAGTGGACCCTCACAAACATCTAAAAGAGTTTCACATAGTGTGCTCCACCATGAAACCCCAAAATGTGTCTGAGGACCTCATTAAGTTTAGGGCCTTCCCTTTCTCCCTTGATGGTGTAGCCAAAGATTGGATATACTATTTGCCTTCCAAAATTGGGGGCTGGAATGATCTAAAAAGACTTTTTCTAGAGAAGTTCTTCCCTGCCTCCCGAACTGCATCAATTAGGAAAGAAATCTGTGGAATTAGGAAATCACAAGGAGAGACCCTTCATGAATACTGGGAGAGATTTAAGAGACTTTGCTCAAGCTGCCCCCACCACCAGATTAGTGAACAACTATTAATCCAATACTTATATGAGGGACTTATCCCCATGGATCGTGGAATGATTGATGATGCAGCTGGTGGTTCCCTAGTTGACAAAACTCCTTCTGCCGCTCGTGATTTAATAGCCAGCATGGCTCAAAATGCACAACAATTTGGTACACGAGCTATTGCACCAACCCGAGGAGTTCATGAGGTAAGTCATTCAGCCCTAGAAAAAAAGGTAGACACTAAACTTGATGAGATGAATACCCTTCTAAGGCAATTAGCTCAAGCACAAGGTAACTCACACTCTAATTCTATTCCATTGCATTGTGGTATTTGTTCTGATAACACTCATTTTTCTGACCAGTGCCCACAACTTCCAGATTCATCTGAGTCCTGTGCAGCTGTGTTCCCAGGGCGTCCATTCCAACAAGCGCCTCCCTTCAAGCAAGAACCATTCAGGCCAAATCCAAACCCCGAGTGGCAAGCACAACCACAATACCGACAAGGAGGAAACTCAAGCTACCCGAAGCAGAATTGGTATCAACAAGGCCAAGGTATGAAACCTTCTTATCCTTCAACTTCGCAAAACAATCATCCTCCTCCTCCTCCCAAATCTGAACCAAGCCTCGAGGACATGGTGAAAAAAATGGCAACCTAGAACCTTCAGTTCCAACAAACCACACAATCGGCAATTCAAGACCTACGAACTCAAGTGGGACAATTGGAGAACACCATCGGTGAGCTTAAGATGCAAGGTTCTGGACAACTACCATCCCAACCCATTGCCAATCCGATGGATAAAGGTAATGTATGTGCAATTACACTTCGTAGTGGTAAAGAAGATTCTCCTTCTACTGATCCTATGAAACAGGTATGTCCCCCTCTTGAAAACACTCCTTCCCAACCCTCAAAAATTTCATGTAATGAAAAACAAAACAAAAAGGGCAATCAAATTATCATTGATGATTCAAATGAACAATCAATTCCTCTTCCTTTCCCTCAAAGACTCTCTAAATCTAAGAAAAACTTTGATAATGAGATTGATAATGAAATAATGGATACATTTAAAAAAGTTCAAGTTAATATTCCATTGTTGGATGTAGTCAAGCAAATTCCCCGTTATGCCAAATTTCTTAAAGAGCTTTGCACCCATAGAGGGAGGTTGAAGGGGAATGAGAGAGTCAACCTGGGGAGGAATGTATCAGCCTTGATTCAACCAGCAATGTCAACCAAATGCAAGGATCCCAGCACATTCACCATACCTTGTACCACAGGGGAGACCTTCTTTTCTGATGCTATGCTAGATTTAGGTGCTTCCATTAATGTAATGCCTCACTCCGTATATATTTCTCTACAGGTTGTAGAGCTTCAACCAACAATAATTATCGTGCAACTTGCCAACTGGAGTACAACACATCCAAAAGGAGTGATTGAGGATGTCCTTGTTAGAGTAAAGAATCTCATCTTCCCCACTGATTTCTACATTCTTGATATGGAAGATACCCGAACCCAAGGACATGCCCCTCTCATACATGGGAGGCCATTCCTAAAAACAGCAAAGACGATCATCAATGTTCACAATGGTACATTTTCCATGGAATTCGGAGGAGAAAAGGTAAGTTTTAACATCCTTGGGGCTATGAAACACCCCGTTGAAGAGCACTCCACTCTTCCTGTCTATTCGATGGAAGTGCTCTCAAACGATGCACACACACACAATTCTCTCCTCAACCCAAACTCTGATTCTTTTTTGTTTTCTTCACCCTTGGATGATTTGAGTTTTGGTTCTTCATTTGAATGTTGTGTGGGTTCAGAAAAATGTAAATTTTGTGCTTTAATTGATGAGTGTGTTTATTCTAAGGTACACATGACTATCGATGATTCTGCAAATCTCATTTCAATAGATTCTCTTTCCTTTGAGAATAAACATGAGCAGATAGATAGTTTCATGGACCTCACTCCCCATAAATCCCCTCCCTCAATCTAGAAACAACCGGTGTTTGAACTTAAACAACTTCCTTCTAATTTAAAATATGCATATCTTGAGGGTATTGACCAATTTCCCGTCATTATTGCCAATAACCTCTCTCCACAACAGGAATTGAAACTTCTCAAACTTTTGAGAGAGTGTAAAAAGGCAATAGGATGGACATTGGCTGATATTCCCGGGATTAGCCCATCTATTTGTATGCACCATATACTTTTGGATGATGAGGCTAAACCCGTAAGACAATCTCAACGCCGGTTGAATCCCACTCTCCTTGAAGTGGTAAAATTGGAAGTCAGTAAATTACTTGCTGTAGGGATCATTTATCCTATATCTGATAGTAAATGGGTCAGCCCAGTGCAAATTGTGCCTAAAAAAATAGGAGTAACAGTTGTGTCAAATGAAAGGAATGAATTGGTTCCAACACGTGTGCAAAACAGTTGGCGAGTCTGTATTGACTACCGTCGACTAAATAAAGCCACGCGGAAGGACCACTTTCCTTTACCTTTCATTGACCAAATGTTAGAATGATTGGCTGGTAAGTCTCATTATTGTTTCCTTGATGGCTATTCGGGTTATTTCCAAATCCATATAGCCCCTGAGGATCAAGAAAAGACAACATTTACCTGTCCATTTGGCACATTTGCATACAGAAGGATTCCATTCGGTCTATGTAATGCTCCTGGTACTTTTCAGCGATGTATGTTGAGTATTTTTTCTGAGTACCTTGAGAGTTGTATGGTAGTCTTTATGGATGATTTCACGGTTTACGGTTCTTCTTTTGATGATTGTTTGGAAAACCTAGGTTCTGTCCTCCGTCGCTGCATTGAAAAAGATCTTGTTTTAAATTATGAAAAATGCCATTTTATGGTTGAGCAGGGGATAGTTCTTGGGAATATCATTTCAAATAAAGGAATTCAGGTTGATAAATCTAAAATTGAATTGATTTCATCCCTTCCATATCCAAAATGTGTTCGTGAGGTGCGGTCTTTCTTGGGTCATGCTGGTTTTTACCGACGATTCATTAAAGACTTTAGTAAGATTGCACTTCCTTTATCTCGGTTATTACAAAAGGATTCTGAGTTTGTGTTTGATAAAAATTGTGAAGATGCATTCAATTCACTAAAAAAGAGTCTCACATCACCTCCCATAATCCAACCACCTAGGTGGGATCTCCCCTTCGAGCTTATGTGTGATGCCTCTAACTTTGCAGTTGGGGAAGTTTTATCACAAAGGGTTGAAAAGGCTCCTCATGTCATTGCATATGCCTCGCGTACCCTTGACCCCGCCCAGGTAAACTACACAACCACAGAAAAAGAACTCCTTTCTATTGTATTTGCCTTGGAAAAATTCCGTTCATATCTTCTTGGGTCAAAAGTGATTGTGTTTTCGGATCATGCTGCCCTTCGTTTCCTCCTAAAGAAACCTGAAGCCAAGCCCCGCCTCATTCGGTGGATGCTCCTCCTCCAAGAGTTTTACCTTGAGATTAGAGATAAGAGAGGGGTGGAGAATGTTGTAGCTGACCACATTAGTAGGATTTCCCCACCATTGGACCATCATGTTGACTCAACCCTACCCATTGGAGAATTCTTCCCTCATGAGAACCTTTGTGATGTTGTGGACCTTACCCCCTGGTATGCGGACATTGTGAATTTTCTAGCAACATCTAGGTTCCCCCCTGATTTTAGCACTTCAAAATCTCATAGACTTAAGCATGACTCTCGATGGTACATTTGGGATGACCCATACTTGTGGAGAATTTGTAGTGACCAGGTTGTTCGTAGGTGTGTCCCTGACCATGAGTTCACCTCTGTTTTGACCTTGTGCCACACCTTGGAATGTGGGGGCCACTTTGGCTCTCAACGTACAGCTCAAAAGGTCCTTGACTCAGGATTATATTGGCCAACATTATATAGAGATTCCCATAGGTTTTGTAAATCATGTACTCGATGTCAATTCACAGGGAATATCTCCAAGAGGAATGAAATGCCCCAACAGCCCATGTTATTTTGTAAGATCTTCGATGCATGGGGCATTGACTTCATGGGACCTTTTCCAAATTCATTTGGCTTTGTGTACATATTATTGGCGGTTGACTATGTATATAAATGGGTGGAAGCAAAGGCCACCAGGACCGATGAATATCGAGTGGTTGTTGATTTTGTGAGGTCCCAGATTTTCAGTAGGTTTGGTCTACCAAGATTCATCATTAGTGATCAGGGTTCACATTTTTGCAATCGTAACATGAAAAACTTGCTTCGTAAGTATGGGGTTGTTCATAAAGTCTCCACTTCATATCATACCCAAACTAACGGACAAGCAGAAATTTCAAATCGGGAAGTTAATCGAATCTTGGAGAAAACTGTACAACCCAATAGGAAAGATTGGAGTTTGCGCTTGGATGATGCACTTTGGGCGTACCGTACTGCTTTTAAAACACCGATCGGAATGTCACCATATAGGATTTTGTTTGGTAAATCTTGTCACCTCCCGTTGGAGGTAGAACACCGTGCATATTGGGCTGTTAAACAATGTAATATGAACCTTTCAAATGAAGGTGAGGAAAGAAAGCTGCAGATTCAAGAGTTAGAAGAAATTTGACGTGATGCATATGAAAACTCCCGAATCTATAAAGAGAAGACAAAGTCTATTCATGATAGCATGATTCACCAGTGGAAGTTCCATATTGGTGAGAAGTTCCTCATGTACAATTCCAGGCTTAAGCTCCACCCAGGTAAGCTTCGTTCCCGATGGCTCGGTCCTTATACTGTTACTAATGTTTACCCTTTTGGTGCAATACAGGTTTTGCATGAGCAGAGTGGACGAAGTCTTACCGTCAATGGGCAGCGACTTAAACACTTCTATGAGGATTTTCCAAAGAATCCGGTGGAGGAAATCCACCTTCTCGACGCATCATACCAATAAAACACACCAGGTTTTATCCTTCCTTCTCACATTTTCAATTATTTCAGTGAGGACACTACACATTCTAGGTGTGGGGGGGTGGATACATTCCTGGGTTAGTTAGGATTTTTCATCTTTTTCTCCTTTTGTTTTCTCTTTCTGGCCTTCTTTATGGTATTTTTATTTTTCCCCATCAACAATTTCGAAATTCCATGATTTGGCGACCATAAAGTGGGGAAAGTAAAAATACCATAACGAAGGCAAGAAAGAGAAAGTGTATGATTTTACCATCAAGGAGTGATTTTTAGTGAATTGGTTTTCTATCAATGATATAAATGGTTGTATCTATGTGAAACCTTTGAGATGATTGATGCCCATTGTGTGAGTAGTTTTTGGGAAAACTGTGTCACTAATATCTCCAAAAAAAAATTGCACCAAACCACAAAGTGTGATTATTTCTTACTTAATATAAGGTAAATATATGTTGGGTTAATATTTTTCAGCTTTAAATGATATTTCCATACGTTCGTTCCTTATCCGATCTGTTTCATTACTGTACCAGATTGACCTATGCGTGTGTACCTAATGTCCGACTATTGTACGCCCTCAAAAAAAAATTGTTGTGTCTTGGGCAGGTCAAAAACCACTCCTCCTCAACCTTTGATCTTGTTATAACTATTGCAATTAGTGTCGTGAGGAGATCAAACAAGGGTTAAGAGATGAGTGTGAGATTTGTTCCAATTGCAACTTCAAAAAAAATAATAAATTAGGGGAGTGATGAAATGTGCAACATATGGGGATATCTAGGTCAGGAGATTATGGTTTGACTTCTGGGAATGCTTAAATGAGTGTGTTTTGAAATATGATTGCAAAGGATGTAGGACAGGTTCGGTGACAAAATCATTTAAGCTGAATAATGTTAAAATAACATATATTTATTGGATATCAAGTGGAAAGAATAGCATGGAATGGTTTTCACACACACACATGTAGATGTAGTGTCATGGTTTACTTCTGAATTCTTTTCTCAATTGGGTATCATGAATCTTTTTGAATTTCACTATGATATGATTTATGAGACATCTTTTTCTATTTTCACTAGGAAGAACTCCTTGGTGTGGTTCGTGCATTGATCACTTTACTTTAAATAAAATTTCCTCAAATGATAAATCTTTAGGATGTTTCAAATATATATATATATGAATCATTGTATTTGGATATGTGACTTTTCCCAGGAGTGCAAATGTTTAGGTGTGGGGGTGTGATCGTACCACAATTCACTGTTTCATTTTCACCCTTACACCGCTGTGCTAAACATATTTTGTATTAAAAATTATAAAAATATTATCAAATTTTGCTTCATGTTTGATTCAATAATTTTGTGTTTATCACTTCTAAATAGATCAATGATACTTGTTTTGAAAATTACAATGTAGGTGGAGGTGATTTGGAGGGCCCTTGATGAAGTGAAAGAAAACTGGGCCAAAATTGCATGGATCCATGGACATCTGTCCACTTTTTTGAATAGTACACTAAATCCGTACATTCAAATGGGCTGAATTTTTGTGGTCCTGTCCAAAATTCAATATGCTACATTTCATATGAAGGAACTCAATCCTGATTCGGCTTTTATGGGGCCCATACGAACTGCTCTTTCCAAGCCACCGAATTTGGACCAAGTCAAATGTGGTGTTCTGTATTTTATCAATATCTTGATCTGTAGTTGTCAAAACGGTGCCACACTTTCGGTGGAGATAGTCAAGAGGTAGGGCTATAACTGTTCTATTTTCTCCAAAGCGAGATAAGATTGTATGAAGGCCAAAACGCGTCGTTCAAGTGGATTGATGAAATCTGTGTTCCCAAAATCACCTCCCACATTTCCTATAAAAGGGAACCTTGGGCTCCTCATTTGTAAGTTCGGCCAAGAGGCAAGGTGCTGCCATTTTGGAGTCCCCAAGGAGTCTTCTCAGCATCCCTAGCAGTTCTGGAGGCTATGGGAAGTTCTACTTCAACATCTTCTTCTTCTTCCTCTCCCATGGGTTTCTAAACCCCTTGTGATCACCCGGGGAGGAATGTGATGTACATCTCGAGCTTCATGTTTGTAATCTTTGAATGATCTTTTAAATTCCAGATTGTTGTGTTGTTTTTCCTCATCCTCAATTCTTATTTTATTGAGTTATGTACTGGTATGTCATGATCAACTCATATGATCATGTTTGGGGGTACCCATTCATGTGATGTTTCACACACCGTTCACCACTTTCTTTCCCCCTTTCAATTGCGGTGTTTGTGGGGTTTATATTGGTAAATTAAACTCACACAAGTACTTTCAAGGACATGTACATTTATGTCATGGTATCACAAATAAATAACATACAAATCTGGACAGCGCATCGAGTTTTTCGTGTGTTCCCTTGGTGAGTTTTGGTTATGAAGTCAAACACAATTCATTCAATCATCGACGGTGTCCGGTGAATCATTGTGTGTTTTTGACTGAACCCTAGGAGGTATCCTAGTATAAACTTAGTAACATTCTAGTTCTAGGTGTTACAAACCAGAGATTAAAAGATCATAACCTTATATCATGAAGCGATGAAGGATAAACATTATACGAGTACCCCGGATTGATCACGCTTAATTAATTCTGTTAATCTCTACTTTGTTTTATAGATTCTATTTTCTATTGTCATCTTTAATCATCAAACCCAAGTATTATAAAACCTCATTTCCCTTTTTAATTTCATAATCATAACCACATTTTAGAATTAATGATTTAAGGCTCTGTCGAGAGACGACCTAGGGTTGCTGCTATACTGCAGAAATTCTAGTCAAAATTAAACAACTAATTTGACGCGTTCGACAACGCGGTCACGATGCGGCAAAGACAGCCAATGCGTCTGCTTGACTGTTCTGTGACCGTGGTACATGGGTAACCTCTGGTCGAGAAGAGAACTGGGCCATTAGGCGGAGGGTGTACTCCAGCAACGGTGCAAGCTCCGGCTTCCTGACAACGTAGTTGCCATTAACCTGTTTGATCACCAGCTCGGAATCTCCCTCCACATGTAGATGGGGCACATGGATCTCAAGGGCCAACTCGAGGCCGGTGATGAGAGCCTGGTACTCTGCCTTGTTGTTCGTACAGCCTTCTGACAACAGGAACGAGTATGGCAGGATGGCCTGCGCCAGGGTAATGAAGACAATACCCAGGCCCACTCTGTTGAGCTTGGGATCGTTGAGCCTCCTACCGGTGGGGCTCCGGGAGGCACCATCGAAAAGCATTTGCCAACATGGGACAGCATGATCGACTGATAGGATCGTCTCATCAGGGAAAACTAGGTCCAGGGATTGATCCACGGAGGTTGGATGGGCAGCTAAAAAGTCTGCCAACGCCTGTCCCTTAATGGCCTTCTAAGGTACGAACCTGATATCAAACTACTGGAGAATCACTTCCCACCATGCTAGTCGGCCAGTCAGCATGGGGCGGTTCAGGATGTACTTCAGTGGGTCTACCCAGGAGACCAATTTCACCTCATGGTGTTGTAGGTAATGTCGCAACTTCTGCACGGCGAAGACAAGCGCAAGGCGGCTCTTTTCGATAGGGGAGTATCTGACCTCCGTATTGAGAAGCATGCGGCTGAGATAGTAGAGACTGTTCTCAATACCCTCGTTATTCTTCTAGGCGAGCAGCGCACCGAGGGATCTTTCCAGGGAGGTCACGTAAAGGACTAGAGGCTTTCCAGAGATGGGTGGCATCAAGACCGGAGGTTGGAGAAGATACTGGTTGATTTCCTCGAAGGCGGTCCGACACTCCTCATCCCATTCGTAGGTGGCGCCCCTCTTCATGAGCCGGGAAAAGGGCTTACACTTGCCAGCCATATTCGCAATGAATCGGTGTATATAGGCTAAGTGGCCTTTAAGGCCTCGAAGCTCTCGAATGTTGCTCGGGGGAGGCATTTGGCTGATGGCCTTGATCTTCTCTGGGTCGATCTCGATACCTAGGTATCTGACAACAAAGCCCAGAAACTTCCCAGAGGTGACCCTGAAGGCACACTTCAATGGGTTCATCTTTAGGTAATGGGAACGGAGGAAACTGAACACTTTCTCGAGGTCTTTGAGATGGTCCTGGCACTGACATGATTTGACTACGAGGTCATCCACTTAGCATTCCACCAATGTCCCGAGGATCGGTTTGAATATGCGATGCATGGCCCTCTGATAAGTGGCACCTGCATTCTTCAAACCGAATGGCATAACCTGGTAGAAAAAGGTACATTAGGGAGCCCTGAAGGCAGTTGAATCCTTGTCTTAGGGGGCCATCCGGATCTGGTTGTACCTGGAATATCCATCCATGAAAGAGAGGGCTTGGAACCCGGCCGTGGCGTCAATCAATAACTCTGTCACTGGGAGTGGGAAGTCATCCTTTGGGCAGTGGCGATTAAGATTGCGGAAGTCGATGCAGACTCTGATCTGCCCATTCTTCTTCCTGACTGGCACAATGTTGGAAAGCCACTTGGGGTACTGGACTTCCTTAATGAAGTTGGCTTTGATAAGCTTGTCAACTTCGGCCTCAACCATAGCACCATGAGAAGGGTGCATTTTCCTGGGGGGCTGCTTAAACCCATGGTGTTTTGCAGGGAGGCCCAGACGGTGAATGGCTACCTGGGGATCTAGTCCTAGCATCTCGTTGTAACTCCAGGCAAACACGTCACAATGTTGTTTGAGAAAGTCTACGTACTGCTGCCGCTCCTCGGGGGACATGGCAGCACTGATCAATGTGGGTTTCGGATCTGCCTCGCTACCAAGGTTCACCTGTACCAGTTCATCAACCATGGTAGAGACGCCTTCTTCAAAGGCGGGGGGAGAATCCTCCAGGTCTTCCTCCCCACCCGTGGGGGGACTTCCCGCGACGGGAGATACTTCTGGGCTATCAAAACACGAGGGGCAGCTGGTGCCGGCTTGGGAAGCAGCGGTCATCACATCGGGAGAATCACTTTCCATTGAGACCATAACAATGAAGGCAGTCGACCCTATCCCATCTGGCCTTCGGCCTAAGGGGCCACGTTTGATAATATCAAAGCAGTGGTGACGTGTCAGCCTGAGTCGGTGGATTCCAGCCCGGTGGAAGAAACACGTATGGCATACCACCGTTGTCATAAGCTTGACATTCTGGTACCGTACAGGGGTAGCAGGTTCCGGGATGACTTGATCCTAGTTGATGTAGGAATACGAGGTGTTTTCCACCGTCGCTTGGACACGGGAACATGCCTTCCTTGCGTACCCGAAACAACAAAACATTGCCCCATGTCGGGGGTCGTGGCCTCCAACCGGTGGATCGGGAGGATGTAGGAATCATCCATGCTTTCCCAGGGATCACTTGTGACCGGGGCGGGTTCATCCTCACTTACTAGGATTTTCTTATCCTTACTTTTTTAATAACCCGCATCCAGATAGCGGGCCTCACAAGAAGCGAAAGGGGACGCATCTCCTTGGAGCACGCCTACTCGACCGTTGAGTGAGTATTTGAGGCACCAGTGATATGACGAAGGGACCGCTGCATGCAGATGGAGCCATGGCCTACCCATCAATGTGTTGTAGGCAGTTTCCTAAGAGACGACCATAAACTCGGTGCTGGCAATTAAGCCACCAAACTGAGTCTTCAGGCGGATCTTTCCGACTGGGGTTTGCTCGGTCCTACCGTACCCCTAGATTCTGAGGTCAGATGGAGTTAAATAACCTTCATACAGACCCATCTTTCGCAATGTCTGAGTCGGAATTAGATTGATTCCGGAACCCGTTTCAACGAGGCAGCGGCGGACTTCCACACCATTGAAGTGGCCAGTGATGTACAACGGGCGAATGTGCCCCTGTATAGGAGGGTCCTCATCTTCACCGGAGAACGAGATAACCGCCTGACATTCGGCGTTTTCAATCATCTCGGTATGGAAGGCTTCTGCAGCTGATACCTCCATCTCAAACTAGAGGGGGATCCTTAGAGCCTCGGAAAGTGCCTCGCGCATTTCGAATGACAGGAAAAGGGCCTCAAGGATAGAAGGCCTCGCCGGAATGCCGGCCAGGTGATTCAGGACATCATACTTTCGTGCCAAACGCAAACCTCTGCTTACAGGGGTCGTTCGGCATTTGGAGGCATAGCGGGTCCTGCCGGTTGAACCGGCGATCGGCTAGTACCGGGTACATCCTGCTGCCTACTAGTTGAAGCCGGGAGAGTAGTCGTCGAACTAGGATTGGACAGCGGAGGCTGGCCTGTAGCCGGGAAAGACTGACTATGATATGAATGAGGCATCTCTCCCTGATCTAGTAGCACGAACGACAGTGGAGGTAGAGCCGAGAGCGTTAGATGGGGTTACGCGTGCTGAGATTTGCGCTGAGCCTACTGTCTGGTCTCAGTAGCGTGCACGGCTTGGCCAAAAGTGCCCACTGACGTACCTCGATGACCAGCGCGGTTGCGATTCCGCTGACGTTGACATCGGCTGGGAACGTTGGGGAGGTTCTCCTGGCGTTCCCCCTCATCGAGGGTCATATAGGGCTTTACCAGCTCCACGGTGTTAACCGAAGCATACCCTTGGCTGTCGCTCGAGGAGTCATCCACTGCTGGGTGGATTCTGGGAGGAATCCCCATTTCATGGGGCATAAAGTCGCCGAGAGTGCGGGATGACGACGACACCAGCGGTGCGTATTGCTTCTTCTTGTGTCGCCGCTGCTTGCCCTTTTGGGAAGAGGTCGACTGTGAAGATGATGCGGAGGCACCGACTACTTCTTCTGAAGGTTCTGACTGCTTCAGGCGCGCCCGGATGATACCATGGGCACGGACGACGGTTTTTCGAGCCATCCAGTCGTCGTATTTCCGGGATCCGCGGCTGGGGACCTGCTGCCACTCGCCTTCACTGTCGCTGTCGATCTCTGATCCTGCAAAGACACCCGCCACTTGTGCTGGTGTCGGGCCCAACTTGACTATGTTGTTATTGACCTGGTCTTGAAGCCAGTCTTTAAACACATAGCATTGCTTGAGGTTGTGCCCCAGAATCCTATGATAAGGGCAGTAGTTGGGGTGATCGGTGAGATTCACCTCTGCCGGCCTTCTGCACTCGGGCAGACGCACAATCCCTTGCTCTAGAGCGCTTCGGAAGTAGCCAGGGACCTGATTTCCGTTGAAAGAATAATTTTGGTGCCTTCTTTCCAGATAGGAGGGCCTGGGGGCCTGGCCCTGACGAGGGTCCAGAGGGGCCTGCCGAGGAGGCGGCGCCTGATTGTCTCACCTGGGTGGCGGGTGGCGCATTGCGCGGGGGAACCTATCAGTTCTGAGGCGGTCGCTGCTGGGCAGGAGCCTATGCTTGAGGTGGAGGACCTCTTCAGGGTTGCGGGGATGGTGTCGCTGGCAGTAACTCCAGCTGCCTCAGGGCTTCTATTTAGGCCACCGCGGCGGGTTCAGCCCTGGCGGTCCTCATGGCTGGGATCATAGGGGGAAACAAATGTGCCTGACTAGCCTGTTGCAGGGCTTCCTCAAGGCGCTGAGCCTTATCTGAGAAATATCTGAACCCTCCAGGGTATTTCTGGGTAATCAGGGAGGGTACCAGCTCTGTTTTTGCATTTCCCACACACATCGTCAATAATTGCTCCTGAGTCAGTGGCATATCGAGGGAATACGTAAGTCCCTTCCACCGGGCGATGAAATCTGCAACCCGCTCATCAGGCATTTGCTTGCACTTGGAGAGGTCTGCAATGTTGTTCTTCCGTGTGGTGGAGCTGAACTGGTACATGAACTGCCGGCGGAGTTCCTCCCAATCGGTCACCGATCCGATAGGGAGCTGGTTGTACCAGACGAATGCTGGACCTTCCAATGTCTGTACGAAACACCAGAGTTTGGTGGCTTCTTGCTGAGTCGGGGTCCCCAGCATGGGGCCACACCTGGAAGAAAAATGTGCCAAGTGTTGTGGTGGGTCCCCTGTCCCATTGAAGGGTGATAAAGTGGGGTTCCCAAAACCCGAAGGTGCGGGCATATCATCCACCCACGCGGGATATGGCTTGCCCTCCGGTGGGACCGCCACTTGCCGCGTTTCCAACTCTTCGAGGTGGGTTGTGAGTGCCGCAATAAGATCATCCGGGTGGGGGTCCCTGTCTTGACGGGGATCCCTAACCACAAGTGCATTTCCAGGTTCTTCAACACGGTAGATGGCTTCGGCCGCTCGTGGATCAACTGGAGAAATGACCTGTGAGGCGACTGGGGGAACCCGAACTGGGTTCTTCAGATTTCCCCGTCGCTCGGGGGGGTTTGGAGAGACGTATCACTCCCTCTTGCCATA
Source organism: Viscum album (assembly GCA_963277665.1). Classification (NCBI taxonomy): domain Eukaryota; kingdom Viridiplantae; phylum Streptophyta; class Magnoliopsida; order Santalales; family Viscaceae; genus Viscum; species Viscum album. The sequence goes on along the minus strand of OY728123.1, from coordinate 937,471,351 downwards.
CGTTCCGGCTTCTTCCCTGTCTGTGGCAGTAGCATGATCAGGGTTGCCCGGAGGCATCTCACCGGGGGGAAATTGTTCTTGCCCATGCTGCCCCGGCCTGGGATTACCATAGTCGGGTCGCCACTCTGCGGCGCGCTTAGCCAAAAGTTCATCAACCAGCCTCTTCTGCTCAGCAATCTGCTGGCGTAACGTGGCCTTCTCAGGATCTTCTTCTGTTTTCGGCGCAGAGGCAGACGGGTCGGAGTGCTTGACAGTTCCGACGTTCTCCTTACCCTTGCCAGCGTTTCGACTGAGTACCAGCGAATCGGTGGGTACGGGGAGGCCTAGCAGGTTCCTCTGCTGACGGGTAACTCTCCCTGATGGGTCCGGCAGTGGTGGTACGCCCTCGGGGGGTAAGTCTCCATCAAGGAATTCAAGCTCGTCTTCCTTGTCCACTACGTCAGCCATGTGGACCGCGACCCCTCTCGAGGGCATGTCCTCGATGCCGCATAGCGAATCGGGCTGCCGTGGGATAGGGTCGAAGAGGAGAGCGGCATAGTGTCCCCAACCACGGACTTGCACATGGGGGGTAGCTTCCCTGACGATTCTGCGGAGTGCTTTAAAACTCTGAACACATTTCTTTTGAAGGGCGCTCTGACGGCCTGGCGACTCGGGGTGCTGGGTCACAAGGAGTACGACCGAATCGATCAGGCGGCACTGCTCGCCGATTTCTTCAAAGTGCTCTCGACTTCTGGGGTACACCACCCGTTCGTAACGAAGGCGGAAGTGTGTCGCCCATAGGGTTCAATAAAATCACCCCACTTCTTCAGGGGTAAGGGACTCTGGTGCGCGAAAATTCAGCGCTGTCGTCGGCCAGAACTTCTCCGGGAAGTAATCTGCTGCAAGAATACTCCAGAATCTCCTGGGTTCAGACTCGGGGTCTGGCCCTGTATTGCCCCACTCATTAACTGAGGGCGGCTGAGGGACCAGTAGCGGTACCGAGGCGGACCTCTGGGATAACAAAATCAGCGGCGGAGAATACGACGAACGGGCTGACTGGCCACCGAATTCCGGGCCATCCTCCTAAGAGCAAGGTGACCTGGCCACGATGTCACGATACGATGGGCTGATAGCCACAGCTTCTGACACAGGAATCATAGCTACCAGCGACCGGTCATGTCATCGCTCTACCATCGTTGGCCCCCAAAATAGCTCTCTGTGATCTCTGGTAGAGGTAGAGGGCGCTTCTGGTGACAATGGCGGTGATTGCGCGGTCGAGACCTGCGGAATTACCAAGATTTCTTCCTCCTGGATGTACCTGCGGAGAGAGATGGGAATCTGGTGGACCTCATATTCCGGGAGAATGAGGCTAACACGTCTGGTTCCTGCCCCAGTCCTTGATACGGATGAGCGGGGAGAAGGTTCCATCGCTGAGTTGCATTCTGCTTCAGAGTCGGAGAAGCGGGCAGGTTTGATCTCCACCCGGGCCTTCCCAGGATTCTTCTTGTGGTAGCGACGACCCGCTCTCCTGCCCCAGGGTGGCTCTTCGGGACAGGGTTGATCCCTATCATGGAGTCTCGGGGCGGCGCTGGCGCCGTGGCGGAGAGGTCCCCCACTCAAGATAGCCAAGGTGCGAGGGGCACCAGGGAAAATGTCGAAGGGTACATGGGGAGGACCTCCATGAACAACACCCATGTAGGCGGAGCCTCTGTTGGAATCGGCAGGAGCATGGGGAGGACCTCCATGGTCGATGCGGGCGGAGCGAGGCTGACCTTCACTCCTCGAGTTGCTGGGGTGAGGAGGACCTTCGCTGGTTGAAGAGAGGACGTAGGGAGGGCCCCCACGTTGGAGAAGGACCGGATGGACGGTGCCTTCAGATCGGTGGTCGGGGGCAAGAGGATGGACTCCATACCCTGTATAGTGGGCGCTGGAAAGGTTTCCGCGCCGAGCATCACTGCCGCAGGGCAGGTCTTCCTTCGGGATGAGGGTAGCATGAGGCATACCTCCATGACGAACTTCGGAGCGGGGAAGGCCCACGCTCTGTGGAGTAGTGGTACGGGGAGGACCTCCATACGGGGTGACATCACCGCGGGTTAGTTCACGGTGATCACCACTTGGGCATGCAACCCGGAGAGTCAACCCAGCCTGCTCGTGGGGCAGTTGGGGTCTCGATCCTGGTTGGTTGAAGGAGTGCCCCTACTCAGTGTATGCAGGGGCTTCATGATGCACGTCGGCGGTGGCTCGGGCCACTGTAGCTGTCGACATCGACGCACCTGGGCGAGCGTCCTCAGCCCGGGCCCGGCGCTGACGTCGGGTCAGGCGAGCTGGTGCAGGTGGTGCAGGGGCATGGCCTACCTGATCTTCCTGTGGAGTCGGACGGTGGCGCTGACGCAGCCGGACGGGAGCTCTCGCCTGGAGCCCTTGGGTCGGGACCCTGAGCGGGCTGAGCCGGACGGCGCCCGCCTATTCAGCGTAAGGCGAGGAGTCATCAAGGCGTTCTGGGGACAGGCTCCCGAAACGGTTGAACATTGGGGTAAGGAGTAGGGGCTCCATGCGCTGCCGGTTAGGGAGGCATTGACGGCGGGGCCTGGATGCCTCTAGGTCCAGGCGGGCCATATCCCGATTTGGGATGACCCCTTCCTCCTCGTACCTGCACACGAGGTTGTTGATCACCCTTCACTGGATGACCTCTGATGGGGAAAGGGGACGTGGTCGCCCCTTATTCCGCGATGTGGCAGCTGTCGTGGCGGTAGCGGCGCCATGTGGGGTGGCTGCGGCGATGTTTCCCCTGCCCCTGTGTAGGCTAGCGGGCGGTGATCGCGTCTCTGTAATAGCAACCTGGTTCCTGAGAAACGAAGGGATCAACTCATCAGCACCGAGAGGGAAGAGGATTGACAACTAGTGCCCCCAGCGTCCTTCCATTCTCCACGTCTGTAAGAAGTATTCACACCAACACGCTGCAGAACGGAGTGCCCCACGTTCTACTACCCCGACTTCCGGTGAGTTTCACGAGAGGCCCGCTATTTGCTTGATGGGACCAGGCACCGAATATCTGGATCCGGTGACACGTCAATATATTGGTGTCTCGAATGATACTAATCTCCATATTGAGGAGAAGAATTTCACGTCGGGTTCACCATTTCTGTTTCCGACGCTTTCGTCGGGGGGCGCGCGCATCCGTCCATGGAGGAGGAGGACGCGCTGCGCTTGTGGCCCCGCATTCCCGCTTTCCAAAGGCGGGAGGCATTCGCTCCTTATTCAGGTACGTCTGCTCCTTGATCGAAACGGGATGATGGGATGTCGGTTCTTCCTTCTGTGGATTCCTCCTCAGAACTCGTCAACTAGTCCGGGTCTCAGTCATAGATTTAATACGTAGTTCGTGAAACTATTCCCAGTGCCATGTTTCCATGGATGCCGGTTAATTACACTACTTCTGTCGGGACATTACAAAGGGTCCGATCAGGGAAGCAACCTTCAGTCGGGGGAGTAGTCACGTTGAGGCATCAGTAGCGTGTCTGGATGCTGGGGAACCTAGCATGTCTGTCTATTATCCCTGGTCACAGGGCTTCTCGAGGGCGTGGAAGCCTGAGGCATCCCACATCGAGCGCGGGGAATTATATGTCATAGACACATATCTGAGGTTTTCCCCAGCTTCCCGTGTTTAAAACAGGGTACGCCGTGAGTTTAACGTCCAGCGGAGACGGATCAACCCAACCGGAGCATTAGCTAGGATAGATCGGATTGAGGGATTCCCCTTGAAGGGATGACGATACCGGGGCTAGCCCATGGGCGGCTGTGAAGAGGAGCATACAGACATGGTCTCACCGAGATATGACGGTCCGGGCGAGAATCGGGATGGGTGATAGGTGGATGAATGGAGTGGAGGGGGAGTGAAATGGGACCATCGCAGGGGCGACGGTGAAGTTGGTCTTGAGCCTTGAAGAGGCTTCCTACGTATCCCCATGGCAGGGAATCAATGTCCAGGTAGTTCGGGATGGTGCCGATAAACCGAAGTGAAGGTGGACCTTGGCCCGATGAATGTCGTCAGCGATCCAACGTGAAGGTGGACCTTGGTCCGATGGGCATCGTCAGCATACCGATGTGAAGGGGGACCTTGGTCCGATGGGCATCGTCATCGTACCGACGTGAAGGTGGACCTTGGTCCGATGAGAGATGGGCTTGAACCTCGGGTAGGCTTCCTACGTACCATGCCTTGACATGGATCAAAGACCTCATAGTTCAAAGGGTTTCATCGGTGAACCGACATGAAAGTAGACTCGTGGGTCCACTAGTGGTGGGCTTGAACCTTGAGAAGGTTTCCTACGTACCATACCTTGACATGGATCAAAGTCCTCATAGTTCAAAGGATTGATGGAATACATTTTAATGTCATGCGGGACGATAGTGAACCCTGACGTGAATAAACGACGAGCGGTGGGTGTTGGTGAACCAACATAAATGAGGGACCTTGGTCCAATGGGAGATGGGATTGAACCTCTGGGAGGATTCCTACGTACCATGCCTTGACATGGATAAAAGTCCTCGTAGTTCAGATTGAAAATGGGGACTTGGCACACCGACAAGGAGAAGGTCTGGGCCAATGATTGTTGGGCCTGAACCTCGGGGAGGCTTCCTACGTACCATGCCTTGACACGGATCAAAGTCCTCGTAGTTCGGGTTGTGGAATACAGTTTAACGTCATGCGGGACGGGGGTGAACCGACGTGAATGAGGTCGGAACGACCGGGTGGTGGTTTTGAACCTCGTAGAGGCTTCCTACGTACCATGCCTTGACATGGATCAAAGACCTCGTAGTTTGGGTTAGTCACAACGGCTTGTCGTCGGACTAGGATGCAGTTTAAAGTCATGCTGGACGAAGGTAGAACTCGACGTGAATGATGATGGGTGGGCTTGAACCTCAGGAAGGCTTCCTATGTACCATGCCTTGACATGGATCAAAGACCTCGTAGTTCATATGGGGCTTTGTCGGCAAACCGACGTGAAGGTGGACCTTGGTCCAATGAGTGGTGGGCTTGAACCTCTGGAAGGCTTCCTACGTACCATGCCTTGACATGGATTAAAGACCTCGTAGTTCAGGTGGGAATGGGTGTGCAGTTTAATGTCATGCGGGACAAGGGGGCATACAGTTTAACATCATGCTGGACGAGGGAGAAACTCGACGTGAATGAACGACCGAGCAATGTGGCTTGAACCTCATGGAGGCTTCCTATGTACCATGCCTTGACATGGATCAAAGTCCTCGTAGTTCGCTATGGGTGGGGGTCAGGGTCGGTGCTCACTCTAAGCCCACGTGAGTCATGCTCGGTGTGAGAAACAAGAGGTTGCAAGGACCTGATGATCACGTCACGAAGGATGCGTCCATGAGAAGCGAAGAGGGGCTTATGCGTTAGGCGGCCCATGGTGCTGGGACTTACTCCAGGATGGAGGCCCAGAGTGCGACAAAGTGCAGCGAAAGAGGGATTTGGGACCAATGATGGGAGGTGCCTCGTTCCCTATCACGCCCTCCACTGACCTTGGTAGTGGGGAAGTACGGAGATGCGGAGGTGCAGCCATCCGTTGGGGAACTAGGGTCCCCCTTCTCCTATGAACATACGCCACTCCAATAAGGAGGATATCATCCCTTGTGGATGGGTGATTCCATTCCTGTGGAGACGAGTGGTGTAAATAATGTTCGAGATGGGGGGACCCTTCGTGAGAGGCACGAGGTCGGGTCACAGTTTAACATCATGTGTTGAGGACGTGGTGCTTGGCAGTTTAACGTCCTGCAGCTCGGATGAGGTGGGTTCACTCCGCACCCCTAGGACTTACATAACCGGTACCCTCTGGTCCTTGGGGAAGGTAAGGTACCAGTAAGGCCATAGTCAAGGGGGGTTGTGGAACAAACCATCAAGGGGTCCACGTTAGCGTGGCTATGTGAAGAAGCAATATCCGTTATCATGCCTATGCGAAGAAGCATTAGTCAAAGCAACGCTACGGGTGGTATTGTCCATGGGACTTTGAAATCACATCGTGCAAACTTGGAGGGTCGCACAGGAGGAGGAATTTCTAAGCAAAGGAGTGTGCTTCACGAAGTGGAGTGCCTTGGCCTTAGCATGGGGCATAGGTGTGAGTGGAAGGTGCTTCGCGAAGTGGAACAGTGTTTGCAGAGAACTGCCTCGCGAAGAAGAGGTGCCTCACGAAGCAGGGTCCTGCAAAGCAGTGTGCTTCGCGATGTGTAGCGATCCTGCCTTAGCAAAGAGATCACTAGTACATGTTGGGTGTTTCGCGAAGCATAAACGCTCTGCGGCTGCCCGGGTTCCCGTGGGAATCCCCTTCCTTCGCGAATGCACTTGAGCTTCGCGAAGGGCATCCCTCTCGGAAGAGGGGCTCAAAACGAGACAAAGCAAAGGTGTCTCACGATGTAGAAGTACCTCGCGGAGCTCATGATTCTCGGAGCAAAGAGTGCTTCAGGATTCAGGAGAGGAGAAGCCAAAAGGTCAGATTGTCCATCCACGGGACTCAGGGGGAGTCCAGTATTTATAGGGAAGGGGTGCCGCGAAGTAGAACTCGCGCGCCGCCTCAGGTGCTTCGTGGCGCGCTCGTGAACGTCAATGTCGTCCGCGGAGGGTTACCGCCTCTGGAGCTTCACGGCGGGCTCGCGAACGTCAAATGCGTTCGCGGAGAATTACCGCCTCTGGAGCTTCGCGGCGGGCTCACGAACGTCAAATGTGTTCGCGGAGATTTACCGCCTCTGGAGCTTCATGAGGCCATGATAATCGGGGCGCTTCACGTCGCTGCTTCGCGTCGGTGCTTCGCGTCGGTGCTTCGCGAGGCAGCGCGCCAGCCGTCTTTTTCGTTCCTTCCTTTCAGGCCATATTTTGGCTCCAAAAACCATGGTATTGGAAAATTGGATAATATTTTAAGTAATTTTATCCCAAAACATTTGACCAAAATTGATATTAATTAATTTTTCAATTAAAAGTAAAGTTTCCAAAAAATAACATTTTTTAAGTTAATGTTTCCATTCAAAAATTTGGAAAGTAAATTATATATTTGTAAATTGATTAAAATATATTATAATACTTGATATTAATAAAATAAAATAATTTTATTCTTGGTTTATGGTTAAATAATTATTACATCATTATGAAATAGTTATGATGTCATTAAACTTACCAAAAAAACTCAAAGTGTATTTTTATTATTCAATGAAAAACAAAATATTTTAGAAATATAAATAAATTCACCCTAACCTATTTTCAAAATTTTGATTTTAAAATTGATATTAATTTTATCAAAATAATTATATAAATATTATAATTTTAACTTGTAAATATAAAAATCATTATTTATTGAAAATAATAGTGGATAGAAAATGCATAGTGAAATTGTAGAGTGAAATTTCTAACACTTGAAAAAATAAAATTATTTTATCATTTATATATAAAAAGGAATATTTTAATCATTATATTTTATTAAAATAATAATTACTCATAATACCTTAATTTATTATAATAATTATATCATTTTTGAAAAGTACAATTTCTATCTGAAAAATCAATTTGTCAAATTTGTCATATTTTGAAGAAACTTTATTCACAAAATAGAATTGATAGAATGAAAATTTTATTTATAAAATTTCATTTCACTTAAATTAAACAAGGACTCAAAACATAACCCCTTATAACACTCACATAAAACTTAATGGTAAGGTGTGTGGTTGTGATAGATTCTTGAGGCGAATCGGATAACATCACCTGAGAGGTAATTTATACTAACTTAAACTTCTCCCATGGTAGATTTAGTTCGAGCTTAAAATTTTGAATCTATTCTTGGGATTAATAAAGATAAAATCCTAGTGACAATATCTCCATTCCAAGCTCTAATAAATGGGCTTCGTACGACACAACTCTATTGGTTGAGGCCATCATTTCTTCTTTCTACATTAATTAACCTTCATCATTCTATTTATAAAACTAATTATAATGTTAAAAATATTATTAAGAGTATTGTTTCCAATGATCATATTGAGAAATGGTCATATTGAACAGTAGTAATATAATGGTCAAAACCCTATAGTAACATTTTAAATTATACTCACATCATTATTGAATAGATATAGTTTTTTTGAGTATAATATAAGATAACACATATTTTCAAGAAAAAATTATCATTAAAAAAGTTCAGGTAGTTACAGTTTATATGGACTACTACGTCATTTGGATTAGCTGGGAAATGACTCGGGATCTTTGGAAAGTTCACACTACAATAATAACTAAACGAATGACGATGACTTAGGGACAAGTAGAACTTTGGTTATGAACTCTCTTGCAGCACGTACACAAGAACATTTTATGTGGATTGATCATCAAGGTATAAGGATCCTAGGTCCCTAAAAACCTTTCTACTTAGGGATTAACTATAGTGTTTTCTATCCTTTACTCTTTTTTTCCTTATCACTAGTTTTAAAATAATATTTTTTTAATGTTTCCATACCATGGAATACATTTTGGCATTAATTATCTTTAATAAGGAATTATCTTGAAATGTATTTCAGTCTTGAAAAAATATTTTTAAAATATGATGAAACGTAGTTTTCTTAATAATAAAAGCTTGTTACCTATTTTTTTAAGATTGTAAAACCCTATTTTTATATCTATTATTTTTAAAATAGCATGATTGGATTTTCTTTTTAAAGGTAAGACATATGAATTTTTTTATTTTGTAATTCCTGTTGAGAATTTTAATTATCATGCCTATATTCTTTATAATCATTCATTTTAGGTTATACCCAGTTATGTTTTTCTCATAGAGTGAGTGTTATCCTATGGTTGATGATTACCTGTAAGGTCATATAGAGGTACAACTAGTTTATCTCTTTTCCACTACTAGTGTTTATTTTATTGTTTTATTTTTTTAGTATTTTTTTATCATTTTTTCTGGGATAAATCATTCCCAACTAAGTTTTATCTAATTCATGACACTAGTTTCCAGCCTATGAGGATCAGGAATTTCTCTCAGGCCTTATTTTGGGTAGTCTTGGGTGACAATTTCGGGGTTGACTCGAGTTGATTTGTCAAAAAATGGTATCATAGTAGGTTATCCCTTGTTATTTTGAGATGTATGGTAGTTCATAGATAGTATTTTCATAATTCATGCGGTCAATCACTAGTATTCTCTTGATCAACACTTATTCGAAAGGATGCTTGAATTTCTATGGAGGTCTAGGATGGTTGTGCCTCAAAATCCAAGCTTGGATATAGGATGTTTTCAAGGATTTGGTTTATGATGGAGTGTTTTTTTCTTTTATATTTTTTAGATTATTCTGAGAAATCAATGTATTTGAGTTGTTGTTTTCTAGGACTTAAAAGGTGTATATGTTCATTGTGCACAGTCTGGAAAACCATTCTTAGACCATACAACTTCCTCTGACGACCTCTGATGTGCTCACCTGGTTAGCGCACGACCTTCCAAACCATGCATCTAATCCATGTGTAGGGGTTTTTATTTTGATATTTTGCATTTTGACCCATTGAGTGGTGGGTATCTTTTTTTAGTTCTTAATTTTTGGTTTGGATAGTTTTGAGGTGTATTTTTTAGATTATAAAATGATTTCTAAAAATTAGAGTCATTTTGGAAATATATTTGGGATTTTTGAAGGGTTTTATAAAACGTGGGATGAAATTTTCTTCATAATTTAGAAATTTTTTCTTTTTAAATTATAATTGGTGTTTTTGAAAATTTATTGTAAATATTTTAAATACTATTTTAGAATGTGATTATTTATTTGACCCTTGGTATTCCTATGGATTCTCACATGTATGGATATCTGTATATGGAAAGTGGATAGTTGGTTATTATAATGTATGTATAGGTGATTTAGATATCATAGCGATGTATATATGTGATTCTTTATTGAATAAAAATGGTGGGTACTTAACCTTTTAGTGTTTTTTTCTAAAATTTATTTCAAAAAAATGATGGGGGATTTAAGTGTTTTGATCAGTGGGAGTCGTGTGGGGTTTCCTTTTTGTGTTGGGAGTTTTCCTTTTTTTCTTTTTGATTTTTTTGTATTGGAAGTGTTTTTGAGTAATTTTTTAAGTTGATCTATTTATTTTTTATTGATATGTGGATTTTTGGTTTTTGATGTGATTTGATTCGATTTCATGCTTCTTGATTTTAGAGTATTCCCTAGAATAGTCTCGATAAAGATTGATGATCTTTATAGTTCCTTCCTTTGTTTTATTAGAGAATTTTGGTTTTATTAATCTATGTTGGTCTTATTTTAGTGATTTATCTTATAAAATTTAGGTAGTTTGAGTCTTTGAGGAAATTATTAATAGGTGTTTCTATAGTTATTCCCATTGACAACTCTACACAGACTCTAGATCGAGTGGTGGAGCTAGAGAATTTTCATACATTAGACCACACCTAGGTCTTATTGAGTTATCATCTGCCTTTTTCAATTGAAAATCAGGAGCATACCTTGTTTTTATTTGTCTTATAAGAATATTTTTTGTTTTTTGTGGATTTATGGGTCACCTGAAGAGGGTTCTGTAAGTTTCATTGTCGAAAGGGTAAGTTTCATTTTGAGGATTTTAGATCATGAATACCGGGAAGAATATTCTTCAAGACATCAGGTATCTAACCATAATTATTTTAGTGAATATTTTAATTTAGTGAACGATTTTTTAGGTTTGGGGGATATTGACCTAGCCTGTTGTCTCTGACATCAGAGTGGAAATTGTTTAATTTTATTTTTTTGTTTCATTTATTTTTTGAAACTTCTTTTTGATAGATCTTGGTGTCCCCATTTTATTGGGATTTATGGGGATGTGTATTGGGGATATGAACTATTTATTGTTTAACCTTATTTGGGAGTGGTGTTGGTTTTGGGTGGTGCCTATTTAAAGATTCTAAATCTTGGGGAATTATAAATTTTGATCTGATTTAGTGCCTAGTTTGGTTTTCTTGGGATCAGTCCTTTTGTGTTGGATTATAGTTCGTTGATTGTTTTTATTAGTGTGATCTATTTTCTAGTCAATTCCTTAATGGTGGGGAGATCCACTATGGGTCTCTTTGAAGTCTTCTCTTAAGGTGGTTGGGTGTAACTCATACAGTTAATAGGTCGAACTGGTGTTAGGTTTTTTTTCTGGATTTATGAGTTTTTTTGACTTGAGGAAACTAGTGTCGAACAGAGTTGTAAAATTGTGGGGATACCACCATATAATGTTCTCATGGTGAACTCAACCTTCAAGGAGTTCAGTAAAGGTAAATTCATTGTTTCTACTTCTCCTGACCCTGATCATGGTAGTTGGTTGGCCCAGATAGTGGGTTACGTGATTAATGCTTGTGGAGATCCTGAACAGGCTCTGATGATTTCTATGTTAGGGGTTAGGGTGTTCCATGTTGATTTTTTGTTTGGGGATTTGAGATTATTTATTAAATATTTGTTGCTAGGATTGAGTTCTTAGGCCTCTATTGTTCTCTCCTCTAGTGTGGGTTTGTTTCTTTGGAGATAACCTTCTTAGTCTCCTTTTTGGGATCAAGGTTTTGTGATAAGGGTGATTATTAGCTCTTTCTCTTCAGGTTTTGAGAACATCATCTCATGTATTGGTTTTGTTTCATTTAATGTTGTGACCAACTGAATATTTGGGACTTTTGGGGGAAGAAATTGTCATGGTGGGGATAATTTTCACACCCCGACCTGACACTATTCTATTATTTTAATAATTTTTAAGCCACTATTTATTTATCTTATTTTATGGGTGTTATTTCATTGAAATTGGGAGTTTTTTTATGAAAAATAATGTAACGCAATTAAGGTGTGTGATTTTTCAAAGCATGCAGTAAACATACGACAATATTTGTATGTTTTGGTAGAGCCAAATTCATGGTTGGTGCACAGTTTTCCAAACTGTGTGGCCCACCCATGTGGGGTGCTCCAGGAGCCTGGTAGAGGGAGCATGATTAGAGAACAATTTTCCAAACCATGCGACCCAAACCATGTGTCATATTTCTTTTCAAAAATTAAATTAAATTAATTAAAATGAAAATTTAAAAAAAAAACTTTGTCACCCCCCCCCCCTCACCCATGGTTTACGACACCCCACCTAAAGGGGTTCCCCATGTGCATGCCACTACCTCCTCCCTTCCCCTTTTGGAAACCAATTTTCAAGCAGATCTATTGTACCATTTCTTCATATAGGGATTTCCTCTTCTCATCTTCCTTCTTCTCTTCTGATTTCTTGGTTCTGATTTTACCTCTTGCAGTGCACACACCCTAACTGAACCCTAACCCATTTTGGGGTTTTTTTGTTGTCTCTTGGTTCATATGGTTCATGTAGTCTGATTGAGGACCGTTCATTCCACGACCATCGAAGTAAGTGAGTTATCCTTTGATTTAAGGTAAGGGTTCTTTGGTTCCTTCACTTTGCCCCAATTTTAATTGGTGTTTTTCTAATTTTTTGGTTTATTATATTTTTATAGAGTGATTTAGACCTCGTTGAGGTGGATTCATGTCTTCGTTGTTGAAGGTTACTTACATGCGTATTCATAGGTAGGAGTACACAAATATAAGTTCCCCCTTTATATATATTCACTCAAGTAAGTATGAATATATATATATATATATATACATATTTGGGCTATGTGTGCTTATATATATATATGAAAATTTTATATGTCATTAAGTGTAAAGGGGTGTATTCAAGTATAGGAATATATTTAAGGATCCCCTTATACATATTCATGGCCGTCAGAATATTTGCATTGGGGATAGGTGTCCTTATATATATGTGAAGGTGTATATCTGTGTCAGTTGGCAAAGTAATAGTTGATTGGTCATAGATGAATGTGCCTAGTACTGAGGTATTTTGACTTAGTTATCTCTCTTTTAAGGTTGGTTACCTATGTCCAATCCTTAAAATTGAAATCCCTAAATTTTTTTATTGTTTTAATACATGTTTTTAGTTTATTATTTAATAAGTAATTTGTGGAAATGTTTTTTGGTGAAATTAGTAGATTTAATTCATATTTTTTACACTTTATTCATATATTCAAGTTGGTTTTTCTTTATTGAATTATTTTTCAAGTGAGTTTGAAGTGTAAACTACCTTACATGTTTAATTGGTTTTACAAAATATTTATACTATGTGATTTGGAATTGGTAAATTTTTTTGGTATTTTCCCTATTTTTTCTACTAAAGGCCTATGGGAATGTTTTAGTTTCCTAAAAAACCTCCTAAATAATTCTAAATGGTTTTTCCTAAATTCTATTATACATGTAAAGGGGTGTCATCAAGGGTGGTAGTATATGTGTAAAGCTTGAAAATTATTTATTTATTTTTTTTTCTTTGAAATTTTTTGAAATGGTATGTATAGATAGTGATAAAATGCTTTGTGGCCAAAATTTGATTAGTTTGGGTGATTAAATTAAATACAGAACATGGGAACCTTGGGTATCTAGGTGGGTTTCTATAGAATAGTATGTTGTTTAGGTCAGTTGTTCAATGACCTAGGTTATCCATAAAGTTCATGCTACAACACTAACTAAAAGAATGATGATGACTTGGGGACCACAAGAACATTGGTTGTGACCTATCAAGAATCTTGTGCATGAGAATGTTATATTTGGATTTATCACCAAGTTATAAGGATCATAAGACCATAACAACCTATCTAATTAGGGATTTTCCATGATGTTTTCTATCTTTTACTTCTATTCTCCTTGGTACTAGTTTTAAAATTCACTTTTTGTTATGTTTTTTATAACATGAAATACATTTTAGAATAAATTATGTTTAATAAATAATTTTCTAAAAATTTCTTTCAGGATTGAAAAACTATTTTTGAATTATGATGAAAAGTAGTTTTCTTAAAAAATGGAACCTTGTTACTTTTTTTATAGAGTATAAAACCCTTTTTTTATATGTCTTACTTTCAAACTAGCTTGATTGGTTTTTATTTTTAAATTTTAGGAATAGGGTGTTGTTCTCTTTTGTAATTACTAATAGGAATTTTAATGCTCACACCTATATTCCTTTTCACCTTTCATTTTAGGTTCTACCCAGTTATGGTTCACTCATGGAGTGATTTTTTTCCTATAGTGGATGGTGACCCATGATGTCACATGGAGATATGAATAGTTTATCTCTTTTCTGATTATGGTGTTAACTTTATTATTCTGTTTTTATTTAGTATTAATTTATTTATTTATTAATCATTTTGGGGCTAAAATTTTCCCAACTGATTTTTATCTGATGCTTGACACTAGTTGTCAGTCTGGGGGATTAGAAATGCCTCTCAAGACTTTTTGTGGGATAACTCGGATGATCGGTTCGGGATTGACCCAAGTTGGTTCATGATAGAAATACTTATATGGATACTATAATTTGATATGGCTTTGGCGCATTTGTACCTAGGGGAAAATGTAATTCCCTGATATTTTAAAAGGTCATTATGTTTGATAGCATATACAACACACAATAATGATCTTAACGTAACCATGAAATATTATTATTTTAATTTAACCCTTATAACCTATCCATTGAATTTTTAGGTATGAATAGTATTAACCATATTATGAAATATATGTAGGAAATAAGACCTCGTTTTTTAGTAAAGACATTTTATTCTTGAAAATATGTTTTCTTCAAAAATGGTTTTTATAGATTCTTATGAGTGAATATTAAATTAATTTCTAGAACTTTTAAAAAAGTTATTTGATAAAAATAATATAATTTTTAAAATCATCATACCAAAACTAGCTTATGTTATAATTTTTTGATATTTTGAAAATGATTGATTTTTTAGTGAATAGTAAAAAATACTTATTTTCCAAATACTATCAATAAATAAAGTAATTTAAAAGTACCATTAAATTTTTATTTAGTCTTAAAGTAACATGATTTTTTTTCAACTGAAGTGTTACTTTGAATGGCCCAAATTAATTCTCCCACTCTCATAACTAGTGTAGTGTAAGTATGGGGTCAATCCATAGGAAGAAATTAAAAAGCATCTTGTTTCATGAGTCTTGATTAATTAACTAAATTTGTATTGAATTTAGAATAAATATTCAATGTTTGTGAGAGTTCTTTTCTAATGGTTGAGTGATTAATTATTTATATTCTTGAATGGTTTATATTAAAACTGAAAAAACATAGAAACTGTTTTTAATAATTAGTGGAAGAAATGTGTCAGGGTTGTGGGTGTTTGTGAAGATCATAGAAAATTGATTTTCTATTGTTTTGTTTTGTACATAATAACTCACATATATAGTTTTATATATTTCATAACCCCTTGGTCGGGTGATTTATAATTAAGTTAATAGATATCAATTTCTTGGACTGAAATTTTATTTTTATAAACTTTATGAAAATATTCCCTTCAAAGATGAAAACTGCACCCAATGATCATGGGTTTACTTGACATAAATTACCTAGATATCCCTAGAAACTCTATTCTTGGTCTGATATGGAATTTCTAATGAGATATTGAAAGAGATTTTGGGGGAAATGATGAGAGTAAGAATGAAACAACATAAACACAATAAGAAAATTAATTAGCAATGAATCTACATTGTCTAAATACCCAACACACAAAATTAATTTGATACACATTGAATAAATGTTGAAAAACATGCTCTTAATACCTAAAATTTTCATTATAGTTGATAAGGAAAGTAAAAATTCCAAGAAACTATTAGATAAATCCTCTAAAAATTGCCTCGAATGCATTCCAAGCTCTCCCATACCAAGATGCATCTCCTCTAGATGATGATGATCATCCAAAATAGTCTCCCCTCCAGTAATTGGTCATTACCCACTGTCTGAGGGTGGTTAGGGGTCCAAATACTGGGTAAAATGATGGGTAGTAGGGGTAGATATAAAGTGGTTGGCCAATTGTTAACTTTCGTATGGTTTAGGTGCATGGTTAGATTAACCATGCACCAACCATGATCAAGGTTAGGTCCAATGAAGTAGATGTGCATGGGTACCTAGGTTAGTTCTCATGGTTTTGAAAACCATGCATACACCATGTGATGATCCATTTCCTTTAAATATGCATACCCTACATGGTTTCTTGGAGGATCCGCACAATTTGGCTAACTATGAGGAGACCGTGCAGCTTGGTTTTTTTCTATATCTTCAAGGGTGAACAGTCATCTTGATTAGGGTGCATGGTTTTCTTAACTCAATATTAACCATTCACCCTAGAAAGAGGTTCAAATGCCTCTAATTTCTATCTGAATTTCCTGGTTGGGGATGACACTTCTTATCCCTTTCTTTGATAACTAAATACCATCTATCAAGACATGTAAATCTATAAAATCATGAAAATTTATCCAAACAACCAATTTAAATATTATTAAATTAATAGAAATTCCTTATACACATTAGTGCATCAAACTCCCCCACACTTTATTGGTTGTTTTTCCTCAAACAAGTTCCTAGATAATCATCTCAAAGGAGTTACCAAAGAAGTAGGTAGAACTTTCATATGTTAGATCAACTAAATGAATATAGATTTTCATTGAATTATTATTGAAATTCCTATATTAATTCTTCATGACTCACCAATATTTGAAGTTAGCCAATTAAGTAAGCTCAATTCAAAACTCAAAAATACTCATTCCTAAATCATTGTCGTTTAAAACATAAATTGACCTTCTTCATTTAAATGGATTTTCAACCTCAATTTCCATCTCATCACACACTTAGTTTGGTTAAGCATAGATTTATTCATCATAGAATGGTTTTCTATCACTTTTATAGGTCACACAAACTGATTGACTTGCAAATTTTGAAAAATGATGAAAGGTTATTAATAAATTTGGGTATCCCTTTGCATATCTCAAAAAAATCATTGGGGTAAAATACTATCATTAAAAAATCGGCCCAATTTTTCATGTGTAATCATGATAAATTTAGGGAGTAATTCAAGAATTCATGAAATTAAGACTGCGTAATAACCACTAGTGCGACATCAATAATTTTCATACCTCACTTCCCTTTATGCATAAGTTGATTTCCATTTTAATGGGTTACTTAATTTAAAATACTCCATCACAATGTTCATTTTTAAATAAAATTTTTTATCAAGGGATATCAAAGGGTTTCTCTTCAAGTGTTTAAATGTTTATTCTTATAAAAAATGAGCTTATAAATCCATACATATGAGTAATTTCAAAAATACGTCTCGAAAATTCATTTACATTTAGTTGATATACATGTGTGGAACCTATAATATCCCTTTAGAAAACCCCTGTGAAAAGCCTATTATCCTGGGAAATGTTAAGGTAATGATCAAATGGGGTTACATATGTGGCAACCCTCCCCTACTCTTAAAACTGAGCACGGTCCCCCGTGAATGCGGTAATGTGGAGATGGGTGGGAAAGGAAAGTTTTTGGACTCACCTACTTTGATAATCCTAAATCATGTTTCATTAGTTTTTATAGTCTTTATCGTGTAAAAATTATGTATTTTTAATCTCACTACTTTCTTGATTAATTTTACAGTGTAAAATTTTCTAAGTAAAAGGTCAATGGTATGAAATTATCTATTAAGAGCATTCTATTTAAGTCACTGGTTGATTCTAGTATTGGATAGGTTACCTCTAGAAGGTTACCACTGAGGAACCTTAATGTTGAGTTACCAATGCGAGTTCACTACTACGAGTCTACCAATTAAATGTTACTGTTTTAGAGTTACCTCTAGAGGTTACTGGTACAAGTTCACTGATGATAAGCCTACCAGTGAAATCTTACTAAAGTCACCACTAAAAGGTTACTATTAGAAGGTTACCGTTTTAAGATTACTTCTACAAGGTTGTTGTTATGAAGTTACTGCTAGAAGTCTACTAATAAAAGGTTATTTCTGGAAGAACCTTTGGAATTCACATCTACCACTGATAAGCCTTTTGATGAAGCCTACCATTGGAAGGCTACTATTGATAAGCCTATCATTGAGAAGAAAACATTGAGAATTCTACCGCTACCAGTCTACTGATACCTATACTCTTCTACTCTATAATTTGTCAATTTTTTTAAGATTATTCTAATTGTCATATTTGGTAAATTTAATGATTCCGACATTAATTAATGTTGATTTTAGACATATCTGGAGACCTTACAAGGTATGAGGAAGACCGTACATGGTTTTATCATTACTATTATCAGACCTCAAGAATAAAATAGAAGATCGAGCTGGAGAAGACTATGCTAGGTGAGAGACATTACATGACCAACCTGAAGAACAAGGAGAACACACCATCACTTACACTGTGAACCTAAGAGCTTCATGAAGATCATTTAGGAGAAAAAATTAAAGTCTTACTTACTATGATTCATCAAATCTTTTTCAAACCAAGAATATTAACACTTTAGTACATGGAAGCCAAAACCTGAAGTTTTGACACTCTGTTTTGGAGACAACTTCCAGAAAAGGACTCAAACTACAATTTCATCAAACCAAGGAGTCCAGAGATGAACTGAAAACACATAGAGCTCTGGATAAATGAGTTGAGGGTGAAACTACTAACAGGACACCTTTCTTTAATTGTAATAATTATGCTTAGTGGAAATTGAAATTGAAATTGTATCTAGAGAGCATGGGTCCTGAAATCTGGGAACAATTGAATAATAACATGCATTACCTACTACTTCTAAGGACACATGGTCTTAGTTGACTAAAGCTATATATAATAATAACTATAAAGAAATGAATGCATTTTACTGTTCTTTATGTGATGAATAATCCAAAAGAATGTCTACCTATAAAATTTCATATGAAATTTGGGATACTTTGGTTGTTTCCCATGTGGGAACAACCAATTTTAAAGAAATGAGATTAAATACTTATACTATTAAATATGATAATTTTAAAATGAATCCTGATGAAACTATCTATGAAATGTATCTCAGGTTCAATTAAATAGTAAATACCATGAGTCTTCTTTGGAATCTATTTGATAGAAAGGATCGCATTATGAGATTACTTCGATGCATACCTAACAGATGGAGAGGAACTTCTATTTCTATCTGAGAATCCTATGACATAAGAAAGATACTAGTAAAGGAACTAATTGAAAAACTCATGATGTACGAAGAAGAGATTAAGTTGAATCAATAAGTAAATAAAGAAAAATGAAATAAATTTGTAGCATTAAAGACCGCTACCTCAAAGAGAAAAGACAAGGAAAAGGTTCATGTTTTTGTAGATAGTTCCACCAATGAAGATTCAGATTCTGAAAGTGATGAGGAGATGGCTCGTATTTCTAGAATATTCAAATTGTTTTAATGAAAGAAGAAGTTATTTAGAAAGTATAACTATAGAGGAATGTATGATAGTAATGAACATTGGAAAAAGGATAGAAAATGTAATGACAAAACAAATAATATAATTTGTTATGAGTGTAAATAAAAAGGTCATGTGAAGGCTAATTTCCCCAAGCTGAAATTTAAGAAGAAATATGAAGAAAAGGGAAAGGGATATAAAAAGGCTATGAAATCTAATTTGAGTGCTTCAAAAGATAGCTCTAGTGGATCTAGCACTTCTGATACTGAAAAGAACAATCATGAAAACTTGTGTTTCATGACAGAAACATCAATGTAACATTTAATTCTATTATAATAATTCTTACTATTATGGGAATGAAAGTGAATCAAATAATGATGAAAATATGACTAATGATGAACTGTTTGAATATTTTGGAATGATATAAGATACATTCAATGAGCTCAAGGATAAATATAAATCACTGAAAAGACAAAATGTTTTAAATTCCAATTATAAGTCTGATTTGGATATTTAAAAGGAAAAATTTCCTTAGCTATTAAAACAAAATATTGAACTTAAATTATCAAATGAGCAATAAAAAAGAGATATTGAGAAGTTTATTTTCGATAGGGATACCTTTAATCAGTTTCTAGGGAAAAAATTTCTCCAAAATAGACAATCGGACTAGGATATATACCAAGAGAGTGAATGATTATTAAAAACAAATTTGTTCCAAAATTTAGATAATTCACTGCTAGTTCAAGTTCTAGATCATCTCTTGAAAAAAAATTATAAAGGACCTAAAAAAGTGTTTATGCCTCAAAACATTTCTGTTGATTATAGGAAACCTATAAAAAACTATGGGTTCCCAAATCTTTACTTGATAACCTCTCTGGACCCAAGAAACTCTGGGTACCAAAGTTACCCTATGCTTAATCTATTTTTCAAGAAAATTGTCAAAAGAGTTCCTGTAAAACCCTATGGTACTTGGAAAGTGGATTTTCAAGACATATTATAGGAGACTATTCATACTTCAAGAGTATAATCAAAGTTTATGGTGGATATGTTACATTTGGTGATAATTATAAGGGAAAGATCATCAGCGTAGGCCAAATTGGTAACCCTAATACTATATAAATTTCAAAAGCATTTTTTTATGGGTTAAAATACAATCTACTTAGTATCTCTCAGTTGTGTGATGATGGTTTTAATATTAAGATTGAAAATGATTCATGCAATGTTTTTAATTCTAAAAAATTATTTAATATTCATTTCTCTTAGAAATGAAAATGTATATGTTTTTTATTTAAACTCTTTAGCTAAGAAAAAGGTTTCTTGTTTATATGTGTTTCATAATGAATCTTGGTTATGGAACATAAGATTAGGACACTAAAATGTGCACTCACTTAGGAAAATAACTAGGAAAGGTTTCGTTAGAAACTTACCTTAATTTTAATTCCTACTTAACAAAATTTGTAATCCTTTTCAAAAGCAAAAATAGCACAAACTTTCTTTTAAACCAATGAAATAAGTTTCAACTTCTCAACTGCTTGAGTTTGTTCACATGGATTTGTTTGGACCATATAGAGTTTCATGTTTAAATGGGAAGTACTATGTCTATGTTCTTGTAGATGATTTTTCTAGATACAATTAGGTATACTTTCTAGATCCAAAAAATGAAGCATGTTCTTACTTCATAAAATATTCCAAGTCTGTAGAAAATTTTAGTGGACTTAGAATTAAGACCTTGAGAAGTTATCATGGATGTGAGTTTTCAAATCAGGAGTTTGAATATTTTTGATCACATAATGGATATAATCATAATTTTTCTACTCCTAGAACACCTAAATAAAATGGAGTTGTAGAAATAAGAAATAGGACACTTCAAGAGATTGCCCAGACTATTCTTAATGAGTATGACATGCCTATCTATTTTTGGGAAGAAGCTGTTAATACAGATTGTTACATCATCAATAGAGTTTTAATTAGACCTCTTCTTAAGAATACCCTTTATTAGCTATGGAAAAATAGGAATCCTAAGGGTAATTACTTTAGAGTTTTTGGTTACAAATTCTTTATCCTTAACACTAGGGATAATCTTGACAAATTTTCTTCCAAAAGTGAAGAAGGAATTTTCCTAGGTTACTCAATCTCCAGTAAAGCCTATAGAGTATTCAATAAGAGAACCAAATGAGTGAAAGAATCAGTTCATGTCAAATTTGATAATACTGATCCACATGAACCTAAAATCTCTCTTTAATATCTTGAGGAATATATTTCAATTCAAGACATTAATGATAAAAACAGTGAACCCCCAGTGAAAACAACTAGTTCTAGAAATTTTCTAGAATCTAAGCCTATTGAATCTGAACCTATATACAACCATGAGGAGTCTAGTCCAACCCTTTCTAGAGGTATTATAATTCTCAAGAATCATCCTTTATATGTTGTAGTAGGTGATCTAAATAGAGGGACACAAACTAGAGCTTCTTTGAGAAACCAGGTTGAACATCAAGCTTTACTTTCATAGCTTGAACCCAAAAATATTAATGATTCTATCAATGATGAATTTTGGGTGATAGATATGAAAGAAGAATTAAATCAATTTGAAAGAAACAAAGTTTGGGAATTAGTAGAAAGACCTAAGGACGCTTTGACTAAAGGAATTAAACGGGTTTTTAGAAACAAAGTTGATGAGTATATAAATGTATCTAGAAACAAGTATAGATTAGTTTCACAAGGATATAGTAAAGAATAAGGAATAGAATATGAGGAAACCTTTGCACTTGTAGCTAGAATATAATCCATTAGGATACTAATTTCTTATACAGATCATCTGAATTTCAAACTTTATCAAATGGATGTTAAAATTGCATTTCTAAATGGGTATATAGTTAAGGATGTGTTTGTTGAACAACCCCCTAGATTTAAAAATCACCATTTTCTAAATCATGTTTTTAAACTTTCTAAAGCTTTATATGGTCTAAAACAAGCTTTTAGAGCTTGGTATGATAGACTTGGTTTTTTTCTTATTTCAAAAGGTTTTACTAAAGCGATAACTGATCCTACTCTTTTTATTAAAAGCATTTCCAAATATGTTTTGATAGTAAAAATTTATGTAGATGACATTATTTTTGGACCCTCTAAAAATTCATTATGTACTAGTTTTTAAAATATAATGAAAAATGAATTTGAAATGATTCTAATGGGGGAACTTAAATTTTTCCTTGGATTCCAAATTTTTCAAAATAAAAATGGTATTGTTTTAAATAAAAGTAAATATACTAAGTATATTTTGAAATTTTTTGGTTTGGATAGTAATAAAGGTAGTGATACACCTATGAGTGCCACTTATAAGTTGGATGCTGGTGAAACAGGTAAACCATTGGATCAAACCAATTACAGAGGTATGATTGGGAGTTTGCTCTACCTTACTGCTATCTGGCCTGATATTATGTTCAGTGTATGTATATGTTCTTATTTTCAAGACAATACTAAATAATCTGATTTAACTACTCTTAAAAGGAATTTTAAATATCTCTAGTATACTACCAATTTAGGACTATTTTATCTAAGAGGACATTTATTTGATTTGATAAGTTATTCAGATGATGACTTTGTTGGTTGCAAGTTAGATAGGAAGAGAACCTCTAAAACATGTCACATTTTGGGCAAGTCACTAGTATCATAGTGTAGTAATAAATAGAATTTTGTTTCATTATCCACAACCAAAGCTAAATATATAGTGTCTAGTAGTTTTTGTGCTCAAATTATGTGGATGAAAAACACTTTATTAGACTATGGATATCAATTCAAACATGTATCTATAAATAGTGATAATAAAAGTGCTATTAAAATATCTAAAAATCCAGAATATCATGCTAAGATAAAGAACATTGATGTTATATCACTTTTTGAGAGATTGTTATCAAAGAGGTGATATCACACTTAAATTCATTGGCACTGAAAATCAATTGTATGATATATTCACAAAGCCTTTGAATTATGAGAGGTTAAATTACATCAAACATGTGTTAGGTATGATTAATTTTAGTTAAGGATGCCTCACTATTAAGAAACCTCACCATTGGACCTTACTGTTAAGAAACCTCACTGTTAGGACACCTCACCGTTAGGACACCTCACCATTGGACCTCACTATTTGGACACCTCACTGTTAGGACACCTCACCATTAGGACACCTCACCATTGGACCTCACTATTAGGACACCTCACTGTTGGACCTCAATGTTAGGACTCCTCACTGTTAGGACACCACACCGTTGGACCTCACCATTAGGATAGCTTACTTTTGGACCTCACTAATAGACCTTAATGTTGTCACCTTACCGCTAGTTGACCTTACTGATATGTACTGAACTTTGTGTTTTCTACTGGAATCTAAAATGTTTTAATTTTATTAATTTCATTTACTCGATTTTTTTTAGATCCCTAAATGATAAAAACAAAGTGCTAAGTCACATTATGATCCACTTCAATCCTCTCCCAACACTTTTTCTCCCAAATCCTTGAACCTAACCAACTACTAAAACCCTCAAACCGCATAATATCGCAATGGTAAGAGTAAAGAGGCCAATGGTTGCTGATGAAGGAGATGCACTGAACCCTAAGAGACCTCAAGATGAGTCTAGTGGTGGAAGAAAAGTTATGTAAAATCCTATCAATCCTCATTTATCGAAGTGGGAAATCATGGATAAGAAATAATTAAGTTCACGATGGATATTGTTGAGCAAGTATCTAGTGCTGAAGTCACTCGAATCTCAATACTGGGTATAATGCTTCGCAAACAATAATAAAACATATTACCCAAAGCTAGTAAATGATTTTTATGAGTTTCTGAAGTTCAAAAAATATGAGGATGAGAACCGAATGTTTTCAAAGGTAAATGGAGTTAGTGTGAGATTCTCTTCTATTGAATTGTCTGAATTTTTAAGAGTCTCATATGAAGGAATATTTGACTATTATTCTAGATTGGTGCCTCCAACTAGTGTTTTCTGCTGTTATTGAGAGGATCTTGTTGAACTGACAGGGAGTGGAATCCCTAGAAATTTAGTTGCTGCTGAAATGGACGGGGAAAACAAATTACTGTTTAAGTTTATCCAACATGTCTTCAGTACCAGGAGTGGGTATTTTAATAATTTGAAATATCAGGACATGTTTTTGATATATTTATTGAATCATGGATATAGGATAAACCTTTGCATATTTTTTATAGTTAAGTTAGAGGATATGACTAGGCCTGTTTCTGATTCAAATTTTGTGTTTCATGAAAATTTGATATCTTTGATGTTGAAAGTGAAAGGTGTTTCTAGAAATAATGAAGAAACCATAGTTGTAAAGGATAAATTCTGTATTACCAAAATGATTTGAAAGTTTATAAAGATAAATTGGAACCCTTGGAAAAGGTAATGGGTGAGTGATGAGGATAATATATATGAAGACTTCAACCCTGTTGTCAATCCTACTAGGCCAAAGGATAAAAGAGATCCAGGTTTAAAACCTGATGAAGTGGAACCAGTGTATTCAGATGAAGAAGAGGAGGTTGTTGTTGTGCAAGAAAGAAAGGATTCTCCTGTAGATGAAATGTGTGATCATGACCTTCCATCAAATCCCCATATTGGTGTTTTATCATTTAGTGAGCCTAGTCTTCCAAAGGAATTTCCAAAAAGAGAGACTATCCTAAGGGGACACTTATGATGAGGAAACCACTAAATAAGAATGTGAGGAGAATGTCTTAAAATACATTACTATTGGAGAGGCCCCATAAGAGGAGGATGAAGTTGAATCTGATCATGAGGAGTATAAAACAACTGATGATGATGAAAGTGAAGAATAATTCCTAAGTCTTAGTCGTTTGATAGGATATACAGTAATGGAATAGAATGAAAAGGAAGATGAAGTTGAATCTGATCATGAGGAGTCTGAAATAGCTGATGATGATTAAATTGAAGAGGAATGCCTAAGTATTAGTCCATGGATAGGATATAAAATAATGGAAGATAATAAAAAGGAAGAGTAAGTTGAATATTTTAAAGTTGGAATTGTAATGGAAGTGGTTTAATATTCTATAAAAGAAGTAGTAGTAGACTCTACTGTTGATTCAGTTGATCAAGGAAGAATGTAAGTTGAGACTGTAGTTTCCTAGAAGTAAGCTCTAATTGAGGGGGACAAACCTATTGACACAGGTTCTCTAGCGCAACTAATGACTCTTCTACCTAAATATTATGTAAATAATAATGAATTTGAGTCATTGAAATCATATTTTAAAATATTATTTGATGAAAGATCCATTAAGATCGAGAGAACAGTGGATCTAAATCAAGAGAATGTGGAATCTATTTTGGAAAGAATGATGTCTAGCATTCAATAAAATCTACTACATGAAGTGAAGGAATTATAGAATCAGGTATGAACCTTGTAAGAATCTGTGGTGACTGTGAAACATCCAGTTGTGAGTTTAAACTCATATATGGCTTCAAGAGATCAAGTGTAAAAAGACAGTTAGTATGTTAAGAGTATTGTTCAGCAGATGGTAACTGTGTTTGAGGACTTTAAGAAGTCTATGGAGGAACATGTGAATTTTTTGGATAATGATGTGAAGAGGTTGATCAGTGGATTTACTAAGTCTTGTAAGGAGACAATGGTTTTTACCATCGCACCTCAGTGTGTATCTTCTTTTTCATCTACCTCTCCTCCTATTGATATAGAAGCCTTCAGATCAGATTTTAGAGAAGAAATGGAAAAGCTCTATGGTGAAAGTACCTTAGATCCATTAGTATTTGACTTAGATCATTTCAACTACTGGAGAAATTCATAAGATTATAGGTGATTACATGAGGGAGGATACCCAATATCAAAAGGCAATCAAAGAGTATATTAACTTCTATTATAAAATTTTTTATACAAAGCATAATTTGGATAGTCATTTCAAGCTATTTTTGGAGAACTTGAGAATACCTCCTGTCACTCAGGCTTTTAAGGATCAAGTTATCAGGCTTAGAGAGTTGACTCATACTTTGAAAAAATTCATGGAAAATAATGATTATTTCATCTCAGCTATAGAAAGAGGAGGAAGCATCGTTATGGATTTCAGGAATCTCCTTCTTCCATTTCTCTATGTGGATTGTACTCCTATTATTATCCCTCCAGTCTTTACTTATTCCTTAGCTGCATTAGGATCTACTAGTTTTTTCACTTTTCTAACTCCTACCCAATCCATCGGAAGCTTGAATCCTATGATTCCTCATAGATCTACTCATTATCGTTCTACTGATGCTTCTGTAGAAGATCCTCCTACCTTTCTTACTTCTATACCTAGGCCTGTGTCTTCATCTTCTGAAACGGCCTCCTCATGCCCCAAAGGAAAATCTCACTTGGAAATCTCTGAAGTGGATTGAATGTAGGTTATCTTATTTTATAGGCATCATTGTACTCTTTTTTTTATAATGTACTATTGTTTCATTAATACCAATATCTCCTTTTGTATTTTTTTTATAATCACAAAGGGGGTAATTTTTAAGATTTGATCCTTTGCATATATGACATTCCTATAAATTTATGCTCTGATATATTTTCAACAATAAAATTGGTTCAATTTTATGTTATTTTATCTCTAATATATCTTTATTATAGATCCGATTCATTTTATTTTTTTACTCATTTCTCCAATACATATTGGTTCTATCTCTGATTCAATATGTTTTCATTTGTATTTTGATATTTTATTTGAAAAGGTTTTAGCCTTGACACCATGTATATTAACCTGATACCACTGAATAGATTAGAAAATGTAATTAACTCTGAGAAAATAATACTTATTATAAATTTCACTGCCATAATTTGTGATTATCAAAAGGGGGGAGATTATTGGACTCACCTATTTTGATAATCCCAAATCATGTTTCATTTATATGATAATCATGTTTCATTAGTTTTTATAGTTTTTATCATGTAACAATTATGTAATTTTAATCTCACTACTTTATTCATTAATTTTATAGTGTAAAATTTTCTAAGTAAAAGTTCACTGGTATGAAAGTCTCTCTTAAGAGCCATCTGTTTAAGTCACTGGTTGAGTCTACTATTGGAGAGTTTACCACTATAAGGCTACTGCATAGGAACTTTACTACTGAGTTACCAATGCAACTTCACCACTACAAGTCTACCACTTAAAGGTTAATATTGTAGAGCTACCCGTAGAGGTTACTGGTACAAGGTCACTAATGGGAAGCCTACCACTGGAATCTTACTAAATTCACTGCTAAAACGTTACTGTTAGAAGGTTACCATTTTAAGCTTACTGGTACAAGGTTTCTATTATGAAGTTACCACTAGATGTATACTGATGAAATTTTACTGCAGGAAGAAACTTTGGAATTCAAGTCTATCACTAATAATCCTACCAATGAATCCTACCATTGCAAGGCTACCATTTATAAGCCCGTCGTTGAGAAGCTACCATTGATAAGGCTACTACTACCAGTCTACTAATACTTATAATATTCTACTCTATACCTTTTCAAATTTCTTAAGATTATTCAAACGGTCATATTTGGTAAATTTAATGTTTATTACATTAATTAATGTTTATTGTAGACATATCTAGAGACCGTATGAGTTATGAGGAAAACTAAATGTCATTTGATCATTCCTACTATCAGACCTCAATAATAAAATAGAATATCAAGCTAGAGAAGACTATGTTGGGTGAGAGACATTACACGACTGACCTGAAGAATAAGGAGAACACACCATCACTTACACTATGAACCCAAGAGCTTCATGAATATCATTTGGGAGAAAAAATTCAAGGATGCCTTACTTCACTTCATCGAGTATCTTTAAAATGAAGAAGTTGAATACTTCAGAACCTGGAAGCCATAACCTGATGTTTCGACAATCTATTTTAGAGATAACTTCTATAGAAGGACTCAAACTACAATTTCTTCACACCAAAGAATCCAGATCTGAATTTCAAACACATAGAGCCTTATAAACTCATTACTCATAACATTAGTGTTATTGTGTTATTTATCTTACATTTTTTAGCAGTGTGTGTTTATCTATTACACATATTGTCTCATGTTCTTAAATAGCGGGATGTAGAAAATTCGCACACCAAACATTCCTTGCATTTTTGTTTCCCACATATAACTATAGAAGAGCATGTGTGTTTCATGGTTATTTATTTTTTCCACAAATAATTATAGTAGAGGTTGTGAGACTTGGACAGTTTATGAAAACTGTTGTAATGCATGATTCAGCTTGTGTATCAAGTTTATTATTAATATAAACTACTTGGTGGCAGGTGATCACCAAGTGGAGAGGATTAAGTTTCGTCTTGATACTGAACCATTTGTTTAATTATATTATGTACTTTATTTTTTAATACTCTATTTTCTAATTTTTGATACTTATAATTTCAATAATAGAAAATTGTTTTAAATTAAATCTGATAGTTAGTTTTGGTTGGTGTGTATATGTGTTTAATTCAGTAAACCTATTTCAAAAGTTGTATAAGTTTGTTACACTGATTCAATTGAGGACCAATAAATCATTGAGAAACTTTTTGAGAAATTGAACATTTATATCTCTACTACCTTAATTAACTAGGATGTTTCAAATTAGGGGATTTTATCATTAATAATTTTAACATAAATTTTAAGTAGGAACTAAATTCACCCCCCTCTTGAGTTTCCACCTATACAAACAAAAGTTTATGCAAGGGGAGGGAGAAATAATGAAAGGATGAAAATTCATTGTAGAATAAAAAAACTCCCCTAGATAAAGGTTGAGGAGAGATCGACAGTTGGTTTTTGAGATCCCACCAAGAAGAAAAGTTTCTTCATTACATAATAGGAAATCTACCTACTATCTTGACAATGAAACCAAAAAGAGTGAAGTAATAATATAACAGCAACAACAAGTGAAATGAAGGAGAAGCACAAAATCACACCATGAAGAACACATACAAAAATATCTAAAAGAATAAGCAAGTTCAAAAACAAAGTCACAAAATATTAAGTAGGGGGAGCAGTAAAAAAATTAAGGAAATCAGTGCCATCCCATTGATGGATCAAAGCTATATGGATCTTAGAACTGTGTGAAAACTATAATGGACTATGAAGGATCTGTTGGGGATGGATTAGTATCCATCCCTTTGGTGGGAGGTGATGGTAAAGGATTCACTATATTCTAGTGAGAGTGGGTTCCCCATATGGGATCTAGGTGAAAAGGGTAATTTCCAAATAGGAAATAGGATGGGGGTTGGATAAGAAGGTGATAGTAAACATCGGGGGTAGGGAGATCATGCTTGCTGATTCTTTCCACCTGTTGCTGATTGGACTCAATATTCCAATCAAACATAGAATATAAATCTTAATTCCACTTTCAAAAGAGATCTAGGTCACTATATGGCGTTCCCTCAAGGTGGGGGTGTGGAATAAGCTGAGTAAGGTAGAGGTGGAATAATGATTGGAGGACTAGGGTAGGTAATCCTCAACATGGGGGGAAGAGAGGTGGGATGTATTTGGTTGGGTGGTATGGGACTCATCCTCGATGAACTCATGTTTTCTGCAGAATTATTAGTGGTGACCATCATATTCTAGTATTCTCATTTGACATACCAAGGTGATGTCAAAGAGGGTAGGTATTGGAAGTTCAACAAAATCAGTGGCATCAAACTAAACCTCTAAGCGATCAGCTAGAAGAGAGATATAAGCCCCCCCCCCAATGTATCATTTTTTCTTAGTGAACATATGTTAAAGGTATTGGGTGAAAACATAGGATATGATAATTGGGGTCCTGGTAATCATGGAATGGATGAGGAAAAGGTCTCATAGACTATCATTACCCTTAATATCTGACTAGGTGGTGAAACATGTGGTAAGGATTTGGTAGAGTAATCGATACATGGGGTTTAAAATCCAGGAGGCCTTATACATTTGTGGGATATAGGGAGGACTGGGTTGGGAAATGGAGGCCCAGAATTCCATAGCTATGTTGGGGTCCCAATCCCATGCTGCTTCGAAGTATTCATTTCTTTGTACATATGCCTAGTCATAAATACCAAAAAATGTGGAAAACTCTCTAAACCAAAAACTATATCAATGGTTCATAAGGTATAATGATACATTGCCTAGGTCCTCTACTAATTCTCCCTAGTCATTAGTAATGTACCATTCAGGACACTAGAAAGTGGATGTGAATTCCGGCACCAACTTTTTATAAGTTTTTTGTTGCACGATAAGAACGTTGGTAAGGTTACCTTAGGTGATCAATAGTTGAAGTTAGTCTGAGACACCCAAAGCCTTGAGATGTTCTGGGTATAGCATTTATGGGTGTTAAATTCATGAGTAAAAACACTCGATAATGTATTTTTTCCTCTTTCTTACTAAACTTAAGGTGGGGGACAGGGGATTGGTGGATCCAGAATCATAGGCACACTTAGATGAGTCTATGGATGTGGGGAGGGTGATCTTGAAGGAAGTTGACTACACACAAAGATATGGCACAATTTATAAACAATAATAGATAGTAAATTGAATAAATATTTTTCAAAAACAAAAGAACCTATGGTAGTAGAGAAATATGGAAAAAAAATAATGAAAATTGGGGTTTTTGAAAAAAAAAATATAATGCAAGTGTGTGGTGTGGGGTTTTGAAAGAATGATTTTGACAAAGTAGAATAAAACCAAATAAATTTAAATCAATAGGAAAATTGAAAATGTGGTGGGGAATATTATGAAATCCTAGCCCTAGGGAAGGAAGAAAAAGAGAAAGAGGAGGAGAAAAGGAAGGAGGATAAGAAGAGATAAAGAGGAGATATGAGAAGAAATAAAACAAACCTTTGGGAGAGATCCAGTGGAATAAAAAGAGGGAGCTTGGTCTTGGAGATTGAAGGGGAGGGAGAGGAGGGGATATCCCTAGATACAGAGCCATAATTTGGTGTTTTTCATGCCAAAGTGTAACTTTCGGTGACCAAAATTAATTCACCCACTCCCACAATTAGTATAGTGTACGTATGGGGTTGATTCACAATTATAAATTAAAGTGTCATGTTTTTTTATTTTTGATTAATTAACTGAATATTTACTAAATTTATAATCGATATTCAATGTTTTTTATATTTTTTTCTAATGTTTAGTGATTAATTCTTCATATTCTCTAATGTTTTACTTTAAAATATGAAAAATATAGAAACTATTTTTAACAATTAGTGGAAGAAATGGGTTTAGGATGTGGGTGTTTGTGAAGATCATTGAAAATCAATTTTCTTATTTTGTTTTGTTGTTTATAATAACTAAAATATCTGTTTTTATATATATTATAACCCCCTTGGTTGTAGATTTCCAATTAAGTTAACAGAGATCAATTTCTTGGTCTGAAATTTTATTTTTATAAACTTTATGTTAATAGTCCCTTCGGAGATGAAAAATGCACCCAATGATCATGGTTTTACCTGTCATATATTCCCTAGATATCCCTAGAAACTATGTTCTTGGTCTAATATGGAGTTTCCAGTGAGATATAGAAGGATATTATGGGGTAAATTATGAGATAAAGAATGGAACAACACAAACACAACAAAAATGTTAATTATCAATGAATCTACATTTCCCACTTCCCCAATAGACAAAGGGAATCATCTAATAATTTAATAAATTATGAAAAACAAGATCTTAATACCTGAAATGTTCATTACAACTAATAAGTAAAGGAAAACACCAAGAAACCGCAATATAAATCCTCTAATTTTTTTTAGAATTGGTTTCAAGATCTCCACTTTCCAAGATGTGTCTCCTTCGGATGATAATGATCATCTAAAATAGTCTCCCTTACATTAATTGGTTATGAAATACTCTAAAATGGTGTTTAGGGGTCCAAATACTGGGTCAAATGATGGGTATAATGGGTATATAGGAATTGGTTGGCAACTTGTCGACTGTCGCACGGTTCAGGCGTACGATTAGATTAATCATGCACCAATCATGATCAAGGTTATGTTTGATGAAGTGGAGGCACAAGGATATCTAGGATGGTTCTCATGGTTTGAAAAACCATGTGTACACCATGATATGATCCACTACCTCCTAATATGCTAACCCGCATGGTTTCCTAGAGGATCTGTATGGTTTGGCTAACTGTGAGGAGACCATGCGGCTTGGTTCTGTCCCATGGCTTCAAGGGAGTATAGTTATCTTGATTGGGGTGCACGGTTTTCTTGAATCATTAGTAACCATACACCATATAAAAGGGGTCCAAATGCCTCCAATTTTAATCCAAATTGTTTGGTTGGTGCTGAAACACCTTATCCCTTCCTTTTACAATTAAATATCATCTATCAAGACATCTTTAGGCTGTAAAATCATGACAATTTATCCAAACAGCCAACTTCAATATGCTTAAACTAATGGAAATTCCATATGAACATTAGTTCATAATAAAATATTATCCATTTTATTTATAATAATCTAATTTTAATCCAAAAAATATATAATTTTTATATAAGTTATTTTTTATTCTTAAAACACATTTTTCTACAAAACTGGTTTTCATTGTGTTTTGTGTTTTTAACATAAATTAATTTATGCCACATTTAGAAATTCAATATTGAAAAATAGATTCCGTTTTTTAGAATCGGATGGTTCAGTTTTTTTTAATATTTCCCTTTTATTTTTAGGTTTTATGAATACTAATTGTGGTGAAATTTATCACATCGATAAATGGTAAATCTAGTAATTAAGGTTAAAAATGACGTGATAAGGCATTAAAAAACAACCCAACACTTGTATTTATTTTATTTTATAGGAGGAATTCATCCATATCCATAAAAAATTATAATATATGGAATTTTTTTATCCATTTGGATAATATATAGTAATATATATATATTTAACACTTTAATAAATTCCACGAATGCCCCTCCCCTCACTTATAAAAGTGACACCCATTCTATATTATATTTACACCAAATTGAGAAATATATATAGAACAAACCCTTCTCATTTACCTTTTAAATATCCTTATCCAAGTTTTATAGGTTCAGGTCTTTCTAAAGGACCAACCCTAGGTCCATTAATAGGAGATCTAAAGGAAGTCTACTAAAGAAGAGGTAATTGTCTTTAACGAATCTTTCAAATTTAATTCTTATTATAATTTGTCTAAATATATTATACCCATTATAAAATAATTAATATAGTATATTAAATATATTTATAAGTTATTATAATTATTGGATATCCATTTTCCACTTATTCCCCATCCTTTTAAAAGCAAATACTTTGTTCATGTGTATGTACGGCTTACCGTCTCCACGTAGCGGTGTAATTTGTTTTTCATCACCATTTTACTTGGATGGTTATAAAAATGAAAATAATGAAAATATTTTATATTTATGTGATAATTATGATTTTTTAATTATAATATCATATATACCTTTTTACCTTCCAATCCATTGGAAAATGATGTCGACACTTGTGTGTGCGCGTAGACTACCACCTCAACGAAGCTATGTGATTCGTTTTTCATTTATTCTATACATGGATATTATTAAGGATATATTTAATGAATATATCTAATATTTTTAACATTACTAATATTATATATATAATGTAACCATAATAAATGTACAAGTATGGGAACTTTGATGAAAAACATGCATGAGCAAATAAAGTAGTTAACACCCAAAATAATGATAATAATGAATTATTATTGATGAACAGGTGATAAGATATTACAAGATAATCATATATGATATTATAAGTATTAATATGGTTTTTTTATAAATTAATAACATTTTAAAAAATATATAAATGGGGTTAAATCTTGTTCAACTAAGGGGAAACATGAGGCGAGGGGCTTTTTAACTTAATTTTTATTCATTGCATTATACTACTTCATCATTGACTTTGTTATGCTATTATTATGTGTAAAATTACCTCTTATTGTATTATTTTTTATTTACACCTTATTTATTTGGATTTAAATTAGTTTCACATGATCAATTCATTGACTAATTTTCACTTAAATGCTACAATATTTCATCTCAATTTCCACTCCATTGAGACATATTTGGTATTTTGAACCTATTTATTTTTATGTGGTGTGTATACTACCCCATTGAGGTATTTAAAATTAATATATATGTATTAATGATGATTTAATTTTGATTTCAATTTTAATCTTTCAAGGGGTTATAATTTAAGAGTTATCATAGAGGTGATAATTTATTTTACAATGTCATTCTTTTAGGATTGCCCATATTTTAATTGAATGGATCTTATAATATATCCTTCATAAACTACATATATTTTCTTATCCTATGGATATTTAATAACTTTACATTTTTTATTACAAATTTTACTTTCTTTATCACTTTAATTAGGAAAATAAATAATTAAAAGAGACCCAATATTATTTCTATTTTGATCGGGTATATTTTTTCTTCGATGTACATATTATTAAAAATTATTTTATAAAAGTATTTTTTATTTAAAAAAATTATTTATTAAGTAAATTTTAATCTATCCCTGACTTTTTAAATGATTTTAAGGTAATATCTCTAAAGTTTTATGAAAATTCCATTTTCAAATTACTTTTAGAAAAAGTCAAAAGGAATGTTTATTTTAATGTACACAACATGAATGGATTTTCCCACGGCCATAACCATTTTATTCTCTTTATCTTATTCTAAAAGATTTAAATATTTTTACAAATAAATTTTTTTTATGAAATCTCAATTGAAATTTTTTCTTTCATTTTATTTTATTCTTTAAAAACTTTTTTTACTGAAAAATCTACTTTCTTAGTGAATTGATGGTCATCTCTTATATCTTAATTAATTTTCTGTCCAATAAATCCATCTTGAAACCTTTAGTTTATTGTGATCATTTTTTATTGTACATTACATTTATATTAAATATACATATTATTTTTATAATGTATTTTATTATTACCTAAATAGTATACCATTTATACATGTGGTGTATTACTTTGAAATTTATTGATTCACTAGGGAAATATTGATATTTTTTATTCTTTACTCAATGTAGATATTTATTGACAAGTTATATTATTTATGAATTAAATTTATTATTAAATATATAAGTAATTAATTGGACATTTAGTGAAGGGTGGGGTCTAGAATTATGTATCCCCTCGATGCATTGATGGGTCTCACAAGACAACCAAATTGTCTAGCCTTATTAAATTGGTTATTGGTGTATTTCTACCCATTGTTTAAACTATCTTGGTGAAATGTATTGATGGTAAATATATCATGATGTTTGAGATCATGATTTCTAATATTAATCATTTCATTCACTAATAATTCAGTTATTATTATCCATAATATTACTACATTGATATTATCCATAGATGCATTTCATGCTCATGTTATTGATTAAATGGAATGTGTTTCCAGTAATTTAACTTTCCAAATTGATTATTCCTTATTTACTTATAATATCTTCTATTGTAATTTACCCTTTCTGATAATTTGATCTTACCCTTATTTTTTCCCTTCCCCTAGGATATGAATATAAAATATCTAAATGAGTTTCAAGGATTTCTAAAATTTATTTTGTTATGTTTTATATTTTATTTTCAATGTAAAATGGGGATCAAATAGGTATATGGTTCTTATAGACTACTAAATTGATCTATTATTTAGTATTATATCCCTTATATCTTATGTGAATGTAATAAATTAAACATTGGATCTTGGTTACTAGAGTTTTGGATTGTTCTAGTTGGTATAAAAGGAAGTTTAGTAGAAAACATGGGAACTAAATTTAGGAAAACATAGATTATGGAACATAACCCTAAGGCTAAATTTTAGGATAAGTATAAGTATAGGATAAAATCTTAAAATTTTAGTAAGGCATAGATTATGTGGTTTCCCACTATGATTATTGTTTCTCAAACTATACTCTTTGATTTTTTTTAATGGTTGGAACCAAGAGGAATCATATTAAAACAGAATGTGATGAAAAATACGATGATTATCATAAAAAAAATTGGATGATAACTCAAGTGAAAGATATTATTGTAACACCCCAAGCTTCTATGGTATGCTTCTCTTTCAATAATGCAATAGCTTGCATTGTACGCAAATTCGAGATTCTAACACACCGCGACCTATCAAAGTAGCCGTTATGAATAGTAATACCCACTTTTTGAAATTATATAAATTTTATATTTCAAAATGGACTTCATTTTTGTATTAGGAATATAAAAATTATCCTTAGTTGAATCTTTTGTAATTATCTGAGAACTTCCAATTTTCGATGAATAGAAAAAAAATAATTAAAAACATCTTTTTTAATAAAAATAATTTATAGTGATAAATTATACTATTGAGTGGTTTTAAAGTATAATTAGAATATATTTTTACCATTTTATCCAATGGTGGTCATTATAATTAATTTCACTTTGAAATTGGACATAAACAATTGTCAATCTTTTGATATATATTGTTTCATAAAAACACGCTATTTGTTGTGACAGCGGGAATTAATTATTAAATTAGTTAATTCAAATTATATGTTTTTAATTTTGTAAAATATACATCATTTTTTAATTAGTAATATGAATGTAGCACCCCAAGCTTCTACGGTACGCTTCTCTTTGAATAATGTGATAGCGTGTGTTGTACGCAACACCGAGTTCTAACACACCATAACCAATCAAACTAGCTGTTATGAACAGTAATACCTACTTTTTGAAATTATATATATTTTATATTTCAAAATGGACTTCATTTTTGGATTCGTAATATCGAATTTATCCTAAGGTGAAATTTTGGTACTTTTCGGATAACTTTAATATTTTGATGAATAGTGAGAATTACTAAATTTAAATTAAAAACAACTTTTTTAATCGAAATAATTTATATTGATAAATTATGAATTTTAGTGGTTTTAAAGTATATTTAGAATATATTTTTACCATTTAATACAATTTTGGTCATTGGACATAATTTCACAATTAAACCGAACATAAACAAGTATCAATCTTTTGATAGTTATTATATCTTTAAAACACGTTTTTTGTTTTGACAGCGGGAATTAATTTTAAATTAATTTCTTCCAATTTTGTGTTTTGAATTTAGAAAAATGGATTCCATATTTGGAATCAGGATGTTCAAATTGTGTAAATAGGTAACTTTTATTTTTAGATATTTTGAATAATTACTACGGTAAATATTTTATTTACCATGGTTAAGGGTAAATCCGGTAAATAAGGGTTAAAAAATAATATTATAATAATAAAAAATTACCCTAAAACGTGTCCTAACCTTATTGGTTGATACATGTTCGACCATGGGCATCATTGGGTCGATTTTGGGACCCCATGGTGCCACTTGTAAGTGATAGGGACACTTTATTTTAATTAAGTTAAAATGAATACAAAAATGACACAAGCATATATCTTCTAGAAAAACAATTTTTACATAGGGTTATATATGTTGGATTTTAGACTATAAATATTCATTAGAAAGATAAAACTATTTTCTACATAAGTATAGTTTATTTATAATTTTTAGACATTACATAATTTAATTTATGTATGACACAATGATGATACAGTAATTACCATAATAGTGAAACATTAAAATAATTGATATTATAAATACCCAAATTAATATAATTTTTAACTTTCAATGAATTAAACTAATTTTATAGGATAATATGAAATATTAGTATTTCTTTTATTAACTTTTTTCGAATTAATCATTCTTTTATAAGTTTCAAAAAAATCAACTATTGAATAGTGTCAAAATTGACATAAAAGAGTTTTTAAAACAAATATTATATTATTAATTGATATTAAATTATTAAAAATCTAAGGTTCGGCCAAGAGACTTATATCATGATAGTTTTATCATTAATGGACCATTTGGAGGTCTCTTGGATGTATATAGTAAGTTTATTAACCATATAATATAAAAATACAAAGAGACATTGTAAAAGTGAAACTAATTAACTTAGAGTTAATACTTAAAGATAAGATTAATATAAGTACCCAAACCTGTCTAAATTATATTGGTTGAGTGGTTTTCGACCCATCCCCACCTTAACATTTAAATAATCCACTTTGGATCCATTATAAACCGAATATGAATTTATTATAAATTAATATTTCTATCTTTTCCAAAGGTGCCCCTCACCCCTCTTATAAAAGGGCACTCCTCCTTCTCATTTCTTCACACCTTCAAAGCCTTTTGTATTGGCCAAACTCTGCCCATGTACTCTCCCAACTTCCCTCAATACATCCTAGAGGCCTTATTTTGATCATAAAGCCAGCCTATGGATCCCTTTTGATCAAATCAAAAGGAAGAACCCGAAGAAGAGGTAATGATTTCACCACCCTTTTCCAAGTTCCTTTCTTCTTCCACTTCTTCTTCCTTTGTTATTACCATTCTAAAATAATAACTCCAGTATCATATATATAGTGTGATTTTATTATAAATATGGTACAACCATATTCAGTATTCTATCCACCCTTTGAATAACATGTCACCATACGTGCGTACATACGGCTTACCGTCTCCACGTCATGGCGTAATTGTTATTCAATATATTATTATTTGGATGGGTATATTAATGATGTGTAACTCATGTAAATAATAAATATAACAGGTTAATGATTCTGTATATATGATATACCATCCATTTATATATTATTTTAATATCAAAAGAATGATATTGTCGCTCGTGCGTACGTACGGACTACCGTCTCCACGAACGCGATGAGATTCATTCTCCATCGTATCCATTCAAGTATAATTATCATTTAATGATTTAAAAATGATGTTTAAGAACTTGATATCATTCTGGATATGAATAATATACAACCTATACATTACAAACATGTCTTACGTAACAAAATATATAAAAGAAAACGAGTATGTTAACACCCGAAACAACGATAATACTAAGATATTATTAACAAA
Source organism: Viscum album (assembly GCA_963277665.1). Taxonomy (NCBI): domain Eukaryota; kingdom Viridiplantae; phylum Streptophyta; class Magnoliopsida; order Santalales; family Viscaceae; genus Viscum; species Viscum album. Next base: position 937,432,117 of record OY728123.1, on the reverse strand, counting down.
TCAATGTTAAAAGATCATATATGATATCATATTAATGTATATGATTCTTGTATAATTTAATAACAATTATTTCACCATTATACAGGAGTTTAACCTACCCCAACCAAGGAAAAGTACAAGGTAAGGGTTTATTTCACAATCTCTTCGTTATCTGAGGTTGTTTATACGTAATAATCTACTAGGATCTCTTTATCATCCACATCCATGTTTCTTAAAAATGTATTTCAAAATTTTTTTACTATTTACAAGAATATGGGTTAAATTCATTTATACCCTTGTTTGACTTTTTATAAGTGGTGTATAAAGGAATCTTTCCGTCGTTTTCCAAACAAGGTGCTTTTTAACCTTTACGACAGAATTAAGGTAAGAATGTTTTTTAACTTATACGGCGGGTGCGGTTATTTTCTGCCGTTATCAAATCATCTAAGCTTCCCTTACAGGCTTATAATAATATTTTCAAAGAAAATGTTTTATTTTATAAATATATGACTCTTAAATGATTTCAAAACAGAAAGAGATATTTCTCTAAAAAGAATTTGTTTTCATCTATGTCAACATCCTTTGATGGATTTTACGCTTATTTGAAGTTGATTTATTATGATACAAAACTTCTATATTGTATTGAAGGTTTTGTGATATTTTTGACTGTGGATGTGCTATTTTTATACCATTCATAGTTTATGGTTAAAGTATTGACATTTTGTATGCTAGTTTTAATACGAATGTTTATGTTATGTTTAAACCTTTTCATATGGGAATGCATTGGACATAATAAGTGATGGGTGGAGCCCGCTATAGCTCCTCGATGCATCGGTAGGTCTCATGAGACAAACTAGTGTCTTGGCACAAGGCCTTGGCAAAATCTTATTTGTAGTCTTGGCACGAGGTCTTGGATATGTGGTTATGATAGTCTGGCATTATGCATTCCATCATTATGAAAGTGGTTATTGATATTGCATGTGATTATTCGATTAGTAGAATATCCATGTGAATAAGTAAATGGAATTATTTCATTTTATTTTTTCCATACTATGTTGAAGTTAAAGTTTAAAAGGCTTTTGTTTTAGTTATACATTTCCTAAAATGTTTATTCTTATTTATGAAATTTTCTGCTATATTGTTATCCTTACTGGGCATTTGAGCTCACCCCTTTTCTATGTTTTATTTTTTCCAGGAAGTGAAGAAGTAAATTATGAATGACCTACAGGGATATTATGAGGGGATAATAGTGTGGATTATGGAGACAATATGTTGTTGTAGTAGTTTTTCACTTCATGATGCAATGTAAAACTTTATGAATATATCTAGTGTTTCCAAGGCTACTAAACCAATCGGTCTTTCGAGATTTGATCTTTATTGTGATCATGCCAATGTTATGTAATAATGCACTGACTCTGGGTAACTAGGTTCGGGGCATTATAGTTGGTATCAAAGGAAGTTTAGTACAAACCTTGGAAGCTAGATTTAGATAAACTCTGATTAGAGCACGTAGATTTAATATGGACTTTGAGGATTATTATACAAGAACTTCCTAGAATTTTGGTATTGTAGAGATTTTGTGAGTTTTATGAGCAATACATCCCTGTCTAGATACGATCAGGTAGAGGCGGCTCTGGAACAGATGTACCTAGGGGTAAAACCCGAAAACACCGCTTTGAGCTAGACTCGAACAGGAACTGGTGCACGACAACGGGCCTTGCTGCACTATTGGTTATGACACTCCCAGGGGATATGCTTAGGATAACTCTCATTTTCTTTACAAATCATTATGAAGGGTTTATGAGTATATACTTCCTCAAAGAAAACATTCTTATGATTATGGATTATATCCATAAATAGTTCAATTTATGTTAAGTGTTTTATAAGTATGGGATTATGTATTTTGATTCATAAACTAATCTAGTTTATACCATTGTTTAGAAATGGCGCCTAGTGGAAGAAATGGAAACCATATCAATGAATGCACTCCATGTAGGGATTTCCCTCCTACTCAAGATAATTATATTGGAGCTAGTGATGCAACTGGTGCCGATCAGCTAATCACTATACTGGGACAACTCACTCCGGTTACGAATAATAACCTTACCCGTATGGAGCACCCTGATCCGCAGCGTGGAGGATCAATGTTAGATCGATTCATGATGCAACAACCACCAACGTTCAATGGGAGTACAAATCCCTTTGTAGCTGAGCAATGGATATTTTCCCTAGATAAAATATTTTAGGCTTTGGGGAGTAGTGAAAAGGAAAAAGTTATCATGGAAGTTTACTGCCTAACTGGATATGCTGATCAATGGTGGAAATTGATTCAAAATATGAAGGAAGATGATGAAGTATCAAATATGGAATGGAGGGAGTTCAATGATCTATTTTTAGAAAAATAATTTCCTCGCGACCATCGAGCAGATATGGAAAGGCAGTTTTTGAGTCTGAGACAACAGGAGGATGAGAATGTCACAAAGTATGAGGCTAACTTTACAAGGTTAGCAAGGTATGTTGGAGATTATATACGTAACCCAAGATGTAAGATTGATCGTTTCTTTGATGGGTTAAAACCATTTCTCTATTGAGCATTAGTCTCACAATCCTTTTCATCGTACGAAGACATTGTCTCATGTGCTATCAAGACCGAAAAGGAATTCTCTAAGTCTTATGAATTTAAAGCAAAGAAAGAGAAGAAGAGACCTACTGATCAATCTGGGAATGGAAATAAGGGGAATAAGGGAAAGGTTGAATATCTATCCTGTGGTAAATGTGGGAAGAAACACCCTGGTACTTGCTTGAAGGGAATGAGAGTCTGTTACAAGTGTGGTGAAAAAGGCCACCAAGCTCGTGATTGTAAGGGGAAGAAGGAAGCTACCAATGTTCAGTGCTACAATTGCAGTGAGATGGGACATTATGCAAATGAATTTCCTAAACGTCAGGAGAACTTATCTCAGAAAAGGCCAAGGGATCAAGGCCAAGCTTATGCTATCACTACTGCTGAGGTAGAAGCTCCGAAAGACGTGGTGGCAGGTAATTTAATGGTTTCCTCAAGTTTATCAAATGTATTATTTGATTCTGGATCATCGCATTGTTTCATATCTTCCCAGTTTGCTAAGAAAATTAGATATTTCCAATTTGATTTAACAAGGGAGTTGTCAGTTAAAACTCCTAAGGGAAGTATAATTGCAACAAAGTTTTGTGAATCAGTCTCCATTAGATTACATAAATGTTCTTTATCTACTGATCTTGTCGTCATACCTATGATTGAGTTTGATATAATCCTCGGTATGGACTGGCTTTCGAACTATGATGCGAAGATTTATTGTAAGAAGAAAGAGGTTACGATTCTTGATGATGATGATAAGGAACACCTTATCTTTAGAGCAGAATCGTCACCACCTAATTCTTATTTAGATCCACCCCCAGTAGCTCAACTAAATTCAATTATTGGGGAGGAAGAGAATAAAATAACTGTGGGTGAGGAAAAGAATGTTCAAATAGAAGATGTACCTGTTGTGAAAGAATTTGAAGATTTATTTCCGGAAGATTTACCTGGAAATCCTCCAGAACGAGAAGTTGAGTTTTCCATTGATTTAGTTCCTGGATCAAGGCCTATATCAAAGACCCCTTATAGAATGGCCACTGTAGAATTAGTTGAACTAATGAAACAACAAGAGGAATTGAGTAATAAGGTATTTATTCGCCCTAGTGTTTCTCCATGGGGAGCCCATTATCTTTTTGTTAAAAAGAAAGATGGATCTATGAGGTTATGTATTGACTACAGGGAGATCAATGCAATAACAATAAAGAACAAGTATCCCCTACCTCGAATTGATGATTTATTTGACCAACTGTATGGAGCTCAATACTTTTCAAAGATTAACCTTCGATCTGGATACCATCAGTTGTGTGTGAAGAAGGAAGACATTCCGAAGACAGCATTTCGAACCAGGTACGGGCATTACGAGTTTACTGTAATGCATTTTGGATTGACTAATGCACCCTCTGTATTCATGGATCTGATGAATAGAGTTTTCAAGGAGTATCTCGATGAATTTTTGGTGGTATTTATTGATGATATCTTAGTATACTCTAAAAGCTACGAAGATCATTAAAATAACTTGCGCATTATCCTGAAGACTCTGAGAAGACATGAATTATATGGGAAGTTTAGCAAGTGTGAATTCTGGCTTCAAGAGATTTCTTTTCTAGGACATATTGTCTCTAATGATGGAATATCTATTGATCCTTCTAAGAACAAGGCAATCCAAGAATGGCCAGCACCTACGAATATAACTGAGGTACGTAGTTTTATTGGTTTGGCAGGTTATTATCGATGTTTCGTCTAGAATTTTGCCCGATTGGCTAACCCATTAACGAAGCTCACACGTAAAGGGGTTAAATTTGTTTGGAAAAAAATGTGTGAAGAATGTTTCGAAGAAATGAAGAGAAGATTAGTCAATGCTTCTATATTGACTCTACCATCGGGGAATGATGGGTTTGTTATTTATAGTGATGCATCTAAGAAAGGACTTGGTTGTTTCCTTATGAAGAATGATAGAGTTATTGCCTATGCATAATGACAGTTGAAAATTCATGAACAAAACTATCCTACTCATGATCTCGAGTTAGCATCTATGATCTTTGCTTTGAAGATATGGAGGCACTACCTCTATGGTGAAAAATGTGAGATTTATACTGATCACAAGAGTTTGAAGTATATTTTCTCACAAAAACAACTCAACATGAGGAAAAGGAGATGGTTTGAATTGCTCAAGGATTTTGATTGTACGATACACTACCACCCGGGGAAGGAAAACAAGGTGACAGATGCTTTGAGCAGAAAAGATCATGGAGTTTTGAACAATATGAGAATTAAAAGGGATCCAATTTTCATGGATCTAGTGAAGATGAACATGGGAATAACAAGGGAAGGAGAAACATCAATTATTTTTCAAATGGTTGCCAAACCATCTTTACTAGAAAGGATTAAGAGTTCTCAGACCGATGATGAAGAATTTCAAAAGAAGATTAAATCTATGAATGATGGGAGACTGAGAGACTTTGTGTATGAAGATGGAATTTTGAAATTCGGGAAGAGACTTTGTGTTCCCGATATACCTGATCTAAAAAGGGAATTGCTGGATGATGCTCATAGTTCCAATTTCTCTATACACCCTGGGAGCACCAAAATGTATAGAGATTTGAAGGAACATTTTTGGTGGGACAATATGAAGAGGGAGATTGATGATTTTTTGTCAAGATGTATGGTTTTTTAACAAGTGAAAGCTGGAAGGCAACACCCTGGAGGAGTCATGCAACCTCTTCCCATACCGGAGTGGAAATGGGACAATATTACGATGGACTTTGTCATGGGGCTACCAAAGACTCCTTGAAGGAATGATGCAATATGATTTATTGTTGATCGTCTTACCAAGTCATCACATTTTCTTGCTATAAGAGAAGATCTACCACTGGAACGTCTAGCAAGACTATATATTAATGAATTTATGAGACTTCATGGAGTACCCCTATCGATTGTTTCTGATCGTGATCCTCATTTTACTTCAAGATTCTGGAAGAGTCTTCAGAAATCCCTGGATACTGAACTTCATTTGAGTACTGCTTACCACCCTTAGACAGACGGACAATCGGAACGGACTATTCAAACCTTATAAGACATGTTTATATCTTGCTCACTTGACTTTCAGGGTATGTGGGATCAGTATTTACCTCTGGTAGAATTTTCCTATAACAATAGCTTCCATTCGAGTATTCAGATGGCACCATATGAAGCGTTATACGGAAAGAGATGTCGCACACCAACCAGTTGGGATGACGTTGGTGAAAGAAAACATGTAGGTCCAGAACTGGTGGAGAAAATGATGGAAAAGGTGAAGGTAATCCAAAATCACATCAAAGCAGCTCAAAGTAGGCAAAAGGGCCATGCCGATAATCGAAGGAAGGATTTGGAATTTCAAGTCGGTGATCATGTTTTCCTGAAGGTATCTCCATGGAAGGGAGTCATACGTTTTGGTAAGAAAGGTAAATTGTGTCCCAGGTACATCGGACCTTTCGAAATTCTAGAAAGAATTGGGGTTTTAGCTTACCGATTGGCAATGCCGCCAAGTCTCTCCAAAGTTCACGATGTGTTCCACGTATCTCTGTTGAGGAAATACATGCCTGACCCAACGCATGTACTCACCTATGAGGAATTAGAACTGGAACCTGATCTGTCTTATTGCGAAGAGCCCATCAGGATTCTTGATACGAGAGAACAAGTACTGAGAAACCGGATGACACGTCTGGTAAAAGTTTTGTGGAGAAACCATAAGATCGAAGAGGCAACGTGGGAACCCGAGGAACTTATGATGAAGAACCACCCGAGTCTTTTCATGTGATAAGTATTCTAGAAATTTCAAGGATGAAATTATTTGAAGGAGGAGAGAATGTAACACCCCAAGCTTCTACGGTACGCTTCTCTTTGAATAATGTGATAGCGTGTGTTGTACGCAACACCGAGTTCTAACACACCATAACCAATCAAACTAGCCGTTATGAACAGTAATACCTACTTTTTGAAATTATATATATTTTATATTTCAAAATGGACTTCATTTTTGGATTTGGAATATCGAATTTAGCCTAAGGTGAAATTTTCATACTTTTCGGATAACTTTAATATTTTGATGAATAGTGAAAATTACTAAATTTTAATTAAAAACAACTTTTTAAATCGAAATAATTTATATTGATAAATTATGAATTTGAGTGGTTTTAAAGTATATTTAGAATATATTTTTACCATTTAATACAATGTTGGTCATTGGACATAATTTCACAATTAAACCGAACATAAACAAGTATCAATCTTTTGATAGTTATTATATCTTAAAAACACGCTTTTTGTTTTGACAGTGGGAATTAATTTTAAATTAATTTCTGCCACTTCTGTGTTTTGAATTTAGAAAAATGGATTCCATATTTGGAATCAGGATGTTCAAATTGTGTAAATAGGTAACTTTTATTTTTAGACATTTTGAATAATTATTGCGGTAAATATTTTATTTACCATGGTTAAGGGTAAATACGGTAAATAAGGGTTAAAAAATAATATTATAATAATAAAAAATTACCCTAAAACGTGTTCTAACCTTATTGGTTGATACACGTTATACCATGGGCATCTTTGGGTCTATTTTGGGACCCCATGGTGCCACTTGTAAGTGATAGGGACACTTTATTTTAATTAAGTTAAAATGAATACAAAAATGACACAAGCATATATCTTCTAGAAAAACACTTTTTACGTAGGGTTATATATGTTGTATTTTCGACTATAAATATTCATTAGAAATATAAAAAGATTTCATACATAATTATATTTTATTTATAATTTTTAGACATTAAATAATTTAATTTATTTATGACACAATGATGATGCAGTAATTACCATAATAGTGAAAAATTAAAATAATTGATATTATAAATACCCAATTTAATATAATTTGAGACTTTTAATGAATTAAACTAATTTTCTAGGATAATATGACATATTATTATTGATTTTATTAACTTTTTTCGAAGTAATCATTCTGTTATAAGTTTCAAAAAAATCAACTATTGAATAGTGTCAAAATTGACATAAAAGAGTTTTTAAAAAACATATTATATTATTAATTGATATTAAATTCATAAAAATCTATGGTTCGGCCAATATACTTATATCATGATAGGTGTATCATTAATGGACCATTTGGGGGTCTCTTGGATGTATATAGTAAGTTTATTAACCATATAATATAAAAATACAAAGAGACATTGTAAAAGTGAAACTAATTAACTTAGAGTTAATACTTAAAGATGAGATTAATATAAGTACCAAAACCTGTCTAAATTATATTGGTTGAGTGGTTTTAGACCCATGCCCACCATAAAATTTAAATAATCCACTTTGGAGCCATTAGAAACCGAATATGAATTTATTATAAATTAATATTTCTAGCTTTTCCAAAGGTGCCCCTCACCCCTCTTATAAAAATGCACTCCTCCTTCTCATTTCTTCACACCTTAAAAGCCTTTTGGTTCGGCCAAACTCTGACCATTTACTATCCCAACTTCTCTCACTACAACCTAGAGGCATTAGTTTGATCAGAAAGCCAACCTAAGGGTCCATTTTGATCAAATCAAAAGGAAGAACCCGAAGAAGAGGTAATGATTTCACCACACTTTTCCAAGTTCCTTTCTTCTTCCACCCTTTGAATAACATGTCACCATACGTGCGTACGTACGGCTTACCGTCTCCACATCGTGGTGTAATTGTTATTCAATATATTATTATTTGGATGGGTATAATAATGATGTGTAACTCATGTAAATAATAAATATAACATGTTAATGATTCTGTATATATGATATACCATCCATTTATATATTATTTTAATATCAAAAGAATGATATTGTCGCTCGTGCGTACGTACGGACTACCGTCTCCACAAACGCAATGAGATACATTCTCCATCGTATCCATTAAAGTATAATTATCATTTTATGATTTAAAAATGATGTTTAAGGACTTGATATCATTCTGGATATGAATAATATACAACCTATCCATTACAAACATGTCTTACATAACAAAACATATAAAATAAAACGAGTATGTTAACACCTGAAACAACGATAATACTAAGATATTATTAACAAATCAATGTTAAAAGATCATATATGATATCATATTAATGTATATGATTCTTGTATAATTTAATAACAATTATTTCACCATTATACAGGAGGTTAACCTACCCCAACCAAGTAAAAGTACAAGGTAAGGGTTTATTTCACAATCTCTTCATTATTCGAGGTTGTTTATACGTAATAATCTACTGGGATCTCTTTATCATCCACATCCATGTTTCTTAAAAATGTATTTCAAAACATTTTTACTATTTACAAGAATATGGGTTAAAGTCATTTATACCCTTGTTTGACTTTTTATAAGTGGTTTATAAAGGAATCTTTACGTCGTTTTTCAAACAAGGTGCTTTTTAACCTTTACGACAGAATTAAGGTAAGAATTTTTTTTAACTTATACGGCGGGTGCGGTTATTTTCCGCCGTTATAAAATTGTCGAAGCTTCCCTTACAAGCTTATAATAATATTTTCAAAGAAAATGTTTTATTTTATAAATATATGACTCTTAAATGATTTCAAAATAGAAAGAGATATTTCTCTAAAAAGTGTATTGATTTCATATATGTCAACATCCTTTGATGGATTTTACACTTATTTGAAGTTGACTTATTATGATACAAAACTTCTATATTGTATTGAAGGATTTGTGATATGTTTGACTGTGGATGTGCTATTTTTATACCATTCATAGTTTATGGTGAAATTATTGACATTTCGTATGCTAGTTTTAATACAAATGTTTATGTTATGTTTAAACCTTTTCATATGGGAATGCATTGGACTTAATATGTGACGGGTGGAGCCCGCTATAGCTCCTCGATGCATCGGTAGGTCTCATGAGACAAAATAGTGTCTTGGCACAAGGCCTTGGCAAAATCTTATTTGTAGTCTTGGCACGAGGCCTTGGCTATGTGGTTATGATAGTCTGGCATTATGCATTCCATCATTATGAAAGTGGTTATTGATATTGCATGTGATTATTCGATTAGTAGAATATCCATGTGAATAAGTAAATGGAATTATTTAATTTTATTTTTTCCATACTATTTTGAAGTTCAAGTTTAAAAGGCTTTTGTTTTAGTTATACATTGCCTAAAATGTTTATTCTTATTTATGAAAGTTTCCGCTATATTGTTATCCTTACTGGGCATTTGAGCTCACCCCTTTTCTATGTTTTATTTTTCCCAGGAAGTGAAGAAGTAAATTATGAATGACCTGCAGGGATATTATGAGGGGATAATAGTGTGGATTATGGAGACAATATGTTGTTGTAATAGTTTTTCACTTCATGATGTAATGTAAAACTTTATGAATATATCTAGTGTTTCGAAGACTACTAAACCAATCGGTCTTTCGAGATTTGATCTTTCTTGTGATCATGCCAATGTTATGTAATAATGCACCGAATCTGGGTTACTGGGTTCAGGGCGTTACAATCAAAGATAGCTTAGGGTGAATTTTTTGAATTGTTTGGAAAAACATCAATTTTTTATGAATAGTGAAACCGCTAAGTGGTAGTTAAAAAACTAATTTTTCATTTAAATGAAACTTTACCACTTCTGTGAATTGAATTTCAAAAATCTGACATACATGGTTGTCATTAGTAAGTAAAATGTGGTTCAATGAGATGAAAATAATTTTTGGTGAATAGTATCTTTTAAGTTTTATTAATCGTGATTAAAGGTAATTAGTGTAATTTAAGGTAAATATAATGTTATAATAATATGGAATTACCTTTACACTTGTCCTACCCTTATTGTATGAGTCATGGCTGACCAAGACAATCCATGGGTCAACTTGGGGACCCCATGGAGCCACTTGGGTAAGAAAATGACGTTAATAAATTCTTATTTAAAGTAAAAATAAAATTGTCACAAACATGTGTTGTTTTACTAAAATAATTATTACATGTGGTTATATAAGTTAACTTTTAGACTATAAATTTCCATTGTAAATCTAAAAATATTTCCTATATCATGTTAATTTTTTTTATAATTTTTAGGAATTAAATAAATAAATTTATTTATGACACCATGATGATGCATCGATTACCTCATTAATGAACAATTTAAATAAAATTAAAACATAAGGTATACTCTAAGACTTACTCTTGTATAAAACCTATTGGATGGGTATATTTCGAACCCTTATCACCTTATCCTAGAAATTTAACATTGTGGGACCTTTAAAATCCGAAAATCATTTCATAATAAAGTAACATTTCATGACTTTCCAAGAGTGCCCCTCCTCTCCTCTTATAAAAGGCCCCTCACCTCTACCACCTTATTGACACCTTCAAATCCATCTGGCTCGGCCAAAATCTGCCCAAATACTCTCTCAACTTCCCTCTCTTACACCTAGAAGCCTCACTTTGGTAATAAGTCTTCCCAAGGAAGCCTTTGGCTCAAATCAAAAAGAGTTACCCGATTTTAAGGTAATGTCTTCTCTTATGTTCTTTTGTTTTATTTTGATTCTCCAACCCCTTAAAAGATTTTTATTTCATTGCTTTGTAACAAAATCAGTATATTCAATATAATAGTATGATGTTATGAGAATTATTTTATTTACACTTACACACACCACCGTCTAATGGTTAAAGAACATACTGTTTCTGTGGGTGGTGAATTACTGCCTCACGAAACGATGATTGTTCAATCTTCTTTTAACACCTCTCATGGTGGACATTATGATGACACTATTTCTATATATGATATATATTATGTTTATGTTTTCTTTATTCTTCTATATTTTTCATCTATGGCATACCTTTATAATTTCCATTATGGGTAAACGTGATAATTTCATTTTAGGAAGTGCGGACTACCGCCCCCTCAAAGTGATTTGGATCGTTAATACCATATTTGGGATGTATAAAGAATGGATTTAATTATATTATATATGATATTATACTGGAATTATAATATACCTTTATATCATTATTATTTCATTCCATTAAATATGAAATAGAAATGAAAGTAGCAGTCATGCGTACGTACGGAATACCGTCTCCATGAACGGTGCATTTCATTTCTTACCACTAAATGTTATGTAATATTATAAATTCATGTATATACTAGATATATATGATATATATTATATATATGATATCTACATCATGAATATAATTCTGGATATAATGGATATTTTACCACATGAACAACCTGTAATTATAAGAAGTTTATTTTTGACTCAAGTACCAAAGATCGACAAAACGACCGTTATTAACTTAAATAATTACATAATGTTCATAACATGGTAATAAGTGATATAAAAGGAATAATGAAATTGAAAACAGTTCTTAAGCAAGTATAAATTAACTCTAGTTTATTATTCAAAAGGTCAAAGAACGATCGAATCAAGTCGGACACGAGGTAAGGGACTTCATCTCAATATCCATTCATTGAGGCATATTTTGTTTTATACACAACTTTATTTTATATGGTGTATAAGCCCCTTTGACTTTTACTTTTACTCAAAATTAATATTTTTATACAAATCGTTTTTACTAAATGACAAAAGGAATGTTTTGTCTTACATATGCGGTGAAAAATACTTCTCCGCTACCGTGACCATTATTTGAGTTTCAGCTTCCTCAAAAAGCCATAATTTTTTTAAATGAAAAATAAATACCAAGTTTTAATATTATTTTATTGAAAATGGTTTTGATAATGTTTTTACTATATCAATGTTTTGTATTGATATCTTTTGAATGAGATGAGGAAATGTTAAGTGTCCTTTATGCATGTTTTATGTGATACGATTATGTTATGGTTTATGATATGTTTAAACCTGTTCATATGAGGAATGAATTGGACTTAATAAGTGATGGGTGGAGCCCGCTATAGCTTCTCGATGCATCGGTAGGTCTCATGAGACAAACTAGTGTCTTGGCATGAGGCCTTGACAAAATCTTATTTGTAGTCTTGGCACAAGGTCTTGACTATGTGGTTATGATAGTCTGGCATTATGCATTCCATCATTATGAAAGTGGTTATTAATATTGCATGTGATTATTCGACTAGTAGAATATCCATGTGAGTAAGTAAATTGAATTATTTCATTTTACTTTTTCCATATTGTGCTGAAGTTCAAGTCTAAAAGGCTTTTGTTTTAGTTATACATTGCCTTAAATGTTTATGTTTATTTATGAAAGTTTCCGCTGTATTATTATCCTTACTGAGCATCTGAGCTCACCCCTTTCTATGTTTTATTTTCCCAGGATGTGAAGAAATTTTTTATGATTGACCTACAGGGATAGTCTGAAGGGGATAGGAGTATGGACTATGGAGACTACGTTATTGTGTTTTTTCACTTTATGATGTAATGTAACATTTATGAATGTATCTATTGTTTCCAAGGCTACTAAACTAATAAGTATTTAGAGACTTGATCTTTTGTGATCATGCCAATGTTATGTAATAATGCAACAACTCTTGGTAACTGGGGTCGGGGTGTTACAGTTGGTATCAGAGGTAGTTTAGTACTAACCTTGGAAGCTAGATTTAGATAAACTCTGATTAGAGCACATATCCCTAAGATAGACTTTGAGGATTAGTATAGAAGAACATCCTAGAATTTTGGTAAAGTATAGATTTTGTGTATTTTTGAAGCAATCCATCCGTGTCTAGATACGAGCAGGTAGAGGTGGCTCTGGCACAAATGTACCTAGGGGTAAAACCCGAAAACATCGTTTTGAGCTAGACTCGAACGAGAACTGGTGAACGACAACGGGTCTTGCTGCACTCTTGGTTACGACACTCCCGAGGGATATGCTTAGGATAATTCTCATTTTCTTTACAAACCATTATAAAGGGTTTATGAGTATATACTTCCTCAAAGAAAACATTTTTATTATTATGGATTATATCCATAAAGTGTTCAATTTATGTTAAGTGTTTTACAAGTATGGAATTATGTATTTTGATTCATAAACTGATCTAATTTATTCCATTGTTTAGAAATGGCGCCTAGTGGAAGGAATAGAAACCATATCAATGCACGCACTCCATGTAGGGATTTCCCTCCTACTCAAGATAATTATAATGGAGCTGGTGATGCAACTAGTTTTGATCACCTAATCACCATACTAGGACAACTCACTCAGGTTATGAATAATAACCTTACTCATATGGAGCACCCTGATCCGCAACGTGGAGGATCAATGTTAGATCGTTTCATGAGGTAATAACCACCCACATTTAAGGGGGGTACAAATCCATTAGTATATGAGCAATGGATAAATTCCCTAGAGAAAATATTTTAGGCTTTAGGGAGTAGTGAAAGGGAAAACGTAGTCATGGAAGCTTACCACCTCACTAGAGATGCTGATCAATGGTGGTCATTGATTCAAAACAAAAAGGAAGATGATGAAGTATCAAATTTGTAATGGAGGGAGTTCAAAGAGCTCTTATTAGAAAAATACTTTCTTCGTGACCATCGAGCAGATATGGAAAGGAAATTTCTGAGTCTGAGACAAAAGGAGGATGAGAATATCGCAATGTATGAGTCCAACTTTACAAGGTTAGCGAGGTATGTTGTAGATTATATACATAACCCAAGAAGTAATATTGAGTGTTTCTTTGATGGGTTAAAACTATTTCTCCATCGAGCATTGGTCTCACAATACTTCTCGTTATACGAAGACATTGTCACATGTGCTATTAAGACAAAAAAGTAATTCCTTAAGTCTTACGACTTTAAAGCAATGCAAGAGAAGAAGAGATCTACTGATCACTCTAGAAATGGAAATAAGGGGAAGAAGGGAAAATTTTATTATCCATCCTGTAGTAAATGTGGGAAGAATCACCCCAGTACTTTCCTAAAAGGAATGGGAGTTTGTTATAAATGTGGAGAACAAGGTCACCAGGCTCTTGATTGCAAGGGAAAGAAAGAGGCTATCAATGTTGAATTCTACAATTGTAGAGAAATGGGGCATTATTAAAATGAATGTCCCAAGCGTCAGGGAAACTTACCTCAGAAAAGTCCAAGGGATCAAGGCCAAGCTTATGCTGTTACTACAGATGAAGTTGAATAATTATTGTATTTGTGTTTTTGGACTCAAGAACTATATTATGGTTATAAGAATAATGTGAAATATATATAAGGATTGAACTGTAGTACGTGTTGTTTTCATTAATGTTTTAATATGATAAAGGTAATCATATTTTTATTATGTGATAATAAAATAAACTTTACCTTATTTGGGGAATCTGATGTTACAATTGATTTTGGAATTTAGAGACCTTTTAGAGAAAGTATGGATAGAGGTATTTTGGATAACTATAAAGGTTGGAATGGATTATGTTGAACTTTGGGTAGTATTGTTTAAGGTTAAAACATTTCTGAAGATTATTTTTCGAATATTATAATACTATAGTTTTATAAAAAGGACAACTTGCAGGTCGGGGGATAACCCATCACGTTGGACAATGCTCCAGGAATCGAACCCACAACCATAGTGTGACAGGCCTTTATTACCTACCACTAGCCTACAGGATGTCATTGGTTATTACAAAATATTTTTCTTCATGGTATGTGTTAATATTTGGAACCTTATACGATTAGGATAAATATAATATTTTTGAGTTCTATTATATTTTGTAGTGAATGATGAGTTTGTGGTATAAATTAGTTGAAGGATTAATTTCTACTTGTCAATATATATATATATATATATATATATCTTATTTTATGAAGAAATTAATTCTTAAACTTTAGGGAATGGATATTAAAAAAATTTATTATCCTAATATCTTATGTTTTGTTAAACTGATGATATTTTAAATCACCATAGATTGAAGGCTTTTAGGCCCTCAATTTTACACTTGTTTGTGATTGATGACCTCAATCACTCTCGGAAAATATTTACAGTTTTCCTCCAATTATGTGTCTCTAATTACCACCAATTTTATCCTAATCGAGATCATAATTTGGTGGTGACTTTTTCATTTCCCATTCCCTCTTATTAAGACTAAATTTTATTAACCTTATTTCCGATGTGGGTTTTCCACAAATTTTTTTTTACTTTCATCCTTTTATTTTCGAAGAACAATTTCAAATTGTGAGGACAAAATTTATTGAAGGAGGGGAGATTGTAACACCCCAAGCTTCTATGGAACGCTTCTCTTTCAATAATGAAATAGCTTGCATTGTACGCAAGTTCAAGATTCTAACACACCGCGACCAATCAAAGTAGCTGTTATGAATAGTAATACCCACCTTTTGAAATTATATAAATTTTATATTTCAAAATGGAATTCATTTTTGTATTCGGAATATCGAAATTATCCTAAGTTGAATCTTTTGTAATTTTCTGAGAACTTCCAATTTTCGATGAATAGAAAAAAATAATTAAAAACAACTTTTTTAATAAAAATAGTTTAAAGTGATAAACTATACTATTGAGTGGTTTTAAAGTATAATTAGAATATATTTTTACCATTTTATCCAATGGTGGTCATTAAAATTAATTTCACTTAGAAATTGGATATAAACAATTGTCAATCTTTTGATATATATTGTGTCTTAAAAACACGGTATTTGTTGTGACAATGGGAATTAATTATTAAATTAATTAATTCAACTTATATGATTTTAATTTTGTAAAATAGATATCATTTTTTAATTAGGAATATCAAATATAGATTAGGGTTAATTTTTGGAATTTTTCTGAAAAACTTCAATTTTTGTTGAATAGTGAAACCACTAAGTGGTAGTTAAAAAACTAATTTTTAGTTTAAATGAAATTTTACCACTTCTGTGAATTGAATTTTAAAATTCCAACATACATGGTTGTCATTAGTAAGTAAAATTTGGTTCAATGAGATGAAAATAATTTTTGTGAATAGTAACTTTTAAGTTTTATTAATCACGATTAAAGGTAATTAGTGTAATTTAAGGTAAATATAATGTTATAATAAAATGAAATTGCCTTTACACTTGTCCTACCCTTATTATATGAGTCATGTCTGGCCAAGAAAATCCATGGGTCAACTTGGGGACCCCATGGATCCACTTGGGTAAGAAAATTACATTAATAACTTTTTATTTAAAGTAAAAATAAAATTGTCACAAACATTTGTTATTTTACTAAAACAATTATTACATGGGGTTATATAAGTTAACTTTTAGACTATAAATATTAATTGGAAAGCTAAAAATATTTCCTACATCATGGTTCTTTTTTTTATAATTTTTAGGCATTAAATAAATAAATTTATTTATGACACCATGATGATGCAACGATTACCTCATTAATGAACAATTTAAATAAAATGAAAACATAAGGTATAATATAAGACTTAAACTTGTCTAAAACCTATTTTATGGCTATATTTTGAACCCTTATCACCTTATCCTAGAAATATATTGTTTTTGGACCCTTAAAATCCGAAAATCATTTCATAATAAAGTAACATTTCATGACTTTCCAAGAGTGTCCCTCCTCTCCTCTTATAAAAGGCCCCCACCTCTACCACCTTATTCACACCTTCAAATCCATTTGGCTCATCCAAACTCTGAAAAAATACTCTCTAAACTTCCCTCTCTTACTCCTAGAAGCCTCAAATTGGGAATAAGTCTTCCCAAGGAAGCCTTTGGCTCAAATCAAAAAGAGTTACCATATTTTAAGGTAATGTTTTCTCTTATGTTCTTTTGTTTTATTTTGCTTCTCCAACCCCTTAAACTATTTTTATTTCTTTATTTTGTAACAAAAACAGTATATTGATTATAATAGGATGATGTTATGAGAAGTATTTGATTTACACTTACACACACCTCCATCTAATGGTTAAAGAACATACTGTTTCTGTGGGTGGAGAATTACTGCCTCAATCTTCTTTTAAAACCTCTCATGGTGGCCATTATGGTGACACTATTTCTATATATGATATATATTATGTTTATGTTTTCTTTATAATTCTGTACTTTTCATTTATGGCATACCTTTATGATTTCCATTATGGGTAAACGCGATAATTTCATTTTAGGAAGTGCGGACTACCACCCCCTCAAAGTGATTTGAATCATTAATGCCATATGTGGGACGTATAAAGGATGTATTTAATGATATTATATATGATATTATACTGGAATTATAATATACCTTTATATCATTATTATTTCATTCCATTAAATATGAAATAGAAATTAAAGTAGCGTCCATGCGTACGTACGGCTTACTATCTCCATGAATGGTGCATTTCATTTCTTACCTCTAAATGTTATGTAATATTATAAATGCATGTATATACTGGATATATATGATATATTTGATATCTAAATAATGAATACAATTCTGTATATAATGGATATTTTTTCACATGAACAAATTTTAATTATAAGAAGTTTATTTTTCACTCAAGTACCAAAGATCGACAAAACGACCATTATTAACTTAAATAATTACATAATGTTTATAACATGGTAATAATTGATATAAAAGGAATAATGAACTTGAAAAAGGTTCTTAAGAAAGTATAAATTAACTCTAGTTTATTATTCAGGAGGTTAAAGAATGATCGAGTCAAGCCAGACACGAGGTAAGGGACATCATCTCAATCTCCTTTCATTGAGGCATATTTTGTTTTATACACAAATCTTTTTTATACGGTGTATAAACCCCTTTGAATTTTACTTTTATTAAAAATGAATCTTTTTATACGAAGTGTTTTAACTAAAAGACAAAAGGAATGTTTTGTCTTACGTATGCGGTGACAACGTCTTCTCCACCGCCGTGACCATTATTTGAGTTTTGGTTTCCTCTCCAAGCCATAATTTTTTTAAAATGAAAAATAAATACCATGTTTTAATATTCTTTTATTGAAAATGGTTTTGATAATTTTTTTACTATATCAATGTTTTGTATTGATATCTTTTGATTGAAATGAGGAAATGTTATTTTTCCTTTATGCATGTTTTATGTGATACGATTATGTTATGTTTTATGATATGTTTAAACCTATTCATATGAGGAATGAATTGGACTTAAGAAGTGATGGGTGGAGCCCACTATAGCTCCTTGATGCATATTTAGGACTCATGAGACAAACTAGTGTCTTGTCACGAGGCCTTGACAAAATCTTATTTGTAGTCTTGGCACAAGGCATTGACTATGTGGTTATGATAGTTTGGCATTATTTATTCCATCATTATGAAAGTGGTTATTGATATTGCATGTGATTATTCAACAAGTAGAATATCCATGTGAGTAAGTAAATGGCATTATTTAACTTTACTTTTTCTATATTATGCTAAAGTTCAAGTCTAAAAGGCTTTTATTTTAGTTATACATTGCCTTAAATGTTTATGTTTATTTATGAAATTTTATGCTATATTGTTATCCTTACTGAGAATCTGAGCTCACCCCTTTATATGTTTTATTTTCCCAAGATGTGAAGAAATATTTTATGACTGACCTACAGGGATAGTCTAAAGGGGATAGGAGTGTGGACTATGGAGACTATGTTATTGTGATTTTTTACTTTATGGTGTAATGTAACATTTATGAATGTATCTAGTGTTTCCAAGGATACTAAACTAATCGGTCTTTCGAGACTTGATCTTTTGTGATCATGCCAATGTTACGTAATAATGTACCAACTCTGGGTAACTGGGGTCGGGGAATTACAATTATGATTATTCTTAATTATTTATCATGATATATGATTAAAATCATACATCTTAACTAACTCTCACACGCACCAAATAATATAAGAATATAGTTTTTTGAGAGATCAAGTGGTGGAGATCATGGAGTAAATAAAGCTAAATTTATTTCATGTTAGAAATGTGGAAAGAGACACCCCAAATAATGTCTCAAAGGAATGGTAAAATGTTTTATGTGTAGAAAATAAGGTCATATATCAATGAATTTTCAAGGAAAATAAATATTTTGAGGGAGGGATATACAATTAATCCCAAAGTGCCATTTATATTTCAATGCATTATATGTGGGGAATTTGTATATTATCTAAGATAATTCCCTAATCCAAGGGTTAACTCCTAGACCAAGTAAGGACCTACTCTATACAAATTTTTGAATAAAAAGTATTTAGGTGCTTATGTATTGGGATGAAGGGAAGATTAACATGGTTGAAAAAAAATGGGATAGTATTGGTGACCATGAATTAGTTAATTATTTGATGAAAAAGTGATTTAGGTCATCTTTGATGAAGTTTATTGTATTTTTTGGATTACAGAAATAGTCTGAGATTTTATTTGAGGATTAAGGATTGTGTTAATTTTTGGAATCGTATATGTTTTCATGTGGGGTTAACTTAATAGTTAGGGATATCATCATGGGTTTATATGTTTAAGTTTTCCATAAGTTTAGGGGCATAAATACCCATTTTGAGGCTATAAGTGATGATATTTTGAGGTTTTTTTAAAATTTTACTAGGTTTTATTAATAATAATCTATTGAGATTTCAATAAACCTTTAGTTTAGTATATGATTTTTTGTGGTCTATTGGATTATGGAACCTTGACTTCAAATTAAACTTTTTTTTAATGAAGTGGTAGAAAAGGGAAATGGATCAAGGGGTTATAAAATAGGGAATCAAAGGGGGAATAACTTTTCATAATGTCAATATAGCCAAGAGGAAGAGATCCAAAAACTTTTAAAATAAATTCATGAACTCTCTAAGATAACCCTATAATCCAAAAAATCCACTTCCTAGTTATTTTCATTCCAAGTATGAAGCAAGATAGTGTGGTCATTAATAAGGGCCTTACATCTTTTAATGTGATAGGTAATATACCAAGGAATAGTGGTTCGACCCTACAGTGAGTGAAGGATGATCACTGAGTCAGTTTCCACAAATAATAAATGGATATTTTTGTTAATTCACATTTTCATCCCATCTATAATTGCACAAGCCTCTTCCATAAGGGAATCTATAGGACTGTAAGAAGCACTGAAGTAAAAGATGACGTATCCACCAGGATCATGAACAATACCACCTCTATGTATAAAACCATTATAGTAATAACCATCAATATTGAGCTTGGAACCACTGAAGGGAGGGAACTAATAAATCCAATGACCCTGATGAGACACACCCTACTTGGTGGAAGTGGTATTGCCGATATTCATGATGATTTTGAGTGAAGGAGAAGAATCCTACCATTTAAGAAGTGGAGTCAATTCAACCACTAGAAAATTCATTCTAGAAACTAGGTACTAGTATGATGTGGTTACCCCCTTGTAGTGTGCTTTGTTCTTATCCTTCCATAAACACCATTAACTAGCCACCAAGAGAAGCACCATCACCTTCATTTCTGAATTTTCTCTAGTAATTCCATTAAACTAGAGATATAGGAAATTAGCACTTGATAGGTCAAGGTGAGAAAGACTAGTGAAAGCACTGAACACACGCCACACAAAATAATCCCATTCGCCTTCAAAAAATAGATGACAAGCTGATTATTTGATGGGTTCCTAAAATAAGTACACTTCGAGGCAATATAGACACCCTTACACTTGATTTGATCATTTGGGGGAAGAGAAAAAATTTGAATCCACCACACCAAAAAATTACACTTAGAAGGAAGGTCTTTGTATCAAGGAATATATCCCTATGAATCATGAATAGTGGATTACAAGATATAGATAATCTTGATGGTTAAAAAGTGATTCATTGACAATGTGATATTTTTAGAGATATTTATGGTCAATCTAAGGATTACCTTTTAAGTTAGTATAGAAATTTTATTCATGATATTTTGGTTAAGTTTTCTATATTATAAGATTATATAGTGATTTATCATAGTGATTAATGATATTTTTGGGACACTTCATTATGTTGAAGTATATGTAAACTTTAGTTTTAACATGTTTTTATCCAAAAATATTATTTGTTAATAATGAAGTTAAATTTTGGGAATGTAATTTAAAAGTTATGAGATCATTGTTGAGGTCAAAAAATTATTTAATTTTGAGGTTATTGAGATTAATTGAGATGTAGGATTATTTATTTGTGAAATAATCTAAGTTGAACCTTTGTTGTTGTTATGGAAAATTTTAAGTTAAATGTATTATTTATTCATATAAATGAATATATATTTATTGATGTTATCTTACCATGGGGTAACCATGTTATTTTTTGTTAAAATTTAATGATATGAGTAAAAGAATATTATCCTTTTATTGATTATGTGATCTGTTATAAGTTGATTTTAGAACTTCATGAATGAAAAAATCATCATAAATAATCATCATTAGGAGAAAGGATGAGATTGTGGTGGAAATTTATTAAAGGATGAAATTTTATATTTCAAGTAAGTATATTTCCTTAATTTATTAGTATAGATGGTAATGTAATTCCTCAACTCTATAAAAATGATATTAAAAGAAATTTTGTCCTATTATGATTATTTCTAATGAATCCATAGTATTTTCACCCATCATATATTTATGGATTTATGGTCAATTAATTTGTCTTGAGCATGTTATATATCTCTCTATATTAGTCCTTGTACATTATTCTTCACCTTCGTGTCCATATTTTCATTTCCAAATAGTGTTCTCCAATTTGGTAACCTAGTTTTTTATTATTTTAGATGAACATATTATTTCAATTTCCCTCTTTTAAGATAAATTTTTATTAACCCATTTTATGATATGTATGGGGGGAGAATATAACACCTTAAGATTTTAAAATACCATTAGGGTCTATGGCGTATACAACACGCAACACCGAGCTTAAATTAACCATGAAATATTATTATTTAAATATGATTGTTATAACCATTACATTAAATTAATGGGTCTGAAAATTATTAACCATATTATTAAAAATATATAGGAAATGATTGGTCATTTTTTTGTAAAGAAATTTTATTCTTTGAAATATGTTTTCTTCAAAAATGGTTTTTATTTCTTCTTGTGAGTGAATATTATATTTAATTTATAGAAATTTTAAAAAAATAATTTGATAAAAATAATTTAATTTTTAAAACATCATATAAAAATTATCTTATGTTGAAATGTTAGGATTTTTCTAAATTGATTGTTAAGTGAATATTAAAAAAATACTGGTTTTTTAAATACTATCATTAAATAAAGAAATTTAAAAGTATCATTATACTTTAATTTATAAATAAAGTAAAATATTACCCATTTTATTTATAATAATATAATTTTAATCTAATATTTTTATTATTTTGATATAAATTAATTTTTATGCTTAAAATTTCATTTTTCTAAAAACATTGGGTTTCAGTGTATTTTTTTATCTTAAATTAATTTCTTCCACTTCTATAAATTGAATCATAAAAAATTTATTCCATATTTTTAATTATTGGGGTAAATTTTTTAAAATATTTACCTTTTATTTTTATTCATTATTAATAGTAACCATGGTAAATTTTATCACATTGGTAGAGGGTAAATCGGGAAATTAATGTTAAAAATGATGTGACAAGGAATTAAAAATAAACCCAACACTTGACTTTATGTTATTGGGTCAGATTAATTCAGCCACAGACATCTGAAATTTTAATATATGAAATTTTTGTTCCATTTAGACATTAAAAATAATTTATAGTAATTTATTACTTCAAGAAATTCTAAGAATGCCCCCCCCCCTCACTTATTAAAGGGACACCCCATCTCTCTTTTCATTACACCACATTGAGCAACCTAGATTGAAAAAATCATACCCATTTCTTTTATAAAAATACTTATACAAGATAAATATGTAAGGGTATTTCCAAATAACTAACACCCGGTCCCTTAAGACGAGATCTAGAGGAAGTATACTGAAGAATATGTAATCGTCTTTACAGAACCTTTCAAATTTATTTCTAATTATACCTCCTCAAAATATTTTTTAACAATTTTAAATAATTAATATAGTATCATAAATATAATTATATGTTTTTATAATTATGATAAAAATATTTTACACCTCTTTTTCATCCTATAGAAAGTGAAAACAATACTCGTGCATACATATCGATTATCGTCTCCACATAGTAGTGTAATTCATTTTTCGTCACCATTTTACTTGGATGGTTATAAATATATATTATATTTATTAAATTATTATTATTCTAGAATTATAATATCATATCTACCTTTTTACCTTCCATTTCTTTGGAAAATAATAACGTTCTTCATGTGTACATGTGGACTACCACCACCACGAAGCGATGTGATCTATTTTTAATTTCTAATTTACAAGATGGAAATAAGGATAAATTTAATTAATATATATAATATTTATGAAATTAATAATATTCTAGATATGATGGAATAATAATAAAATTACAAGGATCATAACTTTCATAAAAAAACATACATAAGAAAATAAATGCTTTTCCACCATAAATAATGATAATAATAAAATAATGTTAATGAAAAGGTGATAAGATGTTATAAAAAGATAATATATGATATTATAAATATTAATATGGTTCCATTATAAATTAATAAAATGTTTAAAACCATTATACATGACTTTAAATCATGTTTAACTAAGGGGAAACGTGACGTAAGGGTTTTTCTAACTCAATTTTCATTCATAAGGTTATACTACTTCTTCATTAACTTTTTATGCCAAGATTATGTATAAAATTACCTCTTGTTGTATTATGTTTTATTTCCACTTTTTTTTAATTTAAAATTTTCACATAATCACTTCATTGTTTAATTCTTACTTCAATAATGTGATCTTTGTAAGGGATTTCATCTCAATTTCTACTTCATTGAGACATATTTGATATTATGCACCTATTTTTTTAAGTGGTGTATATATTGAACCTTTGAGGTAGTTAAAATGAAAATATATTTATTCATGATGATTAAAGTTTCATTTAAATTTTAATATTTCAAAGGTTTATAATTTAAAATTTATCAAAGTGGTAAGAATTTATTTTACAATCTCATTATTTTGGGATTGGCCAAATTTTTATTGAAGGAATTTTATAATTTATCCATTGTAAAATCCATCTATTTTAATATCCTCTAGATATTAAAGTAGTTCCCATATTTTATTATAAATTTTCCTCTATTTATGACTTTAATCAAGATAATAAATATTTAAAATAAAAGTTGATTTTATTTCTCTTTTTATCAGGTATATTTTTTCTTCCATGTTAAATATTTCAAAAAAAAAATACAAAATTCTTTTTTATTAACTAAAATTATCTATTTAGGAAATTTTAGTTTATACATTACTTTTTTCATGCTTTTAAAGGAATATTTATATTTTTTTCTAAAAATTTCATTTTTACTTCATTTTACAAAAAGTCAAAATTAATGTTTCTTTTTTAGCATATATGAAATTAATTAATTTTACCACCACTATAACTATTTTATGATCTTTATCTTCTTTTACAAGTATTAAATGATTTTAAAAAAGAAAATATTTTATGAAAACTTATTTTTAATGTTTCACTTTCATTTTCTTTTATTCTTTAAAATACTTGATTTTACTATAGAAACTACATTCTTAGTGAATTGATAGTCATCTATCATCTCTTGGTTAATTTTATAGCCATTAACATTCTCTTGAAACATTCACTTTCTTATGATAATTTTTCATTATACATTTTATTTCTCTTAAATATATATATTTTTTATATCATGGATATTATTATTTCCTAAACAATATACTATTTATTCAAATGGTGTTTTACTTTGAAATTTATTTATTAACTTGAGAAATATTTATATTTCATATTATTTACTCAATACAGACATTTTTTCATAAGGAATATTGTAAATAAATTAAATTTATCATTTAATATATAAGAAATAATTGGACATATAGTGATGGGTGGGGCCTAGAATTATATATCTCCTTAGTGCATTGACAAGTATCATGAGACAAACTAGTTGGATGCCCTTATTAAATGGGTTTTTTGGTGTATGGTTACCCATAGTTTAAACTATATTGGCGCAAGGTTTTTATGGTAAATATATCATGATATATGAGATCATATAGGCCAATATTAATCATTTACTTCATTAATAATTCAGTTATTATTATCCTTGATATTACTACATTGATATTATCCATGGATGAATTTCATGCTCAAGTTATTGATTAAGTGGAATGTGTTTTCAGTTATTTACCAAACTATATTGATTATGCCTTATTTACTCATAATAGATTCCATTGTACTTAAATCTTACCAATAATTTGAGCTCAATCTTATTTTGTTTCCTTTACCAAGATATGAATATGACCATGTCATATAGCATTGTTACTTTCACAAGGGTGAAATAAAATTAGAAATTTATAATGTTCTCATGCCACACTAATTATAAATAAATAGCATAGTGGTAGTATTATTGGAACCATTTTGGATATAGATTATTTTTTTGATGTTTTCTAGAAGTTTTGGTTTTTTTTATTTACAAAAAATTATCCCACTTTTTAAAAATTGGTGATCAGATGAAGATGTATGGAGACAGATGTTTCAGACACAAATTTCTTAAGAAATTACATCAATTGAAGTTTTCTATTCTAAATATTATTTTCTGGGTGTACTAGTTTCCAGACATATCTATACATAATTGATATAATCATACTAACCATATAAGAGTACCAAATATAGAATATCGATAGAGATGTTTTACATTAAATCAAACGATTCTATATAGATCTCAATGTTCCTAAAATTATGGAAAACCTTATGATAATTGATTTTTTAAAAGATAAGTTGAAGTTATTTAGATTTATAATTTTGGAAATAGAATTCTAGATATGGAAATACAGACATAGAGATTTGGTTTGAGTTCATCTAAAAAATATGTTGATTCATTGCTGCTATAAAAGTTTTCAACATCATGGTTATTTTAATAATTCATTATCCAATCATTTTGAAAAAAATGGGAGAACTTGTTCAGGTGTAAAAAAATTTCTCCTATAAGGTCTGTGAGTGTTTTATAGACATAACATTGGAAATTTTTTTGACTAAATAAGATTGTTTAAAATTCTTAACAAGTTTGTGAAATTACAAAATTTGATAAAGTTTATGAAGCACAGAAGTTACTAAATAAATAATTTTAAAATTTTCAATTTTGAAAAAGTCTTCAAATGAACCTATTGTAGAAAGTACAAGTTTGTGCATGTTTTTTGGTTTTTCATTAAGTGACAATAGTACTATTTTTCAATCAAGTAGTCAGGAGATAGATTTAATATCAATATAATATTAAATATGAGATCATCATAGTTCTAGGTAGAGATTTATATAAAGAGTGATTCTGATGACAATTCAGGTAGCAGATAGAAAGTGAATGGTTTAAGAAGTTTCTAAAAGATGGAAGAGCTCAAATTTTTTATTGGAATCAGTTTTCCAGATAGATATAACTAGAAATAGTTGATCATATAGTGGATCTGAAAAAATAAATCTTATGAAATTTTTCTATATAATCGCTTTTCTGGGTGAAGGTTTCTGATAAAAATAGAATATCTTTACAAAATTTTCAAAATTTTCTTTTATTATGATGATTTTAAGATAATATTTCAATATTCATAAAAAATGAATAAATTTCATAATGATTTATAAAGAATCTTAACTTTAATGATAAGTAATTTATAGGAATAAAGTTATTATAAATTTTTTTTGAAGGTTCTAAAATATATTTTAAAAATTGAGAGGGTTTTAAAAGTTTTATTTAAGTGGAAGTTTTAAATTTAGAATTTTCATTGAGCAAGAAAATAAATTGGAGTTCCCTTATTTATTGTATCAAGTGAACCAATATAAAGGGGTGAAAATAAAAAAGTACAAGTATATTGTTCACATTCATGAAAAGAAAAATCATTGAAGTTTTGGTTATAAATAGATTTTCTATAAAAAAACGTTCAGAGGTAGTTTTCCAAACAGAATAATAATACATACAAAATTTCTAGACAAAAGAATCGAATAGACATATTTTCATAAATAATATTCGAAAAAATAAATTCTAGATTAATAAATAAAAAGGGATAATGGGTTTCTATTTAGAATAAATCCGAAGGTTTTATTTATAGATGGAATTTTCAAACATAAATAATTTTGAACAGAGGAAAATAGACAGAATTATTGGATAGAAATACATACTATGTTTTATACAATAAATCTAAAGAAGAATTTTTTTTTTCTAGTTTTTGGGTAATAAATTGAATAATTTATTTTAAATAGTAATAAAAGAAATTTTTTTTTGAAGAAGTATAGTGGAAAAGTTATGAATCTATAAGTAAAGGTTTCTAAACTTGTCGCAAAATCATATATATATATTTCATGATAGAAGAATAACATGCACTATTGTTTTGATCATAGTTCCTTGAAAGTGCATGGATATATTTTACTTGATGTAAAAATATAAAAAGGATTATTTTCTAGTGGATTGTGTGGTATTTTATTATTTCCAAACCATTCTAAGGACTAGTTACCCTTGTTTAGTAGTGAACCGTGTAAATTCTTGTGTTCATGTGAATGCGTTTAAATGTTTGGTTTTTAGAAAAGTGATATATCCTTAATATGAGGTGATGTTTGTTTTATAATAAAGATAACTTAAATAAAAATAATTCACTAATTCACCTCCACCCCCTCTCAGTGATTACACTAATCTTGTATGGTCCTTTCAAGTGTGGGGTTGATCCCATGCAGAGCGGGGAACGCATCGATGAGTTGTGACCAAAGGTTTGGTCACCCCGATTTCAATTGATTTTATTAAACTATTTTAATTATGAAAATTAAATAAATAAATTCAAATGAAAATTAAGAAGATATGGGAACTGGTTTCTAGGGGTGGTTTTACTAAATAAATTAATTCAACTTCATTGAAAAATAATTATATTAAATAGTTGTGAAACAATTCAGTTTAATTGATAAAGGAAATGATCAATCCCTATCAATATACCATAACATCTCAATTTATCATGGGATAAAAATTTATAATAACTAAATAGAATTAAGAATATATTTCCAAAAGTATAAGAATAATCTAATTTAATGGTCATGAATTAATTAACTCAATAATTTTGAGTTTCATATTCTATAAAAAACACTAGTTTAGTGGTTTAATATAAAATATGATAAAAATAAATCACAATACAATACCAATTGAATAAAATCATCATACAAGTGAAAGAATAAATAAAAAAAATTGGTACACACCCACTTCTATCAATTCTACTCCCCCCCTACTTAGTTTAGTAGATCGTCATTGGGTGATCACCAATGATGGATAAACCAAATTTCATTGAAAATAGAACATAATAAAAGGATTATAGAAATAATAATCTAATTAAACAATGAATCATACACTCTTACAAAAAATGTAAAATTGAAAAATAAGAAGAAAAAATAATCTATGATGAACGGTCCCCATGTTGGAACCCTAGAAGCATATCTCTACCAGAGGCTAAATGATACCCTCATCCATGGTCTTATCCTTCTTAAAATGCTTCCAAATCACCTTTTAATCACACTAATAAAACCATAATTAATTCCCTTAAAATTAGTAAGATCAGATCTTTATGTTTTATGTTGGCTTCTGGTTTAAGATGTAAATACATTATACATGATGGAAATATCATGGCTCTAGTATTAAAATACTCTATCCTTGTGAACCTATAATTTAAAACATATTTTTATGATGTAAAAGGTTTGGTGCTACTCTTATGATGTAAATTGATGTTTTACAATGTGAATTAGATGGGAACTTCTTCTATCTTTGATAGACTTATGATATAAAGGTGACTTTTATGTTATAAACCCTTCTCTTCTAGACTCTATAGTAATGATCATATTTAATCCAACTTCAATATTTGTTTTGGATTCAATAATCTATCCCAGATTTATTTTCATTTTCTCGATGTCATGTTGTTCCACTTTACATCATGACATTATGTGTGTGCATCTTCCTAGATTTCCATATTTCTAATCAAATTATCCTTAATTCCATAGCAATGTCGATCCTACCTTTAAAATATAAAAAAATAGGCATAAATATGATGTTAAATAAATAAAAACTCAATGTAAACACATCTAAAAACCCATAAAAATATGTATGATATTTAGAGATATCATAATATGAAATATTTGAATAAGTTTAAAGCATTAAAACATTTTCCTTTATTATGTTTTATATTTTATTTCAAAAATAAAATGGGAATAAAATATATATCTGGTTCTTCAAGGTAACTAAATTGATTGGAAATTCAATATGAGATCCCTGGTATCTTATTTCAATGTAATAAATTATACATTGGTAATGGGTTACAGGAGTTTGTGGTTGTTATAGTTGGTATTAGAGGAAGTTTAGTAGAAAATGTGGGAACTATATTTTGGAAAACATATATTAGGTAATTGTTTCACTCTTGAAGACTGCGTGGGGTGTGAATGGTGTTTTTTGGTGGTGTTGTCACAACCTTCACATAAGAAACATATTTTCATATCCTTTCCAGGTGGTTTCCAATGGGTTTTATTCATGTAACCAAAAACCCACAATGGTTCCCTTATTCAGGATATTTTATAAAAAAGGCATTTGGTCATTGGAGAATGGATCCAGTGATTCTTAAGGACTCACATTGGTAGGTAGGATGATAAGTTAGTCTCGTCGCACCTTTTTGGGGGGAATTATTACCTACTCTAGGAAACTCTTATAGATTTTAGACATATCTTTAGATCCTTTATTAAATCCCAAATATGGAACGGGTCACCCTTCCATTAAAAAAAATATTAGTATGTATTTTCTTTAGAATCATTTGTATATATCTGAGGTTCTTCATTGACAAAGATATTTGTATGTATCCAAGGTTCTCCATCAGTGGTACCCATTTGTAAATGTATTATATATCCTTATGTCATTTATTCTCAAGATACTAGTTTCAAGACACATAGTGGGGCACTCTAGAATCTATCATCATCTAAGAAGATGGAATTTTTTTATGTCGGGATCAGACCCATATAGAAGGGCTTCCTACATATCCTTATAAAAGCAATCATAACCCACTTAGTCCAGTTCCACATAATGGGACACATCATACCTTTTAAGTTCATGTGATGAGGACCAAACTGTGTTGTTTAACATCATATAGCAAGGATTTTTAGGTGAAGGGTTCCTGATTAAGGGTCGGTATGGGACTTATTCCAAAGTGGCCCAAATAAATCGAAGGGAATAAAGCCTCCTTGGTTGGATATGACCCGATAGATAATATTTTCTAGAGAAAATTAGAGTGATTTTGGGGTTTTGGGTTTGGACCTCAAGTAGGCTTCCTATATATCCCATTTGGATGGGAATAAAATCCCACATAGTTTCAGAGGTTGGGGATTACACCTATGGATGTGTCCCATGGTTACTTAATTTGGAATGTTTCCCTTTGAAGGTTTTTCTTATAGGGTATATTTAACTTTGATATAATGGTAACATGGTTTCTTATCTTACACTGAATAGGAGGCCCATGTCAAGGTGAGAGCAAGATCCATTATAAATACTCTCTACCAAGATAGTTGTGTGATCATATGGGTTTCATGATCGTCACTAACCTTTAATCCCACATGAGTAGTGATCGATGTGAGAAAAAAAAGGAAGTAGAAGATCTTTAAAACCACATAATCTCTTCATCCGCTGGTGGATGAGGTCAGGGCTATAGAAGGTGGGGGAATGCCCCGTAAGAAAGACTGAGGGATTACTCTATGATTAATAAACTGAAGTAAGTTTAGAGGAAGATCTATAAAAGAAATCTATTTCTAGAAATTTTACTCCTTTTCTACTGGTAAATGAGGGTATAGTCACTCAATGGAATCAAATAGAGGGTAAGGGGTTTGATGTGAGTATCTCCTCTCTTATTTTCTACCCATGGGTCCCACCATTATTCCATGGTTGATATCCTCATTACCATGGGAATTTATAATCAAGACACTCTAAGGATACCACCAATTAGGTAAAATAAATGTAGTACCTCCATTACCATGGGAATGTATAATCAATAGGACATTTTGATGTTCCCTATGCTCTAATTATATATATCTAGAGGATTTTGGGTGTCACGAACCGAGCTGGGTCGCCATTCGACCCGGTTCCCGACCTGGTCCGTGGTAAGACCCGAAGGGCGTTCCCGATCCCCACGAGCTAGCACAAGTGCCCAGGTGTCAAAAACTAAAAATTGGGAACGATTTACCCGAGTTTGTATACTTAAAACAACAAATGAATACAAGAAATCAAATCTGGATTTTTTAAACCAAAATATCTTTTACTAAAATTCAGAACTGAATTAAACAATTTTAAACAATGTTTTAATACCATTACAAAGGTACAAACCCAAGAAATGACAACCCAAGAACCTCCACATGGAAAGAGGCACCGCCCTCAAGCCATATCCATGACACTACATCATGATGGACTGCTAAAAACCCGAACCAATGGCATAAAACCTATACCCAAACCTGTAACACAAAATAAGAAAGTCTACTTACACCCAATGGTGTAAGTAGGGTGTGAGCCAAAGACCAGTAGGATACCACCACTAAGAGATTCCATGTGATAAACATCTAAAGACGAAAAACATGCAAGTTTTCAAAAACATAAAAAGCTAGTAAGAATTTTGAAAAGATGCGACTTTGAATAAAAACATTTTTCAAGTGGGCTATTTTAAAGGATTAACAATTATAAAATAAACACAAATGCTAATGAATTTTCCAGCCAAATTTAATGTATGCTGACGGTAAGTATAAAGTAACTAATGAGCACAAGAAATAGGAAATAACCCCTAGGCACTAGCTAGTTGTGGTCCCAAGTACCTCATACCTTGGTTAGAGTAACCATCACAAATATATGTTCCCGTGCACGAGCCACTTGTAGGGAACATATCCATAACCTATTAGTCCCCAATCATCATCATCATAGTTTAGTTAGAGTTTAAGCGTCAGTCTTGCTAAGTGAAACTGAGGCCAAACCCCACGGATTCACTAGCATACTAGTACACGTCCACCCACCTAGATACCCAAGTTTCCCCCTTGTGCTCAAACAAGTTAAACAAGTCAAGAAATATACATTGAACATTAAAATATCATTTTTACATAACAAATTCACCAAACATCCCATATGTATACCACAAAAGTCACAAAAGTCTATTTTTCATTCAAAATGATTTTGAAATCTGACTAACACCAAAATAGCCCACAACACATTTCAAATTTCTAAAAAACTTCCACAAAAACATTAAAAATTTTATAAAACAATTATAAGATATTTCAACTCATATAACAGCCCACACACATGGCACATAACACTCATTTCATAATCAAAAAATCAATTTTTTTCACATCACACTCCCACAAAACAGTCCACATCACATTCACATCTCTTTCACACCTCAATATCTCCTTCAAAAAATTTAATAAAATATTTCCAAGATGATACATATCACATAACATCATTTTCAAAAATGAAATGGACATTTTTAAAATATAATCCTACCAAAAAATTTTGCTGATATAGTTTTTCCTCTTACACAACTCAATAAACTATTCAAAACTTTCATAAAACAATTATAAGGAGTATACCCAAGATTTGCACATAAAACCCATTTCAAAAAATTCTTTTTAAGCCAAAATCACACCAAGACCCTACCAAAACAGAATTTTCATCCCAATAAACATGTAATAACCCACTTTAAAGTGTTAAATAATCACCTTGAACAATACCACAAAATATACCCATGAACACACACAAATCCATAAAACACTTTCAATAAGTATAACAAGTTTATACACACAAACCCCATTCAAAGACCCCCCCCCCCTTTTTAGTACCACATGACACTATATACATACCCAACCAAAATTGGCAGACCCTTTAAACAACTAATAAATCACTTCCACATTTTATAAAACTACACAAGAGATAACACATGAAATACATTTGAAAAATACACACTTCAAACCAAAATGTAACTTTAATACCAAATTCTTTACTATTGCTACCAAAAATGGTTTTTATAATAATTAAAAGCATATAAGGAACATGAAAAATTATTTAATCAAGAAAACTAACTCATCATTAAATGGTTACCCATGGAATCACCTACTGAAATTGTCGAATAAGTCAAAACATGGTGTGAAACATCAACTGCACCACACCGGCACCACATGGATGATAAATACAGCCCTAGACCACAAATGTTCACCAAAAAGACTCATGGGTAAACCCCTAGTTACTAACCCTAGGATTTGGACACTTTGGAAGATCAAGAATGAGGTATGAAACCCTAATAAAATGGAAGAAGTGGATGGGAGGAACATTTACCTTGAAAAATCCTGAAGCAATCACCCCGAATTAACCAAATTTTGAATCTCAAAGTAAAAAAACATGATAGTGAGGCTCTAATGATGAGGTGGAGTTAATTTTGGGACTAAAATTGTGAAAAAATAGTATATATTGAAGGAGATATGAAATAATGAATTTACCTCTTCAAATCTGGGCGATTTGATAAATTCAGAGAATAATCTCTCTCCTTCGGGGTTCAAATGTGCTCCAAAAATGCAAAACCGATAATGGGGGTGATACTAGGGATATTTTATTCTAGTGGGAGGTAGAATCACTGAAAAAAAGTAAATAATTAATGAGATATTGAAAATTTTAAAAAAAAATTTAAAGCAGGAAATGGGCTTACGGGAAGGCCCATTACCTTAATCAAAAACCCAAAATCCATCATTATTTTGGATTTCTATGTGGTCCAAAGGGATATGGTGATTTTAATATATCAGGGTATGCAAATTGGGAAGTGGAATGGGTATAAAATGGTGAAAACTGAAGGTTTTATAGAAGAAACGAAATTTGTTTTTAAATCTGGAATTGGGCTCACAGTTTGGCCCAAATTTTCAAAACCCACCATTTTCACCAAAATGAGTGGTAAACCCCCAAAACAAATCAGGAATGGAAATTAAATGAAAAATTAATTTAAAAAAAAGGTTATGGGTGTGAATATTCTCCCCACCATAAAACTTTCTGCCCTCAGAAATCCACATCAAGGACAAAGAAAAAACCAAACCCAACCGAAAGGTAGAAATGGACTCATTTGCTAAGCTTCGCCCCCAAAGGCTAAAACACCTCCAGTGATCAATTAAGGAAGGAATAATTCACACCCAAAACGTACACATATTTACTGAAATGATCAAGAACATTAAGGATTTTTCCTAAAACAAAAATCCTCAAACACTATCTGAAAAATGCTCAAGAAATTTACACAAACAAACAAGAACATCGAACAAGGTGACACTTGCCTTGATATAACTAAACCATTGGGAACTCTCCAATCCCAAAGTTTACCCAAGGAAGATGTTGGTATCTAGAAAGTTCCAAATGAGACCACCTACCAACAATCCAAGACCATGGATAAATCTGAGCTATTGGTATGGGGGAACACAAATAGTCACCCCACCATAAGAGGCCACCTATATTATTTTCCGAGACAGAATCAAGACACTAATAGGGGAGCCCCAAAAAAACTCCCTAGTACAAGGGGTAGAATACCATTATACATTTTCAAAATAATATACATGATACTCATAGTGGGTCTCCCCACCATAATAACCAACCATCTTAACTGACCAATATGGGCCGGCACAGAAAGACCCCAAAACTTAAAGAGTTAGGACAGTCGCACGGTTATCCTGCACAGTTTGGGAAATTGTGCACTGACCATGTGGATCCTTATACCTACATGGTTTTCTAGGGAATGATTACTACTAAATGCACACTCAGTTTGTCTATACAAATCTAAAACTTTTCTCCCAAACCCAAAGGAAACCAAACGGGAAAAGAAAGTCATTGGGAGATAACATGGGGATGAGGCCCTCCACCTCTTTCCACCGAACGGGAACAACATAAGCAAGATGAAAACACCAAATATTTAAACTATTACCATCTCTCATACTGAGAATAGTTCTTTGTACAAGGTTATAGATGACACTAGCATTTCCCCTGACTACATGCTAGCTTCTCTTCAGGACCTATGGCTGGAGCTGGAATGATTGAAGCATCTTCGGCCTCGCAGTTAGGATTTGGAAACCCCTAAGTAGAATTTCTTCCTCTGATACTTCAAACAACTACATGCAATCCCATATGGGTTCACCAAGACATACCACACTCCATAACTCACTTTACCATAACTTTGAATTTCACTGAAGTAAGGGTTTATAGGATGCACTCACATAACACCTTGTTTCTTCGGGTGAGAAACAACAAAAATAAAGGACACATATAAACACCTTCTTCTAAAACAGAGGATGTCAAGATCTCCTAAAAGGAGAAATAGTTATAAGAAAAATAGACTCACAAAATATTGTACAATTTCACCTTTAAAATCAAATGAGCACGTGACATCACAACGTGTCACCAAACATGACCAAAGCGAATGATAGAAATAATACAAGGAGGGGGCCTTATACAACATCCCCAAACATCACAGCATTCTAGAAAGTGTCTATAACAGACTCTCATGGCCAGATTTCCCACACTGGTGGTTTAACATAAACCCCTTCTTCGAAGAGACTACGAAGGACTCAGAGGAAATCTTAGACACTATCCATACTGACAACCCTAGACAACTTCCACCTTCGACGAATCAAGTATCTTAAGAAACTAAGGTCTCTTTCAACCATCCATGAGAACTCTTCTGCAACAAGAGGATCCGGAAAAAAAAAACAAGAATGTAAATGGTGTAGACTCATTATAAAAAGATCAAGAAAAGATTCCTTACATTGATCAACTGGAGGATTTTCCAATGGCGAAACAATCTGGGTTGCACTTCAGTTGTGCACTAACCCTTAATGGGGGCATACCTTATCCAACGGGAGAACCCAAGGAACCAACCAAGCTGGTCCATTAGTAAAAACATGCCCAAAAATAGATCCAAACACATTAATGGAATCACCGTAAATGTGTCCTGAAACATATCTCATAGGATACTACTAACCGGTCCTTCTACCCAGCTTACTGACCAAACACAAACCCAAAACACAGTTTGAACAGGAGGGGTTATTGGACTCAAAACATCCCACAACATCAACATTTTCCAAAAACACACAATATACACCATCCCAAAAAATTCATTAAGACATCATGTTTTTCTTTAAAAACATTTCTTTGAAAACCAACGGTTCAGCAGTTAGTATATCCACCAATGGTACCCCATGGGCCTCACACATGCATGTTTATGTGCCACACCGGGCACCCTCCTCATATTCATCCTGGCACTCATCCAGTCATGGAATCAACCATAAATCATCCCATATAACCCCATGCATGTGGTCTCTCATGGAAATACCAAAGGTTAAAATGAAAATTCTTTCCACTTTTCAAAAACAAAATGGTCAATCAACCCATCCTTTTCCTCAAAACTGCTAACAATGAGATCAAAATCCCAATTCACATATTACAAAACTTCTCATAAGGACACAACCATTTAGAAAAGAACTCACTTTCAAGTTATTCACATTTTCAAAACATCTCAACCCATTAAAACACCCTTTAATTATTTAGAAAATGATATTGGAAACACTTTGGAAAACCAACTTCAATATGGTTCCAACTTTCAAAATGGGTGTAAGCATACTATTTTCCATTTAAAAACAATTATGAAAATTCAGTTCCACCCTTTCATAAATCAAACCATTCCCTTTTTATTTGAAAATCATTTCAAAAAAACTTTATGCTTCTTAAAACCAAGTCACTTTAAAACCAAAGTTGTAACAGCCCGAGATTTTATGAAAAATATTCTTTTTAATTTTATTAATGTCTTATACGCTAAACCAAAAGGAGCTTTCACAATACACATCTCTGACCTGGCTTGAATTATACGCAATCACGACCTTCCACGATAGCGTGTGTTGTACGCAACACCGAGTTTCGCTAAACAACGATATGCTATTAAGATATCATTAAAACTAACCGTTATGAATAGTAATAACCACTTTTTGAAATTTTGTAAATTTTATTTTTCAAAATGGACTTTATTTTTGGATTCGTAATATTGAAATTATCTTAGGGTGAAATTTTGGTACTTTTCGGATAACTTTCATATTTTGATGAATAGTGAAAATTACTAAATTTTAGTTAAAAACAACTTTTTCAATCGAAATAATTAATAGTGATAAATTATTAATTTGAGTGGTTTTAAAGTATATTTATTATATATTTTTACAATTTAATACAATGTTGGTCATTGGATGTAATTTCACATTTAAACCAGACATAAACAAGTGTCAATCTTTTGATAGATATTGTTTCTTAAAAACACGCTCTTTGTTTTAACAACGGGATTTAATTATAAAATTAATTAATGCAACATATATGTTATGAATTTGGTAAAATAGACTTCATTTTTGAATTCAGAATATGAAATATAGCTTAGGATGAAATTTTGGCATTGTTCTGAAAAACATCAATTTTTGATGAATAGTGAAACTACTAAGTGGTAGTTAAAAAACTGAATTTTTCATAAAACTTAATTTTACTGCTTCTGTGAATGGAATTTCAAAAATCCGAGAGACACGGTTGATGTCAGTAAGTAAAATGTGGTTCAATGAGATGAATTTGTTTTTGGTGAATAGTAACTTTTTACTTTTATTTACCACGGTTAAAAGTAAATAGGGTAATTGAGGGTAAGAATGATATTAATATTACCCTAACACATGTCCTAATTCTATTGGACAAGTTTATCTCGACCAAAAACAACCTTAAGTGTAAAATATTATCATTTAGTCCCACTTGTATTAGATTAGGACATTTATTATTATTTAATTCAAAGAAGAGTTAAAAGAGTTAAAATCAAAGTTTATTTACTAAAACATTTTTAAATTAGGTTTGTACATAAGATAAATTCTATTGTAAATATTCATTAGAAATATAAAAAGATTTCATACATAATGGTATGTTATTTGTAATTTTTAGACATCAAATAATTTAATTTATTTATGACACAAAGATGATGCAGTAATTATCTTATTAATGAAATATTGACATAATTGATGTTATAAACACCAAAATAAATGTAATTTGAGACTTTTTATGAATTAAACTAATTTTCTAGATTACTATGATATATTAGTGTTGATTTAATCAACTTGGTTCGAACATATAATTCTGTTATGACTTTCACAAAAATCATATATCAAATAGTGTCAAAATTGACACAAAATAGTTTTTAAATCAAATATTATATTATTAATTGTTATTTTATTCCTAAAAATCTAAGGTTCGGCCAAATGACTTAGATAAGGATATATTTATTAGTAATAAACAATTTGGGGTTCTTTTGGCATGTTATAGTAAGTGTATTAACCATATAGTGAAAGAAAACAAAAAGACACGGTAAAAGTTAAATTATTTAACTTAGAGTTAAATCTAATTGATAAGGTTAAAATAATACCCTAAACTTGTCTAAATCTTATTGGTTGATATGATTTCGACCCATCCCCACTTTAGCTCAGAAATAAGACCCTTTGGAACCATTATAAATCGATTTTGACTTTAATATAAAATAATATTTTGAAGTATTCCTAAGGTGCCCCTCTCCTCCCTTATAAAAGGACACCTCCTCCCCCTCCTCCTCACACCAATTTGACCACTCAAGCTCGGCCAAACACTGCCAAAATCCCTTATCCACTTCCCTAGTATCATCCTAGAGGTCCTGGTATTCTTCAAAGACCATCCTTAGTTCTTTAAGTGGAGTTTAAGAAAAGGCGCGTCAAAAAGAGGTAATATCCATTACCGATCTTTTTCAATTTCTTTCTTCTTCGACTTCTTCTTCTTTAGTTGTTTCATGATAAAGTAATAACATCAGTATTTATTATATACTTATATGTTATTATAAATATGAAACAACTCTAATTAACCTTCTATCCATCCTACGGAAAAAGGAAATCACCGTGCGTGCGTACGTACGGAATACCGTCTCCACGCCGTGGTGTAATCTATTTTCTGCCACCACCTTAATTGGATGGGTATAAAGGTGTAATTAGTAACTATATATGATTATTATAAATTTATATTGATACTGAAATAGTATACATACACTTCAACACAATTCCACGACCATGGGAACGATATCATCGCTCGTGCGTACGTACGGACTACCGTCTCCACGACGCGATGAGAATCATTCTCAATGATTAACCATTCATGAATGATTATAAAGTATATATAATAAGTTCTAATGAAATATATGACCTAATAAGGATACTGGAATTATTTATATTTATATGTATGTCATCTACTTAATTCCATTCAATTCAATAAGGAAACGAAAACAGCGTTCATGCGTACGTACGGACTACCGTCTCCATGAACGGTGTTTTTCATTTCATTTATCTATCTATTATATATATATATATATATACTGAATATATATGATATATAAATCATATTTTATATTCTGGAAGTAAGTAAATCATGATATAAGTAATAATAATGTCAAGAACAACAAGTCAAAACACCTACGATAAATGAAACGATTTTACCCAAAACGCTTCTTTAACATGGAATTTACAAAAGAACGGGTAATATAATGTCATAAGTGAACCATATATAATATCATAACAATTAATATGATTCTGTAATAAGTCAATGACATTATTTAAATCATTATACAGGAGGTTCGGACACATACGAAGCAAATCGGACCTAAGGTAAGGGAAATATCACAATCTCATTTTTATCCGAGATTGTTTATACTTTGGTATTTACTGGGGTGTATTTTATCATCCACATCCATGTTTCTTCAATATTTAATATTATTTCCATCCACCTACAATTTTTTAAATTCAATTTTACCCTTCGGTAAATTTTTAGTAAAGGATATGAAAGGAATCTTTTTTCGTTTTTCGTACGAGATACTTTTTTGACTTTTCCGACAAAAGTACGAGAAGAATGTTTTTTTTAACTTATACGGCATGAATGGATTTTTAAGAAACTTCCTTTACAAGTTTTGAAGTTTATTTTTAATCAAATTCTTTTATTTTAAAGTCGTATGACATGTTATGAAAGGAAAAATGTTTTTGAAGTAGAAAGGATATTTTCCTCAAGAATGGAGTTCAAGTATTTTATCAAAATTATTTTCCATCTAAGATAATAAAAGGGTTATGTTTTTATCCCTATTATTACATTGTTTTGATTATGTTGTGATGGAAATATTTTTATGAATACCTTTATCTTATATGAATTGTTTTATGATGTCATGTTGTTTAAGAATCCCATTTTTTTACATGGGTTACGCTATGATGTATGGTTTATGATTATGTGGCACACATAAGAAAGGATTCATTATAAGATGGGTGGGAGCTATATCTCCCTCCAATG
This sequence comes from Viscum album, assembly GCA_963277665.1. NCBI lineage: Eukaryota > Viridiplantae > Streptophyta > Magnoliopsida > Santalales > Viscaceae > Viscum > Viscum album. The sequence continues at coordinate 937,391,139 of OY728123.1, read as the reverse complement.
CATTGGGTAAAGATTTTATATCTCATGAGATAGACATGGCTGGAATGGTAGGTTATACCGGTTCAGTGAAACAGGACTGAAACGAGGGTGACTCGATTCAGAAAGGGGCTTTGTCCACTAAGATAGTCTTGGCAATGAGTCTTGACTAACAAGAAATGATTCTCTATGATTATGTGTGAATGCCACAAAGTTTCATGTTTTAGGTTATGATTATTGTGATTACATTTCACTTACATGATTTATCCCATGTTATGAAATTATGATCTCTTTTGCAGGTTAAGATTTCCAAAAGTTACGTGCTTGTGTATACGATGAGATTTATATTTCTTTTGTTTACCCTTACTGGGCATTTGAGCTCACCCTTTTATGTTTTCTTTTCCCCAGGATATAAAGAATGGTTTTAGGTAAAAAAAAGGGAAGATCTTTATGGGAGATTTTAAAGATCTTTCACCACGTTTAGAAGATTATATTCCGAGTTTCCAAAGACACTAAACTATTACGGTCCTTGTGTGTGTGTTTTTTTTATGTAGTAAGTATTCCGCAAATGTAATGTAATGTCAATGTACATCATGATACGGGTCTCTACAGTTGGTATCAGAGGAAAGGTTTAGTCAACCTTTGGAAACTAGGATGCGAGAACTTTACTGAGATCCCTAGAGATATTTATAAGGTATGTATAGGGATGTCTCTAAGGATAAGTATATGTATAGGATACAGTCCTAGAACTACAGTAACGATCATAGAATTTAACCTAAGATGTTAGATATTAAGGGTACTCCCCCTTTACTATGTTGTTTTCCCTAGCATGATTTTTGCCTCTCACACTATTCTTTTTTGGGTTTTAGAAAATGGCTGGAAACAAGATGATTCACGATAATGGAGGATATGATGGACAATGGAATGATATTCTTCATAATGAAATGGGATTTGGAAGTCCAAACATCATTATTATGGCGAATCATAAATCTCATACTATGATCAATAAAGTAAAATTTGGTATGTTTCCTGACTCGGCTAATAAGAGAAAGATGGAGTTTCATGATGATCATAGAGGAAAGAAAGTTCAATTTCCCCTATGTAAATCATGTGGGAAGAGGCATCAAGGAGAATGTTTCAAAGGAACTGGAAGATGCTTTGGGTGTGGAAAAGAAGGACACAAAGCAAGTAAATGCAAAGGAAAAGGTTCAGTTAACAACATGGATGAGGATAATGGTATTGCTACGACATCAACAATGGTTAAATGTTTTAAATGTGGAATGTACGGGCATTATGCAAACCAATTCCCTAAGGGAAAGTCTCATGAAGATAATCAGTATGGTCGTATGGGAAGTATTTATGTGTATGATGATGAAGAGACTACAAATGATATGTGAGATGAAAGAATTGTTGAAGCTCGGTCAATGGTTTACGAATGTAGTGGAATGATTACATGTTTATCATGTGTAATGTTGTATAAGTAATCTTATGGTACTATGGAATAAAGAGACATGTAAGGATTGTTATATTGTTGTCTGATTAATGTTACCAGTATCCATGAAAGGTTATTCAGATATTTTTGGAATGTAGATGATATGCGCATAATGAAGGGATAAGGAGAAAATTAAATGTTTGATAGTATTCATGAGCTCATGACTGATATAAGGAGAAGGTTATATCATGGTTTGAGTATATAGAATTTTTGGATTTTGGTATGTGGAAAGAGTTAACTTTTTACAGCATTCATGTTTTCACTAAGGTTTAATGGGTATTCTTTTTTTTCAAGATAATACATCATTAAGGTATTCACATGATTGGAATGTGACCAACAAGATATATGGGGGATAAATGATGGTATTCACATGCTTGGTTGGCGACATTTCAAGTAATCATTTTCTTTATACTATGAGCTTGGACCGAAGTATTTTAGATAAGCCTAAAGATTGTAATGGATTATGTTAACCATAAGTTAGTATTGTTTAAGTATAGAACTTTTTTTTGATATTATTTATGTGATGTAGTTTTAGAAAAAGGACAACCTGCAGGACGGGCGACATCCCATCGCTTCGGACAAGGCTGTGGGAATCGAACCTACAACCGAAGTGCGACTGGCCTTTATCGCCTACCACTGACCTACAGGAAGTCCCTATTTAGTAGAAACTAGTTTTATTATATTAAGCAGTATGATATGTGAAGTATAAGTTCATTTTAGGAACCATATATGATTAATATCACTATAGATGGACTTCTGTATTTTTTGATAACTTTTCTAACCTTTTGTTTGAGACAGATAGAATGACCCATCATTCTATCACATGATCTGCTAACACATCACGAATGACAAATTCAACTTCATTTCTTTAAGATATGAAGTGGAAATTGTCCAAAGAACGACAAAAGGTGAGACTATACCAAAATCACGAAAGTATTTCTTCTAATTCCAATTTCATCAACTTTAGGGAAATGATCTTGAAAACCAAAAATGTCGTCCTAGTGATCTTATACCTGATGAATCAGATGGTACCTTAGATCGTCACAAATTTATGGATTTGTGATTACTGGATTTTCCATAGCCATGTTCTCTACCACTCTCCATCAGAACATGATGGTTAGATTTCTCTTCCATATCCATATTTTCACCTATGTGGAAACCTAGTGATTAGTTTATTTGGGTAATCGTTACATTTCATACTTTAGTTTTAAAGCCAAGTTTTGGTATTCCTTTTTACGATGTGGGTTTCTATTAAAGAAACTTTCGAATAGTAAACCATTTATAACCCCGAAGAATTTCGAGGGCGAAATTCATTTTAAGGGGTGTAGAATGTAACAGCCCGAGATTTTATGAAAAATATTCTTTTTAATTTTATTAATGTCTTATACGCTAAACCAAAAGGAGCTTTCACAATAAACATCTCTGACCTGGCTTGAATTATACGCAATCGCGACCTTCCACGATAGCGTGTGTTGTACGCAACACCGAGTTTCGCTAAACAACGATATGCTATTAAGATATCATTAAAACTAGCCGTTATGAATAGTAATGACCACTTTTTGAAATTTGTAAATTTTATTTTTCAAAATGGACTTTATTTTTGGATTCGTAATATTGAAATTATTATAGGGTGAAATTTTGGTACTTTTCGGATAAATTTCATATTTTGATGAATAGTTAAAATTACTAAATTTTAGTTAAAAACAACTTTTTCAATCGAAATAATTAATAGTGATAAATTATTAATTTGAGTGGTTTTAAAGTATATTTATTATATATTTTTACAATTTAATACAATGTTGGTCATTGGATGTAATTTCACATTTAAACCAGACATAAACAAGTGTCAATCTTTTGATAGATATTGTTTCTTAAAAACACGCTCTTTGTTTTAACAGCGGGATTTAATTATAAAATTAATTAATGCAAATTCTATGTTATGAATTTGGTAAAATAGACTTCATTTTTGAATTCGGAATATGAAATATAGCTTAGGATGAAATTTTGGCATTGTTCTGAAAAACATCAATTTTTGATGAATAGTGAAACTACTAAGTGGTAGTTAAAAAACTGAATTTTTCATAAAACATAATTTTACCGCTTCTGTGAATGGAATTTCAAAAATCCGAGAGACACGGTTGATGTCAGTAAGTAAAATTTGGTTCAATGAGATGAAAATAATTTTTTGTGAATAGTAACTTTTTACTTTTATTTACCACGGTTAAAAGTAAATAGGGTAATTAAGGGTAAGAATGATATTAATATTACCCTAACACATGTCCTAATTCTATTGGACAAGTGTATCTCGACCAAAAACAACCTTAAGTGTAAAATATTATCATTTAGGCCCACTTGTATTAGATTAGGACATTTATTATTATTTAATTCAAAGAAGAGTTAAAAGAGTTAAAATCAAAGTTTATTTACTAAAACATTTTTAAATTAGGGTTGTACATAAGATAAATTCGATTGTAAATATTCATTAGAAAGATAAAAATATTTCATACATAATGGTATTTTATTTGTAATTTTTAGACATCAAATAATTTAATTTATTTATGACACAAAGATGATGCAGTAATTATCTTATTAATGAAATATTGACATAATTGATGTTATAAACACCAAAATAAATGTAATTTGAGACTTTTTATGAATTACACTAATTTTATAGGTTACTATGATATATTAGTGTTGATTTAATCAACTTGTTTTGAACATATAATTCTGTTATGACTTTCACAAAAATCATATATCAAATAGTGTCAAAATTGACACAAAATAGTTTTTAAATCAAATATTATATTATTAATTGTTATTTTATTCCTAAAAATCTAAGGTTCGGCCAAATGACTTAGATAAGGATATATTTATTAGTAATAAACAATTTGGGGTTCGTTTGGCATGTTATAGTAAGTGTATTAACCATATAGTGAAAGAAAACAAAAAGACACGGTAAAAGTTAAATTATTTAACTTAGAGTTAAATCTAATTGATAAGGTTAAAATAATACCCTAAACTTGTCTAAATATTATTGGTTGATAGGATTTCGACCCATCCCCACTTTAGCTCCGAAATAAGACCCTTTGGAACCATTATAAACCGATTTTGACTTTAATATAAAATAATATTTTGAAGTATTCCTAAGGTGCCCCTCTCCTCCCTTATAAAAGGACACCTCCTCCCCCTCCTCCTCACACCAATTTGAGCACTCAAGCTCGGCCAACCACTGCCAAAATCCCTTCTCCACTTCCCTAGTATCATCCTAGAGGTCCCGGTCTTCTTCAAAGACCATCCTTAGTTCTTTAAGTGGAGTTTAAGAAAAGGCGCGTCCAAAAGAGGTAATATCCATTACCGATCTTTTTCAATTTCTTTCTTCTTCAACTTCTTCTTCTTTAGTTGTTTCATGATAAAGTAATAACATAAGTATTTCTTATATACTTATATGTTATTATAAATATGAAACAACTCTAATTAACCTTCTATCCATCCTACGGAAAAAGGAAATCACCGCGCGTGCGTACGTACGGAATACCGTCTCCACGCCGTGGTGTAATCAATTTTCTGACAACACCTTAATTGGATGGGTATAAAGGTGTAATTAGTAACTATATATGATTATTATAAATTTATATTGATACTGAAATAGTATACATACACTTCAACACAATTCCACGACCATGGGAACGATATCATCGCTCGTGCGTACGTACGGACTACCGTCTCCACGACGCGATGAGATTATTTCTCAATGATTAACCATTCATGAATGATTATAAAGTATATATAATAAGTTCTAATGAAATATATGACCTAATAATGATACTGGAATTATTTATATTTATATGTATGTCATCTACTTAATTCCATTCAATTCAATAAGGAAACGAAAACAGCGTTCATGCGTACGTACGGACTACCGTCTCCATGAACGGTGTTTTTCATTTCATTTATCTATCTATTATATATATATATATACTGAATATATATGATATATAAATCATATTTTATATTCTGGAAGTAAGTAAATCATGATATAAGTAATAATAATGTCAAGAACAACAAGTCAAAACACCTACGATAAATGAAACGATTTTACCCAAAACGCTTCTTTAACATGGAATTTACAAAAGAACGGGTAATATAATGTCATAAGTGAACCATATATGATATCATAACAATGAATATGATTATGTAATAAGTCAATGACATTATTTAAATCATTATACAGGAGGTTTGGACACATACGAAGCAAATCGGACCTAAGGTAAGGGAAATATCACAATCTCATTTTTATCCGAGATTGTTTATACTTTGGTATTTACTGGGGTGTATTTTATCATCCAAATCCATGTTTCTTAAATATTTAATATTATTTCCATCCACCTACAATTGTTTAAATTCAATTTTACCCTTTGGTAAATTTTTAGTAAAGGATATGAAAGGAATCTTTTGTCATTTTTCGTACGAGGTACTTTTTTGACTTTTCTGACAAAAGTACGAGAAGAATGTTTTTTTTAACTTATACGGCATGAATGGATTTTTAAGAAACTTACTTTACAAGTTTTCAAGTTTATTTTTAATCAAATTCTTTTATTTTAAAGTCGTATGACATGTTATGAAAGGAAAAATGTTTTTGAAGTAGAAAGGATATTTTCCTCAAGAATGGAGTTCAAGTATTTTATCAAAATTATTTTCCATCTAAGATAATAAAAGGGTTCTGTTTTTATCCCTATTATTACATTGGTTTGATTATGTTGTGATGGAAATATTTTTATGAATACCTTTATCTTATATGAATTGTTTTATGATGTCATGTTGTTTAAGAATCCCATTTTTTTTACATGGGTTACGCTATGATGTATGGTTTATGATTATGTGGCACACATAAGAAAGGATTCATTATAAGATGGGTGGGACCTATATCTCCCTCCAATGCATTGGGTAAAGATTTTATATCTCATGAGATATACATGGATGGAATGGTAGGTTATATCGGTTCAGTGAAACAGGACTGAAACGAGGGTGACTCGATTCAGAAAGGGACTTTGTCCACTAAGATAGTCTTGGCAATGAGTCTTGACTAACAAGAAATGATTCTCTATGATTATGTGTGAATGACACAAAGTTTCATGTTTTAGGTTATGATTATTGTGATTACATTTCACTGCCATGATTTATCCCATGTTATGAAATTATGATCTCTTTTGCAGGTTAAGATTTCCAAAAGTTACGTGCTTGTGTATACGATGAGATTTATATTTCTTTTGTTTACCCTTACTGAGCATTTGAGCTCACCCTTTTAGGTTTTCTTTTCCCCAGGATATAAAGAATGGTTTTAGGTAAAAAAAAGGGAAGATCTTTATGGGAGATTTTGAAGATCTTTCACCACGTTTAGAAGATTATATTCCGAGTTTCCAAAGACACTAAACTATTACGGTCCTTGTGTGTGTGTTTTTGTTATGTAGTAAGTATTCAGAAAATGTAATGTAATGTCAATGTACGTCAAGATACGGGTCTCTACAAAAGTTCCAAGATTTCAAAACTAAAGCACAAAACAATGTGAGAGGAAACTAGTTTCAGTGGGTGACTTGGACATATGGTTGGCGGACATATTCTAAACACTTCACTGTCACAGAGAGTGTTCTAGGGAATATCTCTGGCTCCACATGGCTTGACAGACCCTGAAAGCTCACTGAGACCATTAACCCAACTCTCTTTTCATTTCCCTTAATCATCATCAAAACAAGAAAACCAAAAGACATAGATAAATCCCGACTTCCCCTAGCGACTTGAATCCTTTCATGAGGTGTGGTGATCAATCACACTACCCATAACCAAAATTTCATGTCCCTAAAATCTTAACTCTAGACTATCCCGACTATTTCCCAAATAACATGACTCAAATAGAGCAAACCTCCTCTGATACCATTTTGTCACGAACTGAGTCGGGTCGTCATCTGACCCGGTGCCCGACCAGGTCTGCGGCAAGACCTGAAGGGTGTTCCCGATCCCCACAGGCTGGCACAAGTTCCCAGGTATCAAAAACTGAAAATTGGGAATGATTTACCCGAGTTTGTATACTTAAAACAATAAATGAATCCAAGAAATCAAATATGGATTTTTCAAAACAAAAAATATTTTACTAAAATTCATAACTGAATTAAACAATTTTAAACAATGTTTGAATACCATTAAAAAGGTACAAACCCAAGAAATGACATCCCAATAACCTCCACATGGAAAGAGGCACCACCCTCAAGCCATCTCCACAACACTGCATCACGATGGACCGCTAAAAACATGAAACAATGGCATAAAACATGTACCCAAACCTGTGACACAAAATAAGAAAGTCTAATTACACCCAATGGTGTAAGTAGGGTGTGATCCAAATACCATTATGATACCACCACTAAGAGATTCCATGTGATGAACATCTAAAGATGAAAATCATGCAAGTTTTCAAAAACATGAAAAGCTAGTTACAATTTCTAAAAGATGCAACTTTGAATAAAAATAGTTTTCAAGTGGGCTATTTTAAAAGATTAAAAAATTTTAAATAAACACCAAATCTACTGATTTTTCTATCCAAATGTACTGTATGCCAATGGTAATTATAAAGTAACTAATGAGCATAAGCAATATGAAATAACCCCTAGGCACTAGCTAGCTGTGGGTCCCAAGTACATCGTATCTCGGTGAGAGTAACCATCACAAATATTTGTTATATTTAATGATCCACTAGTAGGGAAAAAACATAACCTAGTAGTCTTCAATCATAATCATCATAGTTTAGTTAAAGTTTTAAGCGTCAGTCTTACTAAGTGAAACTGAGGCCAAACCCCACTGATTCACTAGCATACTAGTACACGCCCACCCACCTAGATACCCAGGTTTTCCCCTTGTGCTCAAACAAGTTCAACAAGTCATGAAATATACATTGAACATGAAAATATCATTTCCACATCAAAAATTTACCAAAAATCTCATATGTATACCACACAATTTACAAAAGTCCACTTTTCATTCCAAATGATTTTGAAATCCAACTCACACCAAAATAGCCCACAACACATTTCACATTTCTTCAACACTTCCATAAAAACATTAAAAAAATTTATAAAACAATTATAATATATTTCAACTCATATAAAATCTCACACACATGGCACATAACACTCATTTCATAATCATAAATTCAATTTTTTTTACATCACACTCACAAAAAACAGTCCGCATCACATTCACATATCTTTCACACCTCAATATCTCCTTCAAACAATTTAATAAAATATTTCCAAGATGATACATATCATATAACATCCTTTTCACAAATTAAATGCACCTTTTTGAAATATAATCCTACCAAAACATTTTTCTAATATAGTTTCGCCTCTTACACAACTCAATAAACCATTCAAAACTTTCATAAAAAAATTATAAGAAGTATACCCAAGCTTTGCACATAAAACCCATTTCAAAAACCTCTTTTTAAGACAAAATCACACCAAGCCCCTACCAAAACAGAATTTTCAGCCCAATAAACATGTAATAACCAACTTTCAAATGTAAAATAATCACCTTGAACAATACCACAAAAGATACCCATGAACACACACAAATCCGTAAAATACTTTAAAGGAGTATAACAAGGTTATAGACATAAAACCTATTCAAAGACCCCCCCCCTTTAGGACCACATGACACTATACCATTACCCAAAAAAAATTTGCAACCCCTTTCAGAAAATAATAAATCACTTTCACATTTTGTAAAACTACCATAAGAGATAACACATGAAATACATTTGAAAAATACACACTTCAAACCAAAATGTAACTTTAATACCAAATGCTTTACTATTTCTACCAAAAATGGTTTTTTTCATAACTCAAATCATATAAGGAACAAGAAAAATTATTTAATCAAGAAAACTAACTCATCATTAAATGGTTACCCACAGAATCACCTACCGAAATTGTCGAATCCCTCAAAACATGGTGCAAAACATCAACTCCACCACCCCGACACCACAAGGATGATAAATCTAGACCTAGACCACAAATTTTCACCAATAAGACTCATGGTTAAACCCTAGTTATGAAACCTAGGTTCAGGAAACTTTGTAACATCAAGAAAGAGGGATGAAACCCTAAGGAAATGGAAGAAGTGGAAGGGAGGAACATTTACCTTGAAAAATCTTGAAGCAATCACCCTGAATTAACCAAATTTTGAATCTAAAAGAAACAAAATCTGATAGTGAGGCTCTACTTATGAGGAGGAGGTCATGTGGGGACTGAAATTGGAGAAAAGTAGTAGATATTTAAGAAGATATGAAAGAATGAATTTACCTCCTCAAATCTGGGAGATTTGATAAATTCAGAGAAGAATCTCCCTCTTTATGGGTTCAAATGTGCTCCAAAAATGTAAAACTGATAATGGGGGTGATTCTAGGGATAGTGGATTCATGTGGTAGGTGGAATAACTGAAAAGAGTAAATAATTAATGAAATATTAAAAATTAAAAAAATAATTTAAAATAGGAAATGGGCTTACGGGCAGGCCCATTACCTTAATCAAAAACCCAAATCCATCATGATTTTGTATTTATATGTTATCAAAAGGGATGCGGTGATTTTAATATATTAGGCTATGCCAATTGGGAATTGTAATGGGTATAAAATGGTGAAAACTAAAGGAGTTATAGAAGAAATAAAATTTGTTTTTAAATCACGAATTGGGCTCACGGTTTGGCCCAAATTTTCAAAACCCACCATTTTCACCAAAATGAGTGGTAAACCCCTAAAACAAATCAGGAATAGAAATTAAATGAAAAATGAATTTAAAAAAAAGTCATGGCCGTGACATTGGGGAGGCCTCAGCTTGGTCCCCCTTGGATGAGGGATCATAGGGAAGAGGTGCCCCACCATTAGTAGCATGAGAAATAGTCCCAATGGATGGATCACATAGGTAAGGCTTGAGTGGAAATAAGGTGTCTCACACAAGTAAGTCTTGGTAAATCATAAGGTTCCTTCTTGTAGGGTAGTCATGGGTGAGATGAATATGTCTCATGCAGGGTGGCCCTGGGTGAGCTGAATAGGTCATGTGTATGTTAGTATTTGGAAGGAAAAAAACATACTTGACACATGGTAGGACTAGGTGAGCTGAATAGGTCTCACGTCGGGATGTTTTGGGTGAGAAAAAGGTTCCTTCATGTAAGGTAGTCGTAGGAGAGATGAATTGGTCTTGCATAGGTTAGAACTAGGGAACCTGAAGAGGTATTTGGTTTATAGAAAACCCAGGAAACAAAACTTGGTAAAGGCCTTTCTCAAGGATCCAAGGGTCTCTTCGTGTGTCTTTGGACAATTGGAAATCAAGTCTTAGGCTCGAGATGGTGACTTTCCCTAGTGATTTTAGACTAGGGGAAGTGGCTCCATGCCTAGGTCTTTTTGTACTTGAAACACTAGGGTAAATATAACCCCACTAATCTCATTAATTTCCTCTTATTTCAAGGCTTTTATATCTACCTAGAAAATTTTGAAGACCTGGATAAAAGACTAGGGAGATCATAGCTTTGAAGCTTCTTCGAGTCTTCCAATTATTCCTAATGAGGAACCCAAGGGTCCTATTTATAGGATTTTCTGGGACCATGGTTGAAGGAGTTAAGTCTCACAGGTGTGTCACATTGGGTATCATGTAGGTGTAACCTTAAAAAGTTTCTTGGGTGTGACATTATGGGCATATGCGATGGAACTGATCTATAGGATGGCTATGCGTAGTGATTTTGGGCGCACAGCCTAGACCTACGCTGTGGCGTTGGGTGCGTATCATAGACCAGCATGATGATTCTAGTTGGACCTTGCATGGGATTACCTAGGACGACATGTGTGATCTTGGATTTCTTTCACTACTCTTTTTCTTGAGGTATTTCCCTTTTAAACTTCCCATTATTAAATGAAAAAAATAGTGTCTACAAAAGACCACCCTTAGGATTGGATCTTATCGGAGGAAGTGGGTCTGATCCTAAGGTAGAGAAAAAATGATATTGATGCATCGTTAAATTTTTTTCCTCTATGTGTTCATGTACATTCATTCTTAGGCTTGACGGGTAATACAATTTGAGTACCAATAAAAGGAGGAATGAGAAGATGGTCCATGCAGGTATATCACTTGGTTGGTTCATGCAGGTATATCACACAGGGGTCTACTCATCTATAAATAGTTTTAATTGCACAGTGTTTCTATTTCTCACCTTCACACCACTCTTCCACACAACATCTATCATCATTCTAGTCTTCCACATAGGATGTCTATTGAAGCTCCATTCAAATAGTCCTGATATTCCCTGATCTTCATGATGTATTCACCTGGGTGAGTGACTTTCATGAGTTCACTTGGAAGAGTGAGCTGCATGAGGTCACTTTGGTGAGTGAACTATGTGAGGTAACTTGGGAGAGTGACCTACATGATTCCACTCCTTTTCAAGATTTATAATTTTATAAATTATTTTATTTAACCAAGACTTTTTCTCTAATGAAAATATTGGTACCTCCTTGCGGGTTCTCAATGTCTACTTAGAATGTCATATTCTTTTATGAACAGGCTAGTGTCATATCAAGTAGAAGTTGGATATTGTTGATCCAGATTATTATGATTAATGTGACACCACTCTCTTTGATTTGGAGAATCATTTGAAGAAGTATCATTATGAATAACCTGAGAGTAATTATCTGCAACTTTATGGCTACAGGATTCTGAATAACATCCTCATCCTGAAGCTAAAAAATTACATTCAACTTTCCTGGTTCAAAGAGTCAGGAATTTTACCATATCGAACATCTCATCCAAGTGAATGTATATCAATGAGGGAATTTCACACTCTTCTTTTATCATGGATCATAATATATGTTCCCTAGATTTAAATCCTCACACTCTTGATTTGAAGCCTCATTGATACGCATCCATCTTTCATGCCTCCAAGATGGACCAATCAAAAGGATGGAAGGAATATTGGGACCTTCACCTTGGATAAGGTGTCAAACCAGAGTGAATGTGGGTGTACTGGGGGCACCAGACTTTTACTGATTTTGAGTTCAAGATGAAGGTTGTTTTCATTTATAAGGCTATATCTATGGCCTGGAATTATGTATACAAGAACCCAGATATTATTCCTAAGTTATTAAGACAATGGATCCCATAGAGAAACACTTTCCATATAGAACACGGTAAATTTGTTATTAAATTATTGGATTATAAAATATCTTGAGGTAACCCATTATTGGAGTGATGTATGATGAGTTCATCCCACCTAAAACCATATGGGATGATGTTGAAAGGGTTCTTGTTTTGGATTTTGAGTTATTAAATATATCTTGATACATCAGGGATCAAGACCCTCAACTAAAGGGGATTTCCACTCTAAGGTGTGGATGAATGCATTCTTAGATTCCAAGGGGGAGGGACCCTCCTAAAAAAATCCCTTGGGATGTCCTATAATAGAAAATAGGGGTGTCTTTAATAGATTATAGACTACATTGTAACAAGTATATTATATCCAATGGGGGTATACAGTCAAGTCAGACATACTTACCAAGACACATATTGTTGAATATTTAGTGATGTGGTTAAGATTATAAATGTTATTGGTTTGTGAATCCAATGGACATGTGAGGCTGGGAAATTTTTTGTATACAAGCTAGTAAAGATTAAATAGATAGGTTTATAATCCACTATATTGGCAAGGATTCACTGGTGATTATTTCACATACACATAGGGAATTCCGCCTTAAAATTTTCAGTTCCATTCAAGTATAGTGGGGATGGATTGTGGAAAAATTTTCTTCTTATTCCATGTTGAGTGAAATCAAATTTCCTAGAGGCCGGTTTTGACCATTTTTTTTATGTTGTTTCTAGAATCCATCCCCTTGTCACTAAATTATGGTGAATCCTTGAAGAAACTAATTCCATTAAAATAATTCAACTTCCATCCATATGAAGATCTGCGCACTGGTTAATTCACTGATGATGGAAAAACTAATAATGAACTTAATCATACATGATTTCTTTCAGGGATAGCATGTTAGTATCTTGAATTGATGGTGAGGTTACCTATGAATCCTATGTGCCTTAAAAATTTTCACATCAATTTAATTTCTTTCATCAACCAACTATGTCTCCTCCAATTCATGTTTGATTAGAGAACAACCCAATGGTGGTCTAAAAATTTTGGGCCCTTATGAATATGGAGGTAACTCAAGTGGTAATTAAACTACCTACACCAAGTGCATCCATTAGGTTGACCTCTTGGTATGTTGAATCCTAGATCATGTCATACACTGAAGGTATGTTGACAATGATTATGCCCCAAGTCAAATATTTAATGACTACTAGGTGGGGGAAGAATGGTAGAAAGGCCCTACCCACTCTAGAGAGTGATAGTGGTGAGGCCCTGAGCTCTCCCAAGTGACCCCATTCATGGGTTAGTCAACCAGTCATGATTAAAATGGATGCTCAATTTGACGCTGAGCCAAGATGGTCTATCCTCCATAGTCAAGAGGAAACTTGAGCTCCAGTTTCCTATCCTTTGAATACAATAGAGAGAACTAGGAAGCGGGTGAAATTTAGGAGTTTTGGGTTTGCTTCACATAATACTAGAGCTACTATGGATTATGTGAAAATGGTGCCAGTTCAATTTTGGTGGGACAATTATTCAAATGCCAAGGACATGTTCTCATTCCTTCACATCGGCCTACAAATTCCATAAATTGAAGATGTTCGAGCCCCGTGAAACCTCCACTTTAATTTTAACCCTATTGGGGTAGGAATATAAATTTAAGAGATGGATATTATCTTTTAAACCACTAATGATTGGATCCTATCTATGATAAAAGTGGAGGATATGATGGAGTGGGGAATAATTCAAGGGGTTTATTAACATTCCAATTATGAATGATATGACATCATCGATCCTTAGGATGTAAGTTTTTCCTTCTCCATTTTTATTTTTTCATTGTGTTATTTATATTTTGAACAAATCATATTCACTAAGAAAAGGGTGACCTTGACTTGTAGTGGGTAGAAGGAGAATTGGTCAGGATACCATCACCAAAATATGACCCAAAAGTCACCCCTATTCTGGTTGAGGGACCAACTCCTAAATTGGGGGATATATCCTCAATCTAGAAGATAATAGAAGAGAATATTTTAGGATATTATTCTCAACTATTACCTCAAATACCTATATTTGAGGAGGGAAGTGATAGCCTTACTCTATCAAAAGTGAAGTGGTTATGGATAATAAATTCATTTCCCAAGAACATTGTTAGTCATGGTAAGTTTTCATGGAATCATTTTTTCTTGATTTTTCCAGAATTAATATCTGATTGTGCTCATGGGTTACATGATCCACTCCCTTCTCCTCTCTTAACATGAATAGAGATGACCCTTAGATAACTGAGTAGGACTTTCTGAATGAGGCATATATTCCTACTAGAAATTATATCCCTTCGATAGAAGAAGCATCATCGGATGAGACTATATTTGTTCTTGTCACTATAGAAAGGGAGGAGAATCTTGGTAATGTAAATTACACACCATATGGTGTCTTGTACCAAAAAATAAATTATATTCCTTATCACAATCAGATCCATTGCATACACTGGAGGACCTTGTGACCACTATTTTTGATCTTGTCACCACTCTTAAAGGGGATATCATGGACCCTAGACTATTTGATGAAGGTTTTGGAGCTAATCCTGATTTAGGAAGGTCTAAAAGGGTTGTTCCTACTAAAAGGATAGTGGATGATTTTAATGGTAGATCCAATTGGGTCATGATCCTAATGACTTGTATACCATTAATGGTGAGTATGTTACAAGATTTGATATACTATATAATAAAATAATGGAATAACTTTATCAAAATATTAATATTCCAGGATTCCAATAGTAGTTTTTGGACATTAATAAGGAGTTGTATGGATGTGAGTTTCTATCATTGGTGCTTTACCCTATGATAAACCTTCTTATATCCTATTCATTAAAATAATGATCTTAATTGGTGAATATTTTTATATATAAAATGTTTCAAATGTGATCTACAACCAAGGCATTGCATTCCATCCTGCTCCTTTTGTTGGGGTCATGATAGTCGAGGGATCTGGACTGGGAGATTCTCAAGATCCTTTCATCTTGGGCCCTGAGAAAACATAGAATATTGTTCCCTACCATGAAATCCTAATTCAAACCATTGAGTCCACAAATGATAGGGAGGAATCTAACCAAGCATCTAATCCATCAACAGGTGAGTGCCATCAACTACTTTGATCCAATTTTTCATTTCTTCTTTCTATCTTCCAATGACTATGTCTAATTTCATTCATCCTTTAGCACCGTTGCTTTCAGTGGTTGAACCCAAATGGGAGGCCTCTTCCCAACTCAACTAACTATACAATGTGATGGTGATTTCACTCTAGTAAGGAAAATGTGGGTAACTTCTATAATAAACCTAATTCTAGAGTGAACCTCTCCTCTTGATACTATCTCCACATAAATCTATGAGGCTTAGGATACTTTTTGGGAAATCGATCAGTTCATATGGAAGGACATCTTAGAGTTAGCCTTAAGGAAACCCATGGAAGATCTACCTTAAAAACTTCATTAGCTCGAGATCATGTTTGTAATGTTGGGGTATAGTTGATGTGACTACTTCATAGTCCACATTACTATTAATGATATAAATTTCTGATAGTAGTAAGAGCACAAGTTATAATAGTTCTGTATCAAAGAAATAATTCTCACCAGAACTGATGATCTATACGCTACATTATCCCAAGAATAGATCAACCACACCAAAAAAATTAGTGGAATGAAATAAATGGGTTGACAAGAAATACATTCAAATATTGTGCCTCAAAAAAGAGATGGATATCTGTATAGTATAACTCATGAAACTTCATCATTATCTGGAAGGAATTCAAGATGGGGGGAAGTCTTCCGTTGTGACTGCAACCATGGAACTCTTCTTGGTTGAGGAGGCTAATGCTAACTAGCTACCTAAGATTAGATAGGTTGTCGATGATGATCAATAGAACCTTCATCAACTCAAGAGTTGTGTTTATGATCTTTTGTAAAGTATGATAGAGAGACTATAATTTGTTGATGATCCATTGAACTTTACTCCATGAATGAAAATAATTTTGTTTCCAATAACCTATTTCTTCATCCCTATTTTCCCCTGTAATTATAAATAACACTAAATATTGTTTTTTTAGATACATATCCTCACATAAAAGTCTTTAAATCACAATAATATGATGGGTAGGGGGCTCTAATTTTTTCCTAGGTCTTTAGACCTAGTGGTCATAGTTATACTATTTCTAAAGTCATGTAATAGACCCTAAGAACATTGTTTCTTTTGTTTCATTGCCCTAATTTTTTCCTAAGTATGATATGAATAAGACTTAGTGGGTGAGACTTGACATTTTATTAGTCCACCCTTCATGGTTTTTCAACCTAATAAGTTTTATTCCTTTTTCTTTTCATTTCTCAAAAAAAAAGGTTCCTAAACTATGTGTAGTGCGCATCTAGTGAGCTAAAACCTGACTCTTTCCCTAGGTTCCATTTTTTGGGTTTTCAAATTGGTGAGTATTATGTCTCTTTTTATGATAATTTTAGAGTCTTTCAAGTTGAAATAATGTAACTAGTTTTTTAGGTTGAATAGATTTGACCATGAGTAATGCGATTATAACCCAAGTAGAGATTACTAAACAAGAATGTTCTAAAATTCTTTAGGTACACAAAGTGGGGTTTTAAGTCATAATTTTTTGATTTTAGGATCTTAAAAATGATATGGGACAAGTATGCAAGGATCAACCACAGATAATGTTCAAAAAGTGGTTTTCAGTGTGATATTTTTGGGGATTACACAGATAGAATAGGTTTATCTTGAGGAAAAATATGCATCTAGTTGATAGGCCTTTTGAGGGTGACTTATAAAAATCCATACTAGTGAATACCAATGCATAGTCAATTAGAGGTGCCCTCAAGAATAAAACATTCCATCATTGATGTCTGGAGATTTTATGAGGATCCATGTTTCTCAATACCATAGAGGGTGGTTTTTGAAGGGAATATGTCTGAGAATGAAGGGAGAATCTAGGTTTTCACTAGACATGAATGATGAACCACTCCTATACAAGTTTTATTTGAATGTAAAAGATGGGAAATTATATTTTGACCACAAACTTTCTAAGGAGGGGCCCTGGGTGAAATCCATAACTTTCCGCCTAGATCAGAGTTGTGTCCCTGAATAGGGGAACACAAACTCTTTGTTTTTGTATCATTTGGGACTAGAGTGAAGGATCTTGGAACCCTTACATCTCTTGATAGAATGATAATCAAGTCATAGGAATTTCTTCGGGGTAATGCAGTGGATGACCAACATTAGGAGAATAGTATCCTCTCTGATGAGGTTTTAAGCATCATGCAGTTAAATTTCATGTTACCAAGACATGGACTATCCAGTTTAACATCTTATGGAAAGATATTGATGGATTTAATTTAATATCATTTAGATTTTACTGAAATATTAGTGATTTTCCATTTCATAGTGACCTGACCAAGAATAATTCATCATACTTTAGTAATGAATAGTGAATGTTATGAGTTGTAATGTGAGGATTCCATATCTAAGAAGTGATATGGGACAAGTACGCAAGGAATAACCATGGAACATGTGCAAAAAATAGTTTTCATCAAGATATTATCAACTCTTATAGAGATAGAATAGTTTTCTTCTAAGGATGAAGGTGACTCTAGTTGAAAAGAATTTTGGGGGAGTCTTATGCCAAGACAGGCTGGGTTATATCAATTCATAGTCAAAAAAAGTGTCATAAGGTATCAAAAATTATATCACCGATGGCCAGAGAAAGCTTATAGATATTTGTATTTCCCCAAAAACATAATATGGTTTATAGAAGGAAGGTTCTTGAATATGAAAGGATCATTTCATGTCAAAATCACTCAAGAATGTATAGAAATGTATCATATGTTGGTTAGAACCATATGATTGAAAGAGAATTTTTTTATATTGTGGTTAAGCCCAAGGAAAAGTATCTAAGAATAATTGCATATCTCATTAAGGTGGGAATAAATCTACAAGTAGTTCTAGTGTAGATTCATTGTGCCGGTTGAATTCTTATGTGAAGAAGGGTCCTTTTTTAATACGGTCTCTTGAGTAGGGTAAGAATTCATACTGGACCATCCTATATAGATATGGTTCATACATAGAAGAGTGGGAGAATTTTTATATTGTGTTTGGACTAGGATATAGGATCTGGGTTTCACTATGTATCTCATCATAGTGATAATCAATCCACATTTAGTTCTTATATGTAGGGGTGGTGGGAGACCAACACCAAGATAGTGTTCCTCTCGATAAAGGACCATAATAATTTGAATTTTTATTTCATGAAAGAGACATAAACCATGAAGTTTAATGTCATGTGGTAAGGATGTTTGGTGTGACTTTTAAATTATTTCACCTAGGACCATGTTAACCCTAACATAAATTGATATGCCTTGATCATGTGAGAAATATTTTAGCAAAACTCCTAAGCCCACATGATCTGTGCTTGGTGTGAGAAATAAGGAGTGGTAAAGGTTTCATTCACCAAATAAATTTGATACGAAGGAAGGATAGAGTAATTTTGATCATGTAGTGGTTGGATCAGGATATAGGATCTGATTTCCACTACATATCTCACATGGGTGAGAATCAAGCCATACGTAGTTCTGGGAAACCATGAAATTTAACATCATTCGGAAAGGAATAATGTTACCTGATGTGAAAAATAAGGAATGAATCATTATAAATGTTATCCAGGAATTCATGGAATCATCTTATTAGAGGAATCCCATGTTAATGACATGAGTTTTCCTAATTTGGTTTCCCAATTCATTATATTCTTGGTACATTCTATGTAGTTTTACAACGTGAAGCAAGGAGGTGAACCATGAAATTTTACATCATGTGTCAAGGATTTTGTTGTATATTTTAACATATTGTGACTAGGAAGTTAGGCTATCTAGTTTAAATTATTATAGCTTAGACTATGGTGTCTTATAGTTTTAGGTTATATGAATAAGATAATTTTTCATGCCTTTTAAGGTCGTAGGATAAAGACTATTGGGGGTGCCTTTTAAGGTATTTCATCTTGGACCATTTGGTGATTAAGAAAAGTATTTATTGAGAAACCATGCATTGGTAGGATCTCTAACAAGCTCTCCATCCATCAATATCTAAGAATAAGCTTTTTTTGAGTGGACTTTGTGTATGGAATAATTTTCCACCAACTTTAACTCAAGATTTAGAAGTTTATTCCCTAGTATCATTGGGGTTTTGAGGACCAATACCATCTCTCCTTCTAGAAATTAATGAGGGAAAACTTTATTGTTAATATCCCATGCTACTCAATTTTAATGGACCTCCAAGTGATGTAAGTTATGTGGTCTTTTCTCATAAAGTCTCTCAAACTCATCCATCTATTTTTGGGATTTCTCATCTATATATAGTTGATCACATATGGAAACATGAAGTGACTGAAATTTAACCTCAATGGGTAGGAATTATTTTATCCTTTATAAAATAAAATATGAGGTTTCCAGTATGGCAGTCTTGGTTGTAGTATAGTAATCTCAAAAGGAATGAAATATCTTGTTAGGTAAATAATTTTTATCTTTATCCACTATATTTTGGAGTATGTTTATAAGGTATTTTTTAAGGCATCTATCTATCCATTAGTTGATGCATAATAGAGATACAAATGGTTGGATTCGATATTATACTCCTGATATAGTTTCGTCGACTCAGCAGAACAAAAAATGGATCCATTATCCTTTATTATAGTATAAGGGACACCAAATCTAGTAATGATATTATATTTCATTAATCTTATAATGTTTTGGGTTCCAACATCTTTTAGGGGTATTACTTTAGCCTATTTGGAGAATAAGTTGGTAGCATTAAGGATATATTTGAATTGTTTGGCTATAGCTAGAGGATATGGCCCTATAAAATGGATTCCTCATATGGAAAATGTTTAGGGGTATTTTTTGTGTTTAGAAACTATTGGGGTTGATAAATGAAGTTGGAGTTCACTTGGAAGGAATGAAATGTTTTTTTAATCTTGTAAAATCCTACATCATAGGCCAAGAGTTTCCAAGCATCCTGATTTGATGGTAAAGCTTGAACCCTAACTAATGGGCCACAAAGGCCCTTGTATTCACATTTTTCATAAAAAATAGTCACTTCTATATCAATTATCCTAATAAAGACCCAATCAAATCCCCATTTATAGAGTAATTTTTGGTGGTTTAAACCATCATAAAGAGTAAATTTAGTCTCTCATCATCAGGTTTTCTCTTTTCCATATTTATATAATGATATCACTCTATTTTAAAGGCAGTCTACAATGGGAATCATCCAACCATTTGTAGGGTTTTCTAGTTTATGGTTGAATTAACATCATTGACTTCTTCCATATAGACATAAGAAAAATGTGGAACCATTTGTAAATGATCAATTCTAATGAGTTATTCATCTTGATCTAGATCTGTCAAAGTCATAGCCTCATTTTCTAATGCATATTAATGAGAATTCTTTGATCATGGAACATGATCCAATGATGGATTGAAGATAAATTCTCCCATTATTACATGGACATAGTTAAGAGGGGGGATTATCTCCTCCTTTCTAATAGCATAATCCCTATTGATCTGCTTGATTACCAACTCTGAATCACCTTTTACCTTCAAGTGGTCCATTGGCATTTGAAGTGCTAGTTCTAGGCCTGAAACAAGAGCTTGACACTATACCTCATTGTTTCTATAGCCTTTTAATAGCAAGAAAGATTAAGATATGATATCCTTTACTGGATAGATTATCATGGCTCCCAACCCGAATTTGTTGAGCTTGGGGTATTCCACTCTCTTCCCTATTAGGATTTTGGATGCACCATCAAAATACATTTCACATATCAGGGTTAATCTTGAATAGAGAATATATTTTCATCAATAAATTTAGTATTTAATGATTTTGTTTCTGTATATGGATTTTCTATAAGGAAATATTCCAAATCCTATACTTTTACCACTTTTTGAGGCATAAATAGAATGTCAAACTATTATAACATAACTGCCCACCATGACAGTCATCTAGTTAACAAATAACGAATGAAGATTTATTTGAGTGGGTTGCTAAAAGAGATTAAATGGGCCTAATGATGTTATAGGTAGAGACACATTTTCTAAACTACGAATATTAATGTTAGACATCTCTTCTCGATATCTGAATAATGAGACTTTGTGTTGAGCATGGTTCGACTGAGATAATAAAAGTTTTTTTCATTCCCAGCATCATTCTTTTATACGAGGAAAGCACCCAAATATCATTATAAGGCTTCCATATATAAAATAAGAATATTACCCTCAACAGAAGGAATCAACACTAGTGTAATCAAAAGATATTTCTTTATACTATTTAATTATTCTGGACAGTCATCAATCCATTGATATGCAGCCCCCTTTTCATCAACCTAGTGAAGGGAAAACACTTTCCTGTGAGGTTTTATATGAATTATCGAATATTAGAATGGTGGAAATGTGATACCCTAAACTATTTGAGGTTTTTTAGAAGGTGAGAAATCATTGATAGCCTTTTTATTATCATTATCAACTTCAATTCCATGATAGCGTACCACGAAACTAAGAAACATTCCCAATGTAACTCTAAAATCACATTTCAAGGGGTTTATCTTCAGGCTATGTTGTCATAATTTATTTAACATGGTCTCAAGATAAATAATGTGGTTGTAAATTTTCTAATAATTAAACACCATATAATTGATGTATCACTCAAAAGACCTCCCCAAAAGGGGTTTGAAGATACGATTCAAAGCACGTTGGTATGTAGCACCAGTATTATTCAAACCAAAGGGCATTACTAGATATAAATACACCCCTTGAGGTGATTTGAAAGTGGTGGAATCCTCATATTCAAGGTCCATATGAATTTGGTTGTACCCTAAATAGAAATCTATAATATAAAGGGTATGATATCCTCCCTTAGTACCAATTACTTTTTTTGTGATCAGAAGCAGAAAATATTCTTTCAAAAAAATCAGTTGAAATTTCTGAAGTTGAATTAGACCCTAATTTCCCATTATTATTTAATGATACTATTTTTTTCTACCAATTTTGTACTTTGAACTTCCTAAATAAAATTGGTTTTGATAATCTTATCAACTTCAGCCTCAATTTTGGTGGCTTGAGTCGGGTATATCTTTCTGGATGCCTATTTGTAACCCTAGTGGTTTTCTTGAAAGCATGGGTGGTGAGTGGCCTCCTTGGGACCAAGGACTAGAATTTTTATATAATTATAAACAAACACATCCTAAAGTTGCTTTATAAATGAGGTATATACCTCTCATTCTTTAGAATACATGGTTATGCTAATCAAAGTGGGTCTTGGGTCCTCCTTTATACCCAAATTTATTTTTTTGAGTTCATCAATAATGGAAGATACACCATTATCAAATTTTGAAAGGAAACCTTAAGGTACACCTCCTATTCCTCTTCCTCTTACTATTTATCCACAATCTTAGGGGATGTAGGTGATGGAATAAAGTTTTCAAATTTATGATAGGAGTCAACATTTTGACATCTAAAAGATGAAGCAGATTCCTCTTACCTGACTAATAACATGGGGATTGTTTGAAGTTCTAGAGGGAATAAGAGGGATAGATAATGAGTATATTCACTCTATATTGGTGAAATTATATCTTTTTTTATCTCATCTAGTGAGTTAGGGATCTATTGAATCTCAAGTTATGGAATGAGGTCATTTTCACATGAGAATTTTCCACTATCTCAAGATTCAATGACCTTTTAAGAACTATTGGGATCAGTCATCGGGATTGATATCATGAATGTTTTGAATATGTGCCCAAATTTGGGCCCATTCCTTAAAAATAATTGATTGGAAACATGTATTCTTCACTAAACTATTTTAATGGATTTATTAAGGTCATTTCCATACCATTTGAGGTAGTGACTCAAGTGACACCATCAGTCCTAGGTTGTTTCCCTTCCCTTTAATAGAATCCTCTATCAATGTATTACGATTTTCAAGATTTGAATGGTATTTATCACTTTTAATTGTCTAAATTTTACCATTAATGAAATACTTAAGGCATTGGTGGTATGATGATGGGACATCCACATGCTGAAGCAACCAAGGCCTTCCTAGAAGGGCATTAAAGGTCGTATCTTTCCAAACTTCTAAAAATTATGAGTCAAATAAGAGGTCCTTGAACTGGGACCTAATCTTGATTCCGATGAGATGATTTTTCTATCTTTTATCATAACCCTATAGTGTTAGATTATAAGAGGAAAAGTGGGCCTCATTGTAACCCATATGATGAAGGGTTTGGAATGGAATTACTTTTACTCTAGATCCATTATTAATGAAATCTCATTGGATATCAATGCCATTTGTCCTACCAGACACATACAAGGGCTTGATGTGTCCCTTTACAGTGAAATAATTATCTTGATCCATGAAATAGATAATTGTGTGTCATTATGAAAGATCAATCCCTACATGATATACTTAAACTGTGGAAACCTCATATTCAAATTCTTGAGGGCTGTGAAAAGCCCCTATGAGTGCTTCTTAGATGTATTTTGATAAATAGAGAGCATATATGATCGATAACTTAGCTAGAACTAGGGAAAATTTCTTTAGAACATCATAAATTTGGGCTAAAGGCCTATGATTAACATCATGAAGTTTCTCTTTCATGGGAACTTTAGGAGCTAAAGTACTTGATGTAGGAAGATAGAATCTTGGAACACGTGTTAAAGGAACTCTTACCCTTGGGTGGTTAGTCTGAATAGGTCTTCCTGCTCAGCAGGGTTGATCAGATAATTGTGTACCCTCTAATCAATATTATAGGATTATCATGTTAGGGTGAACCCTAGAAAATGTGGGAGAACTTTCCTGCTTCTTATGGAATTTTTTAAGGGATCTCCTATAAGTTTCAGTGGAATAGATAGTCCAAGTAGGTAGGTGGATAGGAGGTTGAGTTTTATTGTGACTGCATCTTCTCTTGTACCCTCAACTCATTTGGTCTCTTCCCCTATTTACCCAATTAGGTGAAGGTAAATCGGGTTCATGTTCATATTCATCATCATATAATGGATTCATTAGGTGAATTAAGTTAATGGAACTGAATATTAATTCTTCATCTGATGAGGACTATATATGGAAGGTCAATCCTTGTGGTGTTATTTGGTGGGATGGTGCCTTTGAATTATAGGTTAGAGAAATGAAATCTAATAGAGTCAAATATAAATTTGGAATTAGTATAGGTTCATCCACATGTGGTTGTTTCTATCCTTCCAACCATTTTTTTAGAAATCTTTCCTTTGGAGGGATATGGTGTTGATTGATACGGTTGTGCGAAAGAATAAGTGAATGGAAGCATAGTTGGATGTTTCAATGATTCTCAGAGGATAGAATAAGTCCAATCAATTATTTTTATAGTCATCCATTCACTAAATTTTTTTAATTATTTTTGTTAACTTTCTTCCATTCACCCTCTTCCTCTAGATTGGAGGTAAAAACACATTCTACCTGCATGGTTGGGTTCACCAGCTTCACTTTTACATAGTCCACCATTTTTTTCATGATGACTTTGAAAAAACCCATTATTTTATAGTGTGTAAAAATGTCCAATGAAAGGGGAAATAGTTGGGGAGGTAGTCAATACCAACCTAATTAGGCCTCTTGGGCTTCATAAAGTTGAGTAAATTATTTTACAACATCTCTATAAAGTAGAAAGGAACTTGATCATACTATAACGAATAAAATTTATTCCTCGGTTCTTCAATCTGGGTTCACCAATATCCATTACCTTTATCCTGACAATAAGGGTATTTTTATTGAATCTCAGGAGGGGGTATTGTAAAATATGGAATAGTATTTGGATCTATAGCTAGTGTAGGGGATGGATTAAGCGTGACAGTGTTAACCTCTAATTTTCCTATTATCTTTCCTTGAACTGGTGGAATTATTCAGGAGTTGACCTTAGTTCACAAGATGGATTCTTCCAAACCTTGAGAAACTATGGTAAGATCTAGAAACCCACCTAAATATTTCACAGGGATGATTGGTGATCTCAACTCGTCTTAAATATTATCTATACATAGGGATAACAAATCTTCTTGGGGAAGTTTCAGGTTTAGGGAGTAGTTCAGCCCCTTACACCTATAATGAAATTTGAGACCCTCTCATTCTAACTTTATTTTCAGTTTTAGAAAACTAGGACTATTTTCATCTATAGTATTTTTCTATATTGAAATAGAAACATCTGAGAGATATCATCCCATATTATGATTGACCAATCCATAAAACTATTGTACCATACCAATGATGGACCTTATGGTTTTTGTATAGAGGACCTAAGTTGCACTGCTTCATATTGTGTGGGGGTTCCCATCATGAGATCAAAACATGACACAAAATGAATCAAATGCTACTCTAGGTCCCCCAATCCATTGAATATTAAAATTTTAGGGTTCCCAAAGTTGGGTGGGGGAGGGTTTAGATCCACCCATCCAAGGTAAGGCTTCCTTTCCAATTTTACTAGTTCACATAATTCCTCCATAACTTTCAACTGATATAATAATGAATAAATAGTATTGATAATCCATTAAAGTATGTCTGGATTAATAAGAGTTTTAATAGGGAAGCAACAGGTAGGCCCATCTATGGTGGCTATGCTTGTACTTGTGATGGGTAACCTATATAGGTTGGCCTATGAGGATGCGTCTTACCCAGTTTTGGTTGTGAAACCAAAGAAGGGAACTCCTAATATATTGTTTTCATGGGGTCCATATATATTGGTAGCCAGTGCCACATGTTGAGTGGGTTTTCTGACTCTATTTTAGTTTTTGTGATGATCCCTCATTGTTGAGGTACATTGGTTGGGATCATTGGGTGAGGCTCTTATTGTAGAACATATCCAGTAGGGATGTTTCCTTGGGGGATTTCTATATTTATTTTTTTCAACTCATTTATTTCATTCTCCTATCAATAAAATTTTCCCTCAAATGTGAGTTTTTCAAAATCTTTTTTGGTTGTACCATCTTTTGTAGGTAGAGATCATTTCTCAAATTCAAGATGATCCTATGATATTACATGATGTCACCTTTGGAGAGATTTTCTAATTTGGGTGGGAGATGAAGTATAATGCTTCATGCTCACCCCATCCTCTAATATGAACATCAGGTGGGGTGTCAATAATCAACTGACACAAATATTTTAATGCACCAATACATGTAGGTTGAAGGGATCCTTGATATTTTCCTAATTTTGGGTTTCTTGTAGCTAAGAGGTCTCCCAAAATCGATTTCATGGTGTATACCTTCTATTACATTAACATGGATTTGATATTCATTGTAAGTTAAGACCTTTTTTAAGTGATGAAGAGTATTCCATACATTTTGGTGGATTTTATGCACACCATATTCCAATAAAACATCTATAATGATTTATTGGTTAGTGGATAAATTCTAGAATATGATTGGTATACTGTCTTTATCCAACTATCTCCTCATGAGCAATATAAATCCTTCATATTTAGAAAGAGGTTCTTTAACCAGGTCTATCTAAATTGTATGTTTCCCTATTAATTTTATTGTAAATAGTGAGATAGGTAGGGATTTCCTGTGCTGTATTAGAAGGAAACTGATCCAAGGGTGGTTTAGAGAGTAACTGTTTCATTGGGAGGTATTTCGATTGAGAAAGGATTTTACTTGTCAATGATGAGGCATCAGGAATGAATATAATCATTTTCTTAATTTCATTGCAATAGTAGGGCTTTCTCATAATTACTTTAACTAGGGGAGGACTTCTTTGATTAAGTAAAGTATAGTTTCAGGGAGAAACATCACAGTGAATTCCATAATGGGGAGTACTACCATCACAGCTTGGCATCTGGATGTAAGGATAATTCTTATAGTATATACCCTAGGAAGGACCTTTAGGGTGGATGGTATCAAGGAGATGGACTCCTTTATATTTAAAATTCTGGAAACATGGTGGTTTTTTAGGACTATCATCATGAGACAAGCTCTTGTGATTAATCAAATTGTGAGCATGAAGTATTCTTACATGGTAAGATGTCTAAGGAGGACCTTCATAATTGATGGTAGTAAAGTTATAGGGAGGTCCTTTTCACCTAAAATTACTATTTCTATAATTTTATAATGGATGAGTAGGGTTCTAATCCACCATAGATAAAATTTCGAAGGCTTTAATAACATTAACATTAAGCAAAGTGGAATCATAGACTGACTCTTTATTTTCCATCAACTTTTATGAGGCTTAGTTTTACATGCTCTTTTATAGGTGACTAGAACCACTTGTTGGGGATAGTGACTTCTATATATGGAATATTTTTTATTAGATCCTATGTTGTTTCTATAATTTTCTGAAAAATTTATAGAATTTTGGTAGGGATATATGTCTACCCTTGAGTATCCACTGGGGTAAACCAATAACCTTCAATTGAAATGGGGGTATGGGCCTGATCCAGTTGTCCATTTATCATGGTAATTGGCCTATGAATATCCTATATTGAAGTAGGGATATGTTTCAGCTTCATAGTGACCCTCATGTTGTGTTGAAGAATTACCCCAATTGTAGGGATGGAGTTGTGTGTCCTCTCCTCAACCACTATCATTTCTGTTATTATGTCCTATTGGGTTTGTTAAATGTGCGGAGTAATTTTTCTCCACCCTTTCATCATTTCTAGTATATGTTAAGTGACTTCAGTGGCTGTAATTGGGATATATTTCCATTACGTGGTTGAATTATGGGTGTGGGCCTCCTACTATCCTATATTTTCTATTGGTATATACCAACAATAATCAACTACATGGATAGAGATAAGGGTTTTCCCCCTTTTTTAATTGGGATATTATGGATGGTTTCTATAAATGCTGCTGGACTAGGATATTATACCTGGTATATGTGAGAAGGTGTGTGCGCCTGCTCGCAATTTTCAGCGATATTTGATTGTCAGGATTCTTTGGATGGAATAATGTTATGACCCTATTCCCTTTTTTTCTACCCTCAGTGGGTTATCCTAAGTGCCTAGGTTGGAGAGACTAGGGATATACTTTCAAGGGTAACACCATCATCATGATGAGGGTTTGATTCCACATGGAATTGGTGATGTTGGTTGCTGACATGAACTCTTTGGTGGGAGCCTTATGTTATTTGGTTGAGGCCATTAGTGACCTTTTAATCCGCCACCCCAAGATAAGGGATGAACTTTTTACTGTGTTCCAGAGATAGGCTCCCAAAACAATTTGAAATGGAAACTGGTGACATTGACTTCTGATCCACTATCCATCGCTGAGTGGAAGATTGATGGGGATTCAAGAGTTGGAGGTATTTTCATGCATCCTCTGGGGTTAGTATAGTACCACTGCGGTGGTACTCCCAATCAAGCACATTTCAGGCCTAACACTGAAGATAATGGGTTAGTGATAGTGTCTTCTGATTTGCTGATGACCCAACTTATGTGGTATTATATGAATAAGTTTGAGCTATTTGAAAAGATGCTATTATATTGAAGGGAGTTCTAGTTTAAAGTGTATCAAAATCTATGACAATAAAATAGGAAAATATTATCATGGAAGAATCTTAATAAATGAAAACATGTGTAACCGATTTTTCTAGATCCATGTTTGGATCACTTTCATTTTGTGTGAGTGAAAAAGGTTCCTAACAAACAGGAAACATATTCACATCGAGTTTACCATTTTTGTTTTTCTCTTAAAGACCACATGGGGTGTGAATGGCATTTTTTGTGGTGGTGGAATATATTTCATGTTAGAAATATATTTCCACATCCTTTCCAAGTGATTTCCAATTTTTTTTATTCATGAAACCGGAAACACCCAACGGTTCCCTTATTTGAGATGTTTCGCGAATCTACTTTCCAAAGGAAGGTGATCATTGAATAATGTCTCCAATGATTCGTGGGGACTCACATTGGTAGAGAGGATGTGAGGCCAAGATAATCGCACCTTTTGGGGGTAATTATTTCCTACTCTGGGACTCTCTTATTGATTTAATACATATTCTTTAATTCCTTATTAAATCATAAATATTCAATGGGTCACCATTTCAAAAACAATCAATAGTTAGCATGTATTTTATTTAGAACCATATGTATGTATCTTATTTTATTAATCTACATATACATATGTATGTATCTGAGGTTCTCTATTAATGGTACCCTTTTGTAAATGGATTATACATCCTTATATCATTTATTACCATGATTCTTGTTTCAATCCATGTTGTGGGGAGATTTGGAATTTATCATAATTGAGGAAGATGGGAGTTGTTTTAAAATCAATATTGAGCCCATGGACAAGGGATTCCTACGTATCCTCATAAAAGGAATCATAACCCACATATTTTGGTTCTACTTAACGGGAAACACCATACAATACTACAAAAACGAATTTTAATAGTGCTTTAATAGGCCTTTATCGGTGCTAAATAAATGATGATAATTTGAGCAAGGTTAAAGACTTGAAGCTTTTATCAGTGCAAAAAAAGTGTTCTTGAAGGCCCCATTTAACACAGCTAAAAAATCCCTATTAAAAGGGTCCTTTAATAGTTCTTTTTTAGTGTTGCTTAAGGCCCCTTTTATTAGTATTTTTTTAGCACTGTTAAAGGAGGATTTTAACAGCGCTAATAAATGGTATATAAAAACATTTCTACGCCCCACACAACCCCCTTCATTAGTTCTTCTCACCCCCCAACCTTATTATCAGTGCCCCCCACTCATTTATCAGTGCTTCCCCAACCCCTTTATCATTTATTTAGATAATCTCACCCTTCCACATGTGCCCCTACTTCCAGTGAGTTTCAAACCCTATACCTCCAGCATATACATCAAAGTCTTTACCACTCCCCTATACTGTTTTTTTCAAATTTTATGATATATCTATATATTTCTATATATTTCATTAAATTTCATTAAATTTTTTTATCCATACATTTATATATATGTTTATTTATTAATAAATATATTTTATATATAAATATGTTTAATTATTTATTTATAAAAATAAATTTTTATTTGTGAATATATAAAAAAATATGTATATATTGTTATATATTTGATTATAAATAACAATAAATTATGAAAATTGATAAAATTTTAAAACCATAATATCAATATGAATGTAATATCTAGGAATAAACTCAGTCTCCATTAAAAAAAATGGAAAAAATACCCCCATAAACGAACATGAAAATCCATCGAAGGATAAAAATCAGGGTACGTCGAATAAAAATTCGGTTTTAAAGGAATTATGGGACTTTTGTCCTCAAAAAAAGTAACATAGTATTACCTCTATCTTTGAGGGCATTGATCTCGTCACATGATTCTATTTGATATGTGGTCGAGCCCAAACGAACATCCGGATCAAAATTTATGGTCGTTTGAAGTTCAAGTTTCATTTTCAACCTATTTTAGTTCTTTTAATAATTTTTTGATTTTTGTTATCTTCAAATTGATATTAAATGACTATAACTTGGTAATAATAATAAATTTATTAATTAAAAATATTTTTTAAATTATTTTATAAGTTATTTCCACTAAATATATTATATATTAAGTGTAAATTCCAATTTACCTTATCTAAAACATATTTTAAAAAATATAAGTTATATTTATAAAAATATAAATATATTTATATATTAATATATTATTATTAATGAAATAAGTTTTTTTAATTATAATTTTATCAGCTCTTGTAAAAAAGCACTGATAAAGTTGGGTATTTAATCAACGCTTCTAAAAAACATTGATACCTCTCCCCTATCAGCTCTTTTTTACAGTCACTGGTAAAATACCCCATTTATTAGTGGTTTTTTAAAATAATTAATAAATATTGCGAATTTTCTAGTGCTTGTAAAAAAGTGTTGATAAATCCCCCCCCCCCAATAGCGCTTTTTTAGTTCTTTTAAAACCCCCCTTTAACAGCACTAATAAAAGTGTTGTTACAGACCCCCTTTAATAGTTCTTTTTTAGCACTGAAAAAGGGGGTCTTTAACAGCATTTTTAGCTAGCACTGTTAAATCACTAGCACTGGATAAAACCAGTTTTTTAGTATTGATGTATTTTAATATCATGTGACGATAACCAAATGTTTTAGTTTAATGTTATGCCACAAGGAATTCTAGGTGAAGGGTTCCTAGTCAAGGGATGGTACGGGACTTATGTTGAAGTGGTTTGAGGAACCTAGAGGGAATTAATCCACCTGGTTTTTATGTGACCATATTGGAAATATATCCCAAATAATATTAGGGTGATTTTTGGGTGCTGTTTTTAGACCTCAAGAAGAATTCCTACATATTCCATTTAGAGGGGAATCAAATCCGATGTAGTTAGAGAGGTTCGGGCTCACGTCTATGGATGAGTCTCATGGTTTCTTCATCGATAATTTGTCCCTTTGAATGTCTTTCTTTAAGGGGATATGTACCTTTTAGAGGATGGTAACATGGTTTTGAGGCTTACCCTGAATATGAGGCCCATGTAAATGTGATAGGAAGATCAGTCATAAGGAATCTCTACTAAGAAAGGTGTGTTATTGTGTAGGTGTTGTGAACACCACTAACATTTAATCCCGCTTGAGTCATACTCAATGTAAGAAACAATAGGAATTGGAAAATCTAGAAAACCACACAATCTCATTTGTCCTCTAGTGATTGAGGTTAGGGATATGGAAGGTGATGGAATTCCATACAAGGATGAAAAGGGGCTTACACTAGGATGGATTCCCTAATTGAAGGAAAGAAGAATATCCATAAAAGGAATCTATTCCTAGAAATTTTACTCCTTGTTTATTGTTTGACAAGGGTAGAGCCACTTGGGGGAATTACAGAGAGAGAGATGGATTTGATGTGCCTATCTCCACTCTTGTTTTTAACCCTAGGGACCCACCATTATCCCAAGGTTGATATCCTCATTACCATGGTAATTTATAATTGAAAACACTTTGAGGTTCCTAACTATTATTTAGGATAAATATAGAACCACTATTACCATGTGAATGTATAATATATAGGTAACAACGATGTTATGTATTCTCTAATTATACATATTTGGAGGCTTTTTGGTAGGCATCAACTTGGTCCACCTTATACTATTGATCCAAGGGAAGAGGTTCCCTACCATTGGTGGCATGATAAAGGATCCAAAAGTAAGTCTCATGAAGGTGAGTCCTGGGAAAATAGAAGGTGGCTCGCATAGGTAGGGCATGGGCAAGAAAAAGGTTCCTTCATAAAAGGTAGGCCTAGGTGAGATAAAGATGTCTCATGTAGGTTAGGCCATGGTAAGATGAATAGGTCTCGTACAAGGTAGGTTTGGGTGAGCATAATGTTACTTAATATATGTTAGGCCTAAGAAATCTAAACGGGTCTATCATAGGGTAGGCTTGGGTGGGAAAAAGGTTCCTTCACACAAGGTAGTCCTAGGTGGGCTAAAGTGGACTCACGCAGGGTAGACTTGGGTAAACTGAAGACGTCTTTGGGTGATATACAACCTGGTAAACATCACTTGGGAGAGGCCTTTCTCTAGTCCCCAAGGGTCTCTTTAGGTGTCTTTGGATTATTGGTGCTCAATTCTTGGGCTTGAGAAGGGTACTTCACCCTAATTCTTTTAGACTATGGAAAGTGTCACCTTGCACAGGACTATTTGTGTTTAAAACACTAGGGTAACTCTAACCCCACTAATATACTTAATTTTATCTTCTTTAAAGTATTATAGATATACTTGAAATTTTTTGAGGACCTGAGTGAAGGACTAGGGTAAGAATATCTTCAATTATTCTTCTGGACTTCCAATTATTCCCAATGAGGATCCCAAGGGTCCTATATATAGGATTTTTCATGACTCTGGGCGAAGGAGTTAACTCACACAAGTGTAGAACATAAGTGTTTCATGTAGGTTTAACCTATAAAAGTATCTTGGGCATGATCATATGGTATTACATGATGTCATTGGCATGCAGGCTCAGCCAACATAGTGACATTGGGTGTACAGTTTGGTCCTACACGGTGATGCTAGGCATGTATCCTAGACCTATGTGGCAATGCTTATTGGACCATGCATGGGATTACCTAGAAAGATGTTTGTGATCCTATATTTCTTTCACTTCACTTTTTATTAATTTTTTTCCTTTTAAACTTCTCATTATCACATTAAAAAAAAGGAGTGTCAACAAGAACATAACCCTATGACTGACTTTGAGGATAAGTCTAAGTATAGGATAAAATCCTAAAATTTTGGTAAGGTAGAGATTATGTGGTTTCCCACTATGATTATTGTTTCTCATACTATTGTTTTTTGTTTTAGTCAATCAATATAACCAGGAGAAATCATGTTAAAACTAAATGTAATGGACAATGTAGTGATTATGATCAACCAAATTGGATGATGACTAGAGTGAAAGATATTTTAATTGTGGATAATCAGTTATCACGATATATGATTAAGAACCTACACCTTAACCACCTATTTGACTCACTAATTAATATAATAATATATTTTTCTAAGAGATTTGGTGGTGTAGACCATGGAGGAAAGAAATATCAATTTCATTCATATCATAAATGTAAAAAGATACACCCTAGAGAATTTCTCAATGGAACAAAAAATGTTTTATGTGTGGAAAGGATGGGAATAAATCAATTAATTTTCAATGAAAAATAAAGAGTTCTATAGAGCTATATAAATTTAATCACAAATTACCATTTATAGTTTTGTGTATTATGTGAGGGTAATAAAGGAACTATACAAACCAATGCCCTAATCCAAGGGTTAACTCATAAACCAAGGAAGGACCAATGTTTTTTCAATCATTGAAGTATAAGGATTGAAGTGATTATGTATTTGGATAATGGGATGATTTACATTGATGCAGTAAATGTGATGGTGTTTGTGATCTTCAAATTGGTTAGTGATTTGATGAAAATTTGATTTAAGTCATCTTTGATTAATTTTATTATATTTTTGGTATTACGAAAATATTCAATGATTTTTTTATAAATACGGATTTTGTTAATCTTTGAAATCATATATGTTTTCATGTGGATTTAACTTAAGATTTATATAATCATGGGTTTGTAAATTTAAGGTTTCCATATGTTCAAAGGAATAGATACCCCTTTTGAGGTTTTAAGTGATGATATTTTGAGGTGTTTTGAAATTTTTTCTAGGTTTTAGGAAGAATACTCTATTCAGGTTTAAATAAACCTTTTGGTTAGAATATGATTATTTATGGTCTATTGGATACTGTTATATAGATAATATTTATGGTTATAAAGTTATTAATTTACAAGGTAATATTTTCAGAGATATTTGTGGTCAAGATAAGGATTGCCTTTCAGGTTAGTACTTAAATTTGATTTATGATATTCTGGTAAAGTTAATTGCATTATAAGATTATATAGTGATTTTTCATGTTGATTAATGATATTTTTGGGATGAATCATTTGGTTGAATTATATGAAACCTTTATGTTTCACATATGTTTTAACATGAAATTTTATTTTAGAATAATGTAGTTAGATTTTTTTAATGTAAGTTAAAAGGTTTGAGGTTCTTTAGTATTGAAGTTATTAGATTAATTTGGATGTAGGGTTTTTTATTTTTGGAATAATATAAATTGATCCTTTGGTGTTATTATGGAAAATTTAAATTAAAATATATTATTTAATAATATGAAGGATTATACATGTTTGATATTATCTTACCTTTTATTAACCATTTTATTTTTGGTTGAAATTTAAAGAAAAATGGAATATATTGTTATCCTTTTGTGGATTATGTGATCTGTTATAAATTTATTTTAGTCCTTCATGCATGAAAAAATCATCATGAATACTCATCATTTGGATAAAGTATGATATTTTGATGTAAATTGATTAAAGTATGAAATTCTACTTTTCAAGAAATTGTATTTCCTTATCTTCTTAGTCTGTATGTTAAAGGAGTTCCTCAAATATAGGAAAATGATCTTAAAACAAAAAAAAATTATCCATTTACAATCATTTATGATGTATCGATGGTATTCTCACCCATCATATATTTATGTTTTTTTTTCATTAAATTTATCTTACAATTTTCTCTATCGTTCACTATTAGTACTTGGGCATTATTTTTCTCTTCCATGTCCATATTTTAACTTCCCAAAAATGTTCTTATATTTGGTAACCTAGTTTTGTGTTATTTCATAAGACCTTATTATTTCCATTTCCCTCTTTTTAAGAGGAAGTTTTATTAACATTTTTTATGATTTAGGTTTTTTGTAAAGGAATTTTCAAATTTCAACCCCTTGATTATCGATAAAAAAGTTCAAATTTTGAGGATGCAATTTATTTAAGGGGGAATAATGTAACACCGTAGGATTTTAAATAAATACTATGATAGATGGAGTATACAACACACAAAACTGAGCTAAAATGAACTATTAAATATTATTATTTAAATATTATCATTATAACCTATCCATTTAATTTGAGTTTATAAATATGATTAACCATATTATGAAATATATATATATATATTGTAAATAAGCACTCAATGTTTGAGTAAATACATTTTATTCTTCAAAAATTGTTTTTATTATTCTTATGAGAGAATGTTATAATTAATTTCTAGAAATTTTAAAAATTATATTTTATAAAAAAAATATAGTTTTGAAAATCAGCATATCAAAATTAAATTATGTTTAAATTTTGGTTGTTTTCTGAAATGATTGATTTTTCAATAAATAATGAAAAATGCCAATTTTTTAAATAATATCATTAAATCAAGTAATTTAAAATTACCATTATATTTTGATTTGGTATTAAAGTAAATTTTGAAAATTTTGATTTATAATAATCTAATTTTAATAAAAAAATCATTATTTTGATATAAGTTAGTTTTTATGCCAAAAAACTCATTTTTCTAAAAAAATTGTTTTCATTGCATTCTGCCTTTTTATCTTAAATTAATTTATAATGCTTATAGAAATTAAATATTTAAAATTTGATTCACTATTTTAAATAATGAGTTTTTAATTTGTTAAATATTAACCTTTTATTTTTATTCATTATTAATATTAATCTTTATAAATTTTATCACATCGATAAAGGTTAAATCGAGTAATTAAGGTTAAAAATAATGTGATAAGGAATTAAAAATCATACCAACACTTTCCTTTATTTCATTTTATGGGATTAATTTTCCCATAGACATCCCCAATTATGATATATGGAATTTTATATCTTTTTTGTATGTGAAAAATAATTCATATTAATTTAATACTTTAAGAAATTCTAAGAATGGTAATCCCCTCACTTATAAAAGGGACACCCTTATATCTTTTCTTTACACCACATTGAGCAGCCTATCTAAAAAACCTTACCCATTTCTCTTATAAAAATCTTTATCCATGTTTTATAGGTTCTGTTCTTTCCAAAGGAAGTCTACTGAAGAAGATGTAACCGTCTTTACCAACTCTTTCAAATTTATTTCTTCAACTTCCTATAAATATATTATAACCAATATAAAATAATTAATCTAGTATCATAAATATACTAAGAAGTTATTATGATTATGGTACAACAAATTTCCACCTCTTTTATATCCTATAGAAATCTAAAACAGCGCTCGTGCGTAAATATGGTGTATCATAACCATGTAGCGGTGTAATTCATTTTTCATCACCATTTTACTTAGATTATTATAAATATAGAATTGATGAATATATATTATATTTATGAAATAGTTATTCTTCTTTAATTATAATATCATAACTACATTTTTACCTTCCAATCCATTGGAAAATGATAATGTCGCTCATGATTTCATGTGGACTATCACCTCCATAAAGCGATGTGATCCTTTTTTCATTTACACTTTACATGTATGGTAATAAGGATAGATTTAATTGATATATATTAAATTTATATATTTAATAATATTCTAGATATGATGTAACCATAATCAAAATACAATGAATCTAACTTCTACAACAAAACAAACAAGAGAAAATAAAGTAGTTAGCACCCAAAATAATGATAATATTCAAATATTGTTAATGAATGGGTGATAAGATGTTATGAGAGGACCATATAGGACATTGTAAATATTAACATGGTTAAGTTATTATAACAACCCAAATTTTTATAAATGTAAATTCTCTTCTTATAATTATTTCATATAGTATATATCACATTAAATCACATGTATAACAAAATATAAACTTTATAAA
Source organism: Viscum album (assembly GCA_963277665.1). NCBI lineage: Eukaryota > Viridiplantae > Streptophyta > Magnoliopsida > Santalales > Viscaceae > Viscum > Viscum album. The sequence goes on along the minus strand of OY728123.1, from coordinate 937,353,253 downwards.
TTAAGAATGAATGAAATAAGAAGTATTTCAAGAAGTTAAGAAACCTATACCAATGAAATAGTAACTTGACCTTTGGAATAGTAATATGACCCTTATGAATAGTAAACCGAACAATGGAATAGTAACATCACCTATTAAAGTATAAATAAAATTTAATAATCATATAAATGGAAATATGATATAATTATATCATAGTATAAGTAAATAAGTTTTTAAAAATTATTAATTAAGTGTTGATATTTTTATAGGTCATAAATATTTAAATAATTTTTTTGATTAATTTAATAATTTAAAAGAAAATTTATTTTCATAAAATATATTCATAAATTATTATTTTTTTCTTATGATTTTAAGATAATTTTATGAGCCCTTAGTAAATTTTTCAAAGTATTATAAAATCTGTTATAATTTTAAAATCTATATTTTTCGAGTAAATAATGATTTTAATTAAAAATTAATTTTCTCATATTTATAAAATTATTTTCATAAAATGGAGTTAATTTTTTAATTCTAAACATCAAAAAATAATTAGGGTTAATTTTTGGGATTTTTCTAAAATAGACGAATTTTTTTTGAATAATAAAATACAGTAATTTACGGTATATATACATTATAAGTTAAATAAATTATTCCTTGAGTCATAACTGATATAATAACCATAATATAGAAATTACCTTCATTATTTAATTATATTTTATGATAAAACACCCCCCCCCCTCCTCCACTATAAATACCACCCCTCACCACCTATTCTCCTCACAACAATCAAGCCATGAGACTTGTCCAAATTTTGCTAAAATATTCTCAAAACCCCCCCCCCCCACATCTATGATCTTTTTTTCTTAGCAAACAGCCAAAACCAATCCTCGAGAAGAAGGAATCAAGAGGTATAACCCTCTATTTTCTTTTAATTTCTTTTCAAGTTCTTTTCTTTTCTTATCTTCTCCTCACTTAACCTTGTCAAAGTAAAATAAAAAATTCATTAACTTATATATACTATAATTTTATCATGTTTATGGAATAATTATTCATTAAATCTCTTCTCCCCTCTCTTTTATTTTAATAATTAAAACATCATCCATGAGGTGCTGATTTAACACCTTCATGGACGACGTGATTTCATCTTTCAATCCAAACTTCAAGTTTGGTCATGAAACCATTTTTATTATTTCTATATATTATATTATATTTATTACAACCTATTTAATGTTCTATAACCATTATATATACATTATATTTAATAATATAACAAAACTAGTTTGTGATGATCAAAAAATGCTAAATTAATCTAAACAATTATCATTAATGATTTATCTAATGAATCATCATTACTTTAGAAAAAAATTTATATTTTATTATTATATAAGTCCATTAATAACATAAAAGTTCATTTTTAGAAAACTATACTCATTATACATGATTTTCCACACACATATACAAGTGAACCAATCATCAAAACCAAGGAAACTAATGCTCCTGAATGATGAAATTGAATCCCATAACCCATCAAAAGGGACATAAATGAACTTAATAAAATAATAATAAATAAAATACATGTATAAAAGGTTCTCAATTAATTAATTAATGGATTTAATTTTATTATTTATTATATTGAGATCAAGTGAATAATCGTTTCTTACATAAGGTATGGGATTCTACCCAAACCTCCATTATTCCTTCGGGTTATTCTTTCTCTGTTTTTACCCAAATGAAATTATATTTTATTTTTAGGTACAAATTATAAATGATTTTTATATGTTCCAAAATAATTTATCAATATACATTCATCCTTATTTTTTGGGGATATATATGTTCTTAAAAGGTTCCCTACTCAATTCTTCCCGATAAGCAAGCCCAATTTAAGGGAACTTCCCAAATTCTTACCCTTTTTCAAGTGTGCTGCATAATATTTTTTAAGCCAAAATTATTTTTTTAAAATCACTCATTTTATTATTAAATATTTCTTCTTTAAATTTTGGTTTTATATAAAATATTATTCTCTTTTCTTCTTTAAATTCTCTTTAATATTTTCCTTAAATCGCACTAAAATGTTTTATTTCTAAAGTTTCTTAAATGACATTTTTACATGTATTCACTTCATTTTGACATCACTTATCATGATATATGACTAGTTTCCCTTATTAATGTCCATTTATGATTTAAACCCTTTCTTTCATGGATATTATTTTGATATTCCCTTATGTTATTCCTTTTTTAAAATATTATAATACCCAATTCTTACCAAGGGTATCCTTTATGTTTATATTTTATTCCTTATGTATGATTACTCATGTGGCCCACATATTCATGAAAATGTTATGATTGGTGTTTCTAGATAGTTCTCCAATGCATTGGGTAATTTTTAGTCTCATGAGATTTCATATGCAACGGTCTTGGTGGTTAGCCTTGACTCATGATCCATGTGCAATGGTATTGGTGGTTAACCTTAACTCATGATCCTTCATGTGTAATGAGCCTTGGATAATGCTTATGTCATGTTGTATTTTTTTCCACATCTCCTATTATACCATTATTACATATTCTTCTTTATTTATATTCATGTCTCTTATTTTATCTTGTTATGTCTTCTAACCCATTTATTATTCTTTATTCTTATGTTTATTCCCTTACTGGGATTTTTAGCTCATCCCTTTGTTCTTGTTATCCCCAAGTTATCATATGCATATTTAAGGTCTAAAATGAATTTAGGAGCTCATATTGGATGATAGATTAATAAATTTTTTATTTATTCCCATGTTTTTAGTTTTATGTACCTAGTCTTCCAAAGACACTAGACTTTACGATCCTCATCTTGTAATTTTATGTTTAATTATACTTAAAATCATGTAATGATATGTGTAAAATGTTATGGTCTCTATAGTTTTCATCATATTGAGGTTAGTTATCTTTTGAGATTAAGAATAGAGTACTTTATTAATAACCCTAGGGATAAGACTAAGTATGAGAAAACATTCCTAAATTTATGTTAGTATAGAGTAAGTGGTTCATCAGGAAAATACATCCATTTTTGGATACTACAAGTGGACGTGGATTTAGAAAAGATATACCTAGGAGTAATAACTCTGACAATGTGTTCTAGTCCAAACTTGGGGTAACCTGGTATATGATAATGGGCCTTACTACGCACCTGGTTTGACACTCCTGTGGGATATTCTTTGGAAAATTCATAAGAATATTATGAACCATTATTAAGGGGAAAATTCCCATAAGAATATATGTTAGGAAACAGATCATGTATAACCTAGATTGAAACCTAAGGGATCACAATTTAGGATATACTTTTCCTTTAAAATTTTATCCTTTTATGTTTAAAGTATCCTTTTTATGCTAAGTATTCAACCCCCCTAATTGGGACTTTATTTTCTTAGATAATGGCTGGGAAAAGAAGAACTCATTCCAATAATAAATGTGATAGCCAATGTGACTATTTCCCTAATTATATGAAAATATGATGGGAATGGGTGCTCAAAACTTCATGACAGTACTTTCTCAGCTGGCTCAAGTTATGAATAATAACCTGAATCACATGGAATGACCTCTTTATATTAATAAAGAGAAATTTGGGGTAAAATACTTTATACGGAAAAGGCCTATCATGTTTAGTGGATATTTTAGTCCCCTCCTTGCATAATAGTGGATTAATCCATTAGAAATATATTATATATCCTCTAATGATCATAAGAAGATAATTTTTTATTATCAGTCTTTGTTTTTATAGGGAATTTGATCAATGGTGGAAACTGATCAAAAACATAATGTCCAAGGAGGAAATTGATTCCATAGATTGGGACGAAATCAAGAAAAAAATTCAATAAATATTTACCCCAAACCCTCCATATTAGGATAGAAATAGAGTTCCTGAGACTTGATCATAAGGAAGATGAGTCTATCAGGGTGTATGAATAAAATTGTACAAGGCTTACAAGATACATCTCTGGCTTTGTCATGAACACTGAAAGTAGGGTGGATTGCTTATTTAGTAGACTAAATACAATTCAATGAAAAGTTTTGGTGATTAGAGACTTCAAAAATTATAAGGATATTGTTTGTTGTGCCCTCAAGGTTGAAAAGGAGACCGAATACTCTCAGTGGTCTCATGGGGCTAGTGACAAAAAATAGAAAATGGAATCTAATATGGGTGGATCATCAAATAAATCTTATGATGTAGATAAGACTGAATATCCCACGTATTAAATTTTTTAGAAGAAGCATCCTGGGAAATATCTAAAGGTAACTAGTAAATGCTTCAAATGTGGAATAATGGGGCATCTAGATAAGAATTTCCAAATGGGTATAAATAATTCTACTAATATAGAGGAATAAAGGAAGATTCATATAAACACTCAACCTTTAGTGAATTTTTTCAACTATAAGGAACATGGACATTTTGCAAACCAATTCCCTAAGCCCAGGGTTATTAGAGGAAAAAACCTCCAAGGCAACAAGGAAGGTCATATGATATCACTATTTTTGAGGTGGATTCAGGAAAAAATGTGGTGACAGGTACACTAGTTATTCATTCCAGAATAAAGAATATACTATTTGATTCCGATTCTATTCATTATTTCATATCTTTTAGGTTTAGTAGAACTATTCAATCACCACTGCAAAATTTAAAGGTTGAGTTATCTATGAGAATATAAAATGGGGAAATTATTACATCCAAAATTTATAACTCCTCCTCGGTTAATTTTTTGTGAACTAAACCTCCCAAAAAATATTTTCATACTCCCTTTGGTGGAGTTTGATGCTATATTGGGCATGGATTGACTATCTTTATATAAATTGAACATTGAATATTGGGAAAGAGATATTACACTTCGTATCCCGAAGAATCCTCTAATTATATAAAAGTGTAAAGAGGAGGATGAATCTCCTTTAGAATAATTGTCTCAAGTGTAGATATTACTACCTTATGAGAAAACATATCTAGATCAAATGATTGAGACAAATGAGAGAATCATGCTCGAATACATGCCCATTGTGTAGGAATACACTAATGTATTACCTAAAGAGTTTTTTATTCTTACTTCTGATTGAGAGGTTGAGTTATCAACTGAAATTATTCTTGGATATATTCCTATATCAAATACACCTTATAGAATGGCCACCCTTGAACTGGAAGAACTAAAGAAACAGTTACAATAGAATTTGGACAAGGGTTTTATATGCCTGAATGCTTCCATGTGGGGTGCACCATTCCTCCTTATCAAGAATAATGATGGATAAATGTGTCTATTAATTGATTATCATGAAATTAATAAAATCACAATAAAGAACCAGTATCCCCTACCATGGATAGATGAATTTGTTTTATCAGCTATGTGGGGATAGTTATTTCTCTAAGGTGGACCTTCGTTTAGGATATCACCAATTAAAGGTGAGGAAATAATATATTACCAAAACTGCCTTTTGAAACAGGTATGGACACTATGAGTTCATATTGATTCCATTAGGACTCACTAATTCTCCAAAAATATTCATGTAGTTAATTAATAGAGTCTCTAGAGATTACCTCGACAAATTTGTGGTAGTCTGTATTGATTATATTATGATATACTCTAAGAGTAAGGAGGAACATGATGAGTATTTAAAAACTGTCTTGAATACTTTTAGAAGGTAAAACTATATGAAAAGTATAGTAAATTTTAGTTTTGTAAGATGGAAGTATCTTTTTAGGGCATGATATTACCATCAAAGAGGTATATGTGGAACCTTCCAAGATAGAGGCAATCGAAGAGTGGCCCAGTCCAACATTTGTAACAAAGATCCATAGGTTTCTTAGTCTAACTAGGTATTACCAATGATTTGTGAAGAACTTATCATGATTTTAAAACTCAATAGCCAATATTTAATGGAAGGGAGTGAAGTTTTTCTGAACTAAATAATGTGATTAAATCTTTAAGGATCTCAAAACGAGGCTTATCACTACACTATTACTCACACTCCTGACAAGTGGATAACTCTTTATGGTGTACAATGATTCTTAGAAAATGTATTAAGTTATTTACTGATGAAAAATGATAAATTTATAGACTATTATTTAAGGTAGTTAAAAATACGTGATAAAAACTATCCCACACATGATCTGGAGTTGGCAGCTATGATGTTTGCATTGAAAATCTTGTGGAATTATCTATATGGGGAGAAGTTTGAGAAATATGGTGATCACAAGAGTCTAAAATATATATTCACAAAGAAGGATCTTAATATGATCGAGGGAATATGGTTAGATATCATCAAGGATTGTGAATTTTCAATCCACTACCATTCTAGTAAGCAAATAAGGTAGTGTATTCTCTAAGTAGAAAGGATCCTGAATCTTTATCAGTGATGAGAATTGATAAGGATTCAATATTTTTATATTTTAAAAGGGTGGACATTGGAATCATTGAGGAAGGAACATCATCAATCCTTTCTAAAATTATTTCTTATCCTTACCTTATGGAGATAATAAAGGATTCTTGAAGGAATGATGTGGAAATTTATAAAAAGGTGGAATCTATCAAGAATGGGAATCCTCCATGTTCATGATTAATGAGTATAGAGTCACAATATTTGGGTCACAACTATGTGTACCATATAATATAGAGATAAAGAAATATCTTATGAATGATACACATAGTTCAACCTTCTCTATTCACCTCAGAAGCACAAATATGTATTGAGATCTCCGAGAACACTATTGGTGGGACAATATGACAAATGATATCGCTAAATATTCATCAAAGTGCCTGGTATGTCAAAAAGTGAAGTAATAAAGGAAAAAATTATAAAGGGTTGATGCAACCATTATCCATACCAATATGGAAGTGGGAAAAAATCACCATAGAATTTGTCACTGAACTTCCAAAGACATCCATAGGAAATAATGTTATATCGGTTTTGGTGGATTGTCTTACAAAGATAGCTCACTTTATCATAATTTGAGAGGACTTCTCACCGTATCAACTTGCATGGATATGTACAAAAGAAGTGGTAAGATTTTATGGATTAACACTATCAATTGTATCCAATCAAGATCTGAGATTTGCCTCCAAGTTCAGGAAAAGTCATGAACATGCTCTAAACAAAGAGCTGAACTTCAGTATGACCTATCATCCTCAAACTGATGGTCAATCTAAGCAGACAATTCAGAAATTGTAATACATGTTAATATTGTGTTCTATGTACTTCAAAGGAGGGTGAGACCAGCATCTTCCACTAGTAAAATTCTATTATAATAATAGTTACCACTCCAGCATCCAAATGGATCAATATGAATCCCTATATGGGAAAAGATATATAACATCGACATGCTAGGATGAAGTTGGTGAACATAAGCTGATAAGACCTGAAATGGTTGAAGAAATGGTGGAAAAGGTGAAAACCATTCAAAAGCACATCAAGGAAACCCAAAGTCAACAAAAGATATATGCATAAAATCTTTGATGATAACTTGAGTTTAAAGTTGGAGACATGGTATTCCTATGAATTTCCCCATGGAAGAGGGTCATGAGATTTGGTAAGAAAGGAAAGATAAGTCTTAAGTACATCGGCTTGTTAGACATCTGTGATTGTGTCAAAGCTATGTCATATCGACTAAAACTTAATATAACCATGTCTCAAGTACATTATGTATTCTATGTATCCCTATTGAGTAAATATATACTTGATCATTCACATGTACTAAATTCAGAGGTGGTATAGTTGGAAAATAATTTCTCATACAAGGAGCAGCCAATGAAGATCTTGGATCATATAGATAAAGTTCTATGCAAAAATACCACTCACTTGGTCAAAGTAATTTGGCATAACCATAAGTATGAAGACGCAACTTGGTAGCTAGAGAAAGTGATAAAAGAGAAGTACTTGCACCTATCTTCACCTTAGTGTGTAAAACAAAATTTCATGGGTGAAATTTCATAAGGGGGGAAGAATGTAATAGCCTAAAGTTTTATCAATGGAAATTAACTTCTTATAATTATTTCATATAGTACATATAAAATTAAATCACATAAAGAAAACAATATAAACTCTATAAATGAAGAATGAATGAAATAAGAAGTATTTCAAGAAGTTAAGGAACCTATACCCAATGAAATAGTAAATTGACCTTTAGAATATTGATGTGACCCTTATGAATAATAAACTGAACAATGGAATAGTAACCTCACCTATGAAATTATAAATAAAATTTATGCATCTTATAAATGGTAATATGATATAATTATATAATTAAATAATTAAATAAGTGTTTTAATAATTATCAATTAAGTGTTGGTATTTTTATAGTTCATAAATATTTAATTAAAATTGTGTGATTAATTTAATAATTTAAAATAAAATTTATTTCCATAAAATTTATTCATAAATTAATATTTTATAGTCTTATTATTTTAAGATAATTTTATGATACCTTAGTTAATTTTTCAAAGTATTATACAATCAGTTATAATTTTAAAATCTATATTTTTCGAGTAAATGATGATTTTGATTAAAAATTTAATTTCTCATATTTATGAAATTATTTTCATAAAATGGAGTTCATTTTTAAATTATATGCATTGAAAAATAGTTACGGTGAATTTTTTAGATTTTTCTAAAACAGATGAATTTTTTGTAAATTGTAAAATACAGTAATTTACTATATATATACATATAAGTTAAATACACAATTACTTGAGTAATAGCTGATGTAAGCACCATAATATCAAACTCCACTTCATTATTTTATTATATTTAATTATAATTCTCAAACTATTCACATTCTTCATCCAAAATAATAAACTAATGAATAAAATAATGAGAAAACACCCCCTCATCCGCTATAAATTCCACCCCTCACCACATATTCTTCTCACACCTCTTAATCCCTGATCCTTGTCCAAATCATTCTCAAATATCTTCCCAAGCCCCTACCCCATGTCTAGGAGATTTTGGTATTCACAAAATATCAAAACCCAATCCTTTAAGGTTCTCAAGAAGAAGGAATCAAGAGGTAAAACCCTCTTTCATTTTCTTTCAATTTCTTTTCAAGTTTTTTTATTTTATTATCTTCTACACACTAACCATTGTCTAAGTGGAATGAAAACTCTAGTATATTATATATACAATAATTTTATCATGTTTATGGAATAATTATTCATCAAATCTCTTCTCCTCTCTCTTTTATTTTAAGAATGAAAATACTGTCTGTGAGGTGTCGATTTACCACCTTCGTTGACGACATGCTTTCATCTTTCAATTAAAACTACAATGCTTGTCATGAAACCATTTTTATGATTTAAACAGATTATATCATTTATATTAAAATTTATTTAATGTACTTTAACCAATATATATACATTCTATTTAATAGAATAACAAAACTAGTTTATAATTATCAAAAAATGTTAAATTAATCTAAATGATTATCATTAATGACTTATCTAATGAATCATAATCACTTATAGAAAAAAGGTATTTTATTATTCTATAAGTTAATTAATAACATATAAGTCTAGTTCTAGACAATTATCCTATGTCTACATGATTTTCTATACACATATACAATTAAATCGATCATGAAAACCAAGGAAACTAATGCTCTCGAATGATGGAATTGAATCTCATAACCCATCAAAAAGGAAATAAATGAACTTAATAAAATTATAATAAATAAAATAAATGTATAAAATTTTATTAATTAATTAATTAATGGATTTAATTTTATTATTAAGTACATTAAGATCAAGTGCAGAATCATTTCATACATAAGGTAAGGGATTCTACTTGAACCTCTATTATTCCTTAGGTTATTCTTTATCTCTTTTTACCCAAATTAAATTATATTTTATGTATATGTGAATATTATAAATGTTTTTTATATGTTCCAAAATCATGTATCAATATCCATTAACCTTTTTTTGGGTATATACATGTTTTTAGAAGGTTCCCTACTCAATTCTTCTCGATAAGAAAGCTCAATTTAAGGGAACTTCCCAAATTCTTACCCATTTTCAAGATCGCTCCATAATCTATTTTAATCCAAAATTATTTTTATAAAATAACTAATTTTATTATGAAACATTTCTTTTCTCAATTCTGGTTTTATATAAAATATTATGCCATTTTCTTCTTTAAATTCTCTTTAATATTTTTCATAAACTGCACTAAAATATTTTATTTATAAAGTTTCTTAAATAACATTTTTACATGTATTCACTTAATTTTGACATAAATTATCATGATATATGCATATTTTACCTTATTAATGTCCATGTATGATTTAAATACTTTATTTCATGGACACCAATGTGATATTACCTTATGTTATGCCTTTTTGACAAGATTGTGATACTCAATTCTTAATATGGGTAACCTTTATGTTTATGTTTGATTCCTTATGTATAATTCTTCATGTGGAAAAACTATTCATAAACATGTTATGATGGGTTCACCTAGATACTTCTTCAATGAATTGGGTAATTTTTAGTCTCATGAGACGTCATGTGCAATGGTCTTCATGGTTAGCCTTAACTCATGCTCCATGTGCAACGATATTGATGGTTAACCTTACCTTGTGATCTTTCATTTTTAATGAGCCTTAAATCATGATTATGTAATTTTTTATTTTTTGACACATCTCATATGATACCAAGATTAAATATGCTTCCTTATGTATATCCATGTCTTTTATTTCATCTTAGTAAGCCTTCTCACCCATTTATTTTCTTTATTCTAATGTGTATTCCCTTACTGGGTTTCTTAGATCATCCCTTTGTTCATGTTATCCAAAATTTATCCTATGAATATGTAAGTGCTCAAAGGAAGTTAGTATCTCATAATGGATGATAAATAAATAAATGTTTTATTTAGTCCCATTTTTTCTATTTTATGTGCCTGGTATTCCAAAGAAAGTAGAATTTATGATCATTGGATTGTAATTTGATGTTTAATTATTCTTAAAATCATGTAATTATATGTGTAAAAGAATAAGGTCTATATATTTATAAATTAATAACATGTTTAAAATGATTATACAAGATTTTAAATCATATTCAACTAAGAGGGAATGTGAGGTATGGGGTTTCTTAACTCAATTTCCATTCATTGGGATATACTACTTATTCATTTAATTTTTTATACAATGATTATGTGTGAAATGAACAATTATTTTATTATGTTTTATTTTTAAATTTTTTAGATTTAAATTTTTTCACAAAATCACTTCATTGATTAATTCTCACTTTAATGATATATTCTTTATAAGGGATTTCTTCTCAATTTCTACTCTATTGAGTCATATCTGGTATTATGTACCTATTTTTTTATGCGGTGTATATACTGCCCCTTTTAGGTATTTAACATAAATATATATTTATTCATGATTATTAAATTTTCATTTCAATTTTACTCGTTAAATGGGTTATAATTTAAAATTTACCAAAGATGTAAGAATTTATTTTACAATCTCATTCTCTTAGAATTTCCCTTATTTTAATTGAAGGAATATTATAATATATCCTTTATAAAATCCATATATTTTATTATCCTATGGGTATTTAAATAGTTTCTATATTTTCTTCCAAATTTATTATCTTTATAACATGAATCAATAAAAATAAATACTTAAAATTAAATATGAATTTATTTATCTTTTGATCAGATATAGTTTTTCTTCCATATCCATATTTTAAAAAAATTACTAAAATCATTTTTATTTAATAAAATTATTTATTAAGGAATTTTTAATTTTTCCTTAAATTTTTACATGTTTTTTAAGAAATATTTATAATGTTTTCCTAAAAGTTAATTTTCAACTTCCTTTTATAAAAATTTAAAATGGATCTTTCTTTTTAATATATATGCCCTTAATATATTTTTTCACCACCATAACCATTTTATGTTCTGTATATTTTTCTAAAAAAAATATTTTATAAATAAAAATATTTTATGAAAACTTATATGAAATATTTCAATTTAATTTTCTTCTATTATTTAAAAGACTTTATTTTACTAAAAAAACCAATTTCCTAGTTAATTTATATCTATTTTCTATATCTTGATTAATTTTGTGGCCATTAACTCTCTCAAACATTAACTTTCATGTGATCATTTTTCATTGGACATTAAATTTTTCTTAAATGTTTTTATTATTTGTATCTTGGATATGATTATTTCCTAGACTGTATACCATTTCAAAAAATAGTTTTTTACTTTGAATGTTATTGATTGACTAGGTAAATATTGATATTCTATATTATTTACTCAATATAAACATTTTTTTATAAAGAATATTATTTTTAATTAAATTGATCATTCAATATGTAAGGAATTCATTGGACATAAAATGATAGGTGGGGATAGAAATTATATAGTCGCTCGATGTATTGAATGGTCTCATGAGACAAACCAGTTGGCTAGACTTATTAAATAGGTTTTTGTTGTATACCTTCCCATAGTTTAAAATTTCTTCAAACAAGGTATTGATGGTAAAGATATCATGATATCTAAGATCATGAAGTCGAACATTAATAATTTCATTTTTTGATAATTCAGTTGTTATTATCCATGATATTACTACATTGATATTATCCATGTATACATTTCTTGCTCAAGTTATTAATTAATTGGTATGGGTTTCAAGTTATTTACCTTTTAATAATAATTATCCCTGATTTATTCATAATAAATTCTCTTTTAATTAACCCTTAATGATAATTTGATCTTACCATTGTTTTTTTTTCCTTTACCTAGGATATGAAGATAAAATCTCTGAATGGGTTTCAAGGATGCTCAATATTTTCTTTTGTTATGTTTTATATTTTATTTACAATGAAAAATATAAATAAAATATGTATTTGGTTATTCAAGAATATTAAACTGATCAATACTTTAGGATGAGATTAGTTGTATCTTATGACAATGTAATAAAGTAGAAATCAGCTCGGGGATATTTTAGTTTGGGGTTGTTGCATTTGGTATCAAAGGAAGTTTAGTAGAAAACTTGGGAATTATATTTAAGAAAACATAGATTATAGAACATAACCTTATGACTTACTTTGAGGATAGGTCTATATATAGTATAACATCCATAAAAATTATTTAGTTATAGATTATGTTGTTTATCTCTATGATTATTATTTCTTATTCTAGGATTTTTGGTTTTAGTCAATGGTTGGAACCAGGAGGAATCATATTGATACTAAATGTAATAGTCAATGTGGTGATTATAAGAAACCAAATAGGATGATAATCAGAGTGAAATATATTGTGATTGTGCCAAATGAATTATCATCATATATGATTAATAACCTATAAATTAACCCATTCTAAAACTCACCAAAGAAGAGAATAATAGAGTTTCTAAGATCTAGGGTGGTGGAGATAAGGAGGAAATAAATATTAATTTCCTTCATGTTAAAAATGTGGAAAGTGACACCCAATATAGTTCCTCAAAGGAATGGTAAAATGTTTTATATATGTAAAAGTAGGGAATATATCAACAAATTATCAAGGAAAAATGAAGAGTTTGATGGAGGGATATGAATTTCATCCCAAATTACCATTTATAGTTTAATTTATTATGTGTGGGTAATATGGTCACTATCCTAGCCAATACCCTAATCCAAGGGTTAACTCCTAGAACATTTAAGGACATATTCTATTCCAATCATTGAAGTGTAATGATTAAAGTTATTATGTATTTAGATAAAGGGATTATTGAAATTGATGAAGTAAATGGGATAGTATTAGTGACCTTGAAATTAGTTAGTGATTTGATGACAAAGTGATTTAGGTCATCTTTGATGAAGTTTATTGTATTTTTGGAATTATGTAAATAGTATGTTATTTTATTTTAGAAATCAGTACTGTTTTAATTTTTTAAAGCTTATATGTTTTCATGTGAATTAAATTAATTTTTATAGATATCATCAAGGGTTTATAAATTTAATATTTCCATAAGTTTAAAGGCATATATACCCATTTTAAGGTTTTAAGTGATAATATTTTAAGGTGGTTTTAAAAAAATGAGTTGTAGGAATAATAATATATTGAGGTTTAAATAACCCTTTAGGTTTATATATGATTTTTATAGCCTATTGGATAATGGGATATAGATAATCTTGATGGTTAAAAAGTGATTCACTGACAAGGTGATATTTTCATAGATATTTATGGTCAATATAAGGATTACCTTTTAGGTTAGTATCTAAATTTTATTCATGATATTTATGTGAATTTAACTATATTTTAAGATTATATAGTTATTTTTCATTATTATTAATGATATTTTTTAGATGCTTCATTGGGTTAAAGTATATATAACCTTTAGGTTTAACATTTGGTTTAACATTAAGATTATTTGGGATGAATGAAAGTAAATTTTTGGAATGTAAGTTAAAATCTATGAGATCACCATTGAGGTTAAATCATTATTTAATTTTAGGTTATTTAGGTTAATTGAAATTTAGGGTTATTTATTTATGGAATAATGTATGTTGAACCATTGGTGTTATTATGGAAACTTTAAAGTAAAATGTATTATTTATTTATATTAAGGATTATAATTTTTTTATATTATCTTAACTTGTGGTAAACATTTCAGTTTTGGTTAAAATTTAAAGTTATAAGGAATAGCTTATTATCCTTTTGTATATTATGTGATGTGTAATAGGTTGATTTTAGTGATTATATTGTGAAAAAATCATCTTATAAACTTATCATTTAGAGCAAGTATGAGATTGTGGTAGAAATTAACTAAAGTTTTATGCTATGATTATTAAGTATATTTCATTATGTTATTAGTCTAGATGGTAAAATAATTCCTTAACTCTGGGAAAAGGATCTTAAAACAAAAAAAATTATCTTATTATGGTCATTTTAGTTGAATCATTAGTCTTTTCACCCATTATAGATTTATGGTTTTTTGGTTATTAGATTTCTCTTTAAAATATTCTCTATCACTTTATATTAGTCCTTGGGCATTATTTTTCTTCTATATATCCATATTTTTACTTCCCACTAATGGTCTTCTATTTGGAAACCCAATTTTGTATTATTTCAAATGATCTTCATATTTCCTTTTCCCTAATTTTAATAGGTGGTTTTATGAACCATTTTTGAAATATTGGTTTTATAAAATGGAATTTTCAAATGTAAAACCATTTATTTTCAATCACAAGTTCAAATTTTGAGGATGTAATTTATTGATGAGGGAGAATATTATACCCTGAGATTTTAAAATAAAACTATAGTCGATATTGTGTACAACACACAACAAGGAGCTTAAATAAACCATGAAATATTATTATTTAAATATGAACATTATATCCTATATGTTTAATTAGTGGTTATAAATATTATTAACCATATTATGAAATATATATAGGAAATAAGCACTCTATTTTTAGTGAAGACATTTTATTCTTCAAAAATATGTTTTCTTAAAAATGGTTTTTATTGATTCTTGTGAGTGAATATTATAATTTATTTCTAGATCATTTAAAATTATGTTTTATAAAAAATAATATAATTTTTAAAATCATTATACCAAAATTATCTTATATTGAAATTTTGGGATACTTCTGAAATGATTGATTTTTAAGTGAATAGTGAAAAATTCCAATTTTTCAACACTATAATTAAATTAATTAATTTAAAATTCCCATTATATTTTTTTTAGTAAAAAATTAACATAAAATCTATTTAATTTAGAATTATATAATTTTAATCAGCAATTTTTATTATTTTTAAATAAGTTTATTGTTATGCCTAAAAATGCATTTTTCTGAAAAAAAAAAACTATTTTTCATTGTGTTTTTTGTTTTTATCTTAAATTAAATCCTGCCAATTCTAAAATTTTATTCTTTAAAAATTTATTCCATATTTTTAATAAGGTGGTTTAAGTTTTTTAAATAGGTCCCTTTTATTTTTAGGCATTATGAATAGTAATCGTAGTAAATTTATCACATTAGTAAAGGGTAAATCAGATAATTAAGGGTAAAAATAATGTGACATGCCATTAAAAAACATCCCAAAACTTTCCTTTATTTAATTTTGTATGATTAATTTGTCTATATAAATATATAATTAAAATATATGTCATTTTTTAACCATTTAAAGATGAAAAATAATTTATATTAATTTATAAATTCAGGAATGCCCCACCCCTCACTTGTAAAAGGGACACCCCTTATCCCTTTTATTTACACCACATTGATAAATCTAAATCAACCAAAACCTACATGTTTCTCTTATAAAAATCCTTATAAGAGTTATATAGGTGATTTTTTTTCCAAAATACCAACCCTAGGTCCATTAAGAGGAGATCTAAAGAAACTATACCGAAGAAGTGGTAATCATATTTACCAACTCATTCAAATTTATTTCTTCTTATACATCCTATAAATATATTTTAACCATTATAAAATAATTAATATAGTATAATAAATAAACTAAGATGTTATTATGATTATGTTAAAACCATTTTTCATCTCTTTTCCATCCTGTGGAAAATGAAAACATCATTTATGCATACATACGGCTTATTGTCTCCATGTAGTGTTGTAATTCGTTTTTTCATCAACATTTTACTTGGATGGTTATAATGATTGAAATAATGAATATATATGATACTTATGAATTAATTATTCTTATTTAATTATCATATCATATATACCTTTTTACCTTCCTATCTTTTGTAAAACGATAATGTCGTTGTGCACATGTGTGTACTACCACCTCCACAAAGCAATGTGATATATTTTTATTTCCTTTTTACTTGGATGGTAATAATGATAGATTTAATGAATATATATGATATTTATATCATGAATAATATTATTTATATTATGAAATTATAATCAAATTATAAATACTGGAACTTCCATGAAAAAACATGCATGAGAAAATAAATGAGTTAAAACAAGAAACAATGATAATAGTGAAATGTTATTAATGAATGGGTGATAATATATTATAAGAGGGTCATTTATGATATTATAAATATTATTATTATTATTTTATAAATTAATAACATGTTTAAAACCATTATATATGAGGTTAAATCATGTTCAACTAAGGGTAAACATGAGGTAAGGGGTTTCTTAACTCAGCTTCCATTCATTAGGTTATATTACTTATTCATTAACTTTGACAAGCCATTATTATCTGTGAAATGATATCTTATTTTATTTTTTTGTATTTATAATTTTTTTATGTATTTTCATTTGTTTTAAATAATAACTTCATTGATTAATTCTCACTTTAATGATATGATCATTATAAGGGATTTAGTCTCAATTTCAAATCCATTTACACAAATTTGGTTTTATGCACTTATTTATTTTTATTTACTATATATACTACCCCTTTACGGAATTTAAAATTAATATATATTAATTAATTGTGATTAAAGTTTTGTTTCAAGTTTACTATTTCGAGGTTTTACAATTTAAAAGTTACCAAATAGGTAAGAATTTATTTTATAATCTCATTTTTATTTTGGGATTGCCCTTATTTTAATTGAGTAAATATTATAATATATCCTTCATAAAATCCATAAATTTTATTATCCTATTGATATTTAAGGAGTTTTAATATTTCATTCCAACTTTTATTCCCTTTTTACTTGAATCATTAAAATAAACATTTAAAATAAAATTTAATCTTATTTCTCTTTTGATCAAGTATATTGTATATTACATGTCCATACTTTTCAAAATTATTCTAAAAAAATAATTTTTATTTTCTAAAATTATTTATTAAATACATTTTAATTTATCTGTGACTTTTTACATGGTTTTAAATGAATATTTATAATTTTTTTTAAAAGGTATTTTTCAAGTTCCTTTTACCAAAATTAAAAAGGAATTTTTCTTTTTAACATATATGGTGTTAACGGATTTCCCCACCACCATTACCTTTTTATGCTCTTAATAATTTTCTATAAGTATTCAATAATTTTACAAATGAAAAACTTTTATAAAAACTCTTTTTGAAATGTTTTTCTTTAATTTTCTTTTGTTCTTTAAAATACTTGATTTTACAACTTTCCTAGTGAATTAATGGGCATCTATCATCTCTTTATTAATTTTGTGGCAATTAAAATTATCTTGAAACATTCACTTTATTATGATCATATTTCATTGGACATTACATTTCTCTTAAATATCCATATTCTTTGTATCATGGATATGATTATTGCCAAAACTATATACCATTTATATATGTTGTTTTTTACTTTGAATGTTACTGATTTACTGTGGAAATATTAATATTATGTATTATTTACTCAATAAAAACATTTATCGATAAGGAATATTATTTATGAGTTAAATTGAATATTCAATATATAAGGAATTAATTATACATGTAATGTAGAGTGAGATCTAGAATTATTTATCTCCTCAGTGCATCAAAATGTCTAATGAGACAAACCAATTGGCTGGCCTTATTAAGTGGGTTTTTGGTGTATGCTTATACCTAGTTTAAACTGTTTTAGGGTAAGGTCTTGATGGTAAAGATATCATGTTTTTTGAAATTTTGACATCCAATATTAAAAATTTTATTTATTTATAATTTAGTTGTTATTATTCATGATATTTTTTCATTGATATTATCTATGAATTCATTTTTTGCTAAAGTTATTGATTAAATTTCATGTTTTTCTAGTTATTTAACTTTCCATATTGATTTTTACTTATTTAATCATAATATATTCCATTTTACTTAAACCTTACTAATCATTTAAGCTCACCCATATTTTTTCTTTTCCCCAGGATATGAAGTTGAAATCCATTAATGATTTTCAAGGATGCAAAAAAATTTCTTCTGTTGTGTTTTATATTTTATTTACAATGTAAAGTATGAATAAAATATGTATATATTTATTCAAGATTACTAAATTAATTTATCTTTTAGTATGAGCTCCCTTGTATCTTATTCCAATGTAATAAAGTAGACACTGGATTTGGGTGATTGGAGTTTGGGTTTTTTATAATAACCATGAAAATGGTGTATTAGGTATTAACTTGATTATCACTTGGTGCATGACAAAGAGGTCTTGTTTCACACCTGGTTTGAAACTCTCGGGGGACATTTTTTATTAATAACATACTTTCTATGAACCTTTTCGAAGGATATATAGAACATTTAATGGTTATTAGAGAATATTAAAGAATAACATTTTTGAACCATGTTCTTTTAGGACATAAAATCCCTTCAGAATTAAAATATTCATAAAAGTGACACATTAATCACTAAGTTTTTCTTATTTTAGAAAAATGGAAGTAAATAGGAGGAATATCATAAATTATTAGTGCAATAGATGATGCACTTATGTACTTCCTAACATGATGGAAGATAGAATGGAAAACATCATGAGGATGATGAATCAATGATCTTGAGTTGTGAATAATAATTGGAATTATGTTGAGTTCCCAGATTCACCTCAAAGGGAATAACTTTTGGTAGATTCCTTCATGCATAAATAACCTCCTTATTTTAGTGGACATGCTAATTAATTAATTTGAAACCAATGGGTTTCCTCTATAGAAAATATACCTTATGTAATATGTTGTTCAAGCTAGAGAAAGTCACCTAGGAAGTATTCCATTTGGAAAGATAATGTTATTAGAAGTGGAATCTAATTAAGAACATGAATCAAATAGGGAGACTAATTCTATAGTATAAGAAGAGTTCATAATAATATTTTTCAACCAGTATTTTCCCCATTCAATTTAAACAAAAATAGAGAAAGAATTATTAGAGCTGAATCTAAAGGAATCTTAATTGATGGGAAGCTACTAAATTAACATTATAAAACTTGCTTGATACACTTATAGATTTATTATGTGTCCTAAGTGAAATTTTTATAGGTTATTTAGTGGACTAATACTCCACCTATGGAGAAATATAGAAAATTGAAACTTTAAAAGCTATGAGGAGATGGTGAACAGTGATATTAAGGTTGAAATGGAGTTTGGAAAGATGATGTGGTCTCATAGTAAAAATTAAAATAAGTGATAATTATATCCCAACTCAATGAAAATTTTTTATTATAGAAGAAAATGAAAGAAACTATAACTACCCATGTGTAATAAATGTGGGAACAAACATTCAGGGAACTGTATGTGTGGAAGTGGAAATTGATACATGTGTGGAAGAGATATCCACATGGATCAAAAATGTCATGTTGAGTGAAGCCTCAATATATCAATGAAAATAATAAAGGGGTATGGTTAAAGAAAATTTTAAAGTTTAAATATTCATTTATAAATAGTTTGGTTACTTTTCAAATCAATTTTCAAATTAGAATATAATGGAGGGTAACCACTATCAACTTTAGCATATGCCAAGGGAGAAAGACCATCCTTTCTCAATCATGATGCATAAAGAAGAGTCTATAAATAATATGGTGGTAGGTACATTTATTATGCTCATAAATATAGAAATTATATTGTTTGACTCTACTTTTATGTGTTCTGTTATATCATCCAAGTTTTCAAATAATGTAGAATTAAACACTGAACTTCAAGAAGTAAAGTTATTATTTAATATTCCTAGAGGGATTATTTAATAATCAAAGGTTTATAGATACTCACACATTAAATTTTTAAAGTATAATCTCATAAAAAATATAGTATTCATTCACATGGTGTAATTTTACATTATACTGGGGATATATTGTCTCTCAAAGTATAATTCTAAGATCAACTTTAGAATCAGGGAAATTTTAGTTTTCTTGAATGGAAAACCTAGAGTTATTTTTAAAAGATATATATACCAGACTGATATTTTTTTAAAATCACCTCCCATATCATTCCTTATAAATATTATCAGTGAATAGGGATAAGAAAATGAAATTATAAAGATAGGAAATGTCCAAAATATTCATCTATATAGAGATTTTTTTTTCTGAAGAGTTATCTGGGACTCCCCCATAAAGAGAGATAAAGTTATCCCTTAAAATCGTCCATGAATCCAAGGAAATATCTAAGACCCCATATATAATAACACATTTGGAGTTATTGAAATTAAAGGGTCAACTAAAAGACCTCTTGGAAAATGTTTTTATTCAACCAAGTGTGTCTCCTTGGGGAGTACATGTTCCCTTTGTGAAAAATAAATATAGATTGGCGCAACTATGCATTTAGCCTGAATGGCCCGAAGAACTTATTTTTTATTTTATTATGAATAATCCCCCTTTTAAGGGTTGAAGGGGAACCCGTACATGACCTGTAGACCCAAGTCACAAGGTCTGACATGAATTTCAATACATGACCTGAAGGCCCAGAGGCATACCATGCCCAATACATGACCCGTAGGCCCAACCCACCAAAACTGCCTCTCCCTAGCTTTTGCATCATTTATCGCCTAGCTACCCACCTTTCATTACTGATTGGATAGTATTTCCTCGTATAAAGTTTCATGGTGCCTGGTCCCAATGGCAGTTTCCATACCCTCTCATTCTTCTAATCTGGTTATCTCTGTTTTCTGGTGACTTCCATTCTTGTTGCTCTGATCCTCTTCTGGGGCCTGCTCTGTGTGGATTGGGCTACTTCATGATCTCAATGGCCTGAAGGCCCTGTGGCCCAAAGGCTTTTGATGGCCCGAAGTCCCTTGAGACCCGTAGTCCCAAACCGGTGGGCCGAAGGCCCAAATCGGGTGAATAGATCTTTCTGCTACAGTACTGAATAGTAACGGCTCTAGTACCTTCACAGTAACTACTACAGTACTGCTACAATACTTCTACAGTAACCCAGAAATTTTCCTCCACTTGGTTTTGAACCTGGGTCTCTTGGATGCCAAGAAGGATCCCTTACCACTAGGGTACGGGATCATTGGAAACTATGCATTGATTATAGATAACTTAATGGGATCACTATGAAGAAAAAATACCCTCTTCAATTTATTGATGACTTGTTTGATTGGCTTTAAGGGGATCAATTCTTGTCCAAGATTATCCTTTGATCGGGGTATCATCAGTTGAGGGTGAAAATGAATATATCTTCAATACTGGATTCCGAATAAGATATTGGCATTATGAGATTATTTTTATACCCTTAATCATGACTTATTATCCTACCATATTTATGTATTTTATGAATAGATTATTTAAGGCCTACCTTTACATAATTTTGATGGTCTTTATTAATGGTATTCTGATATATTATAAAAGTCACAAGGATAATAAGGATCATTTAAGGGTCATATTACAAACTATGGGGAAAGAGATATTGTTTTTTAAATTCAATAAATATGATTTTTTGTTACAAAAAGTTTCATACTTTGGGTATATTATAATTATATAAGGAATCTTATTTTATCCTACCAAGAAAAAAGCTATAGAGTAGTGGACTTAGCCAACAATAGTAACTAAGATTCATTGGTTCTCTAATTTAGTGACATATTATAGAATGTTTTTTAAAAAAATTTAATGGATTTATAATCCACTAACCAAGTTAACTTGAAAAGGAGTTAAGTTTATCTAGAATAAGAAGTGTGATAAAGTTTTCAAGACCTAAATAATAGGTTGGTTGGTGCACCTACACTAACTCTACACTCTATCAGAGAATTATTTTTTAAATATAATGATGAATATATTAAAGGTATTAGATGTGTTATCATACATAATTACAAGTTTATTTCCTATTAATATTGATAGTAAAATCCTCATGAGAAGAATTATCTTACTCGTGGAAAAAAGTTAGATTAGTCATTTTTTCTCTAAAGATATAGAGACACTATCATTATGGAAAAAATTGATATATACTCATACTTCCAAAGTTTTATGTATATATTTAAAAAAATAATTGAACATGAGATAAAGGATATGGTTGGAGATTCTTAAAGACTATGATTTTTCAATTCATTATCACCCCTAAAGATAAAACAAAGTTAAAGATGCATTGAGTATGAAAGATCTTGGTGTTCTTACAATGATTAGGATTGAATAATATCCATTGATTAAAGAATTAATAAGTTTGTACATTGGAATGATAAGGGAATGGACATCATAAATCCTATCCCAAATGATTTCTTAACCATATTTACTATATAAGATCAATAAAGTTTAAGGATATGATCCTTTAATGAAAAAGAATATAGAGGATATTAAAAATGGTAAGTTTTCTGAATTCAATATTGATCAAGAATATGTATGGAAATTTGGTACAAGGTTTCATGTCCCATTTATTTTAGAGATAAAGGATCTAATAGATTAATCTCATAACTCTACATTCTTTAAACATATCAGAAGAAATAAAATGTATAGGGACCTTCATTATCATTATTGGTGGGAAAATATGAAAATGGAGATTTCTAATTACATTGAAAGGTACTTGGTGTGTAAACAAGTGAAGGAAGATACACAACTTCCCAACGGGGTATTACAATAACTACCCATACCTATATGGAAGTGGGACAACTTCACTACGGAATTTTTCATTATCCATCCTAAGACATCCAAGTGAAACAATTATATATGGTTAATCATTGATAGGTTGACAGAGTCTACCCGTTTTACTTACATAAAATAGTATTTCTCCCTAGAGTGATTAGATCACCTATATATTTAATAAGTAGTGAGACTCTAAGGAGAACAATAATTGATTGTTTCTAACCAAGTTATAAGATTTACTTCTAAGTTATGGATGAGACTTCAAAATGATATGATTACAGAAGTAAACCTAAGAATAGCCTTTCATCCTCAAACACATGTGTAGTATAAGAGGACAATTGAAAAATTGGAAGACATTCTAATGGATATATCACTTGATTTTCAAGGGATTTGGGAACAACATCTTCCACTTGTTTAGTTCGCTTATAATAACAGTTTCCACTTTAGTATTCAAATGGAACATTTTGAATCTCTCTTTAGAAAAAGGTATATAACTCCAAAATTTTGAGATGAAGTTAGAGAAGGAAAATTTTTGGGATTTAACATTATTAAGGAGACTATAAAAATATACAAGTGATTCAGAAAAAAAATCAAGGCTACATAGATTTGAAAAAAAATCATGCTGAGAACTAAAGGAAGGACATATAATTTCATGTTGGGGATCATGAATTTCTCAAGATATCACTATGGAAAGGAGTTATGATATTTATAACAAAGGGTAAAATGATTCTAAGTTACATTGGACCATTTGAGATTCTGGAGCATGTCGGAGTGGTTGCTTATCAATTAACACTATCACTAAATATTTCTAATTTCTATGATATCTTCCACATTTCTATATTAAGAAAGTATATTTATGGACCAACACATATACTCAATATAAATGTTGTATAATTGGAACCTAATTTTTCATATGAAGAGGAACCATTCCAGATTTTTGACTAAAGGTAATAAGTGTTTAGGAATCAGAAAATACAACTATTGAAAGCCCTATGGAGAAATAAAAAGTTTTAATAAGATACTTATAAACCTAAAAAAGTGATGAAGGAGAGATACCCCCCATTTTTTTGAAATAGGACACAAATTTTGTGGTCATAAAATATTATGGGGGGAATGTGATGACCTAAAAATTCCTTATATGATTAATAAAATAACTCTTTTTTCATAATGACTATTTTATTATATTTCATAATAGAATTACTTATAAATTTTTTACAAAAAAAATATTAACTTTCATGTAATAATACCAATTAATAAATCTAATATCGGTATATATATACAAAATCCAAAGAAAAATGACCACAAAATTTTATACTCCACGGGACTGAACTCTTCTAGGAATATTACACATTCCATAAAAACTATTAAAAAAATAAATGTTAGGAATATGATAAAAATAGTAAAAGTAATTGTAAAAAAATTTGGGAATGAGGAAGTAAATATTCAGGTTTGGTGGTTTATATATAGGATATAATTGCATAAGTCACCATTAGGGTATGAACATTACATTACTATTATGTGATTAGTGGTTAATATAACTTTTGTTCTATATGAATATTACTAATGTATCTAATATAAAATGACTGTTAGGGATATTTTATATTAATGTTAATTATTAGAGTTAGTTTAATACATAAGGAATAAATGATGGCCTCAACCAATAAAATCATGCCCTATGAAGCTCATTTTTCATAGATAGGGAGGGTTGTAGAATCATTGTGGTTTTCCCATGATCAAACCCAATAAGAGCTTTAATAAGTGAGGCTCAAATGAAATTGTATGTGAGAGAAGTTCTAGATTGTGGAAATCACCACTTGAAAAATGTTTGTCAAACCACCTCATGAAACTACCACCATATCACAACTTAACCTTAGATATTATACCACTATAATAATGGTTTTTGTATTTAGTACCTATTAGTATTAAGGAGTAATTATTTTAGAAAATAATTAATAGTTTTATTGATTCTGTATTCTTATTTATTATTTCACCCTTAAATAAAATGTATATTATTAGAGAATATGATGAAATATATTTTTATTCAAAGAGACCATGATTTCGTTTTTATTTAAATAATATATAATTAATTTCCATTAAAATGAATTTAAAATAAATAAGGTTAATAAAATTTTGAAAACAACAACATATATTTTTTAAAATATTTTTATGCAGTTATATATATTTTTTATAAGGGATATAAATTTCATTATATAATAAAAATTGGTGGTTTCAATAAATAATTATTTTATATTTAAAAATTAAATTTCTCATATTTTAAAAAAGAATCTAATAAAATGGATGAAATTTTTGAAACCAGGATGTCTAAATTATACAATGGTGAATTTTCCATTATTTTCTAAGATGGTCAAATTTATGGGTAAAATATAAAATATAGTATAATATACGGTAAGTATTATGAAATAATAAAAACATAAAAGTGATGTAATAATTAATTTAAATTATTTATCAACCCAAAATAGATTATTCTATTAATATTATATATTTTAATGGGTTTAAATCAATTTCCAAACCTATAAATTATTTTTACAAAGTCTTAAATGGAAATTAGTATTTTTAAAACTATATTCTATGTAAAATTTACTTCTCTAGGAACAAAGTATTATTAAAAATAGTTTTTTGTTCTAATTAATTAAAATATTATAAAACATGACTTAAATGTCTAAAATAATGAGCAAAACCCATGGGTAATACAATGATTTTTCATTTTACATAACCTAGAATTCCAAGACCTAAGTTTAGAAATTATTAAAAAATTCCTCCTCATTTACTATAAATACCCAATCCCATAATTACTCTCCACCCCAAATCCTTTATCCGCAATTTTTAGTCATTTTTACTCCCAAATATTCCCTCAAAGGTACTCTTAGGTTCTTAATGTGTGATCCTAAGGTTCTAGGAAGAAACTCTTCAAGGTAAGGTAACTCTGCTCTTCTTATTTTCCATTCAAGTACCTCTTTTGTTTCATATCTTCTAAATGTTTAATTACTATCCTTTTATACACTTTTAATTATCCCATTAATGAAAAAATAGTGCTTTATAAATGGGATTCCTTCAATCCCACTCATTATTCCCTTTCCTAAAATCCATTTTCCATACCTGCCTTTTTGCTTAAGTCATTTCATGAATTTCTCTTTTATATATGAAATTTTCTTATAATATGAATACCCAAAACCCATCCTAATTCATGGGTATTAACTTAGATATAAAAAAATCTATTTATTGCATATTTACATGTATTAAACCCACATTACCTTATCTTGGGTTAAAAATCATGTAATTTTTAAGTCTTAAATAAATTATGTGCTCAATGATTTTATATTAAACTCGTTCTTTATTCTCCTTGGGTTATTAATGAAATGATTTCTTATAATCAATTTTGATCACATGAATTAATATATATGAAGGGTGTTCCCTTGTAGTTCTCCAATTCATTGGGTAAATTATTAATCTCTATATATGATATTTTTTACAATACCTTGGTGAATAACCATGGTAATTATCTTTTATGACACATTGGTGATAAACCTTGGTGATGTTATTATAAATGTATCATTTTTATCTTGTATACACATTTATTTGTTATGATTCATGATAATTATATTATTATATGACTCATTTTCTTATGATCATGCCCTATTTTTATGCCTCATAATCATATGATAAATATTTCCTTTGTTTATTCCATTACTGGTCTTTATGCTCACCCTTTCCTTTTAATATATGTCCCAAGATATGAGATTTATTAAAACTAACCTAGTATAAATCTATACATAATTATTTCAATTGGATTAAAATAAATTTTATGTTTTTATTTATTGAGTTCCTAATTTTGAATAGACTAAACCTCAAAAGATACTCTATTTATTAAATGTTATAAAATGTAATGAAATTTTAATGTATTAAAAAGGCAAGGCTCCATATACCTCCCCCATGGAATGATTTATTTTTTTTTTTATCTTCATCGTCACATTACACGGATGTTCATTATAATGGGATTAAATTATAAATATGATTTTTTTTATATCATTAATGTTTTGGTATAACAAATTGGGTAACCTATTAAAGATATGATCTATAAACGATTATCGTTAATTCAATCATTTAAAATAATAAAACTTTGAGGAAAATGGTCTTTTATTTCTAATTAATCACTTTATATAATTTATCTTCTCTTTATAATTCTTTAAAATTTTGGTATATCACACTAATTGATACTAAATAAGATCATTATGCTTTTGGTATAATGATATTACTAACTAACCATCTCATAATCATCCATTAATCATGGTAGATTCATGTTTAGGTCAGTTTAACTACCTACTTGAACAATATTATACATTTATGTCATTGATGAATATGAGAACATATTTACTAGTGTAATATGATATAAATATGTAAATAATTTTTTTCCCTTTTGAGGATATATTAATATTTAACTCATTGATTAATAAATCACCATTCATTCATTAAGAAACATTGAAACATGATCGTCGATGATTTCAACCTCATGGATCATAACCAAAACTACCATGAAATGATATTATTTATTATAAACTATGTTGGAACATCTATTAAAATATCTTAGATTATATTGGAAAGATATAATTTAGTAAAATAATAGATACCAACATGAATTTTATAAAACTAGTTCAAAGTGATATAGATTACCTACACTAGGTGCTGAAAATAGGTAAAAATTAGCTTATATATATAATAATTATATATTTAATGGCCCAGAATTTTATCAATGGAATAACCCTTCAAAATATATAATTTTTTCATATTCAGTATATAAT
The DNA here is from genome assembly GCA_963277665.1 of Viscum album. NCBI lineage: Eukaryota > Viridiplantae > Streptophyta > Magnoliopsida > Santalales > Viscaceae > Viscum > Viscum album. The sequence goes on along the minus strand of OY728123.1, from coordinate 937,325,047 downwards.
ACTATATAATGCACACTCGCTACATGATAAATCCAACTACATTTTATTATATTAATTTAAAAATTACACTTAGAAAATAAATATGGCTATAAGAATTGAAAGTATCATAATGGGACAAAAAATAGAAAATAAAATAACAATAATAAGAAAATTTAGATATGCTTGATCCCTAAGAATAAAATCACTAACAAAAAACACTATAGAAATGAAGTAGAATATTAATAATGAAATATTCATTTTGAAAATGAATATATATATATATAACTTTGAGATAAAATAGAATTGAATGATGAAGGAATGAAATATGAGCTATTTATAGAAAATAGGTAACCCATATGACTGTTAAAAATATAACTGTTGGAATAATAATATGACTATTGGAATAGTAATCTGACCATTAAAAATAATATCATGTTCATTAGAATGGTAATATCACCTATATAAATGTAAAATAATATTCAGTTATCTTATAAAATGTGAATATAAAATATTTATATCATGATTGAAGTAAATAAATGTTTTAAAAATAATAAAATAAGTGTTCATGTTTTTGTAAAACTTATATGTTTTATTTTAATTTTTATAAAAAAATATAATAATCCAAAATAATTTTTATTTTCATAAAATAAGTTTATAAATTAATATTATATTGTATTATAATGATAATATAATTTTATGATACCTCAATTAATTTTTCAAGAGGTCATAAAATTAATCATAATATTAAAATTGGTATTTTTCAACTAAGTGATGATTTTATTTAAAAAATAAACCTCTAATATTTAGAAAATTATTTACTTAAATTGGATTTCATTTTTTAAATCTAAAAATCAAAAAATGGTTTGGGTGAGTTTTTTGTATATTTCTAAAATATTCTATTTTTTAGTGAATAGTAAAATATGTTAAAATATGATATTTAACATTATAAGCTAAATACATTAATATTTGAGTCATGGATGATGTAAGAATCAACTATTTAAAACTCACATGAACCATTTACTATATATAGTCATAATAATCAATATTATCAATAGTTTTGATCCAAAATAATAAAGTAATGAATGTAATATTCAAAAACGCACCTCTCCTCCCATTATAAATACCACCCCTTCTCCTCACAACTCCTAAGCCTTGGATATTGAAAAAATTATACCCAATTCTCTATCCATTACTCTCTTACACATTATATTATTGTTTTTCTCACCAAAATACCAATTCTAAGTTTCTTAAGGAGTTTTCAAGGAGACAACATTCAAGAGGTAATATTCTTAAACTACCTCTTTTAATTTTTTTTCTTCTTTTACCTTATCCTCACCTCCATCATCAAACATGAAATAATAACTATAGTATCATATATATATAATTTAATATTATATTTCTAATGTAATATCCACCATCCATCCTCTTCTCTACTCCTCTTATTCTAAAAAAATGAAACCATTGTCCATAATATATCTGTTTTTCACCTCTATAGATGATGAGTGTTCATTTTCCATTACAACCTACAAGGATGGTCATAAAAAAAATTCATGGTTAAATAAGATGATAATAATTATATTTTAACTTATTCCATATTTTATAATGAATATATATAAATAATATTAAATAAAATGAAACTAGTTCATGGTGGTTGGGAAAACCACCTAAATTAACTAACCATAAAACATTAAAAAATTTACTAAGTGAATAGTCCATATGTCAGAACATAAAAGGATATTTGGGAAAATAAAATTTTCTGGAAGGACTATAATATAATTCCATGTCACTTTTGGAGTTGTATTCCCATTTTATAATAACTTCTATAATTATACATAAGTGATCTAACTATGGAATCATGAAATAAACAATCTTGGGAAAGAGAAAATAGTCTTGATATCTTGTTAAAATAGTTATAAATGAAAAAAATATTATAATAGTAAATAAAATATTGGTGTAAAAAATTATTAATTAAGTACTTAATTGATCTAATTTAATTATTCAGGATTGTAAGTGCAAGTGCAGAATTATTCTGGAACAAAAGTTAAGGGATCTCACTAAACCACCTTTTTCTATGGGTAATGACCTTTCTCTCTATAAATAACTTTTTATCACTATTTTATGTAATTTAATAATTATAAATTATTTATTTGTTTCTATTACATATATTTATAGCTTATTAATCCTTCCTTTTATGAGTTAATACATTCCTTAAGTTCATTTTACAAATGCCTCCTTTAAAATAAAACTCAATTAAGGGGAACTTTTCTATACCTTAACCATTTTATGTGACACTCATTTAAATTTGTTTTCCAAAATTAACACAATATTTTGAGACCTATTATTAGGTTCATAGATATGATTATACATAATATTTAATTCCTTATCCTCTTTGGAATCTTTATGAAATATCATTTGATTATGATATAAGGAAAGATTATCTAACCCATTTCTTTCTATAGGTAATTCTTATATTTATGTCTTATGATTGATTTCCTTTTTTAGAACACATAATAATGTACATGTTATAATATTTCTGACTAGATAGTGCTCCGATTTATTGGGTAATATTTTTTAGGATGAGACAATATTTATGGGATTAGGGAATGAACCAAATCTATGATGGGACATTGTCCACTATGTGATGTTGTCTTGATAGTCATCCTTAAATTTTATTCATGTCATGTTTTTTGCTGAATCAAATTTCGTATATTTCTCTAATATTATAACACCATGTTCTTTATTTTATGCTCCCATGTTATTATTCCTGATCCTTTTCTTTTATGATATCATATTATGCTGACTTACTCACATGTTATTCCCTGTTATCATGTTTATTCCCTAACTAGGATTTATATCTCACCACTTTATTTTATGTATTCTACAAGTATTCTATAAAGTATTATGATATAAAAGGGATTTATGATATCATTAAAGTGAATAAAATAAAGTTTTATTTTATTTTCATGTTGATGTTTTATGAACCTAGTATTCTCAATACATTAGGCCTCTCGATCCTGTGGTTGTATTTATTGTATTTTTATGTTAAAATCATGTAATAATATGCGTAAAAGTATTGGGTCTCTATAGTTTCTATTGTATGAAAGTATATTTATTTTGGGGATTATGATTATAATACTTTACTGTGAAACCTAGGGATATTTCTATGTATAGTAAAATATCTATAAATTTTTTTTAAGTATAGATTGATTGGTTTCCATGAAATTAAATCCACGTATGGATAATATAAGTGGATGTGGATTTATAATAGTTTTACCTAGGTTTAATAACCCTAAAAAGGGTTCATTGGTTATTAACTTGATCATCACCTAGTGAAAGAAAAATATGTCTCACTTCACACCTAGTTTGACACTCTTGAGGGATATGTGTTGCACAATTCACAAACTATTTATGAACCATTATAAAGGAATTGAATAGATTGTAAGGTTGAAAAACATAATAGTAAAATCACCATGGATACCCTATATTGATACCTAGAGACTCTTAAGTTATTATTTTCATTTCATTTATAATATATTCCCTTTAATTTTATAGTTAACCTTTTATATGTTTATTAGTTAAAGTATTCTCATCCTGTTTTTCATTTATTTTACTTAATTTATAGAAATAAGAGGAACTATTCCAACAACCAATGTTAAAGGAAATTTTATGATTTCCCTAAAGTTATTCCAAACCTTAGCGGAGGGGGAGTTTAGAACTTCATGGAATTACTAGCTCAGATAACACAAGTTATGTATAATAACTTGAATCATGTGGAATACCCTCCTCCTAAGAAAGGGAAAGATGTGGCCAAATACTTTATGTGAAAAGGGACACCTACCTTTAGTGGTTCTTATGAACCCCTAATCATAGAATAATTTATTAACTCTATTGATAATATATTCACTATCCTCTAATGCTTTAAATAAGATAAATCCATGTTCATTTTCTATGTCTTGAAGGGGAATCCAACCAGTGATGGACACTGGTCAAGAACATAAATTCAAAAGAGGAAATTGATTCCATGTAATGGGTAAGATTCAAGAAAATATTTTTTAATAAATATTTTCCACAAACTCTCCTTCTTAAAATAGATAGGGAGATCCTCAGACTGAAGGAAAAGGAATATGGATCCATCAGGGAATATGAAGAAAAATTTACAAGTCTTTCATGATACAGATCTACATTTTTCATCAGTATATAAAGTAAGGTAGAACACTTATTTAGTGGTTTAAATTTCAGTATAAAAAAATATTTAGAAATTCAAGATTTTAAAAACTGTGTATAAATTGTTCATTGTACCCTTAAGGTCAATATGGAGATTGGAGACTCTCAGTGGCCTTGTGTTTCTAGAGATAAAAAGATTAAGATGAAGTTTTATTTGGGATGATCAATTGAAAAATATCATGGAGGAATGAAAACCCAACTACCCATGTGTCAAAAATGTGGGAATAAGAATCCCAAAAAATGTCTTAAGGGAATCGGTAGATGCTTAAAATATAAAAAATAGGGGCATTTGTCTAATCCTGCTAATTTGATATTGTAAAAGAAGGTTAAAATAAACACCCAATCTGTAGTATAGTGTTTCAAATATAATTAATATATGAATTATATGAACCAAATCCCTAATCCAAGGGTTGTTAGAGACAATCAATGACAACAACCTCTAAGGCCTAGAGAGAAATGAAGGGAATATGTTACCACTTCTACTGAGGTGGGTCCCAAAAATGATGTGGTGATAGGTGTGATGGTTATTAATTTAATAATATTAAACATATTTTTTATTCTCATTCTACATATTCTTTCATATCTTTCAAGTTTAGTATAACTATACAAACACTACCACAAAACATGGGGGTTGAGCTATTTGTAATAATAAAAAATATTGTAATTATTGTATCCCAAGTATATAGCTCATCCCTCATCAAATTTTGTGGAACGAACCTCCCAAGAAATATTTTCATACTTCCTTTAGTGTAATTTGATGCTATATTAGGCATGGATTGGTTGTACTTATATAAATCCAATATCATTTTTTTAGATAGGGAGATCACACCTCACATTATGAGTCATCCTATGATTCTGTACAAGTGTAAGGAGGAGGATTAATCTCCTTTGGAATCATCTTATCAAGTATGGATATTATTGGTTTATGAGAAATAATATATATATTAACTAATTTAGATCAAGGAGATAATCATGCTAGAATAAATTCCCATTGTGAGGAACTATACTGATGTGTTCCCTGAATAGTTTTTTGGCCTTCCTCTTGACAATAAGGATGGGTTCTAAATTGAACTTATACCTAGATCTCTACCTATATCCAATAATCCTTGAAAAATGGACACTATTGAGTTATAAAAACTATATAATAAGTAACAATATAATCTAGAAAATGGTTTTATATGCTTGATTCCTTCACAGTGGGGTGATTTGGTCCTATTCTTTAAGAATAACTATGGGTTCATTCACCTCTACATTAATTATCATGAACTCAAAAAAATAATGATAAAGAAAAAATATCACCTACCATTGATACATGACTTTTCGAACAACTTTTTGGGGACTATTATTTCTATAAGGTGGACCTTTTGTCAAGATATCACCAATTAATGGTGAATAAGGAATATAATCTAAAGGTTTCCTTTTGAATGAGGTATAGACACTATGAGTTCATATTAGTTCCCTTCAAACTCACTAACTCTCTAGTGATTTTAATTTACTTAATGAATAAATTATTTATATACTACCTTAAAAAAATTATGGTGGTCTTTATAGATGATATTTTGATATACTCTAAAATTGAGGAGGAGTGTGAGGAGAATTTTAATAATGTTATAAAGACTTTTAAAAAAGAGAGACTATATGAGAAGTATAGTAAATGTGGGTTTAGTATGGAGAAAGTATCATTCTGGAGAATTTTATCACTAACAAAGGGATATTAATAGACCCTTCTAAAATAAAGGCAATAGAGGAGTGGCCCAGACCAATATTTGTAATATATAACCATAGTTTCCTTGGACTAGTTAGGTATTACCGATGATTTGTGAGAATATTTTCACAATTTTCAAACCCACTAACTAATATGACTCATAAGGGAGTAAATTTTGTCTGTACTAATGAATGTGAATAGATATTCAATGAATTAAAAATGAGTCTTATCGATAAACCATTCCTCATGCTACCCCTACATGGGGAACTTTTCATTCTATATAGTGATTCTTCAAAGAATCATTTGGGATGTTTACTAATTAAAAATGAAAAATTAATAGCCTAAACCTCAAGGTAGTTGAGATTTCATGAGTAGAACTACCCAACACATGATATAGAGTTGGTTGTAGGGATCTTCAAATTGAAAATTTATAAGCATTGTCTCTATGGGGAGAAGTGTGAAATATATATGGATTATAAGATCCTAAAATATATATTCACGCATAAGGATCTTAATATCTACCAGAAAATATAGTTATAGATGATCAAGGAATATGAATTCTCAATCCACTACCATCCTAGGAAAAAAATAGTGGTAGATTATATATGTAGAAAGGATTCAGTAACCTTATCAATGATGATAATTGAAAAGGATCCAATCTTCTTAGAATTTAAAAGGTTGGACATGGGAATCATAAAGAAAGAAATATAATCATTCATTTCTAAAATGATTTCTCAACCATCCCTTTTGTAGAAGATAAATAATTCTTAAATAGGTGATCTAGAAATATAGAAGAAGGTGGAATCTATAAGAAAAGGAAAATCCTAATATTTCAAAATTTATGAAGAAGTATTTGTAATAATTGTTTCATGACTATGTGTATCATCAAATCCTAATATAAAGAATGATTTATTGAATGATTCACATAAATCAACATTATATGTCCACCCAGGGAGCATGAAGTTGTATTGAGATCTTTGAGAGCACTATTTATGGGATAATATGAAGAGGGGGTCATTGAATATATATCAAAGTTCCTGGTATGTCATCATGTGAAGGCTGAAAGGAAAATGTATGGGGGACGGTGTAATCATTACCCGTACCTATATGGAAATGGAAAAACATTACCATATAATTTGTCACTAGTATTTCAAATACATCAAAAGGAAATAATGATATATTAATTTTGGTGTATCATATTACAAATATTGATCATTTCATTGGAATTAAAGAGGACTTATCACTTGATCAACTTGTAAGGATATACATCATAGAAGTATTGAGGTTGAATTGAATGCACTATCAATTATAACTTATCAAGATCCAAGGTTTACCTCTAATATCTATAAAAGTATCCAACGTGCTCTAAACACTAATTTGAAATTTAGTACATCTTATCACCCTCAAACTAATGTCCATTATGAATGAAATATCAAAACACTTGAAGATATGTCAAGAGTATGCTTGATGTACTTAAAAGGAGGATGGGATCAACATCTTTATCTGGTTGAGTTCTAGTATAATAATAACTTCCATTAAAGCATCCAAATGGATCTATATGAATACCTTTATCGTAAGATATGTAAAACACCTATGTGTTGGGATGAATTTGGTGAAAACGATATGTTGGAACCTAAAATGGTTGAGGAAATGGAATAAAATGTCGAAAACACTCAACAACACATCAAGAATACTCAAAGTCGATAAAATCGGTATGATGAAAATCATAAATGAGACTTGGAGTTTGAGTTTGTAGATAAATTATTACTCCACATATATACATGTAATAGAGTAATGAGATTTTAGAAGAATATAAATCCAAGTCCCAAGTACATCGGTCCCATTTAGATTCTTGATCGCATCAAAGTTATGGTTTATCGACTAGAACTTCTGCCAACACTTTCTCAAGTACATGACATATTCCATGTATACCTCTTGATTAAGTACATACCAAATCCCTCACATGTACTAACTTTAGATCTGGTACAGTTGTAAAATTATCTCTCTTATTATGTTCATCCAATGAAGATCTTGTACTATATAGATAAAGTATTATGCAATAAGATAGCTCACCTTGTCAAAGTGCTATAGTGAAACCATAAGTATAAGAAGGAACATGGAAACAAAAGGAATCCATAAAGTATAATTTCCCTCACATGTTTTCACCATAGTGTGTACAAAAAAAATTCAAGGATGAAATTTTTGAAGGGGGAAGAATGTAACGACCCAAAATTTTATCATTGGAATTTTCCTTCTGAATATATAATTGTGTCATATTTATAAATATAATATTATATAATGTACTTTAACCACATGATAAAACAAAATAAATTTTATTATATTAATTTAAAAATTAAATTTAGATAATAAACATATCATAATAATTTAAATTATTACAATGGGATAAAAAATATAAAATAAGATAACAATAATAGGAAAATTTGGATCTACTTGATCCCCTGAAATAATTACACTCATGAACAACACTATAGAAGTGAAGTAGAATATTAGTAATGCAATATGAATTTTGAAAATGAAATTACATATATAACTTTGAGATAAAATATATTTGGATTAATAATGAATGAAACATGAGGTATTTATAGAAAGTAGATAGCCCATATGACTGTTACAAATTTGATCATTAGAATAGTAATCTGATTGTTTGAATAGAAATCTGATCATTAGGAATAGTAACCTGGCTATTAGAGTAGTAATATAAACTATGTAAATGTAAAATAATATTTATTTATCTTATAAAATAATAATATGACATATTTATATAATGATATAAGTAAATAAATGTTTTAAAAATAATAAAATAAGTGTTTATATTTTGTAAACATATATGTTTTATTTTTATTTTTATAAAAAATATAATGATTTAAAAGAAATTTTATTTTCATAAAATAGTTTTTAAAATTAATATTATGTTATATTATAATGATAATATAATTTTATTATACCTTAAGTAATTTTTTAAAGGGTCATAAAATTGATCATGATATTAAAATTATTATTTTTCAAAATAAATGAGGATTTTATTTAAAAGTTAAATTTTTCATATTTAGAAAATTATTTTCATAAAATGGAATTCATTTTTTTAATCTATACATTGAAAAAATGGTTACGGTGGATTTTTTAAATTTTCCTAAAATACTTTAATTTTTTTTGAATAATGAAATAGGACAAAATATGATATTTAACATTATAATCTAAATACATGAATTTTTGAGTCATGGATTATGTAATAACCCACTAGTTTGAACTCAAATATTTAATTTAGTATATATATTCATAATAATCAATACTATTGGTATTCTTGAGCCAAAATAATAAACTAATGAATATAATATTCAAAAACACCCCTCTCCTCACCTTATAAATATCATCCCTTCTCCTCACAACTTCTAAGCCTTAGAGCTTGCAAAATTTCTACCCAATTACCTTAAAAATACTATCCCTAATGCCTTAATTCTATTGGTCTCACTAAAATACCAATTCCAAGTGTCTTAATGAATTTTTAAGCAGACGACACTCTGGAGGTAATATTCTTAAATTACCTATTTTAAATTATTTTCTTCTCATACCTTCTCCTCACCTCCCTCATCCAAAATGGAATAATACTCTGGTATCATATATATATATATATATATATTAATGTTATAGTGATAATGGAATATCCACTATTCATACTATTCTATTATCCTCTTCTTCTAAAAAAGGAAACCATTGTCCATATTATGTCGGTTCACCACCTCTATGGACGATGAGTTTTCGTTTTTAATTACCACCTTTAAGGATGATCATAAAAATATTATTATGATTAAATAATATTATAATAAGTATATTATAACTTATTAAATTTCATGTAATGAATTCATATACATAATATTAATTAAAATGAGACTAGTTTGTGATGGCCAGTAAAAACACCTATATGAACTAACCACATAACATTAATATTTTTACTAGGTGAATAGTTCCTATGTCAGAACACAAAAGGATATTTGGGATAATTAAAAAAATTAAATACATTAATATAATTTCATTTCACTTCTATAGTTGTAGTCCCATTTTACAGGAACTTCCATAATTATACACAAGTGATCCACCATGAAACTATGAAATGAATGTTCTTAGAAAAGTGAAATTAGATTTTATATATCATTGAAATGGTTATAAATTAACATAATATAATTATAGTAAATAAAATATATAAGTAAAAGGTTATTAATTAAGTAATTAATTAATATAATTTTATTATACATGAAATTAAGTTCTAGTTAAGGACAATTCATGAAAAAAAGGTAAGGGGTATATCTTAACCACCTTTTTCTTTAGGTTTTGACTATTCTCTCTCTAAATCACTTTATATTTTTATTTAATGTTATTTGATTATAAATAATATATATTTCTATTAAATGTATACCTATATTATTATTCTTTCCTTTTATGGGTTAATACATTCCTTAAGTTCATTTCTCAAATACATCCTTTAAAATCAAACCCAATTAAGGGGAACTTTTTTATCCCTTAACCCTTTTATATAACACTCATTTAAAGTTTGTTCCCAAAATAAACACCATATTTTGATAAATATTCTTATTTAATTATATATTAACATCCATAATATTTAATTCCTTCTTCTCTTTGGAATATTTATTAGATATCCTTTAATTATGATATGAGGTAAGATTATACAACCCATTTATTTCTATAGGTAATTTTTATGTCTAGGTATTATGATTGATTTCCTTTTGTGTCACACATAATCATTTAAATGTTATTATGGGTGCACCCATATATCACTTCAATTCATTAAGTAATGTTTTCTCCTCATGAGATGATATTTATCAGATTAGGGAGTGACCCTAATCTATGATGGGGCTATTTCCACCATGTGACGTTGTCTTGGTGGTTAGCATTGACTTATGTTTATGTCATATTTTATGTTGATTCGAATTTAATATATTCTCATAATATTATTATACCTTTTTATTTATGTTATACTCCCATGTTATTATTCGTGATCATTCTCTTTTATGATATCATGTTATGTCGATTGACTTACATGTTATGCCTCATTATCATGTGTATTCCCTTATTCGAATTTATAGCTCACCACTTTATTTTATGTATTCCCTAGGTATTCTATGCAGTTTTAGAAGTTCAAAGGGATTTAATAACTCATTATAGAGAATAAAATAATTTCCTTTTATTTTATTTTCATTTTTATTTTTTATGAACCTAGTCTTACAAAGACACTAGCCCACATGATCCTTTGGTTGTATTTGTTAGATTTGTATATTAAAAATAAAATAATAATATGTGTAAAAGTATAGGGTAATAATAACATGTGAGGAGTATAAATGTTTATATTTATGAATAAGTTTTATGGTTATGTATTTAATGAACTTAATTTAATTATTCCGGACATTTGGTGAAAGTGTAGAACGAATCAGGACTAAGGTAAGGGTTTTCATCACAATTCCTCTCTTTGAGAAATGTTTGGTATTATCCACCTAATTTCATTTATGAAGTTTATATACAACCTCTTTAAAATATAAAATAATTAATTATATTTTAATAATTGTAATTTAAGTTCAATTATAAGCCCAATATTATAAGAGGTTTTTATTAAAGTGTTACTCAAACCGCAAGAGTTTTCATGGTCTCAATTCTGATTTTTGAGACATGTTACAAATTATACACCATGTTTCCTGTATATAGTGATATATTGATTTAATGTACCACAAATATTCTATAAATTGGTTATTTATAATTCATGTGATAAACTAATCTAAATCAATTTTTTTATCTAAATCTCCTTTGACTCAAGTGTGACCTCAGTCGTATGAGAATTTGGTAACTAAAGTTTTGTTAATGTAGTTATGATCATTCACTTGAAAATATTTCATATAATTTGGGAACATTATAACCTTTTATTTTATTATTTTTTATTATATAATTATTTACATTTTTAACAGACAATCTACTTTTAAAATGTTTCATTCTTCATGAAGTATTTTGCTCATAATCTATATTGATAACTCAAATATTCTTTCTTTGAGTTATAATGTTTCATCTTGAACTTTTATTCTTCATACTTGGGTTCTCCTGCCCTAATATTTTATTATATGGTATTTTATAAACCTCTTTTGGTAAATTAAGTTCTAATAAAAATGAATATTTTTTCACTCTTCTTATGATTTGATTTTTGAAACCAATGTATTTTGAAAATAATAAAAAGGGTTTTCCTTTAACTTTAATATATTTTTTATTACTCTCCTAATTTCTCCAAGATAAAATTTATTTATATTCAAGGATACGTTATTAGAGATTATTTATAAAATTAAAGGTTTTAAAAATAATTCAAATCTCCTTTTTAAAAGTTACCTTTGAAAGTGACATGTAAATTTGTATTTTATATCAATGTTAAAAATGTTTTATAAAAGCTATTTTAAGTTTTTATTTCCACTTACCTTTTTATTTTCAAAATTATTTACCCTAATAGGGTTTATATTTTCCTAATTTATCCTCTAATATGTGTGTGTGTGTGTGTGTGTTATAATTTGGGGTATTTAACCCTCGGTATCAAACAATTCGATTCTTGATCCCTTATTTTGTGATATTGTTTGAAGAATTATTTTTTAGGGTGTTTTTAATTTACAACAACACCCTTTTATGTTTTCTTTTTTGACTGGGGTAATGTTCTTTTTTAACCATCCAACTTATTACTTTATATGTATTATGATCATGTTATTATAGTATTGATTTAGTTGTATGCTCATTAATATATGTGGTGTGAACATCATATTTTATATAATTCAAATTGGATAATTTTCACCTAGAAAGAATGTTATTATATTAACATGGGGAAATGTCTTGGCATTCCAATATGGATGATTAATAGAAATTTTATTGTGTATTTTTTACCATTCACCTTCTTTCTATGGTTTTTGTATGATCATGTTATCTCTTTTATTCACATGGGGAATGTATTGGTGTACCATATATTGTTATTCCAAAATTGACTATTGTTGCAAATTTTAACTATACACTTTATTTATTAGGATGAACTATGATAATGTTATCCCATTTATTTACATGGAGAAATTATCTATATTATTGATTATTGTTGATTGTTAACACATGTTGATTATTTATTGACATTTTTTATCTTACACTACACATATAGCTATGTTTTTATTCAGTAAGAGGTTATTCATGGAATGATATGAAAAGTCTTTTTGTCTATTTTAGTGAATGTATTAGACTTTATAAGGTTAATACCATAATTATATATCTCTTTGATGCATTGAAAGGTATTATTAGACAAAACATGTTGAGTTTTAGTGTATAACTCTTCATACAAAAGGATAGTGTCTTGGTAAAAGACCTTGATAATATGTTTTTAGTGTTTGTAATTATGCATTACATTGTTATGATATTGGTATTTTTTATATCCATGTTTTTAATTATATCCAGAGACATATCATTATATTAGTTTTAATTTTATTATTGCTTCATGTTTATTACTTATTCCTATCATAATATTTATTCTATTTTTATGTCATGATTGTCTTAGTTGTATGTCTTCCCTTACTAAGAGGTTGAGATCACCCCTTATTATTTTTATATTTCCCCAATTTTGGAAGAAAATTGGTATATTTGAAAAGTTAATATATATAACACATGTGAAATAATTGATGGGAGATTTTTAAGACTCATTATGGATTAATTAGTTTTATATATATATTGGAAAAAAATTGTCCACTTGATACAAAGAACAAGGGCTTTGTTATTGATTGTTTTGTTCTAATTATTTAAAGATATGAATCTAAAAATATCCTTTGGTTTTAAGAAATTCAATAATAATTATTGAATTTTTAATTAATGGTGGTTATATCTAGGATTTTATAGTTGGTATCAAAGTGAGTATGTAAAGTATGTGTCAATGAGCACTGAATCTAGGAATGTGGGTCTTGAGCATCATAAAAAATATTGATTCTGGTGGATTTAATTGGATTATAAATAAATAAATTAAGATTATATGACTTTAAAACCAATTCTAAACCAAAAATAACCTATTTAATAGTTTATTGAAGGTAAATAATCAAAAGGTATTTTTTATTAGAATAAAAACAGTACTTAGATTTCTAAGAATTCAAACATAGATTTATCTATTCAAAAATTATAATTTTAAATGAATTATATTACTTATTAAATATATATTTAGTTTATAAAAAAATTCATCAACTTTTAATTCATTCATATATCATGAAAATTTCATAAAAGCGACCCTATTTGAAAAACAAGTATTTTTCACTATTCACCCAAAAATCAACTATTTCATAAAAAACCAAAAAACCCTAAGATAATTTTTAAATTATGAATTTAAAATTTAAGTTTATTTCATCTAATTAAAATCATAAAATTTATAATTTTATCTTCTAAAAAAATTCAAAATATAATGAAAAACTAATTTATAAAAAAATGACCATTTTAAACTCTAAGTGTTTTTAATCTTATTTCATATTAATTTGAGTGTTAATATATTTGGTAATACATTGAGATATTATATAATATCATATTTTTGTTTATTAAAGGAGTATTATTCTATGGCATGACTCATTTTATTTTGTTGATGCAAGTTTTATAATCTATTCAATAAAGTATTTATTTAATGGAAAATGCATATTAAAATTTTGGGGTGTTATAATAGAGATGTATGTACACTAAATTGTGCATGAAGTGTGTGGGAATAAAATAATTAGTAAAAATACACCAAAAATCCAACATATATGGAATACACTTGGTTGAGTGATTCATATCAATCATCTCATTTATATATGTAGATAAAAATAATTTTACACATATTTAATAATCAATGAATAATTGCAATAGATGATGAAGAAATTGATAAGTTAGTATAAAAAATTTATGATAACTCCTTATATCATGAGTATTCATACCTAAAATACCTACTTTGATCCTTATCTCAGTATTTGAGACAATTAGGACTAGGAAATCTTGCATTCATTCTTATTAAATAAGTATAAAGCAGTCTGGGTGTAATACTCATCCCATAGGGTATAGGGGTTCATGTATACTCAATTCTGAGAGATATTGAATCCAATCCCTACAGGAGTAGGGGAATAGGTATAATTTAGTTAGGGAATATTACATCTCATCCCATATATTAAAACTAGACCCCACCGAGTGGGTACCAACATACAATCTATATAACTGTGATACTAAGAGAATGTGTAACTAGGAACCTTCTTAAAAAAACATATAATATACCCCCTCATAGTTAAAAACTATAATTACCATATACCAAATCATTTTACACACTCAAGACACCTTACAAGTTACACAAATCAACACACTCATTAAAAAATCATAATCATGGTAAAAATAACAAAGAAACAATCATTATCATGTAACAATTGCATCATAAAAAATCTAATGATCAAAACAACAAAATATAGTCATACTTTAATAATCTACACTAGATATCATATCAAATTATTATTATTATAAATCATGTATGAATTTAATATAACATGTTTAACCCCTAAATAACACATTATGTAATCCTAATAACAATATAACATCAATCCAAACATGGAACAAGGTATGAGATGGAATTTGTTTTATGTTATTATAATGGCATATTATACAAAATTCAAGATATATAGTAATTTTAAATTCAAGGTTCATTAACATCCTAGTAAAATGATGATTTTATTATACATGGGTAGTAAATAAGGTGTTCTAGTAGATATTTAATCATAGACCAAGTGTATAGTATTGGGCATGTCCAATAAACAACAAGAAAAGTTTTAAAAGTTAGTAAGGTGTAAGTACCAAACATAAATCATTTTATTCATAATAGGTATCTTCACAAAAATGGGTTTATCATAATTCGAATTTAATTTATAAGATATACCTGTTTGAGTTTTAAATTTATCAAATATTTACTTTAAACTTTAAATATTTTGGGAAAATAGTATTAAACATTTCTAAAATAAATGGTAATTTTAAAAAATAAAATTATAATGAAAGGTTTTGTATAAAACCAAAAAAAGCTTTAAATATTTTAGTAAAAGAAAAAATTGATGTTTTTTTAAAACAAGATAATACAATTTGGGTTACAACATGGTTGTAAAATCAATTTTTATTATATACCATATCATTCCTTCTCATCTTAATTTAATATATTCGTCACCTCACCACTGATGCAACTCTTAACCATGGCTAAGGTCGGATCGTTACTTGTAAGTCATACAGGTTAAAAAGGGAAGAATAGTTTTCATTCAGAGTGAAAGTTAATGTTTTAATAATAGATACTTCTATTTAAATTTAGTAACACCACCCATGTTTCTTATCTTACTAAACCAATTATTATATTTCATTATTCATACAAGTCCAAAGGTATTCAAGAGGCATCCTTAGAGTTATATGATAATGTCTAATCACATATCTAGGCTTATTCATTATCTCAAAGAAGTAAATTATGTATGCTTATTGATAAAGAAATAACTCTTTGAATACCATTTTGAAGTATAAAAAGGGGTTCCAATACCATAAAAATGTATTTATGACTTAATTATAAATATTTACTTCGCTTGTTTCTTTCGAGGTAAATTAAGATCATTTCTATACATTACCAATTTATTTAACTATAGAAAATGTTATCAACCCAAACTATTATGATGAAATGAAGAGGATAAGTATGGATCTAATTTTAAACATCAAGAATATATATTACAAATAAGAACATATGTGAGATTTTATTAACATCATCCAATTACAAACAATACATGAATCACATATTAAAATTAAACAATTTATCACAAAGCCTTTAAATCAGAATTATGAAACTAAATAATTAAATTTTGATGTTTTGTTACAATTACATAAGGAAAGATTTATATAAAATATATTTGAATTAATTATTAAATTATTAATTTAAAACAATGAATTTATATCTTATAAGACATGAAAAAAAATTATTAGTTTAAAAAAATCATTGCAGATGAAACCAGAGAAATCCCTAAGAAATTTCATATTGGGCAGGACCCCCAACCAATCATTTATCCTTGATGATCCCTCGAACATACTTAAATTGAATCATAAAATCCCCTAATAACCATAAAAGCATAATTTATAATCATTTATAAACAATTATCCATAAATCTAAAATGACCATATAGAAAACCAAACTGAAACCAATGTAAAACCAAGGCATCATAAACCCCAAAATCGTGATAACCATTTACTAGATTACATTTCCAATAAATTTTTACATAATAATATCTAATTAAATTTATAAATTCAAGTAACCCCTATATAAATCACCATGAAAATTAATTTCATCTAAATAGTGAATAAAGATTAAAAACACTCATTTATGTCTTCTTTAACCTAAGATTGAAGGAATCCAAACACTGAAATGGATTTAACCATGAATTTAGTGAAATTCCAATTTATAGAGTCCATTATGGTAAGAGAGAAAGAATAAAACAATAGAATGATAAATGAATAAGGAAGGAAGGTACCTATCATTAGACTTAAATAACTCCACTTAAATTCATTCTTAATCATCAATGGAGATAATGGAATCTTAAAGAAAGGTAAGATCCCAAAATGGGTATTAAAATAAGAGAAAATAAAGAGCAAATAGGGAGAGTTTGAGGGGTTAAAGAGGAGAGAGAGTGAATTACCACCACCACCACCCCCAATAATTTTTTTTAAAAAAGTATTCCTAAGAGCCTATTGGGTACCCAGTGGAACCCCTAAGGGAACTCCCTCATTACCTAGGTCCACCGAGTACCTAGTTCCACCTGAAGCCTTAAGATTACAGGTGCTTCCACCACTTAACTACCCAAAACCCTAAACCTTATTCTAATTATCAAACCCCATCCCAAAATACCTAATAATTCATCGCCAATTACCCAAAATCATATCTAAATCCCAAAATAAAAATAAATCCTTTTCCAAAATCAAACATTCAAATTTCCTTGTAATTTCATAAAGAAATTTCCTAAAAAAATTAATAACCAAGGTCAGGGTCCTTACATGTGTGTAATTCATTTTGATACTCTCTTAAATCTCTCTTCTCATCCTCTTTTTACCATTGTGAGATACTATCATACCATGGTAGATATATAGGATCCCACCTAGGCATTGGGTAATTCACGCAATCCATGTATACATCATGGATAAGGAATTTTTTGGCTAACTCTCAATGATCTTCATAAAACCACTATAATGATGGTAGTAGTAGATTCTATAATTAGTGCAAGGTATATTGTATTATTTATTTATAGTTTATAAATGGTTCCAATTTCATAGCATGGTGATCTTGAGAATTTGAAGTTTTTAATGTCTTATTCTATTTTGAACAAATGTTGTTCATTCCCTATAAACCAATCGACCTTCTAACAAGTTAATATGTTCAAAACATTTTAATATATAAATCTTCATATAACACATGATTTGTGTTACTTATCCAAAAAAATATAATCACACATATCTTGATTCATTATATGCATAAGGTTCATGAAACATTTTTATATAAATACTTAAAATCATAGGAAACCGAAATCCCCATAAAAGAAATCATGGTGCGATGGATAATTAACCCCTATTTTCTAGAAAAAAACCTAATATTTTAGTCCAATGCAAATTCTGATCCAAAGGTTCATTATCCATGTATCTCTATTCAAGAGAGACCACAATTTCAATAAAATCCTAACATCTAGTATGTATATATATCCCAATCAAGGTCAATATATATATATCATAACTAACTTTTACATTAAAATCCATAGCCCAAAAATAAATCATATTCATGGTTAAATGTAACTAAATTTTATTTCATACCTAGCATGTAACTCCTTATATACATGGTATGATATTTATAAGAAATAGTTTAACATTTTAAACTAGAGCATACATTCATTACTAATATAAATATTTATATTTATGAATAATAAAATAGATAATAAACTAAATAAATGATCATTTCATAAATTTAGACATGATGTAAAAATTTATGAACAATTCATAAATAAAATAATTATAAACACATAAAAATTAAAACATTCTTTATCGATATTCCATAAATAAATAAACATGAAAATTTCACATTTATTTCAATATGAACTCTTTCATATTATCATTTACATGATATTAAATACAAACAATAACATATTTAAAATATATTATATTTATGAAAACTTTCACAATCATATAAAAATCTTATATTTATGTAATCATTTCATGTAAACTTAATATCCCATATTTCTATTTTATTTAAAATTTTATCAAATTCACCTAAACTTTTTTGACATGGTTTAAATAAATTTTCAAATCAATCCATTAATATGAAAATTTCATATTATTATTTATGAATATTTCATAAAACTATATAAATTATTTTATATTTACCCTTATTTTTCAATTTATAAATTATCTAAAAATTTACCATGTAAATTCTACTTCAAAACTAGATTATATCCAGCAAAATATTTTTGGTATGTTTTAAATTCCTACCCCTGATTCAATGTGAGACCATAGAACCTTCTAATGAATGTTTTTTAAGATTTTAACAAAAATAATTTTTTTAAAATATAAAAAACATGACAATTTTTTACATAAAACAAGACATTATTTCTCCCATGGGACAACACTTGACAATGGAAAACCAGGACTATTTTATTTAAGTCGGGTTTTTTTGAAAAACATTCAAAAGTATAACTTTTAAAATCACAAAATGGTTTTTCTTGGATACATTGTTATTTTGTTATAGAATCACGTCTCTATATGAAAAATTATTGTTTTCTAGCAAAAATCACACTGTAATTTTGAAAATTGTTTAAAAACCCATTAAAAGATAAAAAATAACCATTTTTTACATAATCCATAGTGTGGTTTCACCTGTATAATAACACTTTCCAAGAGAAACTGAGTTTTTTTCTATGGGTTAGCCCATTTTGAGTAGAACATTCAAAAGTCCAATTTTTTTAACTATGAAATTAATTTTCCTACCTATGTCATGATCTTCTAATTTAAAATCACATTACTATACTAACTACAGTTTTTTATTTGAAAAACCCATGTTGTAATTTTAAAAATTTTAATAAAAATTCTTTATAATAAAAAACTATGACCATTTTTCACATAAACCATGACATTATTTCTACCTCATGAAAATACTATTAGAGTGGTTCCTTTCCCTCTTATAGTTTTGTTTTGATAATTACAAAACTATTTGTTGTGTTTATTCTTATTAAATTTTGTTATTAGAATTGTGTTGACTCTTTTGGACTTTAAATTAATATTTATTATTGTTTATAATTTGTTATTATTATTTTGATTATTATTATTCTTTTTTCATATTTTTTGTTATAGAATTTTCCTAAGTATAATATCTTATGTATTGTATTATCTTATAAAAATATATTATATATTGATATTTTTTCAAATCTAAACATCTTGCGTACTGATTTAAAAATCTTATATATGTCTTTTTTCAATAATTTATCTAATTTTAACATCTTACATATTTATTCTTCTATATTTAAAGATCTTACATATTAGAATTTTGTATATTTGGAAAATTAGTTTATATTACATATCATGGAAATTATCTTACATATTTTATTTATTTTGTTTAAGTATATTACAAATCATGTTTTTTTATAAACTAAAATATGTTAAATATTATAAATAATGTTTAATTATATTACATATGAAAGTTTTTTTCTATCAAAGTTGTATTAATTACATTTAGCGATAAAATATTTCATATAACACTTATTCTCTTTTTAAATGTATTACTCTTTCAGATTTTTTTTTTGAAAAGAGATATAGTTTTGCGATCTAGATTATATTATTACATTATATAAATAAATTATTATGAAATTGATGCAATTCATAAGAAATGAAGAGTCATACGAAATGAAATCCTTATATTTTTTATGAAAATGGAAAATAAAATCTTAATACTATATTACAACAAATTAATTTTGTGTGTTTCTGCAAGGATATGATATGTGACAACATACTATCAAGAATAACTTAAGGATACATGTAAGAAAAGAAATCTTTATTAAACAGGGATTCAGGATGCGTGGTCATGCTAATATAGTACTAGGTATCAATAGAACCTTAGATTATTACTAACATATTATTATGTTGTTTTATAGGGTTATTTATGAGATTCAATAAATTGTTAATTTCACAAAATAAATTTAAGAAACAATAAATATATCATATATTGGAAACCAATATTGATCTAACTGTTAAACATGAATTTAGAAACAACATGAAAATACCATTTTATAATTTCTCTATAAATATAAATCAATGGAACTGGATGAAAACACTTTTAAAAAAATCTGAAATTGAAATCATGACTATCGCTCTGGTACAATATTCTATGAAATCTTCATCATGTTAGATATCATTGTTAAATTGATCAAACTACAACATCTGTTTAAGTTTTCAACTATCTTGGTTCTTGTGTTTATTAAATAGTATTTCTTTATTTTTGTAGTTATATTACATATATCACTAGTTTTTTATTTTATCACCTAAAATCACATATTATTTTGATTATAACATCGATGTAAAAGATATATTTATTTATTTTTTATTCTTCCACTATAAAGTTAGTTTTTGTGTGTGGTTATGATTCCACTTTTAAAAGACCGATTAGATCAGGTTTTTACTCCTATAAAAGTTACGTTTTATTGTTTTGGTTATACCTCCATTAGAAAAGGTATGATGTAACTTTATTTTTAATTATCATAAATAAGTAAATTTGTAGTGAATATCATTTCTCTCAAATAGTATATATAATTAAAGAGAAGATATAGGATCACTTTGATCCAGACTACTAAAAATATTTGTCTTCCTTGTTTATTTTTCACTACACTTGCACTTGTATTTAGTTTAAATATGATTTAAATTATATTTAAATTTTAATATAGTTAATTCATCCTCTCCCCCCTTTAAAGGTTGAGAATTGTTTTTGAGCCTTCCTTTTATAGGATAAAAATAGTTATTAGTTTACTACAAGAGGGGGTTAATGGTAGTTTATAAAATAAAACTTATAATTTTCACAAAACTCTTAGTATAGTGATTTAGACAAAAACTTTTTTAGGAAAAAGAAAGTAATATAATAGGTGGTTATAATAATACATTATTAAATCATATTTAAGGAAAAATTTATAACAAACTTAACATTCCTTAAACATTTATAGAAAAAATATAAAATTTTAAAATAAGTAAAATAAACTTTATAAAGTGGGTAAGAAAAACTTACAGAGCTTTATAAAAAATATCCATGATTTAACCTTTATCATTAATGTTTTATATAATATAGAGTTTAGGTATCTATAGTTTTATCCAAACTATTTTGGTATGTCTTCCTTAAGTAAGTAATTCCTCAACACGAATATTGGAACAACTTCTGTTTCCCTAGCCTTAAAAACCCTTGATCAAAAAGATCAGAATTATTTGTTATCTTCCTATCCTCAAAATCCCTCAATCAAACACAAGATAATATAGAAAATTACAAACCCAAAATATCTTAAGTAATTTCCAATTCTCACATGGATTCCTTAAGAAAAAAAACTCTATAAATATTAAAATGGAGTGCACAAGTAAAAAGATGTTACAGAGTCTTTAAAGTAACTTCATATCATTAGTGATTTAAAAGTTTCCTCTTCCTCAAATTATGATTAAATTTATAGAAAATTCTCCAATGGTCATATTCTACATTCTTCTAAGTTTTTTTTAATAAGTTTGGTTTAAATCACCTTCACTTGATAAGGTTATGTACATATTCTTCATCTAATGGTTGATTCTGATTAAGAACTATTGTAATTATTGAAAGGTTTCATCTGGTAAAATTATTTTGGTTCATCCAGAAAATATATAAGGTTTATCTAGTTATATTTTTATAAAATTTCATCCATATAGCATGTCTATCTCCATTTTATAATGTTTTCCATCAAATTTTATATGAATTATTCTGGTAATACTTTTCTATATTTAATTTTATGGAATTTACACACATTTGTCTAATTTACCTTGAAATATTCTATTCAATGTAAAAATTACAATTTCATATAATTTATAAGGTTCCATCTAGTTTGGTTTATCTGTAATACTTAAGTAAATTTCTATCCAATTTGTTTTTTTTTTTGGAAATCTTAAACAAAGTTTCATCCATTTTACAAAGTATTTCATGATTGGTAAATATATAAGTTTTTTAAAAAACATTATAAACACTAGGGAAGTGAAAATTTATTAAAATTAAGTATTTAAGGAAGTGTGTTGTAATATTTAATACTAAGTTAATAAATTTTTTAAAGTAAGACTTTCGACTCAACACCTTTGTCATTCTAAAGTGTCTAGTAGTTTGGGAGAGACTTTTTAAATTTAAAGAGTTTTTTTCAAAATGGATTTTCAAATTATAAATTAATTTCAAAGTTTTAAAATTTATTTTTGAAATTATACAATAAATTTGGAAATTTTTAAAGTGATTATATTATTTTTAGAAGTGATTTAGAATTTTAAAAGTAATTATAAACTCTTTTGTTGATTATTTATAAGTTTTTTTAGTGAAATTTAATTATTTTTAAGTCTCCCCTTAACCTTACATAGGATCCTATATTTATGTAAGGGTATTAGGTTTTTTCCATATGTTTTGAAGGGTAAGTTTTAATTTACTTTAGTTGTATAAAGGTTGGATCAATGATTATTTGTTGTATAAGGGTAGTTTTGAAATGTATTATAAGGGTCAATCCTAATTTTAAGGCTTTCATAAAGATAAGGTTTTATTTTTAATAGTCATTTAAGGGTTATTGGTTTTGTTTTGAACCTCTTTAGAGAGAATTTTATTCATAAATAAGGTTAGTGAAACCAGTTTTGGACTAGTAGCATAAAGGTAATCGTGTCATGGTGAGTTTTAAGTCTTACATAAAGGTGGGATCACTCTTGTAAGGATAGATTCTTCCTTGTGTTAGGGTAAATACTATTAGGTCCCTTGGTATAGTAGTGGTGACTAGAGAGGGGTTGAATAGTCCTTTTTGGTTTATTATTACAAATACTAATTTATCAGAGTTATAACAATGCTAAAAAATATAGCAGAAATAAAAAAATATAACAAGGGATGTTTTTATAGAGGTTCATATCACCAAGATCCCAATCCTCACATCAATCTCTTCTACTCTATGAGGAGAACGGTATTCACTATATCCTCACTTT
Source organism: Viscum album (assembly GCA_963277665.1). Classification (NCBI taxonomy): domain Eukaryota; kingdom Viridiplantae; phylum Streptophyta; class Magnoliopsida; order Santalales; family Viscaceae; genus Viscum; species Viscum album. The sequence continues at coordinate 937,300,845 of OY728123.1, read as the reverse complement.
TTAAAGGTACTTACAACCCAATTACATACAAATACTAATGTACCTTATTCACACAAGGTAGTATAAACCTTGACTTTTGAATGAGTCACAACCTACCTTCCTTTTTTCTAGGAGGCACAACCCAACCTTCCTTTTAGATGGGAGGAACGACTCAATGAAATATTTTGGATGGGAAAATATTAAATCAAACTATAGAGAAAAAACATATGGTAGGAATAATTACAATGGATAAATAACAAAAACAATTGAAAACTGCAGTTGAGAAGATGATATAGAAATTTGGTGCATCTCGTGTTCTTTGATCACTCAAATGGTGGAAGATGAAAGTGAAAAATATTTACAATGATCATAGTAGAAAAAAATAATTCAAGGAAGTTTTTTAATCAAAAAAGAGAGTAGCAAAAAAATTATGATCTTATTCTTATTGATTGAATCATCTGCACTGGTACATGTTTTTAATCCTTGAAGAGATCTACTGTTTCATTAAAGAAAGATCCTCCAGGATCGTATTAGTAACTAATATCTTCACAACACCTCTTAGTGTAGTATAAATTCTAAGAGGAAGGTGAACCTACTCCTAATAATTTTTATTAATAAACTAAAGCACCAAAAAAGACATTCCAAATAGGATTTACAAATATAGATATCCAAATCTCTATGAGAATCTACCTTAAAAAAACCAGAACAATGATTTGGTAACACAAAGGACCAACTTGAACTAACCTCCCTAATTTTCCTCTTATAGAGATCACTATAAAATTTATTTTCCTCTCTATATAAATGAGTAACATCAAGGTAAATGGATTCTAAAAGATGAAGGCAATCAATCTAGGGCCTCATCATTTTCCATGGTACATTCTTGGATTGGATTTTGATAATTTTCACTGCAATAGATGAATCTGATTCCAACCATAGAGCTTTCCAACTATAATGGATATCATACCTGATTATCTTGATCATATCCCACATCTGAACTTCAATATCATAACCATTCCCAATGAATTGAAAGAAAAAACCTTTAACGAGGCCCTAATAGGTACAAAAGATGCCACCACAACCTGAGGTCCCTGGTGCACCTAAATTCACCCCATCAACATTTACTTTTAACCACCTTGGGAGTGGAGGTATTCATCTAATTTATTTGGACACGAATAGTTTCTTCACCCTTGCATTAACACCAAGTGATCTCAAAATAAATAGATCATAAAAGTCATTATGCATTTCCCCAGATTGTATTTTAGATGAAAGAATGATCCCATGATTGATGGCATATACACCATCATAAAAAAAGATTTGTGATTATTAAAAACCATATCATTCTGTTCTCTCCAAGTGTATGAAAAAACACTAACCACAGCATCCAACATGAGAGAATGAATCTGCTCACTACATGACATGTTGCATATAGAGATAAGTAGTGCCTCAATACTCTGGAAATTAAAACTACACCAAAATAAATACTATAGATAAGTCCATAATCTTATATAAATTCCACATCACACAAAAAAAGGTAAATAGACTCCTTGGCACTCAAGTATAATAATCAAGTAGAAGAAATTTGAATACCATTATGCTAAATACTACATTGGATAGGAAAATGATTTTTCTAGGTTTTCCAAATCAATAACATATCAGTATGAGGAATAAAGGGATTTATAAAACCTGAAACCCAAGCCAAAAAACCAATCAAGGCACCATATTTCATCTTGTAACAGTCCCTGGTGGTAAATATGCCATCTATGTTGTGAATCCATAATAAAGTGTCACTGTTAGAATAGGCATACCTAGAAAACTCCTCAGTGAGGTGGACAGGTATCATAAAATGCATAACATTGCTCATTTGTAAATCATAAATAGTGTAATTCTTCATGGATATAGGAATGAATACATTATTTATGATAGGTTGAGAGAGCTAAGGAGTTCTCTAGAAGTTCAATGACCACTGTCTATAAACCACCAATTTCGAATAGCCCATAATTTCAAAATAGTCTTGATTAACAGTTATCCAAATAGAAGGGGAAACATACATGACATGACCATTATTAAATTTATCAAAAAAATATAGTAACAATAAATTACAATGAGGAGTTAGAGGTGGAAATAATTCTCCATGTGAATTTTTTACCAAAGTGTCATTGAATATTCTAAGATCCTTTATTCTTAGTCCACCCAAGTTTACAGGTTTGAAATAATCTTTCCAGGAAACCGTGACTAACTTTCCCTCTTTAATTGACCCAGTCCATAAAAAATTTTGGATCATACTTTTCATCTCCTTAATGAGGGATTCAGCCCATCTATACAATGATAAATAATATACAAACATTGAGGTGATTGCATAATTGACCAAGAAAATTCTACCTGGCAGAGACATTATCATCCCCTTCCAAGTTTCCAGTTGATTAAATTTTTTTAGAGAATTACTCTTAATGTATCATTTATTCACCCTACCCCAAAAAATGGGAACTCTAAGATAAGTGAATTTAAAGGATATACTCTTCACACCAAGACTTTGGGCCACCTTGTTCTACTTATAAATCATCACTCATTCTCCAAAAATGACAGAAGACTTTTTCCAGCTAATAAATTGACCTGAAACTTCTTCATAATGTGAAAAAAATTCTCTTGATATAATAGATATTACCTCTATCAGCCTTCCCAAAAAAGTAAAATGTCATATTAATATAACAAATGTGAGGGAGTATGGAAATCTCTTCCAACCTTCATACACTAATAAATTCCAACATTAACCAAATCAGAAAGACACCAACTTAGATAATCCTCAGTTATGGAAAAGAGAATCCCAGAAATGGAATCCCTTTATCTGACCCCTCTAGAGAAATGAAAGAAACCCCTTGGGGACCCATTCACAAGAATAGAGAGCCTATCACTTTTCATAATAGAGAAAATCAACCTAATAAATATTTGTGAGAAACCATTCATTATTAGAATAACAAAATGAAAATCCACATTATTGTGTTAAAATATTTAAAAATATCAATTTTTAGGGTTATATTACCATATTTTACCTTTATCTTCATAATTTTCACACATTCAGAAGCAATGTAAAGGAAGTTCTAAATATTTCTCCTAAGGACAAACCCAAACTAATTTTTATAAATAAACCCCTTAGAAATCTCACCCAAACTGTGTGTCATTATTTTACTAATAAACTTTGGTATATAGTTTCCAATATCAGTATTCCTAAAGTAATTTATATCTAGGTAATTGTCTTTATTTGGAATTAATAAAATAAAATTGGATTTCACACCATAGGAATTGATTAAAGAACAAAAAAATATCTCATAGCATTTATTACCTCGATATGAACAATGTCCCAATAGAACATGAAGAATTTTTTGGTGAATCTATCGGGACTAGAAACACTATCCATATTTAAGGAGAAGAGAGATAGATGAATATCCTTTGAACTAAGAGCTTCAAAAGGCCTTTTATTTTCAATGTCATCAATGGTAGGATCAATGATTTTGAGCATTTTATTAGTATTTACCTCCCTATTATATAAGTATATATCCTAAAAATAACATGTCACAACATTAGAAATTTCATTCTAAAAACTGAACTGGTTTTTACCAATTTTAAGGGAAGTGAGACTTTTTATTTCTTTTTTCTCGCTGTGCATACAATGAAATAGTTTTTAATTCCTATCACCTTTTTTGACAATATGATTTTTAATTTATTAGAGGAAAGCCTCTCCTTAAGAATCAAGAGACTATCAAGTTTGTAGAAAGTGTGTATCTCCACCTAAGAGGGCACATCTTACAACATGTTATTTTGTTAGAAAAACACCAGATGAGATTTAGACTCCTTAATATCACTCTCAAGATTATAAAAAGATTTTTTAGTCCATAATTTAATTCTTGAATTCATATTATTCAACTTTCTGGCAAAAATTTATAGGGTACTTCCCAAGCATCCAACATTCCAAGCATCCAAAACAATTTCTCTATAGCTTAGAACAACGAGCCAAGCATTGTTAAACTTAAAAGTCAATGGGGATGACCTTAAATTTATAACACTAATATCAATAAACAAATTATTATGATCATAATGAAATTTTGGAAGGGTGTGGATGGATATATCCACTGCATTATTCTTCTCATCCACTTGTACAAAACATCTATCCAATTTATGGGATTGCTTCTCATTTAAAGTATACCTACTCTAATTATAATCAGTTCCAGATATCGGGACTTCAACCAATACACATTTATCAATATGATAGGAAAATATTTTGGCTTATATTCTACAAAAATTGATGCTAGTTTTTTCATCTAGCCACAAGACAACATTGAAATCACCAAGAAAAATCCAACTGCTACCCATATTCTCTGAGATTGATTCCATATTTCTCTAAAGATCCCTTCTTTTTCTATAAAGATTGAAAGCAGAAACAAAATTCACATCATAATAATGTTTTTGATGCTGTATGAAATGTTAACTGACTGGCAGTAATTAGAAAAGGAGTTAATAATGACACTATAATGCTTAATAACCCACAAGGACTTAGTGGTAACATCAATATTATTATTGGAAACAAATTATTAACCTAAGGAACTCCACTTGAAATCCATCCAGCTCTTAAATTTAACTCTTGGCTCATCAAGAAAAATAATTAGATGTTTTTTTGTATAATAAAGTGACTAAGGGTCTTGATCATTGTAGAAGTCCCAAGCCCTTGGCAATTCCAAAAGAGAATCCTCATTACATGGCTGATCTGAGCCTAGTCCTAGTCCCATCATGAATTTATGTCCTTCCTTTATCAAGAAAAATTGATTCCATAATCCTACCACCCTATCCTACTACTTACTCAATATATGAGGGATCAATCATTCATTTCCCATATGGGAAAACCCCTTATCACATTCATAATAATATTCAATTCTTAATGAATCAAATATGTTGGTCAATTCAATTGGGATGTTAAAACTCTCAGGTAATTTTCTCCTCACAGTCTTAGATGATGGAACCTATGAGAACTCACATGTATGTTGAGTAGATGAGGAAACATTAACATCACTTGATAGTGCACAATCTGTAGAATTATAAGTGTCATCATCTTGAAATCCTATAATAGAAGGATCTTTATTTGATGGAGAGAAATCCTTATTTTCAGGAGAAGCAGAATCCATGGTATTACCTTGTTCATTTGCTTGCTCGAGTTCTTGACTAGAGGCAAGGCTGATGACCTGATTTGGGACTAAAGCCTTGACATTATCAGGTTCTAAATTATAGATAAGGTTAGCAGCTTGTTATGGTAACAAGTTAGTAGCCTTTTTAGTGGATAGAGTACCTTGACAAGAAACCAGACCATTAGCATCAGAAGTGGCCTACACATGTTTGATAGGAACACTAGCAATATGTGTAGCAGCTAAGTATAAATTTGGAACTACAACATCATCAAAGGGATTTTCAACATTTATCACCTTATTCGGAGGATCATAATTGTTCATATCAACCGTGATATCACCCTCCTGATAAGGAGTTTCCTTATCCTTGGGTGGTCCATTGTCACTAGTGTATGGGACCAATCCCTTATCATTATTTCCCCTACAGTGGGCATCATCATGTCCTCTAATCTTACAAAAATTACATAGTTTGTTTCTATTATAGTTGGAGACCATATGCCCAAAGAATTAACAATTCAAATGGTGTAAAATTAGATCATTACCTTCTATTTAAATTTTAATAAAAAATAAAACAATTAATAAAAACAAAAAAAAAGTAATTTCATGCATCTTATAAATAAATGGATTCATGAGAAGAATAAAAAATTACCTACCATTATAATTTTAATGGTGAATCATGACTCACCATTGGATTTTAATGTCATTTCAGTAAAAAAAATTATAAACAAAAAAAAAAGTTATAATAGATGAAAAAATAAAAACTATTGTTATTCAACTAAGCATAAAATAATAAAATCAAATGGAATTAATGGAAGAAGAATATGTTTCCATGCTTCAAAGCACCTGTAGAAATAAAATCCATGAATAAGCTGCATGTAAACAGAATTAAAAACTTCTGATAAAAATAATAATACAAAACTAAAACAAAAAATGAAAACAATGGTACTATTATAGTAGCACATAAGAAGATGTAAGATCTCCTAAAATAGCTCGATGAAGGTTATTACTAGGAATAGAATAGCATGAATGAACCAGCTGATGTAGAGAATATTAAAGGACCTTGTTCCAAGGCTTTGTATAAAAAAGTAAAAAAAAACAACTTATGGGTAGTATGACCCACTTTTGATGTCCAACATTAGGTAAAGGACTCACCGTTGATATCCAAGGATGAGTAAAATAACTCACTGTTGGAAGCTGGTGGAAAGTCATGACCCACCATTAGTGTTTTCCAATGGTGGATCATTTACCTACCATTGGTATTTTTCAATGGTGACTCATCACCCACTATTAGAAATTTTCGATGGCGACCTGATGAGTATCCAACCAAGAAGAGTTGTGACCTATTTTTGACATGAGAATCAATAAAAAAAGACAGAAGGAAAGGTTGGAGAAGAATAAAATTTTGAGGCATTATTTTTTTAAGATAGGATTCATAAGGAGTTCTCTAAAAAATATGAAACTGTAGGCTTAAAGAAGATAAAAAGATAAAAGAAATTTGGTTCAAAATAATTTATAAGCTGAGAGATACATGTTCAAGATGTCCGAAGAAGATGAAAAAAATATTAAAGCTTAAACATAACCCATCAAAAACCAATATACAAAACTTAAAAAAAAGAGATATCGATCAATATGAATATTGAAGAAATTTTGTTATAAAGAAATAGGACACTAAATATCACTGGTCTACAGGTGAAGTAGTGGATGTTCAAAGAAGATGAATAAAATTCGAACAGATGAGTAATGGGAGTTCAAAACAAAGAAGTGTGGGATGAGAAGAACATCCGATGAATTTAGAATAAGAGATCTGATGGTGCAAAAAACATGATGCTATTATCCGAGAGAAAGATCGATGAACAATAATATTTAAAAAGTGACATCGCATGTCAAAATAAGAGGAGGACGATTAAGAGGTATAATAAAGAATCGGCACTGATGTTGAGATCATATTAAAACACAACCCATATACATACGAACATGCGGGTCTAGTGGGCGACCAATTCCCAAACCAAGTGGGCATGCTCCTCGATCCTTATACACAGGTCTGGGTGAGATTTGTTGGCACTATGCTTCCGAGCCTCTATGTGGGCCTTGAGGGTTGGTCCTCCCATGGTGGTAGACCTTCAGGTCCCCCTATAAGTGGTTGTAGGATTGGCCTAAAGGTCTTTTACATAAGTCAATATTTTTTATAACTCTTAACAAATAAAATAACAAGATTAATAATATAAAATAGAAAAAAAACAATTATCAAAAAAATAAAAAAAAATGAGAAATGTTATTTTTAAATTATATTGAATTTAATTAAATTTTATTTAAGTGTAATTTATCAAAACAAATAGATATGTAAAAGTATTAACACCCAATTATAAAAAAACCTCCCCATTTTTGTAAATTACAAAACATAATATTTATTAAATTTTCAACCAACTTAAAAAAAATATTAAATATTTAAAAAAAATCTCCAACTTTTTAAATTTTATCAAAAAGTAGAGTAGTATTTAAAAAATACATTATTTTAAACAAAAAAACAGTTACTATAAAAGTAAAAAAGTAAAATATTATCATAATAGTAAAAAGATATAGTATTCTCATAAAGAAAAATTAATACAGTGTTATTTTAGCAATTCATTTTTAACCAGAATGATCTACTTATCATTTAAAAGTTAGGCTTCTAGAATAACCAATTCAAACTTCATTTTATCAAATTTAACAGAATCTAAGGGTTTAGTTAAAAATTTAGCTAATTGTTTCTCAGTAGGAATTTTTTTTGATAAATATCACCTTTATTTACATGATCTATAAGTAAATGAAATCTAAAATAAATGTGTTTAGTTATAGAATGTTGAAGAGGGTTTTTATAAATTTAAATTGCACTTGTGTTGTCAAATTAGATATGAATTTTATCAAAACTAATGTTAAAATCAAAAGAAAAGTCCAAATACTCTATGAATATAAACTAGCAGTAGAAAAATATTTATCCTCAGTTATTAATGGTGTTACTAATAGTTGTTTCTTAGAGATCCATGAAATTAATATTTTTCTAAAAAGTGACACATACCTGAAGTTATTTTCTGATCAGGTTTGCAACCTCCAAATTCAGAATCAAAGGGAGATAGTAAATTAAATAAATTCTCATTATAATAAAATAGTCCAGTACTAATGGTACCTTTGACATACCTAATTACCCTTTTAACATATTTAAGTTAACTTTCTTTGGGGTTTGACTAATATCTAGCATATATAAAAATATAAAACATAATATCTAGCCTATAAGCTTTAAGATACAAAAGGATTCATATCATAACTCTATACAACTTATCAAATAAATACCTCCCAGATTTATCTGCATCAAGTTTAGAGTTTTCACCTGTAGGGATTCTTATACTTTTACAAGAATCAAGTCCAAACTTTTTAAAAAGTTCTTTGGAAAAATTAGCTCAATTTAAGAAAATTCCATCTTTCCTTTAATTAATTTGTAAACTGGGGAAAATTTTTAATTCCCCCATTAGGCTCATATCAAATTTATTTTTCATTAATTTTGAAAACTCAATATTAATATTATTACTTGTAGAACCAAAAATAGTATCACCAATATAAATCTGTATAATCAATATATCATTTAAAACTATTTTATAAATAAGTTTGGATCAACTATACCTTTAACAAAATCATTTCAAATTAAAAATATAGTTAGTCATTCATACCAAGCTCAAGGAGATTTCTTAAGACTGTATAAATATTTAGAGAGTTTGATAACATGATTTGGAAATTTTTTATTTTTTAAACCAGGTGGTTTTTTAACATAAACCTCTTTTGAAATTACACCATTTAAAAAATCACTTTTTACATCCCTTTGAAATAGTTAAAAAAATTAAAACTTAGAAAAGATAATAAAATCCAAATGGATTATAATCTAGAAACTAGTGAAAATGAATCTTTAAATTCAATTCCTTCTTCTTCAAGATAACCTTGGGTAACTGTTCTTTCCTTATTTCAAAATATATTACCAGATTCATCCAATTTATTTCAAAAAATCAATTTGGTTTCTATAGGCATTGTATATTCAGGTAACTCAACAAGATTATAAAATTTATTTCTTTCAAACTAGTCAACTTTATCATGCATGGAATTAATCTAGTTATAATCTTTCAAATAATCTTTAATATTAATAGGAACACATTTAGAAATAAAGGAATAATTAGCACAGAAATATTAAATAAATTTTCTAGTCATAATTCCATTTTAAACATTTCTTATAACATTTTTGAAAGAGTGATATTTGCAATTTTTCCACATTAAAGGGTCATTTTTGGATGTGATATGATCCCCCTCAAATGATGCATTATTATTATCAATTTTTTCATCATCAAAGTAAAATTATTTAAAAAAATTAGCAATATCAACAAAATTACTACATTATTTTTCATTATTTTCAATGAAATTAACATGAAAAAATTCTTTCGTCATCAAATTTATTTTATTACATACCCTATAAGTTTTATTGTTATTAGTGTATCCTAAAAAAAATACCTTCATCACTTTTTTAATAAAACTTTTCTAGATTATCTTTAGTATTTAAAATATAGATAATACATCTAAAAACTTTAAAATAACTAATTTTGGGTTTCTTATTCTTAAAATGTTCATAGGGAGTTTTCTTTAAAAAAATTCTGATATAAACTCTATTTAAGATAAAACAAGAGGTGTTAACTAATTCATGCTAAAAATATTTTGGAATTTTGAATTCATTAAGTATTATTTATTCCATTTCAGGAATAGTTCAAATTTTCCTCTCCACAACACCATTCTATTGTGGTATTTTAGGGCAGAAAATTTATCAAAATATCCATTTGTTTAACAAAAAAATCAAATTATAAGTTAATAAATTATCCAACTTTATCAATTCTAATAAAATAAATTAAACAAAATTTCTGATTTTGAATTTTCTTACAAAAATAAATAAACTTGTTTAAGGTTTTACCTGTAAAGACTCAGAATTTTCAGTGTAATTTTTTTTAATTATATAGAAATATTACGAGTCCGAGAAAATTGACAGCATGTGATTCTGAGGCCCGGTGTGCCCGAAATGAATTTCTGGACTTTTTTTAAGTACATTCATTAAACGTGCAAGAGGCATTTTGGAACTTTTGAACCAGTGATCGGAATTGAAATCTGAGGACATCGTTGAACTCGGAACACCGATATTCTCTTAAGGAGACCTTCACCTCAACTGTAGTAGGTTGAGGGTGGAAGTTAGTTTTCTGGATTTTTCATGGGAGAGTTAAAAGAATAAAAATCAAATAAGACAATGACTTTTATTTTATTTTTTTAAAACCTCCATTTTGAATACTTGGTGGTGGGGACCACCCGAACTCCCCTTTAATGTAAGTTAACCCTTGTAATTCCCCCAATTAAATGTGCCAACATTAATTGTTTAATTAATAAAATTAATTTATTAAGTTGGATCCTCACCTTTCTTGAGGTTGGGAAAATCATTGGAAAGGGGGGGATTGGAGAGGTTTAGAGAAATATCCTTCAAACGAAGAACCTCTCCAATAAAGAACGAACCTCCGATGAGGATGACACTCAAGCTTGTATTAGGAGTGTGTTGCAGGAACAACGCACATTGACATCTTCAATGTTTTCATCTCCTTCCTCGCACTGTCTCCAATGAACGAGGTAGGGGTGTGGTTATGTTTGTTCTTCGTGGTTTTATGTTGAAACTTTCTTCTCGAAGCTGCAAGCTACCAGTCTAACGTGGAGGGTATGGTCCAAAGGAACATGTCATAATCCCTCCGCATCTTCATTGTTAACGTGTTCTTCGGGGCGGAGGACGACGACGACCGACGACGGTAGGGCACAAGGCGGCGGCCGGCACTCCAGCCGGCCACGATAGCAGTAGCGGCACAACTGCGCCGCCAGAGGAGATCGCAGCCCATCGACTGTGGTGGAGGATAACGGTGGCCGACACACTAGTCAGTCGTGTGGAGGTAGGGCAGTGCGCGTCTATGCCACTAGTTGAGCAAGACGTCACGGCCCGTCAGTCACGGCAGAGCAGGGTGACAGTCGTCATCTGGTCGGCCACGTGGTGAATCAGCGACGTGCGTCTGCGCTACTGGAGCTAGAGACCATGGCTTCTAGGCCACGGTGGAGGCTAAAGGGTGTTCAGCACTCATCCGGCTGTGGGGAGGACAGCGGCTCTGTCGCGCCGCTGGGAGGAGAACAGGTCAACCGCGTCACACCGAGCGGGTCCCATATGCCATTAGGGCGAACCGAATGGTCCAACGGACCGGTTGGGTGACCTGGGGGGAGAACCTCCCCTCCTGGGTGTCATCTAGGGTAGACCCCTCCACGGCAGACCACTCAGCTGAGCGGGCCGCACCACAACGGTTTGTTCCTTGTGGGCCGCATCGCAGCAGGCCACGCCCATCAAGGGCTAGGTCGGGCCGCCCCCTTCACGGGCCTAGCCAGTAGTAGCCCAGGATGAACCCAGATAGATTTGGGTCGACCCGAACCAGATCGGGTTGGGTCGGGTCGGTCCGACCGGGTCGGACCGGACTCAGGCCCGTCTAGACCCAGATACGCCTTTGTGGCCATATCTTGAGAACCGGGCGTCCGTTTGGCGAAATGTCTATGGAAACAAAATCCTTAGATCGATATGGTCCTTTTGGTATACTCCACTTGAGTTTTGGATAAAATTGGGGTACGGCCGGGTTGGATCGATCCCGAATCCAGCCGGGCCCTCAGAACGGAAACGCTAATAACTTATAGACCGGGCGTCTGATTGATGCGCCGTCTGTCGCGTTGGGTCCCTTATGACATGACGGACCTTTGGGATACTTCTTAGTGGGACTTAGTGGCATTAAAATTATCGATCGATGGCTTGAGGAGTGGAACCTTATAGAATCAAGCATGCTTAGTGCGGGAACTCTGTGGATGGTTGTACTTGATAGGACTTCAGATCTTGTGTGGGTCATATTAAGATCCTGGGTGGGTCATCTTCAGATCCTATTTGGATCAATTCTCAGTGATCCTATGTGGTTTAATGTATACCGATCTTGTGTGGGTCATCTCCAGATCCTCTGTGGGTCATCTTTAATCCTGTGTGGGTTAACAGCAGAGCTTCTCGATGAAGTAAGATGATCTAGCAATACAGTTAATCATCTATACTTCCATTTGTAAGTTATACCTGGTGTGAGATGAGTCCTTACCTTCATGGTGATACCTTAGTGGAATTATTCTATGTGGCATACCTTTGTGGTACTTACCTTCATGGTGATACCTTAGTGGTATTGTTTTGTGTGGCATACCTTTGTGGTACTTACCATCGTGGTGAAACCTTTGTGGTATTCTTATGTGTGGAATTACCTTTATGGTACATACCATTGTAGTTTTACCTTTGTGGTAATCATTCCTTCATGGAACGGTTGTGATTTTGGCTAAAGAGTTGGGCCTTGTGTTTCCTCTTCAATGAGATGGATATAATTGATAACTTAGGTATATGTATGGGCATATACCTAAGTAGGGTTGATTGTTGATTCCTGCTTTGTGATTATGGTATTACTTTGTGGATTATCCTCTTTGGATTCTAGGAGACCTTCGGGGGTCTTGGGGTCCCTACTGAGTATTGTTATAATCACCCTTACACGGGCTACGTCCACACCTTATTGTGTCTTGTGAAGATGAGGGACAGCGTTGATCAACAACGAGGGTACCAGGGCTAGATGTTGCTCGGGGGTGGACCTTAGACGAGGCGTACTGTAGAGATGAAGGTTCGAGAGCTATAACTACCCATCAGGTAGGGTCCTAGGTGGGTGTTCATAGGATTTTTTTTCAGTTTTACTTGTACTTTCTAGTTAGGCTTGTATTCTAGCCCCTTTACTTTTTATACACACTCTTTTTACTATACAGTTTACTTTGTGTTCGTATCTTGTTGTGTGATTGGTTGTGTGAGTTTATAGGTTATAAAGTCAATGAAATTCTAGTTTTAGGGATATGCCTTTTTGGTGATAGTCGCCAGCCCCTTTCCTATAGAAGGTAGGCTTAGGGTAGTCACAGCACGGGCCCCGGGGGACGGGTCGTGACAAATTGGTTTCAGAGGAGTCGGTTCTATCGAAGAACTAGGACTCTGATCTTTTTTGTGTGGAAATAGTGTTATGTGTTATGAGTGTGGTTATCAGTTTGGGGAATCTAATGGTGGTGCAGTGGTCGACGTATCCATACACCAGGACCCTGACTTCTAATTACTAACTCAGTGCATGAAAACATTGATTGTGTGTGTGTATTTGAGAAGTTTTCTTTGTGATCACTTTGAGTCAGCTCACTAGGTATAACTTAATAATCATGGAACACCTGTTTCTTTTCAGGATTCCTCCACAAATATAGCCAGCTAGGGTTCCAGGTAGAGTACGCGATAACATCCCACCGAGTGGCGAGGCTTCGGTGTAGGGCCCCCTTTCGGAAGTTGTACCATCTGGTGGTGTACCAGTAGCACCACTACTCATTGGGTAGTTGATTCCACTAGCCCCAGCAGTAGAGGGTGCATGCTTCTTGATCATGTTGCATGAGTTTCAGCACCAGAGGCCATCGAGGTTCCAGGGAAAGACAGATCCACAGGCGGCTGAGGATTGGCTAGAGGCTGTGGTTAGAGTTTTTCGACTGGTAGGGACACCAGATGATCTCATGGTGATCCTTGCCGCCAGTCTTCTTTAATAAGTAGTGGGAAGATGTGAATTTTGATACTCCAAGTTTACGACAAGGTGAATCTCATATGGGTGGATTTCAAGAGCCTTTTAGGGTAGAGTTGGTCCCAGAAACTTTATGTTCAGTGCGTATATAGGAGCTTCTCCACCTGCAGCAGGGCAGCATGACTGTGGCTCAGTATTCAGCAAGGTTCATTGACCTCTATTGCTACTCCACTGACATGGTATTGTACCATTTCTTTAGGGCTTGGACATTCAATTAGGGGCTCAGATGGGATATTAGAGCTTCGATGATTTCTCTCATCATCCCAATGTAGGAAAGGGTGTTAGAGTGAGCACTCTTAGTGGAGAGATTCCTTATTGAGCAGTCACCGGCAGTGAGACCTACCACCGAATGTTACATGGCAGAGTCATCTACAATTGGTAGTAAAAAGATGATGCAGAGGTCAAATAGGACCATACCTACAAGTGGAAGACCGCTGGATACAGGGTCGGTTTTGTGAGGCTCTCGAGATAGAGCAGGATAGGCGAGGAGTAGGTAGTGTTACTTGTGTGGCGGGTAGGGTCACATGGCTCACGATTTCCCAGACCTCCATATGGAAAACCATCATACGGTCGAAGGACCACTTAGGGAGAGGCGAATATTTGATCGAGGAGGTCCACAGGAAGGAGGCAGACGTGGCAGAGGAGTTGGCCATGTAGCAAACGGTGGGCGGCAATTCTAGGTTCTACCGGCACCACCTCCAGGTGGTCCACCCCGACCACATGGAGAAGGTGGACAGGGATGAGTTCAGCTCCAAGAAACTGAGGCCTATGACCATGGCACTCCAGATATGATACGAGGTATGATCTGTCTATACTCCACCATATCTGCAGTACTTATAGACACAGGTGTTAGTCACTCTTTCATTGTCGTGACCCTCATTCAGAGATCGAAGATTCTGGTGGAGCTTTTGGCTTTATCCTTACATCTAGAGACTCTTATGGGGGTGTATTCGATGATTACACACTGATTCCAGAAATGTGAGCTTACTCTAGGAGGTGAGAGCTTTAGTTGGGATCTTTTAGTAGCGGCATTAAGGCCTTAAGACATCATCTTGGGTATGGACTGGTTATCTATAGTCCACGCTCAGATTAACTGTATTAGGTTCAAATTGTGGTGTGTACATGAGGATGGGACCAGGTTTTCCTTCACTGGCAAGAAGGGAACCATTGCAGTATAGGATGGACTTACCCAGAGGAGGGTGCCTCCGATCACTCATTAGTTGGCTAGCCTTACCCTCAGAGCAGTTGATGTTGAGAGTCCGACCTATCCTATAGTGGTGGACCAGTACACTGATGTTTTACCTTATGATGTTCCAGGTATACACCCTCAAAGAGAGGTGGAATTTTACATCGAATTATACCACGGGATGACACCGATATCTACGCCAGCATATCGGATGGCTCCCACGGAGCTTCGAGAGATACGAGTATAGATAGAGGACTTACAGAGCAACGGTTTCATTAGGCCTAGTGTTTTTCCTTGGGAAGCCCCAATTTTGTTTTCCAAAAAGTCAGATGGGAGTTTGAGACTCTGTGTGGACTATAGGTGCCTGAACTAGGTGACCATGAAGAATAAGTACCCACTCCTGAGGATTGACGATCTCTTTGATCAGTTGAAGGGAGCATGGTGGTTTTCAAAGATATACCTCAGATTAGGCTATCACCAGCTCAGGGTACAAGACGAGGATTTCTAGAATATGGCCTTCAGATGTCGGTATGGCCACTATGAGTTCTTGGTTATGTCATTCAGTGTGACCAACACCCCAGGAGTGTTCATGGAACTCATGAACAGGATCTTCCATCCATACCTTGATCAATTTGGTGTAGTCTTCATTGACTACATCTTGATATACTCAACTACGGAGGAGGATCATGCCGATCATCTATAGATAGTTCTTGACACACTCTGAGAGCACCATATTTATGGTAAGCTCTCGAAGTGCTAGTTCTGGATCCGAGAGGTACACTTTCTAGGACACGTCATATCGAAGGTTAGAGTTGGGGTAGATCTAGTGAAGATTGAGTTTGTGCTTGCTTGGGAACCACCCAGGAGTGTGATGGAGGTGCAGAGTTTCTTGGGTTTGGTCGGTTACTACCAGAGGTTTGTGCCTGACTTTTCTAGAGTTGTGGCATGCTTATCAGCATCGACAAAGAAGGGGAAACCCTTCATGTGGCCAAATAGATGTAAAAGGAGTTTCCAAGATCTTAGGAAGATACTGAAAAGTGCCCCCATATTGAGGATACCGGAGGAGGGCGTTGGGTATGTATTTTACTATGACGCATCAGGGACCAGGCTAAGATTTGTCCTGATGTAGAAGCGAGCAGTGATTGCGAATGGTTCTTGACATCTGAGATGACAGGAGCAGAACTACGCTACCCATGACTTTGTGTTAGTAGCAGTGATCTTCACCTTGAGGATGTGGTGACATTAATTGATAGGAGAACGTTTTACAGTCTACTCTGATCAGAAGAGTCTCAGGTATATCTTCTCTCAGAAGGACCTAAACCTAAGACAACAGCATTGGCTTGAGTTCCTTCAGGGCTATGACTTTGAGATAGTCTATACTCCTAGAAAGGGGAACATAGTAGCATATGCACTCAGCAAGTGATCTAGTATATATTTGTTGAGTGAGGTGACGGAGCAGTTAGACACTTTTCAAATATCCTACATGGATCGAGATGGAGCATCTTATCTTCAGTCACTAACAGTCACTCCCCCACTCCTTCAGCGAGTCAGGGAGGCGCAGCTTAGAGACACTGACTGCGAGGCTCGATGTGCTCATATATCCACAAGATAGGCACATGATGGATTTTCTGAAGGTGGGGAGCACGTCATCCTCTTTAGAGGGTTTACTATGGTACTGGTGGCGCTACGAGAGGAAGTGTTGAGGGAGTTCCATGCATATCATCTAGTGGTACATCCAGGAGTGTAAAAGATATACCAGGACCTCAAACATCAGCACTGGTGGCTGGGAATGAAGAAAGCAGTGGCAGAGTTTGTCTCACAGTGCCTCACTTGTCAGCAAGTGAAGGCAGAGCATCAGTTTCCAGCAGGCTTAGTTTAGCCACTAGAGGTTCCAGATTGGAAGTGGGATAGAATTTCCATGGACTTCTTGATAGGACTTCCACACATGTCCAAGGGGAATGATTAAATCTAGGTGATTGTTGACTGACTCACCAAATTGGCCCACTTCCTACCTATCAAATAGTAAGGATCAGTAGAGGTCTTGTAACGCCTCTTCGTGCAGGATATTGTGCGGCTTCATGGGGTACCATCTACGATTGTCTCTGATCGTGATGCACATTTTACTTCCCAGTTATGGAAGGGGTTGCAGGAGGTGTTTGGGATGCAGCTTTGAGTTGAGAACCACCTTCCATCCTCAGATGGATGGTCAGACAGAGTGGACCATTCAGATCCATGAGGACATTCTACGTGCTTGTGTTCTTGATTTTAGTCGCAGTTGGGAGGATCACTTTCCCTTGGTGGAGTTCATGTACAACAACAGATACCACTCCACCATTGGTATAGAACCATTCGAGGTACGGTCGACCTTGCAGATCACCTATATGATGAACTGACCTAGGGGAGTCAGCACTCATGGGACCAAAGATGGTATGGGCTACCAAAGAGAAGGTGCAGATCATCCAGGAGTGGATAAAGACTACACAGAGTAGGCAGAAGTCCTATGCTGATAAGATACGGGTACCTCTTGAGTTCAAGGATGGTGACCATGTCTTTCTACAGGTCTCATATCAATGAGTTTTGTGTAGATTTGGCCGGGGCGTCAAGTTATCTCTGAGGTTCATTGGACCCTTTCAGATCCTTAGCAAAGTTGGTGAGGTGGCGTACCGCCTAGCTCTTCTCCCTCAGTTGCATCAGGTGCATGACATTTTCCATGTATCCCAGATGAGGAGATATGTGCATGACCCATCTCACGTCATCGACCATGGTGAGCTTGACTTAGATGATGGGATGACGTTTTCGGATTTTCTAGTGGAGATTGAGGATCGATAGGAGAGAGTCCTTTGTGGGCGTTTGATACCTCTGGTTCATGTTCGTTGGTAGTAAGGGAACCTCCATGAGAGCACATGGGAGTGGGAGGCTCAGATTCATGCTCAGTACCCCCACTTGTTTCCCTAGTTTGTGTTGTGGCTTTTGGGGATGCAAAGCCCTAAGGTGGGGAGAATGTAAAGACCCGGAATTTTCCATGTAATTTTTTTTAATTAAATAGAAATATTACGAGTCCGATAAAATTGACGGTGCGTGATTCCAAGGTCCAGTCTGGTCAGAATGAATTTCTAAACTTGTTTTGGGTATGTTCAGTAAACGCACGAGTGGTGTTTTGTAACTTGTGAACCGGTTCTTGGAATTGAAATATATGGACAACGTTGAACTCGCAGCACCGATATTCTCTTAAGGAGACCTTCACCTCAACCACAGTAGGTTGAGGGTGGAAGTTAGTTTTCAGGATTTTTCATGGTATATTTAAAAGAATAAAAATAAAATAAAATAACAACTTTTCTTTTCTTTTCTTTAAACCACCATTTTGAATACTTGGTGGTGGGGACCACCGAAACTCCCCTTTAATGTGAGTTAACCCTTGGAATTCCCCCAATTAAATGCACAAACATTAATTTTTTAATTAATAAACTTAATTTCTTAAGTTGGTTCTCCACCTCTCTTGAGGTTGGGAAAATCATTGGCAAGGGGAGGCTTGGGAGAGATTTGGAGAAATATCCTACAAACAAAGAACCTCTCCAATGAAGAATGAACCTCCGACAAGGACGATGCTCAAGATTGGATCGAGAGCGTGTTGCGGGAACAATGGATGTTGAAATCTTCAATGTTTTCATCTCCTTCATCACATCATCTCCAATGAATGAGGTAGGGGTGTTTTTATGTTTGTTCTTCGTGGTTGTATGTTGAAACTTTCTTCTTGAATTCGCATGCTACCGATCTAACGCAGAGGGTATCGGCCAAACGAACATGGAACGATCCCTTCACATCTTCATTGTTGATGCATTCTTCACGGTGGAGGAGGATGACGACCGATTTCAGCAGGGCACAAGGTAGTGGTCGGCATTCCAGCTGGCCACGATAGCGGTGGTGACGCAACTGCACCACCAAAGGAGGTCGTGGCCCGTTGTTTGCGGTGAAGGAGAATGGTGCCTGACACACCGGTCGGCTGCGTGGAGGTAGGGCGGCGTGCATCCACACTGTCGGTTTGGCAGGAGGTCGCGGCCCGTCAATCGTGGTGGAGCAGGGTGGCAGCCAACTTCCGGCCAGGCACGTGGCGAAACAGCGACACGTGTTCACTCCGCCAGAGCTGGAGACTGCGGCCGCTTGGCAGCAGCAGAGTCCAGAGGGCAGTCAACACTCAGCCAACCGCGGGGAGGACAGCAGCATTGTCACGCCGTTGGGAGGAGAACTGGCTAAGAAATCGGCCAGCTGCGTCACACTGAGTGGGACCCCTCCGGTGGGTCTCGTGTACTAGTAGGGAGAACCAAACGATCCATCGACTGTTCGGGTGACCTGGGGAGAGCGCCTCCCCTCCCGGGTTTCAGTTAGGGCGGACCCCGCCATGGGGGACCACCCAACCAAGTGAGTTGCAGTAGGCTACACCTAGTGGGCTAGGCCATTCTCAGTGGGCTGGGCCGCAGTGGGCCGCACCCAACGGGCCAGGCCACCCCCTTCACCGGTCGGGCCGATCTGTGGCCCAACGGGCCGGGCCCGTCATAGCCCAGGCCAACCGAGTCGGACCCGAACCAGGTCGGGTCGAACCGAACTGGGTCGGTTCGGCCCAAAACCGGTCTAGTCGCACCAAGATAGGTCGGGTCGGGCCGGTCAGACCGGGTTGGACTGGACCTGGGCCTATCTGGACCCAGATACGCCTTTGTGGCCATATCTTGAGAATCGGGCGTCTGTTTGATGAACTGTCTATGACACTGGAATCCTTGGATTGAGATGGTCCTTTTGGTATACTCCACTTGAGTTTTGGATAAAGTTGGGGTACGTCTGGGTTGGATCGAACACGAATCTAATCGGGCCCTCAGAACGTAAATGCTAATAACTTACAGACCGAGCGTCTGATTGACGCGCCATCTATCATGTTGGGTCCCTTATGACATGACAGACCTTTGGGATACTTCTTCATGGGACTTTGTGGTTGTTGAAGTATTGACCGACGGCTTGAGGAGCGTAACCTCCCAAAATCAAGCATGCTTAGTATAGGAACCTTGTGGCTGGCTATACTTGAAAATTCTTTAGATCTTGTGTGGGTCATCTTCAGATCCTGTGTGGGTCATATTCAGATACTTTGTGGGTCATCACTCAATAATCTTATGTGGGTCAGCGCATACCGATCTTGTGTGATTCATCTCCAGATCCTGTGTGGGTTATCTTCGATCCTGTGTGGGTCAACAGTCGAGCTTCTCGATGAAGTAAGATTATCTAGCAATAAAGTTAATCATCTATACTTTTGTATTTAAGTTATACCTGGTGTGAGATTATTCCTTAACTTCATGGTGATACCTTAGTTGAATTATTCTGTGTGGTGTACCTTTGTGGTACTTAACTTCATGATGATACCTTAATGGTATTCTTCTGTGTGGCGTACCTTCGTGGTGAAACCTTTGTGGTATTCTTCTATGTGGTGATACCTTTGTGGTACATACCTTTGTGGTGTTACCTTTGTGGTAATCCTTACTTCATGGAATGGTTGTGCTTTTGGCTAAAGAGTTGGGCCTTGTGTTTCCTCTTGAATGAGATGGGTATACTTGATAACTTAGGTATATGTATGGGCATATACCTAAGTATTTTTTACTATTGATTCGTGCTTTGTGATTACAGTATTGTTGTTTGTATTATCCTTTGTGGATTCTTGGAGACCTTTGGGGGTCTCAGGGTCTCTATTGAGTATCGTTATACTCACCCTTACACGGGCTACACCCGCACCTTGTTGTGTCTTGTGCAGACAAGGGACAGAATTGATTGAGGATGAGGGTACCAGGGCTGAAGGTTGCTCGGGGGTGGACCTTAGATGAGGCGTATTACAGAGACGACCATTTCAGAGTTGTACCTACCCTTCAGGTAGGGTCCTTGGTGGGTGTTCATAGGAGCTATTTTCAGTTTTACTTGTACTTTCCAATTGGGCTTATATTCTAGCCCATTTTCTTACTGTGCACACTCTTTTTAATATATAGTTTAATTTGTGCTCATATCTTGTTGTGTTCTTGGTTGTATGAGTTTACAGGTTATAAAGAAAATGCCTTCCCAGTTTTAGGGATATTCCTTTCTGGTGCTAATCGCCAGCCCATGGCCTATGGAAGGCAGGCTTAGGGTAGTCACGGCACGGGCCCCGGGGGACGGGTCGTGACATTACTTTTATGAGACAAGAAAATAGTCCAATTAAATCTATTGAAGTCATATACAATAACAAAAACATATCTTTTATAACCTCAACTAGAAATTCTCATGGGTCCAAAAAGATAAATATGAAACAAAACTAAGTATCAAGAAGTATTTACCACATTAACAAGTCTAAATGACTCTTTATATTTCTTAACTTTTAGATAAGAAACACATACATAATACTTACATGTACTAAATTTTAAAATTTCCAGAACCTGCTCATGTTTACCCATCATGTGAAAATTTCGAAGTTGAACACGTCACAACCTTCTATTCCATAGAATGTGATCTGTATATACATAATTTAATCATTTTAGATTATGTTGGGTTAGTTCTGAAAAATTAATAAAATATATATTTTTTAATTAGAATAAAATATAACTTTATTATATTTATAAACAATACATTTATTATCTTCAAATTTTACACTCATATCATCATAAAAAATTTGTGATAAGCTAATTAAGTTAAGTTTTAATCCCTCTAAAAATAGTACTTTAAGAATTATAACATAATTTAATATACCTACTTCTCTAAAACATTTAACCATACATTTAGAGTTGTCACTGAATGTGAAAATACCTCCATCACAAGAGTTAAAAGATAAGAAGTTAGATATTTGACCAGTCATGTGCCTTGATCACCCACTGTCCATATACCATGTGATTTTGTAACTCTTCATATAGGATTCCTACAAAAAAATCAAGAAAATTGTTGTTTTGGTACCCATACTAGTTTGGGTCTGATTGGATTAGTAGAAAAAGTTTTAGGTACCCATACAGATTTGATACATTTATTATAGGTTAATCTAGAAGAAAAAAATTTATAAATTAAATTCTTATTATAGCATAGATATTGAGTAAAATTTAAATAACATTTGTTTGCATAATTACTTTTCAAGTTACATCTAAAGCAAGAAACATTTGAAATATTACAATTTGTTCCTTTAACAAAGATAGTTTTATACATATTAGGAAACTAATTATTATATCCACAACCCTTTTTATCATATTTGGGTATGTTCATAGCCATTATTTTATAAAATTTCTCTTAGCCTGGAATAAAAACAGATAAGGTTTCCTTTAAACCAGTAACTTCTTTTTTAAGGTTTTCATTCTCTTTCTAAATAACTTCATGGTCATCACAAACTTTCACATTTGAACATGATCTATAATTTCTAAATTTATAATTTTTATGTTTAATATCCTTACATTACTTTTTTAATTTTATTTAAATCATCAAAAACTAATTTAAATCATATATTTTGAAATTCATCAGTTTTTTGACATAAAATATTTTATTCTCATTTTCTAGTATTTAAATTTTAATAGTTCAGAATCTACATCTTTTTTATCTTCTATATTACTTAAATATAATCATTCAGTTTTTTATTTTCTTCTTTAATATTCTTATTTTCTATTTCCAATTCCCTATATAATTCATCCATTCTTAAGATATCACTTTGAAATTTTTCATTTTGAGAAGTTAATTCTTTAACCTCATTTTCAATATTAGATTCATAACTAGAACTATAATTATAGTCAAATTATACCTCATTTGTAGTAGTAGCCATCAAACATATATTGGAATATTCCTTTTCACTTTCAGAACCAACATCACTTGAGTCTAACTCTTTTGTAAAAATACATCACGCATGATATGTCTTTTTTTTCTCCTTATTGTATTTCTTTTCTTTTCATTCTTGTAATAATTTAGGAAAGTTTGATTTTATATTCCCCCTTTTCCTGCACTTGTAACAAATTAATTTTAAAGGATCATATTTTATACTTTTACCTATTTTACTACCATTTTTTCCATATTTTTAATGATCTCTTCTAGGGAACTTTCTAAAGCCTCTCTTACCCTTCATGTACTGGTAAACACCTTTGGTGAAATTTTCAATTTAACCCTTCTCACATTTTTGTAACTCAAAATTATAGGAATTATCAATAAAATTTATATTTGATTTAAATGATATACCTTTCCTTTTATCATGTTAATAAGCATTTTCATTCTTCATTTCTATCTCGTATTGATGTAGTGATCATATCAACTCATCCATTGAATATTTAGTAAAATCCTTACTTTCTTCAATATCAAATTTATTTGAATTTCATATATTGGGTAAAGCTTGAAGTAATATTTCAATTATATCTTCATTATTCATGGTCTCCCTGAGTAAAACCATACTATTAATAATTTTTTTGAATCTATTATACATCTCATTTATTATTTCATGATCAATAATTATAAATTCTTGAAACTTAACTCTGTGTATACCAAGATTGGTTCTCTTCAACTTATCAGTTCCTTAATGAGTGACTTTTGAAGTTTTCTAGATGTTATAAGCAGTTTTAAAGAATGAAATATGAATATACATTTTTCTACTTAGAGAGAGGTGTGATTAATTCATAACATTGTAATTTAAAATTCATTTTGTAGCATCATTACCTGTGACAGTTTCTAAATAAACATTAGGTAGTTTATATGGTTTTGAAATTATATCCCAATAATAAAGACCTATATTATTAAGAAATACCTCCATTTTTACTTCCATTAGACATAGCCACTTTCATTGAAGTGAGGTGGTCTGATGAGATTCAACATCTCAAAATCCTGATTAGTCATAAAAAAATTAGTGGATATTTTCCCTAAACTTTTAATTCAAGGTTAAAGGTTAGTTTAAAATAAGATAATGAAACAATTAAAACCAAATCCTTAAAAAGGAATCATGCTTTGATACCAAATGTTAGGTCCTTGTTAATGTTGTAGTGACTAGATGGGGGTGAATAGTTATTTATTATTTATTATTACAAATGATAATTTATAAGAGTTATAGCTATGATAAAAACATGTAGTTGAAATAAAAATATATAACACAAGATGTTTTTATAGAGGTTTGGATAATCAAGATCCTAGTCCTCTCATAAATCTCCACTGCTATGTGAGGAGATTGGTATTCAATACATTATCACTTTTGACAGGGATTTATAACCCAATTATATACAAATAAAAATGTACCTTTTCCATACCTGGTGGTATAACCCTTGAATTTTGAAAGAGTCACGACCTAAATTCATTTTGTCTGGGAGGTAAAAATCAACCTTCCTTTTAGATGGGAGGAACAACCCAATGATATCTTTTTTATGGGAAAATCTTAAACCGGACTGTAGAGGACAAACATATGGTCAGAATAATTATAATAGAGAAATAACAAAAAAAAATTGAAAACAGCAGTTGAGAAGATGATGTAGAAATTTGTCACAACTTGTGTTCTTTGATCATTCCAATGGTGGAAGATGAAAGTGATGAATATTTCTAGTGATCAAAAAAATAGAAGTCGAGAAATTTTCTTGATAAAAATGGAAAAAACAATATGTGATCGTATTCTCATCAAGTGAATCATCTACACTGGTACATTTTTTTAATCCTTGAAGAGAACTAACAGATCATTAAAGAAAGATACTCTAGAAGTGTATCATTAACCAATATCTTCATGACACTTTTTAGTGTATAACAATATTATAATATTATTGTTACCTTATTTTGTTAAATCCCAACTAAAAAATCATAATCAAACTTTATATTTATTCATGAAATATTACAAAATAACATTTCATATTTTAATTATAAAAATTACAATAAATAAAAAAATTAAATAAAAATTAAATAAAAACATAATATTTTATATTATACATATGGTAAAAACTATATAAAAATAGATCATCGTGTAAGTAAAAGATCTAAAATAACCATTATATATAAAATAATGGTACAATTTTTTTAATACTCTATTAAAATTATACTTCAACATAAAATAATAAAACATTTAAGAATGAAATTAATTTTAAAAACATTACTTAGAAATAAGAAATAAAAAATTTTGGAAATAATTTATAACTAACAGTAACTCATGAACCATCGATGAAATAGAGATTGGTAGTGTATGACCTACCATTGGAAATTTCTGATGGTAGAAAAATAGAGAATTACCTATCATTTCAATTTTAAGCAGAAATAAAAAACAATTAATCAAAAAAATTAATTTCATGTATCTTAGCAATAAATGGCTTCATTGGAATAATAAAAATTTACCTACCATTGGAATTCTAATGGTGACTCATGACTCACCATTTGGTTTCAATGGTGACTCGTGAAAAAAAAATTCCAAATAGAAAGAAGTTGCAATATATGAATAAATTAAAAATATTGTTATTCAACCAAGTATAAAATAATAAAAACAAAAATAATGAATGGAAGAAGAAGGTATTATTAAGCTTTAAAGAACCTATAGAAATAAAATCCACGAAGAATGTGCATATAAATAGAATTAAAAAATTCTAATAAAAATAATAATACAAAACTAGAATAAAAATAAAAAACAATAGTACTATTATAGAAGCACATAAGAAGAGGTAAGATCTCCTGTAGGAGCTCTATGAGGGTTTGTATAAGGTATATAATAGCCAGAAAGAAATTTTCAGTAGAGAGAATATAAAAGGAATTCATTTCAAGGCTCTATATAGAAAAGGAACAGAAATAACCAGTGGGCCAGATGACCCATTTTTGATGTTCAAATGCACATAAAGGAATCATTGTTGATATTCAATGGTTAGTAAAATAACTCACCACTGGAAGCTAGCAGTAAGTCATGACCCACAATTGGCGTTTTCCAATAGTGGCTCATTTACCCAACATTGTTAATTTACAATGGTGAATGGTTTCCCACTGTTGGAAATTTACAAATGTTACTTGAAGATCATCCAACCAAGAGGAGAAGCCACCTACTATCAATATGGGAATAAACCAGAAAGATAGAAAGAAATTTCAGAGAATAATAAAAGGTCGAGACACTATTTTCATGAGAGAGGATGCATGAGGAGATGCCAAGACCAAACAAGATGAAATTATAGGCTTGAATAAGATAAAAATATAAAATCAAGTAGGGTCAAAAGAATTTGATAGATGAAAAAAAACAGTTCGGAATGTCTAAATAAGATGAAATGAAATATTACAATTTAAATACAACCTAAGAAAAACAATTATACCAACCTTAAATAAAAATGAGACTGAGAAAGATGAATTTTTAAGAAACTCAATTATGAATGATTAGGACACTTAATATCACTAGTTTATAAGTGAACCAGTGGATTTTATAATAAGATGAATAAAATTAAAATAGGTGATAAATGGGAGTTCAAAACAAAAAGTGCAGAATGAAAAAGAGATCAAAAATATTTAGAAAAAGATATCTGATAGTGGAGAAAACTCATTTATACTGTCTGAGAGAAATATGGATGAACAGTAATATATAAAAAGTATTATCCCACATAAAATGAGAGGAGGAAGATAAAGTGGTGTAATAAATAATTGGAACTAATTTCAGGCTCATATTAAAACATATCTTGTGGATATGTGGGCATGTGGGTCCAGCAGGAAACCAATGCCCAAACCAAGCGGGCGCACTCCTCGATCCTTATACATGGGGCCAAGTGAGTTTTTTTAGAACTATGCTTCCTAGCCTCTATATGGTACTTTAGGGATATTCCTCCCAAGTATTTAGATCTTAATATCCCCTATAATTGGTTATAGGATTGTCCTAAAGATCTTATACAGAAGGAAATATTTTTTATAACTCTTAAGAAAAAAATAAAAAGATTAAGAATATAAAATAGAAAATAACCGATGATTAAAAAAATAAAATAATTTAATGAGAATTGTTATTTTAAACTATATTTACTTTAATTAAATTTTATTTAAGTGTAATTTATCAAAACAAAGAGAGATGTAAAATTTCTAACAACCAATTATAGAAACAAACTCTCACGTGATGTTTGTATCTATGTGAGGGTCTGATTTAAGGCTTGTGTGTAGGTCAAGTGATTACCATGTAAGTGTAGAGGATGGATTCCAGCATCATGCATGGGTCATATAAATTCTTTCATGGGGGTAACTAACTATGTGAGGGTAAAATACATTTCCCTTACACAACACATAGGTTTTATGTAGGGGTAACAGATTTTGTATAGAATTTACTATTTCCTTCATGAATTATAACTCTAGTGTTATTTTATAATAAAAATTGAAATATCTACCAAAAATAATGAATCTAAATATTTGAAATAATTAGAATGAATTAAATCCTTAAAATCTTCAATTGTAGGATATTAAATTAGATTTTTTTAGGCTAATTAAAATTGAACCAAATAAAATATAAATTAAAAGGAATGTTTGATGATTATTTCATAAGTATCTAATAGATAGAGTGTATATCTTCTATATTCATTCCAAAACTAGAAATATTTTTCTCCCTTTAGTTTTTCTCATTTTCTATAGAACTAGGGTGATCCAAACTTCTTTATTTAAGATCTACAAGTCTTCTACAAGATCATTCAATCCCACCCTATGAGTTTCTAGATCTTTTTTATCATTTTTCTCCCTCCTATTTTTGGGTATAGAATTCTCTAGAAAGCATATTATCTAAGAATAGGATCTAAAAATATCTATTTTATTTGTGAAAGTTTGATTTTATAATTCTTTAAATTCTTCTATATGGATGAATGTGATTTACCATAATAAGATAATAATATATAAAAATAATTGTATGGAGAGAAATTATTAAGGAATCTAGAAAACTTAAAGGAATAAGTATATGACGAAAACTCATGTTGAAGAATACTATTAATAATATTGCTACTAATATTTCAAAAATTGAAATAGAAGAATAATCACTTGTATATTTCTAAATTTTATTTTTATACTCTGAAGATTATTCAAGGAGAGAAACAATATTATCATATGAAATGAATACTATTATTATTTTATGAAATTAAATAAAAAAGGTTTATGTAGGAAGAATTATTTCTTGTATTGAGTAAATATTATTAATTCAAGAATATGAAAATTACATGAAACTATTTTTATTATTTGATAATCTAGAAATTATCAAAGAGGGAGAAAAGGGATACTCTCATGTTTCTTAGTTAATATTTAATATTTTAGAAATCAAATAAAAAAATTATATTATTTTATATCATGAAATTAGATAATAATATTATCTATTAATCTATATTACTAAATGAAGAAGTTATAAATGTATGTTGTACATAAATAATGTTAATTTTTTATTTTGGTAATTATCTAAGAAAAAGAAAAGGAATAATTTCATATATAATTATTGATATTGATTCAGTGAATGGAATTTAAAATAATAATGATAGTATCACATGCTACAATGTATCTATTTATTATTTTATGATGATAATTATTATATAATTTTTTTGTAGAATAATTGAAATAGTATAATTGTTAGATGTGTGGATAATTAATATATCATGTTTTGTAATTAAATAAATTGTTGGGTTTTTGATTGCATGCATTTTATGATTTCTTAATACTTCATATTAATATTTTTTAGATATTACTCTATCTATTTTAATTTTTTTTGTTGTTGTTGTAATTTAGCAAGGTTAGTTGATTAAAATGAGTAAACAATATAAATCTAATAATATTTAATGAGAAGTAAAAGTGGCATGAAATAATTAATTATAGCTCTTTGTGTAAACTATTGAGCATGGAATTATACTTAGAACATGTTATGTTGTTTTTTATCTATTATTAATTATTTCTTATAAGTTTCCTGTTTCCAAAAAACTATGCATAATAAACTAATTAATTAAAGATGAAATTAAAATGGTTGTTTTCAAAATAATAAATGTTTAGGTTTGAACGATCCCATTATTGATTGTGGTAGGCTTAAAAGCCTCGATTTCATGGACTTAATTTCATTGTTTATATGTAGAAAATACATTTTAAATGTATGTATTCTCTAGTAATATAGATTCTTGATGTGATCGATTGATAACCTAGTATGGTTTGAATGATTTTATGAGAAATGGGTAAGAGGTTTAGGATATATTGATGGTTGGATTTATGTTGATCAATGGGATGAGATATTAGGGTTGCAATGATGGTCGATATCGGTGATGGTGGGACATATTATACTATGTGTAGTAGTGTGGGAATAACATTGGGTGGTCGAGATGAGTTCAAAGAAAGTCTTTCTCATTTATATATTTAATCTTTCTTAATTATTGATGTTAATATAGTCAGATGTAATTTATATGATCAGTTTCTAACTAATCAACACATTTTAATGTTATGTACTACAAGTGAATCTTTAAAGTGGTGTATTGAGTTGAATCCTAGAGTACTCAGATAATTAATGAAATAAAAATTATAATTAATAAATAAATAATGATAACTTATAGTGTTTTTAAATTATGATGACATAATTAAAAATATAAGAATAATAAATTATACTGCCAAAGACACTGGCTTAAAATATTATAATATTAATCTTGGAAATGAAAATTGAATAATATTAATTAATGGATAACTAATTAATTAATTAATATGGGATTTAATGATTGTATCTAAATGATGATTACATACTTGCGAATATATGTAGAATAAATTATGGTTCCAAAGGAATTAATTAAAGGATTATAGTATTAATCTTGGAAATGAAAATGGAATAATATTAATTAATTCTTAACTAATTAATTAATATTAGATTTTATTCTTGTATTTTTGTTTGAGATCTAGACCCTAGTGGTGGCAGTTAGGGATAATATGTGAAGATAGTGGAAGGTGATTCTAAGGGTAGGAAAATTCCCTTAGTATGGTTGTGTGTGATATTATTTATATTTTATGATTCCATACGCTACCCCACCCGCATTGGTAGGGAAACCAACACCCAAATGTTTTTGAGGGGTGTTTTATCCAACATTTGGGATGGTGAGGGAATGGATGGATGACTTCTCCCCCCCCCCACTCATTTTTTTGTAGTTGGTGTACTCATATCTCATAGTATAATGGCTTATGGTATATAGTGTGTTCATACCTAGGTTTTGAGGGATCTCGGTTCTACTATATATTTATGTGCGATCTATAACAACTTGAGTTATATCACATACTTATATAGAATTCGTGGTTAAGGATTCCCATGGGTGTACATGTATGGTTTGGGATGGATTGAGGTATAATTCATTTACATAAGTTGTAGTAGATCTCAGTCATAAACTTGGTTAATATTCGCGATGATGATGATGGGATGGATATATGGACTAATGTCAACATGAGATGTTGGGCTCTATGTAGGATTGAGGTAGGTAGAGCCAAGGCCTGACTCACATCAAGAATGACTTGACTTGTGAAAGGGATGATTATATGATGTATGGAATTGAGGAATGATAGTGATAAACCAATGGTGAAGTAGAAGTGGTGTACCTCAATTTATATATATGTGTGTGTGTGTGAGTGTGTGTTTAATAAATAATGTTTTACTTTTATCCATTATGTGGTGGGGGAGCTATAGTGAAAATGGGAAAATATAGTATTACATGAATGGGTGATGAGTTATTTTAATTTTTTTATTCATTGGGATTTAGTATTCTTTTTTCACATTTTTTATGAGAGGTTTTAGGGACAATACTACTAATTTTACATATTATTATTACCCTACATGTTTATATAATTTTTTCTAGTCCATAGGAGTTAGTTGGTGATCGATCTGGATATTACTAGTTTGAGGAGTTGTTAAGAAGTTGTTGGAGATTCGTGTTTACTGTTGATGATTCTTTTTAGTACTTTTAGTTACTTCATTTTATGTGTGACATTACATTCATGTATTGGGGTGATTTATATTTCATTTAAGATATGTATCTGATCAGTGTTTTATATATTATCTCTTATCCTTAAATTTATAATGAGTGTAATGCCTCTCATATGTGTGATTTATATAACCTCAATGTTATATGTCAACCCATGGCCTATTGGATGTGGTCTTCAGGGGTCATTATCTCACATTTATCATTACCATCCCAAAAGGGTTACCTTTAGAGGGAAGGGGTTGTGATAAAATAGTATCAAAGCCAATGGTTGAGAGATATGATAGAGTTTGAAGTTAGGCATTGTTGAGGATGCATGGGTAAGTAAGGAAACAATATCATCTAGGATTAAACATGTTATGAACAAGGGATACCAGCTAGGACATGTGATTTTAGGTCCCCCTATGATCTAATGAAAGGACCCTCAATTTTACTGAACATGCTAAGTGAAGTGGTGTTATTTGATGAGTATAAACCTAGGTAAGGATCATGAATCATTATTATATATGTCAACATTTAAAATGGGTGGATAATGGGAATTATGTTAAAAATGAATTAATTAATAAACCTAAAATAATATGTGTATTGGATTAGGAGTACCTAAATTTTTTTACAGGAATGGATCTAGGTTGATGTTCCTATCAAGTTCAATCCAAAAATTTTAATCAAGATGTACCATAAAATTTCCAATTAGTGGAGGTAGATGGTGACAATACTTGGAGGAGGACACTCCAAGAGTTTCTGAACTAGAATCTATATAAGTATGATGGATCCATTTCATACTATGAGATAAAAGGTTGGTTAAAGGAGGCAGTTACAACCATTAGTTTAGTTCATACTCAAAGAGATCAATAGGTTTCATTTGTAGTGAAGATTTTGTGTAGGGTAGCTTGGTAGTGGTGGTTTTTTATCCTTGATAATTACAAGGAGTTGTTCATTTCATTGGATCTATTCTGATATTAGTTTCTAGGTGAGTTTATTCCTTCAACTGTAAGGGTGGCTTGTCAGTGAGAGATGGTTTTCCTCCATTATGGAATTTCTGAGTTATTATATTAATATATTAAGGAACTTTCTTATCAATTTTTTATCCTTAATCCTTCTATTTTCATTCCCTATAATTGAATGATTCAAATTATCTCCTTTTCTTTTCGATTTTTAGCCCTTCATATAAATAATTGGTACCTCTATCATTCCATCTTATTAAAACCCACATGTTGAATATCATGAGCCAATTTCTTATACCACATCACCCTTTTATTACCAAACTACATCAAAATTACCTTTATATACTATAAGTATAACTCATTCCTTGAGCCTGGTATTGAGATGGAGATATGAACCAGGGAAAGGGTTTCTCTGACCTTATTCATTTCATTCCATAAATTTATCCTTAAGCTCGGTGTTGTGAAGATATATTCCAAGGGAGGGGATTTTATTATCATATTAATTATATAATTTTAATATCTATATATTTTAAAATAAATATTATATTCAATAGCATACAAAATACACAACATCGAGCTTAAATGAACTATAAAATATTTTTATTTAAATGTGACCATTATAACCAGGTTATTGAATTGGAGAGTATTAATAGGATTAACCAAAATATGAAATATACATAAAGATCCAAATCAATACAAATGTATTGATTAATTCTTAGTAAATAAGCCCTTGTTTTTTAGTAAATTCATTTTATTCTTCAAAATGGTTTTTATTATTTTTTGTGAAAAAATATTATAATTAATTTTTGGAAATTTTAGAAATTTTATTTGATAAAAAAGGATATAATTTTTGAAATAATCATATCAAAATTATCTTATGGTGAATTTTTTATATTTTTCTGAAAGGTTTTATTTTTCAATTAATAGTGAAAAATATTAATTTTTATTGAAAACTGTATTTTATTCTAAAGAATTTACAAATTAAAATTCAATTTTGGATTAGTTTTAAAATTTAAATAGATCATTTTCATTAATAAAAAAAATTATTTTATTTGGGATTAATTTTATACTTGAATTTGGTATAAAAACATTTGTATACTTAAAAAAACATTTTTCTAATAAACTCTTTTTTCTTTGATTTTTGTAGATTTAATTTTAAATTAAATTCTTCTAATTCTATGAATTGAATCTTGAAAAAGGGATACAATATTTTTAATCATGATTTCCAAACTTTTTAGATATTTCCCTTTTATTTTTAATCATTATAAATGGTAATAATAGTAAATTTTATTACCACAATAAAGGTAAAATGGGTTGATTAAGCATAAAAATAATGTGATATGGACTAAAAAGTAGTCATTATTATTTACTTAATTTTATTGTATGGATATATTTAATAAATAATCATTAATAATTAAAATTTATTACTTTTCTTTTTCATTTGGACATGATTTAACCTTTATAGTATTTTATGTAAAGAAAAGCCAAAAATGTCATTCTCATTGTTCTATTATCTTTAAATTTTTGAAACATGGTTAAAAAGAAGGTATGTTTGATTATAAATTATTATTTTAAATATAAATTATTTTTTATCATGGAAATTAATTTTTAATTTTTATTAATGAAATATTCACCATAAATGCTTATGCAATGCTGACATGGTGCATGTGCATGCAGTAGAAAACACAAGTAAATTATTTGAAAAACTCTAAAAATAATATTTTTTTGTGATTTAAAGTGTAAAATGAATATTAAATATAAATATAACTTATTATAGTTTTTTAGAACTTTTATATTTGAATTATATATCAACAAAGTTGTTTTAAAAATCAAATTATGTGAATAGTTCTTAAAATGACATTAATTATTATTTTAGGTTAAATAAAATTTTATTAGATTATTTTAAAATTATAATAACAATTAAAGAGGAAAATTAGTATAATAAATGGTCAAAATTTTCATCCCTTTTCCATTTATGACCTAATTTCCACGTTACAAGTAAAATCATAACCATTTAATATTAAAAAAGTCATTATTGTAGTTAAGGTTTAAATTGGTTAACCAAGCGGTTAATATAAAATATAAGGTTTAAAATGATGTAAAAACCTATAAAAATTTGTTTTTATGATTATATTAATACTATATATTCCTTATATAAAAATAAATGTCATTTTAGAACCACTTTACATGATTTATACAAATATTATATTCTAAGATTTCATATAATTCCTAAAATGATATAAATGATATTTTATAAGAAATAATGTTTTATTAAATGATTTAAAATTCTTAAAACCCCAAAATTTAGAAAATTTATTAGAATATGGTTTAAAATATCAATTTTTTTCTATTTATGGTCCAATTTTCCTTTTATAGTAACTATCTTGACCCTTAAAGAGTAAAAAACTTTTTTTATCATAGTAATCATCAAAGGAGTTAACAAGGGTTAAACAAATATGAGCATAAAAACATTGTATAAAGTTGTTAAAATTTTATTAGATGATTGTATTTAAAACCATACTTATATTTTCTTATAAATATATCATTTAGGGTCCATTTTTCCTTTAAAATAAATTTATATTAATTTAACACTTTAAGTAATTGCAAGAGTTCCACTCCCATCTCTTATAAAATGGAACCTTCTCTCCACTTTTTCCACACTTCAAAAGCCTTTTGTTTCAGACAATAACTACCCAAATCACTTCCTATATTATATATCCTCATTCTATAGGTTTTTTTAGGTATAATACCAACCTTAGAGGTCTTAAGTTGTAAATCAAAGGAGATAGTCCAAAGAAGAGGTATAGATTTTAACCGAATGTTTTGGTTTTATTTCTTATTACACCTCCTTTAAATATTATTCAACCATAATAATATAATAAAACTAGTATATATCATATACTTAGATGTTATTATTTTCATGGAATAACCTATATTTATCTCTTTATTCTATCAAATGGGAAATTAAACCATCTTTCGTGTGTACGGCGGACTACCGCCTCACGAACCAATGTAATTCATTTTTCATCACCACCTCTCATGGATAGATATAATGATGGATTTAATGTATATATATGTGTGTATTTGTTTTTTTATTATATTAATAACTAATTTTCATAATTAAAATATAATATATCATCTAATTTATTATATTTTTATTCATTGAAAAATGATAACGTCATTTGTGCATACATGTGGACAACCACCTCCACAAAGCGATGTGATTCATTTTTCAACACCACAATATATAAATGATATATATAAGTTTATTTAAAGATAAAATATGATATTTATTATATAATTAACATTATATAAACATAAAATAACACTTATCTTCTTTCCATCATGATCTTTGAAAAATGGAAATGTTGCTCATGCGTACATAAGACTTACCATCTCCATAACTGTAAAGTAGTTCATTTTTCATTACCATATTTTATGGATGATTTTAAATGAATAATATATATATATAAATGATTATTATTTCGTGATTATTATTCTATATATGGTGGAATAATTACCTCCTTGACCATAGTAAACCTACCAAAGTCATTTTTTATATATGAGCCGAATATCATCGAAACGTCTAATGTGAGGTTAATTGACTAAGTAGTTGTATATTACATGGTATTAAATAAAATAAAAGGGATAATGAACTTGAAAAATGGTTTTAAAAAATTAAATAATTAGCATAAGTTTTATATTCATGAAGATAAATAATATACATGAGGATTTGGACTCAAGGTAAGAGACTTTCTTTTAAAAATCCTCTTTTAAAATTTCTCATCCAATTATTTTTCTTCCATGTATGTTTTCTTCTTAAAGTTTCAAGAAAATTATTATTTATGTTAAATGGTTTATAAAGGTTATTTTTTACTATAATTAACTTTATTTACAATTTAAAAAATAAATCTTTTTAATTCTTTTCATAAATTAGACTTTACTTTAAAAACATCATTTCAAATATTTTTAATATTTATTTTCTAACTATTTTTCTTCCATGTACGTATTTTTAAAATTATTTTATGGATTTATTTATATGGAAATTAATGAATTATAAAGGAAATTTTACTTATTTTTTAAATTTCTTTCAAATGTTTTCAAAAGGAATATTTTTACATATTTTATATGAAACATTTTGAAAAAAAAGAATGTTTTATTTTAATATATATGGCATTAATAGTTTTTCCACCACCATAACCATTATTTTATGTTTGGATTACTTTATAATATTAAATATTTTCTTTAAATAAAAACCTTCCTTCCCTATGTTATGGGTATTTTCAAAAATAGTTTCAAATGGAATGGCTATTTCAATATTAGGAAATGTTTCTTGATGGGTGAAAAGAATATTTTATGAGTGTAATAATAAAAATGAAAGTTTTCAAGTTTTATGATTATTTTATGGTTATTTAGAATTTTTTATGATTATGGTTGGTTCTATTATAAACAAAGTATGGGAGTTTATGTTGTTAACAAAGTATGGGTTGTTCTATTATAAACTTAGGATAGGTGGATCTATTATAGTTTCTAATGCATTAGGTTCTCCAAAGAATTATGAGAGTTGACCATATTGGATATTTCATTTATAAGATTGATATAGAAAATTATTTCCCAAGTTACCTACATGATTTATTTATTTTTTCTTTTTTATGGGAATATTATGATTTTTGAAGGTAAGTTGATGATAATATGTTTAATGAAAATTATTTTCTACTTCTTAAGGGTTTAATTATAACTTTGTGAAAAAACATTTCATGAGTTTTTCATGATTCAAAAGAAACCATTATGAGTTTTATTTTTCTTTTAATATTTATTATGAAATGTTTTATGAAAATATTTGGAAATAAAAGTTGATTTTTGGGTAAGAAAATCTTTATTTTGAGCTCAATGTTTATTTTTAAAAAGTAAAATTTTGTGATTATTTATGGACTAATAGATTTATTTTTTATGTCCCTTATTAAGATTTTTTTTCTCATCATGCATTTTAAAATGTTTTTCACAGTGATTAAGGGATATTATAAAAGTTAAAAAATTTCATGTCCTAGATATATAAGTTAATTAGAATGAATCAAACATGACTTTATAAAGAAATTTTTTTGTGGGAAAAGTGATACTGTGTGGAAATGACTACTATGAAAGAGTTTTTCTTAATTCTCTAAAACTCTAAAACTAAAATATCCTTGGGTGTATAAGTGATCCAATATTTTGTATGATATTTTAAGTTTTGGTTAGCTGAAATTAGGTCACATTTATTGGTATCAAATCCAATAATGTAAATTTTATTATTTTAGCACCATATCCAGGAATATGGGTATTGGTTTATTATAATAAGTATTCTATTAGTCCTGGTGTGATATTGATATGGTTTGGTGGAAGGTTTTCTTATATGTATTCCTTTATTTTAATCAATATACTCTTCTCTCATTCTTAGTGATATGGGCCTTGTTTTTGGGGAAAGAGGATATTATATGTTTTATTATTTAATTTATTTTTTTCCTAGTATTAGGTTATTTTACTCTATGTTATGAGTTAAATTATTATATGTCATAGCATGTACATGTGACTCTATTTTTTTATATATCTATGAATTTATATACTTGTAATTTTGGATATATTTTTCTTTCACCTATAATGTATTTTATTGATTAAATCATATTAAGATAGGGTCACTTCACCCATCATGATGTGTTATTTTCATTATGAACTTTAAATTCATGTAGGAAATTCATGGTCACCCAAAGTAGACAATATCATGGTATAGTGTATGGAATCTCTTGATTTTTATGCTTGTAGAAGCTTTATTTATGTTTATTTAAGTGATTGTATTGGTTGAGGAATACTATTTGGTGTCAATTTAAAACTCTTAAAAGTAATGAAATCCACCTGTAGTAAATGAAAAATATAAACAATACAATTTTTATTGTAATTTCATGAGTTTGGTTTTGGTAAATGGATATTTGTTAACAAACTTGGGAAAAATTATATTGAATAAATTGAATTGTTTCAACCTCATGTTTTATTTATGATGCATGTTATGTGTTAAGTTAAATTATCTAATTTTGAATGAAATAATGTTTCCTTTATAGTTATGTCAGGAAATCATGTTAAATATGTAAATTTATATATTATTCTTGAAATGTTTAAAATTCATCACAATGATCAATTGGTTTAACATGAAACATGTTAAAGTTTATAATTATAGTAGTGGATGTATTATTTAAATTATGTGATGTGTAATAAATTAAATTGGTTAATTTACTAATAGATTGACTTGTTTGATTTTTTATGAAATGTTTTTAGGAAAATTTACATTGAGTAAGTTATCATTGGAAATGTTCTCTATGTTGTGTGATAATGTGGTTAGTAATATTTGGTGAGACCCACTTGGAAAAAATTTGTTTTGAAGTTACCAGTTTTATTAAATAAATGAAGATGATTCTTTCATGAAAATGTTATTTAATTTTAAAAATTATTTTTAAAAAATGGATTGGGATTATTTTACAACAATAATTTTGATGACACCAAATTATAA
This sequence comes from Viscum album, assembly GCA_963277665.1. NCBI lineage: Eukaryota > Viridiplantae > Streptophyta > Magnoliopsida > Santalales > Viscaceae > Viscum > Viscum album. Next base: position 937,262,393 of record OY728123.1, on the reverse strand, counting down.
AGAATGAATTAAAAGGATTTCATTTAAAAAATAGATATTCTAAATTTTGAATAAAAAAGTATTAGTGAAGAGTGTTTTGTATCATGCTTTAAAATTTTTCCTAGACTTATATTAAATATTGTAATACATATCTATAAAGTAATTAAAAAAATTGATAATTAAAAATATAAAATAAATAATTGATGTGGAGTGCATGGAAAAATTTTCTGAGTATCATGTATAAGATTATTAGTAACTTATTATGTAAATATGTCAAGATATATTCCATGTTAATCACCGCTTAAGTCATGTGAGTATTATGAGTTTAATTTTTATGAAATAATTCTAATTCACATTTTTCATGACATGTTAATCATGATAAGTTCAAAATAATATGAATTAAATTTTCTTCATGATTTTTTATTCCATGTATAAATTAAGTGGTAAATAAAAATCATGATATAAGAGGATAAAGCATGTATAGATTTCATTTTTGATAGAATTATTAAGTAAAATTATTTAATTTTCAGATATTATGGTTTCACTTAAATGATGTGATTATTTCTAAAAGGTTTTACTTGATGTAGTGTTTATAATTGCTAAAATGGAAGATCAATATACAATGTTTTTTGTGATTTTTATGGTTGTGGACTTTGTTTTGATTTTTCTGGATTTATTTAGAAGAGAGAGTCTCAGAGGAATGCTCAGTATTTTAAGCTATACATCAATTAATTTTTTAGATTCTACACCAGTGCAATGATAGCTTAAAATTTATTTATGTGATTATTTAGTTATTCCCTAGTCTTATCTTTCATTGATAGCACTATCACTATTTGAGAGGTAATTCCCCAGGGAGAGTGTTTTGTAGATTGATTAATAATTTTTTTTGGATATATGATTTGTTCCTTTAGTGTGTTTTTTGTGTTCTTAATGTATTAATATCCTTGAAAGGTATCTCTTGGGCTGGTTTAATTACTCACCCCCTCTCTCCTTCTCGGTTTTTTTAATTCTTGAGGAAAATAATTATTTTATAGGTATTTAATATAAAGGTATAGAATTTTTCTTGAGCCTTACTTTGTCATTATTAAGTGTCTAATAGTTTATGATATCCTTTTTAAATTCAAAAGAGTTGTTTTTAAAATGGTTTTTCAAATTATGAAAATAATTTAAAAGTTTTAAAATTTATTTTGTGAAGTCTGGAATTAATTTGGAAGTTTCTAAAGTGATTTAATTATTTTATAAGTGATTTATAATTTTAAAAGTAATATTATAATATTTTTTAATTATTTATATGTTTATTTTAGTGAAATTTAATTTTTTTTTAGTTTTACCTTACCCTTACACTAGATATTATCTCTATGTAAGGGTATCATGTGTTTTCCTTTTGTGTGTATGGGTAAGTCTAACTTTCCCTTAGCTATATAAATGTCAGATCGATGTTTATTTACTGTATAAGGGTATTTTTTAAATGTATCATAAGATTAAACCCTTATTTTAAGGATTGTGTAAAGGTAATCTTTTATTTTTAATAGTTACATAAGGGTCAGTGGTTTTGTTTTTAACCCATATATAGGGAGTTTTATTTATGAATAAGGGTAGTGAAGCTAGTTTTAGACTAGATACATGAAGTTAGTCATATCAAGGTGAGTTTGAAGCCTATCATAATGGTGATATCACTCATGTAAAAATATATTACTCTATACATCAGGGTGACTACTTCTCATGTGAAGGTTGTATCTGTGCGCAGGTTTGATTTAATGTTTGCATGTATGTCTTATAATTCTCACATAAGGGTGGATACTAGAGTCCTTTGTTGACTATGGGTAATATGAAGTCTCGTGAGAGTGTAAATAACTATATAAGAGTAAAATACATTACCCTATAGTAGTACATAGGTCTTTTGTATGGGTGACGGTTTTTTCACAGACTTTCCTATTTCCTTCTCATATTCAACCTATAGTATTATTTTATGATAAAATTGGAAATATCTACCTAAAATCATGGATTAAAAAAAATAATGATAATTAACTAAATCCTTGACTTCCTTAATTGTAGAATATTAAATTGTATTGTGTGAAGCTAATTAAAATCAAATTTATTTGAATATGAATTAAAGGGGAATATTTGACAAGCCTTTTGGAAGTATATGAGAATGAGAGTGTGTGTGTGTGTTATATTCATTATAAAACTAGAAATTTTATTTTCTATTATAGTTTTATCATTTTATCTATAACCTAGGTGATCCAAACTCCTTCATTAAATCTCTTCAAGTATTTTTTTTAATATCATGTAATCCCTCCCTATGAGTATCCAAATCTTTTTTACCCTCTTTCTCACTCCTGTTTTTAGGTGCACTATGTTCTTGAAAGATTCTTCTCTAGGTATGGGATCTGAAAATATCTCTTTTATTTGTGAAATTGTGATTTTATCATGTTTTATGTTCTTCTAGATAAATGAATGTGATTAACCATAATCAGATAATAATCTAGAAAAATAATCGTATGAAGAATGATTATTGAACAATCTGAAAAACCTAATGGAAAGATATGATGAAAATGCATGTTATTATTATTATTATTATTATTATTATTATTATTATTATTATTTCAAGAATTTAAATATAATAATAAATGCTTGTAGATTTTTAAATGTTTTTTAATACTATAGATATTATTTGATGAGAGAAAATATTATCATATAAAATAATTATTATTTTTATTTCATGAAATGAAAAAATATGGAGGAAGAATTATTACTTATAGTGAGTAAATTTTAATAATTTCAGAATATGGAAATTTCATAAAACTATTTATGTTATTTGATAATCTAGAATTTATCAAAGATATAGATAAATGATAATTTCATGATGCTTAGATAATATTTAATATTTTAGAAATCACATACAAATTGGTGTATATTATGTTATAGCATGTAATTAGAGAATAATAGTTTCTATTAATCTAGATAAATAAATCAAGAAGTTATTGACACATATTGTACTTGAATAATTTTAATTCTTTATTTTGGTAATTATCTAAGATAGATAAAAATAATAATTTTAGGTAGAATTATTGATATTAATTTAGAGCATGGAATTTAAAAGAATAATAATAGTATCACATGACATAGTGTATCTGTTTATTATTTTATGATGATAATTATTATATAATTATATTATTCAAGAATTAAAATGGGAAAATTATTACATGTGTGAATAATTAATGTTGCATGTTTGTAAATTAAATAAATGGTTGGGTTTGTGATTTCATGTGTTTTATGATTTCTCAATGTTTTCTATTACTATTTGTTGGATAATGAGATATTTGTTTAGAAATGTTTTCAATATTAATGTTTAGAATGGTTAGTTTCTTTAAATGAGTAAACAATATAAATATGTTTATATTAAATGAGTAGTAAAACAGGCATGACATAATTAATTATAGTTCTTTGTGGAAATTATTGAGCATGGAATTATGCTTAGAGTTTGTTATGATGTTTTTTAGTTATTATTATCTATTGAATATAGGTTATTTTTAAAAACCTATGCATAATAAACTGGTTAATTTAATATGAAATTAAAATAGTTTTTTTCAAAAGAATAAATTTTTGGGGATGAATGAGCACATTCTTGATTATAGGAGTCTTGATAACCTTAATTTTATTTCTTTAGTGCCTCTGTTTGTCTATGAAAAATACATTTGAAATGTATGTAAGATCTAGGAATTTAGAGCCTTAATGTTATTGATTTATAACCTTATATATTTGGAATGATTTGATGAGAAATGGGTTGGAGACTTGGGTTATATTGATGGTTGGTTATATATTAATCGAGGGGGTGGTAGCCTAAGGCTACAATGATGGTTGATAATGGTGATGGAAGGATAGATTATACCATGATCAATGGTGTGGGAATGACATTGGGTGGTCGAAAATAATTTAGAGCGGGGCTTTCTCATTTATATCATTAATATTTCTTGATGATTTCTTAATGGTCAGAGAATTGGATGTTATTTACATGATCATTTTATAATCGGTTAATGAAGATTGATTCCATGCACTATAAGTGTATCTTTTAATTGGTATCTTAGATTGAGTCTTAGAGTACCCCTAATAATTGATGAAATGAAAAATATAATTAATAAATGAACAGGTATGGATCATAGTGTTTCTAAATGATGATTAAAAACTTGATAATATAAGTAGAATAAATTATAGTTTTTAAGGCATTGTATTAAAAGATAAAATTATTAATCTTGAAAATAAAAATGGTATTATATTAATTAATTGAAAATTAATTAATTAATTAATATGGGACTTGATGCATGTATGATTTTTTTATATCTAGAACTTACCAATGGAAGTTGGGGGTCCTATGTAGCGATAATGGTAGATGACTCTAAGGCTAAGAAATTTCCCTTAGTGTGGTTGTATATGATATTATTTTTTTTCATACATTACACCACCCATGTCGATATAGTAACTGACACCCAAATATTTTGGTAGGTTTCTTATCCAACATCCAGAATGGTGAGAGAACAGATGGCTAACTCCCCCCCTCTCTTCCTTTGGTTTTAGTTTTGGTAGGCATATCCTGAGCTATAATGTCATATGGTATAGAGTATATTCCTACCCAGATTCTTGATGGATCTCATTTCTACTATATATTTATGTTCATTATATAACAACTTGGGGTATAACACATACTTATATCCTTATGTGGTGGTTGAGACTTCCTATAGGTGTACGTGCATGGGTTGTGATGGATTGAGGTATAATTAATTTACACATGTTGTAGTAGATCCCATGTAACACACAAATATTTCAATATGTGATTCTCTCATAAATAATACTATACTTTATTCTCTTTATCACACACAACACCGATCTTAAACAAATCATGACATATAAAAGAAATATTATTATTTAAATATGATCTTTATAACTTAGGAATTGTTTTGGAGGGTATGAATAGAAATGAAAATATTATGAAATATGTGTAGAAACATTTTCTTAATATAAATGTACCGATTAATTCCTAGAAAATAAGAACTCAATATTAAATAAAATCATTTAATATTAAAGGATATATTTTTTTAGAAAACTTTTTAAAAAAACACAAAGTATTTTTATCAAAATAAAATAACTTAATCACTATAGATGAATATTTTTAATTAAATTTATAGATCATGTAGCGACTTAGTTTTTTCCATTTAAGAATTTGAAATATTTCTAAGAATATTTCTGAATCCAAGCATTGAGTCGGTGTGGGATTCTGAGGCCTAGAGAGCCTTGGTGCGGTGATATTAAAAATATTAAGTATATTGTATCACGCATGAACTGTTTCTATTGAAAATGTGAATAAATCCAAAGAAGTGTCTCGAATTGGAATTGTAAGACCATAGTTGGGTTCAGAACTTCATGTTTACCTTGTCCATGACATAAACTTTTTCAGCGTCAGGTGTCGGGTTGAAAGCGAGTTGGTGGTGGGGTTTCAAATGAAGGGTATTGTTTTAATAAAATTAAAACAATATTCTTATTCCACCAAACCTTTTTGTACATGATAGGAGGAGTTGAAGCTCCTCCCCCTCTTCCTCTTCAAGTAATGGATGACCCGAGGACTAAATCGAGGAGACAAGGCATTGTCAATCTCCGATCATGATGGCGGTTGCTCCCAGATCATACAATAGCAACTTCCGAGCACCGATTCAACCTCAAAGATTAGGCATTTCTCCATGAGGTATGAGGTTTGATTTTTAAGTCTCTATCTTCTTTCTTATGCATCGTTTAAATGTTTTAGATCCCTTAAACGCTTATTAAGGACCCTATGAGGTTCGATCTGTGTGTTTTATAGAAAAAGGGGGTGTTCTAGGCTTCTCCTATAGAATTTCAAATGGATTTTCCTATATACATGGTGTATAGACCAAAGGAACAGGCTTTGTATTCTTCCTATTCAAGAAAGATGATTTTTGGGGACTATACGCCATGTAGTGGAGTTTTACTCCATGTAGTTACCCCATGTCAGGTGGCCTGAGGACATGGTTAGGGAATCCATGTGAATGTACATGGCTATGTAAAAGTACATGGCTAGAGAAAACAGGCACGAGGTACTAGACATAGACATGAGCAGATGACATGTCCAAGGGGTTGTGTATCTATTACACGTTGTGTACCATGGGATACATGTCATGTGTGAGACATGGATAGATAAACCATGTAAAGGGAATATACGGTCGGGGCCTGACTGATGTGATACACGCCATGTGCTGCCAGTACACACCATATGATCCCACATTTCTAGCCAATTCGTGCTTTTAAAGTACATGTTCAGGTGTTCAGGTGGGACCACATTCCATGTAGACACCCTTACACGCCATATAGTGTTCTCTTATAAGAGTTTCTACCCATCATATCTCCTTTTTCAAGGTTTGTATTCAGGCCTTTGAGTAGCCTACCCTAGGTAGTTTTTCACATGGAACATGATAGTGGACATGGTATGGGCCTAGGAGATGCGGGATGAGGTGATGTTTTGGGTCTCTTGGGTTAGAATCATTTGGACCAGAGTTAGTTGAGTGCATTCCCTTAGTCTATCCCTATAAGGGTACATGTGTAATTACATAAATGGTATAGGATTGTGATCCCCTTGATAGGATGATCATGGTTAGAGTTGTAGCATTCCTCCATAGAGGTTGGGGTGGGATCCTCTGTCACGACCCGTCCTCGGGGCCCGTGCCGTGACTACCCCAAGCCCGCCTTCCATAGGCCAGGGGCTGGCGAGTAGCACCAAGGCGTAAAACCTGGTAAAAAGGGAAGGCATTGCCTTTGTAAAGTAAATAAGCACCACAGAGTAAGCAAGCGGAAAAAGGAAACACTAAGTAAAAACAGAGTACAACTGTAAGTGCGGAAAGTAAGTGGGCCATTATACAAACCCAAGCTGAAAGAAATGTACAACTCAAAAGGGAAAACAAAAACTGAAAAGTAAAAGCCGCTACGCTGAGATGTCCACTGGAAATCCCACCTGAAGGGTGGGTACTGATAGCTCCACTGCTCCTCGGATCCCGTCGTCCGCTCCGAGTACGTCCCGCCCAGTGGTCCACCTCCAGGTACCGTCCTGCTCTGCAATCCTCAACCACGATCAACGTTGTCCGTTGTCTGCAACCAACACAACGTAGTGCGGGCATAGCCCGTGCAGGGGTGAGTATAAGCTACTTAGTAGGGACCCCGAGACCCCCGAAGGTCTCCCAAAATACATAAAGGATAAACCACAAAGGAAAGATACAATCACGAAGTAACAACCGACACTTCTTAGGTATATGCCCATACATATACCTAAGTCATCAATTCTCATTCGGCTCCAACATCCGAGCCCAAGTACAACCCAGTCCACACAGGAAAGTATACGTATTCCACACAGGAAAGTAAAACGTAATCCACACAGGATAGCACAACACAATCCACACAAGAAAGAAAATAGGATTTAAGCTCACTCAGGTATACTTCTTCGTAAAGTGAGAGAGATGATCAGATGTAATCACTGATTCATCTTCTAGGACCCACGTAGGATTCAAGCACTGTAGTCATCGTCGTCGAACCCACAGAGGATTCCGGAACAATTGTCTTCATCGTCGAACCCACATAGGATTCCAGTACGACAGTCTTCATCGTCGAACTCACATAGGATTCCAGTACGACAGTCTTCATCGTCGAACCCACATAGGATTCCAGTACGACAGTCTTCATCGTCGAACCCACATAGGATTCCATTACGACAGTCTTCATCGTCGAACCCACATAGGATTCCAGTACGACAGTCTTCATCGTCGAACCCACATAGGATTCCAGTACGACAGTCTTCATCGTCGAACCCACATAGGATTCCAGTACGACAGTCTTCATCGTCGAACCCACATAGGATTCCAGTACGAAAGTCTTCATCGTCGAACCCACATAGGATTCCAGTACGACAGTCTTCATCGTCAAACCCACATAGGATTCCATTACGACAGTCTTCATCGTCGAACCCACATAGGATTCCAGTACGACAGTCTTCATCGTCGAACCCACATAGGATTCCAGTACGACAGTCTTCATCGTCGAACCCACATAGGATTCCAGTACGACAGTCTTCATCGTCGAACCCACATAGGATTCCAGTACGACAGTCTTCATCGTTGAACCCACATAGGATTACAGTACGACAGTCTTCATCACAGTAGCAGTTGCAGCCAGCTCTAGGGTTCCCGCACATAGCAAGCTCGTTCAGGAGGGTCCGCTCCATGAGCCGAGAGACTGAAACATCAACTAACACATAGTCCAGAGTTGATGTATCCAAAAGTTCTGTATCGTCAACAGGAACTCAACGTCGCAGACGGCACGTCAATCGGACGCCCGGTCTGAGAGTTATTGGCTTTTTCGTCCCAGGGGCCCGGTTGGTTTTTAAGGCAAAACCAACCCGACTGTACTCCACCTGCGTCCAAACCTCAGTCGGAGTATGCCAAAAGATCCGTCTCACTAAGAGGAAACCAACAAAGTCGACGGCACGTCAATCGGACGTCCATAGCTCAAGATATGAGTGTTTCCGTTCCGAGGGCCCGGTTGGTTTCGTGTACGAACCAACCCGGCCGAACTCAAAGTATTCCGAAACCTTGAGTGTGATATACCGAAACGACCGTCTCGTTCCAAGGATCGTGTCTCCGTTGACGGCGCATCGATCGGAGGTCCGTAGCCCGAGTTATGGGCAATTGAACCCAAACGGTCCGAAAATGGGGGTTTCGGGCCCGGACCGACCCGGCCCAAGACCCCCTGGGTCGGCCCTAACCGGGTCGACCCACCCCTGGTCCGGGTCGTCCCAGCGGCCCGGTTCGGCGACCCGCGCGCTGGGGCGCTCCGGTCGGTGCTCGGCCAAAACGGCCGAGCCGTTTGTCGGCTCGCACGGGGGGGTGTTGCCCCTCCCGTTTCATGAAACCGCGGCCCCTTAATTGGGGCCGCTTGAAGTCCGGCCGGGGGAATTTATTTCCCCCGGCTCCTCCCTGTCCGGTCGGCCCAAACTGGCCGGTCGGTTCCTCCTCAACGGGACCGGTGATGGCCGATCCCCATCCAGCTCCGACGCCGGCGGCCCGGTCCGACCGCCGGTCACCTTGCTCCGCCACGGCCCCGGAACCGGCCACGGTATTTCGGGTGTCTCTGACGCGGCGCGATGGCATCGCGTCCTTGGATTAATTCGTGGTGCGGCGCAACGGCGTCGCTTCCTTGGTCTTCTTTCCACGGCGCCGCGCGACGGCGCCGCACATTTTCCTTTCGCTTGATTCCGCGTGGTGCGACGGCACCACGCCTTCCCGTACCAAACCACAAAGGAATCAATCATGAAATAAGGAGGAGGGTCGGCCATGTTTGTGTGGTCTGGACCCCTCGCGTTATTCGATAACAATTGGTTTAAAACCACGAAGATCGTCAGGTTGGTATTCATGAACAAAATAAATAAATAAAACCCCTACCTCGGTTTCAAGAACGGTGCACGTCGACGAGCCGCGGAAGATGAGCGTCGCGGAGGTAGGGCATCGCGGAAAAACAACATCGACGTCACGAAGCGAGGATTCGAAGATGTTGACAGAGATTTCGTCGCGGAAAACCGTCGCGGAAGAAGAACGTCGTGGAAGAAGTTCTCCGCGTTCTTCGGCGGAGATGTTCTTCGCTAAGGACGGTGTTCTTCGTCGGAGTCCGAGGTGTTCTTCACGTTCTTCGTCGAAGAAGAAGGTGTTCTTCCCAAAAGCTCTCAACGATAAAACTCTCACAACCAAAATAAAATAAGCCTCCCACTTATTTTATTAACCCAACATAGGTTTTTGAATTTCAAGAGTTTGAAAATTCAAAACCCACATTTAACTCAGTTAAGTTATTAACATAAGATGTTATAAAATTAATGAGGAGATAAGTTAGCAAAAATTAAATGGGGGGTTTAGAGGGGTTAGGAAAGTGAGGGGTTGGGCTCGTGTGGGTCCCACCCTACCTTAGCCTCTCAAGGTTGGTTATCACAAGTGGATCCCACCCCAACATCCTTACTTAGGATAAAACTACCAAGTGGGAAAAATAAAAATTGTTAAATTTTTATTTTCAACTACCACAAAAATTAATAACTCCCCTTGTGTAAACACAACTCCGAAACAGGAGTTCCTAAGAAATTACCGGTGCTGCGGTTCCATCGGTGCCCTCGGAATTCGATTCCGGGCACCGGTTCAAAAGTTAGAAATTCCCACTCGTTCGTTCACTGAACGTACCCGAGCTAAACTTCGGATAGAAATTCCGGGCACACCGGGCCTCGGAATCAAGTGCTGTCTGAAACCGTGTTCTTGTAAAAATTCCAAATAAAATTAAGAAAAAAATTTCCTTGAATTTTTCGGATCTTTACATTACTCCCACCTCAGGGATTTACGTCCCCGTAAAGATACATCGAAAACTAGGGAAACAAATGAGGGTACTGAGCACGCAACTGAGCCTCCCGCTCCCAAGTGCTCTCCTGGGATTCCCGTGTTGCCATCTGATGCGCACTAGAGGAATCGACCGTCCATGTAGGACCCGCTCCTGTCGATCCTCGATCTCCACTGGGACCTCCGCAATAGTCGCCCCATCATCGACGTCAAGCTCCCCATGGTCAATGATATGTGTCGGGTCGTTCACGTATCTCCTCAGCTGAGATACGTGGAAGACGTCGTGCACCCGGTGCAACTGAGGTGGTAGATCCAGATGATAAGCCACCTCGCCAATCCTGCTGAGGACCTGGAACGGTCCGATGAATCATGGAGACAACTTTCCGCCTCGGCCAAATCCTGTAATCCACGTCGAGGTGAGACACGCAAGAAGACCTGGTCGCCATCCTCGAACTCTAGTGGCCTCCGCCTCCTGTCAGCATAAGACTTCTGCCGGCTCTGAACTGTCCTCATCCGCTCCTGGATGATCTGGACCTTCTCTAGTCCTACAAGAGCTGCTGTGATTTCTTCTTTTCCGATAAGAGAAATCTGGTCTCATCCCCTGGATGAACCATGTTCTTCGCCTAATACAGTCAATCCCGACATGGATGATACTAATCCATACCATGGATGACGTCGTAAGGCCTCGACGCTACTACTAAGAGATCCAACCATTACTCTCGCCTCCAAGGGTTGAGTCACACTGTCAGCATCAGTGTGTGGTCACTGGGTCTCCTCCAGTAGGTATCTCAAAGTGAGGGTCAAGTCAACGGTTTTTAAACCGGAACCTCTTAGTAACAACACAAAGAGAGGATAGGAAGGTAAACACCAAAATAAAGGTGTCTTTTATTACTGCAGCTCAAGTACAAAGACACAAAACACCTACAAACAAACATCAACAACGCTAGAAGCAGCATAAACTAAAGTCTCCAGGTCTGGAGCTAGTCCCTCTCCTGTTCATCTGCTCCTTGAGCTCCACGATCGTAGGCCTCGGCTGCCTGAAGCTGAGGTCTCTCATGTCCACCTGTTCCCTGCGGTCGGGGTGGTCTCCCAGGTGGTGGTGGTGGTAAGGCCTCAAAGCGTCGTCCACCACCCGCTGCTCGGCCAGATCCTCTGCCACGCCCGCCTGCTCCCTACGGACCATCATGGTCGAACCTTTTCCTGGGAGGTCCCTCTACCGCCTGTTGTTCATCAGCAGGATGAGTCGGGCAGTCTCGAGCCATGTGACCTTGCCCGCCGCATGCGTAGCATTGCCTGCTCCTCGAGTAGTTGGCTCTCCTTCGTGTGCCCCGCACAACCAAACCATCACCCTGAGATTGCCCATCCGAAGGCCTGGCCCGCTTGGACCTCTGCGTCACCTGTCGACTGCCAGCTTCAGAAGACTCCGCAATGGGTCGTCCTGCGGAGGGTCCTGCTGCTGGTGCCTGCTCGGAGAGGAAACTCTCCACTAAAAGGGCTCTCTCCAACACCTCTTCCTGTGTCGGAATGTTGAGGGAGATCATTGAGGCCCTGATCTCATGCCTTAGTCCCTGCTCAAAGGTCCGAGCCCGGAAGAACGGATCCCGTACCATATAGGTGGAGTAGCGAGAGAGATCAGTGAATCTCGCCGAGTACTGGGCGACCATCATGTTGTCCTGCCACAGCTGAAGAAGCTCCTGAATGCGCACCGCACGGAGGCTGGCTGGGAAAAACTCTGAGCGGAAGAGGCTCTCAAAGTCTGTCCAGAGTAGAGATGCCTCATCGTGTACCTGGAGCATCAAGCTCCACTATCGGCTCGTTGCTGCGTGCAGTAGGCTCGCAGCGAGGATCACCATGAGGTCTGCTGGTGTCCTCACTAGCCTGAAAACTCGTACGACTGCCTCCAGCCAGTCCTCAGCTGCCTGGGGGTCCATCTCCCCACGGAACCTGGGCAGTCGCTGGCGCTGGAACTCATGCAGTGCACTGAGGCGATGTGCATCGTCAGCGGCTGGGGCTGGAAGCATCGGTGGCTCGGCGGGTAAAGCTACCGCCGGTGCCACTGCTGACAAAGGGCCCTGCAACGAGGCCTCATCGCTCGGTGGGCTGTCGTCACGCTCGACTCTCGGAACCCTAGCTAGCTTCCGTCGTGGGGCTATCCTGAAAAAGAAACAGGTGTGCCACGGTCAGAATAGTATACCTGGTGAGCTGATACAAAGTAATCACAAAGAAAACTTGAAACACACATGCAATCAATGTTTTCGTGCATTAAGTCAGAAATCAGAAGTCAGGGTCCTGGTGTACAGATACGTCGGCCGCCGCACCAACACTGGACTCCCTGGACTGATAACCACACCCAATACGCTTAACACTATTGCTTCACATAGAAAAAGATCAGAGTCTGCGGTAGAATTGAACTCCTCTGATACCAATTTGTCATGACCCATCCTCAGGGCCCGTGTCGTGACTACCCCAAGCCCGCCTTCCATAGGCCAGGGGCTGGCGACTAGCACCAAGGCATAAATCCCAGTAAAAAGGGAAGGCATTTCCTTTGTAAAGTAAAAACGCACCACAGAGTAAGCAAGCGGAAAAAGGAAACACTAAGTAAAAACAGAGTACAACTGTAAGTGCGGAAAGTAAGTGGGCCAGTATACAAACCCAAACTGAAAGTAATGTACAACTTGAAAGGGAAAACAACAACTGAAAAGTAAAAGCCGCTACGCCGAGCTGTCCACTGGAAATCCCACCTGAAGGGTGGGTACTGATAGCTCCACTGCTCCTCGGGTCCCGTCGTCCGCTCCGAGTACGTCCCACCCAGTGGTCCACCTCCAGGTACCGTCCTGCTCTGCAAGCCTCAACCACGATCAATGTTGTCCGTCGTCTGCAACCAAAACAACGTAGTGCGGGCATAGCCCGTGCAGGGGTGAGTATAAGCTACTCAGTAGGGACCCCGAGACCCCCAAAGGTCTCCCAAAATACACAAAGGATAAACCAAAAAGGAAAGATACAATCACGAAGTAACAACCGACACTGCTTAGGTATATGACCATACATATACCTAAGTCATCAATTCTCATTCGGCTCCAACATCCGAGCCCAAGTACAACCCAGTCCACATAGGAAAGTATACGTATTCCACACAGGAAAGTAAAACGTAATCCACACAGGATAGCACAACACAATCCACACAAGAAAGCAAACAGGATTTCAGCTCACTCAGGTATACTTCTTCGTAAAGTAAGAGAGATGATCAGATGTAATCACTGATTCATCTTCTAGGACCCACGTAGGATTCAAGCACTGTAGTCATCGTCGTCAAACCCACAGAGGATTCCGGAACAATTGTATTCATCGTCAAACCCACATAGTATTCCAGTACGATAGTCTTCATTGTCGAACCCACATAGGATTCCAGTACGACAGTCTTCATCGTCGAACCCACATAGGATTCCAGTACGACGGTCTTCATCATCGAACCCACATAGGATTCCAGTACGAAAGTCTTCATTGTCGAACCCACATAAGATTCCAGTATGACAGTCTTCATCGTCGAACCCACATAGGATTCCAGTACGGCAGTCTTCATCGTCGAACCCACATAGGATTCCAGTACGACAGTCTTCATCGTCGAACCCACATAGGATTCCAGTACAACAGTCTTCATCACAGTAGCAGTTGCAGCCAGCTCTAGGGTTCCCGCACACAGGAAGCTCGTTCAGGAGGGTCCGCTCCATGATCCGAGAGGCTGATACATCAACTAACACATAGTCCAGAGTTGATGTATCCAAAAGTTCTGTATCGTCAACAGGAACTCAACGTCGCAGACGGCGCGTCAATCGGACGCCCGGTCTGAGAGTCATTGGCTTTTTCATCCTAGGGGCCTGGTTGGTTTTTATGGAAAAACCAACCAGACTGTACTCCACCTGTGTTCAAACCTCGGGCAGAGTATGCCAAAAGATCCTTCTCACTAAGAGGAAACCAACAAAGTCGACGGTACGTCAATCGGACGTCCGTAGCTCAAGATATGAGCATTTCCACTCCGAGGGCCCGGTTGGTTTTGTGTACGAACCAACCCGGGCGAACTCAAAGTATTCTGAAACCTTGACTGCGATATACCGAAACGACCGCCTCGTTCCAAGGATCGTGTCGCCACTGACGGCGTATCGATCGGAGGTCTGTAGCCCAAGTTATGGTCAATTGAACCCAAACAGTCCGAAAATGGGGGTTTTGGGCCCGGACCGACCCGGCCCGAGACCCCCTGGGTCGGCCCGAACCGGGTTGGCCCGGCCCGGCGCGGCCCAGTTCGGAGACCCACGCGCTGGGGCGCGCCGGTCGGTGTTCGTTCAAAACGGCCGAGCCATTTTTTCAGCTCGCACGGGGGGGGGGGGGGGGGCTACCCCTCCCGTTTCATGAAACTGCGGCCCCTTAATTGGGGCCGCTTGAAGTTCGGCCGGGGGAATTTATTTCCCCCGGATCCTCCCTATCTGTCTGGCCCGACCTGGCCGGCCGGTTCCTCCTCAACGGGGCCGGCGATGGCCGGTCCCCTTCCAGCTCCGACGTCGGCGGCCCGGTCCGGCCGTCGGTCACCTTGCTCCGCCGCGGCCCGGAACCGGCCGCGGCCCTTGTCGTCCAGCGCGGCGCGACGATGCCGCGCCCCTCCGCCGCGGCCCCAGAACCGGCCGTGGTATTTCGGGTGTCTCTGACGTGGCGCAATGGCGTCACGTCCTTGGATTAATTCGCGGCGCGGCGCGACGGCGTTGCGTCCTTGGTCTTCTTTCCACGGTGCGGTGCGACGGCACCGTGCATTTTCCTTTCGCTTGATTCCGCGTGGTGCGACGGCACCATGCCTTCCTGTACCAAACCACAAAGGAATCAATCATGAAATAAGGAGTAGTGCCGGCCGTGTTTGTGCGGTCCGGCCCCCTCGTGTTATTCGATAACAATTGGTTTAAAACCACGAAGATCGTCAGGTTGGTATTCATGAACAAAATAAATAAATAAAACCCCTACCTCGGTTTCAAGAATGGTGCACGTCGACGAGTCGCGGAAGACGAGCGTCGCGGAGGTCGAGCGTCGCGGAAAAAGAACATCGATGTCGCGAAGCGAGGATTCGAAGACGTTGACGGAGATTTCGTCATGGAAAACCGTCGCGGAAGAAGAACGTCGTGGAAGAAGTTCTTCGCGTTCTTCGGCGGAGATGTTCTTCGCTAAGGACGGTGTTCTTCATCGGACTTCCCAAAATCACTCAATGACAAAACTCTCACAACCAAAATAAAATAATCCTCCCACTTATTTTATTAACCCAGCATTGGTTTTTGAATTTCAAGAGTTTGAAAATTCAAAACCCACATTTAACTCACTTAAGTTATTAACATAAGATGTTATAAAATTAATGAGGAGATAAGGTAGCAAAACATAAATGGGGGGTTTAGAGGGGTTTGGAAAGTGAGGGGTTGGGATCATGTGGGTCCCACCCTACCTTATCCTCTCAAGGTTGGTTATCACAAGTGGGTCCCACCCCAACATCCTTACTTAGGATAAAACTACCAAATGGGAAAAATAAAAATTGTTAAATTTTTATTTTCAACTACCACAAAAATTAATAACTCCCCTCGTGTAAAAGCAACTCCAAAATAGGAGTTCCTAAGCAATTACCGGCGCTGCGGTTCCATCGGTGCCCTCAGAATTCGATTCCGGGCACCGGTTCAAAAGTTAGAAATTCCCGCTCATTCGTTCACTAAACGTACCCAATCTAAACTTCGGATAGAAATTCCGGGCACACCGGGCCTCGGAATCAAGTACCATCTGAAACCGCGTTCTTGTAAAAATTCCAAAGAAAATTAAGAAAAAAATTCCCTTGAATTTTACGAGTCTTTACGTCCTCTATCATTTTTTTAGAGTTGTATAATCCCTCTAGAGAGGCGAGGGAGAGATCCTCTAGCATATAATTTCCCTAAATTGGGTTCTCAGAATCATTGTGACCAACACTATGTAACGCCCCAACCCGAGTTACCCAGAGTTGGTGAATTATTACATAACATTGGCATGATCATGAGAAAGATCAAATCTCGAAAGACCGATTGGTTTAGTAGCCTTGGAAACACTAGATATATTCATAAAGTTTTACATTACATCAATAAGTGAAAATCTACAACAATATATTGTCTCCATATTCCACACTCATATCCCCACATACTATCCCTGTAAGTCATTCATAAATTACTTCTTCACATCCTGGGAAAAATAAAACATAGAAAAGGGGTGAGCTCAAATGCCCAGTAAGGATAACAATATAGCGGAAACTTTCATAAATAAGAATAAACATTTAAGGAAATGTATAACTAAAACAAAAGCCTTTTAAACTTGAACTTCAACATAGTATGGTAAAAATAAAATGAAATAATTCCATTTACTTATTCACATGGATATTCTACTAATCGAATAATCACATGCAATATCAATAACCACTTTCATAATGATGGAATACATAATTCCAGACTATCATAACCACATAGCCAAGGCCTCGTGCCAAGACTACAAATAAGATTTTGCCAAGGCCTTATGCCAAGACACTAGTTTGTCTCATGAGACCTACCGATGCATCGAGGAGCTATATCGGGCTCCACCCGTGACTTATTAAGTCCAATTAATTCCCATATGAAAAGGTTTAAACATAACATAAACATTCGTATTAAAACTAGCATACGAAATGTCAATATTTTCACCATAAACCATGAATGGTATAAAAATAGCACATCCATAGTCAAACATATCACAAAACCTTCAATACAATATAGAAGTTTTGTATCATAATAAATCAACTTCAAATAAGCTTAAAATCCATCAAAGGATGTTGACATAGATGAAATCAAAACTATTTGAGAGAAATATCTCTTTTCTCGAAATCATTGAAAAGTCACACATTTATAAAGGAAGTAATTTAAAAGAGATTTTTGAATCAAAGTGTCCCATACCACTTTGAAACTTTTTAAAAGAAATATCATTTCAAAACCTTCATGTCCATATAAATAAATCCTTAAAATCATTTTGAAAACATGGACATTAATTAAAAATATTTTGAAAGATAAATCTTTAAAACGTATAAAATTATGATCTTGATAAAGAGTACCTTTCAAAAATTCTTAAAATATTCAGAGTAAAACATTTTCTTTGAAAATATTCTTATAAGATTATAATGGAATATTCGACGATCTTATAACGGCAGAAAATAACCACACCCGCCATATAAGTTAAAAAAAACATTTTTACCTTAATTCTGTCAAAAAGGCTAAAAAAGCACCTTGTTTGGAAAACGACGGAAAGATTCCTTTATAAAACTCTTATAAAAAGTCAAACAAGGGTATAAATGACTTTAACCCATATTCTTGTAAATTTTAAAAATATTTTTAAATACATTTTTAAGAAACATGGATGTGGATGATAAAGAGATCCGAGTAGATTATTACGTATAAACAACCTCGGATAATGAAGAGATTGTGAAATAAACCCTTACCAATTTGGTAACTTATGAAACATACAACCCATTAAAGAGGTATCATAAAATGAATATGTAAATACACATAAATTAAAGTGTATTACACAAAGAATATAATTATGGGCAGTACATACACCACACAAAAGGTAATGGTGGCAATCTGGCATGAATCTCACGGGAATAAGGAGTGAGATGAAAACCTCTTACTTTGTACTTTTTCCTTGGTCGATGGTAGGTTAACCTCATGTATAATGGTGAAATAATTGTTATTGAATTATAAAATAATCATTTACATTAATATGATATCATATATGATCTTATAACAATGATTTGTTAATAATATCTTAGAATTATTGTCATTTTGGGTGTTAACGGGTTTATTTTACTTTATATTATTTGTTATTTGATCCATATTTGTTATTAATGGGATGTATATTATTCATATCCAGAATTATATCAAGACCTTAAACATTATTTTTAATCATCAAATGAGAATTATACTTTAATGGGTATGATGGAGAATGAATCTCATCGCGTTCGTGGAGACGGTACTCCGTACGTACGCACGAGCGACAATATCATTATTTTGATATTAAAATAATATAAAATTGGATGGTATATCATATATACAGAATCATTATCATGTTATATTTATTATTTAAATGAGTTACACAACATTATTATACCCACCCAAATAATAATATATTGAATAACAATTACACCACGACGTGGAGACGATAAGTCGTACGTACGCACGTATGGTGACATGTTATTCAAAGGGTGGATGGAATACTGAATATGGTTGTACCATATTTATAATAACATCACAGTATATATAATATACTGGAGTTATTATGTTAGAATGGTAATAACAAAGAAAGAAGAAGTGGAAGAAGAAAGGAACTGGAAAAGGGGTGGTGAAAACATTACCTCTTCTTCGGGTTCTTCCTTTTGATTTGATCAAAAGGGATCCTTAGGCTGGCTTTCTGATCAAACTAAGGCCTCTAGGTTGTATTTAGGTAAATTTAGAGAGTATTTGGTCATGGTTTGGCTGAACCAAAAGGCTTTTAAGGTGTGAAGAAATGAGAAGGAGGAGTGCCCTTTTATAAGAGGGGTGAGGGGCACCTTTGGAAAAGCTAGAAATATTAATTTATAATAAATTCATATTCGGTTTCTAATGGCTCCAAAGTTGATTATTAAAAGGTTAAGGTGGTTATAGGTCGAAAACCATTCAACCAATAGAATTCAGACAGGTTTGGGTCATTATATTAACCTTATCTTTTAGTTTTAACTCTCAGTTAATTAGTTTGACATTTACCGTGTCACTTTGTATTTTTATATTATATAGTTAATAAACTTAGTATATACATCCAAGAGACCCCCAAGTGGTCCATTAATGATACAAATATCATGATATAAGTCTCTTGGACGAACATTATATTTTTAGGAATTTAATATCAATTAATAATATAATATTTGTTTTAAAAACTCTTTTATGTCAATTTTGACACTATTCAATAGTTGATTTTTGTAAAACTCATAAAAGAATTATTATTTAGGAAAAAGTTAATTAAATCATTACTAACATGTCATATTAACCTATAAAATTATTTTAATTCATTAAAAGTCTCAAATTATATTTATTTGGGTATTTATAATATCAATTATTTTAATTTTTTACTATTATGGTAATTAATGCATCATCATTATGTCATAAATAAATTAAATTATTTAATGTCTAAAAATTATAAATAAAATACCATTATGTATGAAATATTTTTATATTTCTAATGAATATTTCTAGTAGAAAATCTAACATATATAACCCTATGTAAAAATTTATTTTCTAAAAGATATATGCTTGTGTCATTTTTGTATTCATTTTAACTTCATTAAAATAAAGTGTCCCTATCACTTACAAGTGGCTCCATGGGGTCCCAAAATCAACCCAAAGATGCCTATGGTCGAACATGTATCAACCAATAAGGCTAGGACACGTTTTATGGTAATTTAGTATTATTATATTATTATTATTTTAACCCTTATTTACCGGATTTACCCTTAACCATGGTAAATAAAATATTTACCGAAGTAATTATTCAAAATGTCTAAAAATAAAAGTTACCTATTTACACAATTTGTACATCCTGATTCCAAATATGGAATCCATTTTTCCAAATTCAAAACACAGAAGTGGCAAAAATTAATTTAAAATTAATTCCCGCTGTCAAAACAAAAAGCGTGTTTTTAAGATATAATAACTGTCAAAAGATTGATACTTGTTTATGTTCGGTTTAATTGTGAAATTATGTCCAATGACCAACATTGTATTAAATGGTAAAAATATATTATAAATATACTTTAAAACCACTCAAATTCATAATTTATCAATATTAATTATTTTGATT
The DNA here is from genome assembly GCA_963277665.1 of Viscum album. NCBI lineage: Eukaryota > Viridiplantae > Streptophyta > Magnoliopsida > Santalales > Viscaceae > Viscum > Viscum album. The sequence goes on along the minus strand of OY728123.1, from coordinate 937,242,096 downwards.
AAAAAAGTTGTTTTTAATTAAAATTTAGTAATTTTCACTATTCATCAAAATATTAAAGTTATCCGAAAAGTACCAAAATTTCACCTTAGGCAAAATTAGATACTCCGAATCCAAAAATTAAGTCCATTTTGAAATATAAAATATATATAATTTCAAAAAGTAGGTATTACTATTCATAACGGCTAGTTTGATTGGTTATGGTGTGTGTTAGAACTCGAAGTTGCGTACAACACACGCTACTGTATTATTCAAAGGAAAGCATACCATGGAATCTTGGGATGTTTAATTTTAAATTTTTGATGTCCCCATTTAGTCAAAAAGTTTAAAATATTGTATTTAAAAAGGGTTCACTATTAAAAGTTGGTAAAAGTGCAATACTGAAAAAGAATTTGTTCTTACATTATGTCTAAGAAACTCATAATATGGATTCTAAAATTATAAGGATTATATAAAGTTTAAAAATTAGTTAATACTATTAATAACCTCTTTTGAATGGATTGTTTAGTAAGTCAAGGTGCACTTGAACTCGGGGTTGCGTGTAGTGCAATTTATTGTATTATTTTGAAGAAATAACACACTATGAAATCTTGGGGTGTTACATTCTCCCCTCCTTCAATAAATTGCGTCCTCGCAATTTGAAATTGTTCTTCGAAAATAAAAGGTTGAAAATAGAAAATATATTTGTGGGAAAACCCACATCAGAATTTGATTTACTAAAATTTAGTCTTAATATGAGGAAAAGATAAATGAAAGGGTCACCACCAAATTATGATCTCGATTAGGAGAACATTTGTGGAAATTAGAGACATATAATTGGAAGAAAAACGTAAATATTTATAGGTAGTGATTGAGGTCATCAATCACAAACAAGTTTAAAATTGAGGTCCTTAAATTCATCGATCTATGATGATTTAAAATACCATCGATTCAACAAAACATAAGGTATTAGGATAACACATTTTTGACGTTTCAAAATATCTTAGTTGAAATCCCACATCGAAAAATGAATTAATGAGGCCTCTATTTAAAATAAAGAGTGGAAAGTATGAAGATTACCGAAAATAACACATACTAGGGTTCCATGTAGGAAAATATGGATATGGAAGAGAAATCTAACCATCAATTATCTGATGGAGAGTGGTAGAGAACATGGCTATGAAAAGGCCAACAATCCCAAAGCCATAAATTAGTGATGATTTAAGGTACCATCTAGGACAACATTTTTGTTCTAAGTTCCTTTTCTTAATGTTGAGGAATTTATTTATGAGATTGGATAAGATCATAAGGAGATATACTTACTTTATAATTAGAGTTTTATCCATTAATAAATTTCTACCACAAACTCATCTTTCACTCTAAAAGATAATAGAACGTAAAAAAAATTCTATTTATACTATTCGTACAGGGTTCCAAAATAAACGAATTTATAATTCATCTACCAGATCTTTTAAAAAAACTACATTATTTAATCCAGGACATCTCGTGGGCCAGTGGTAGGTGATACACCCTTGTCACCCTTCGGTTGCGGGTTCAAGTCTCGCGGCATTGCCGGTCATGACGGGTTGTCGCCCGACCTCTGGGTTGTCCTTTTATGGCAATCCAAAATTAATCTCAAACTAGAATTTATTCAAAATAATTCTGTCCAAACTCACAGTCCAACATTTATAAGGAAGTTAAACATAATGTAGATCCTTTTTACCCCATAATAGCATATGAATACCTTCATCATGTATTCTTTTAAAACACTGAAACATCCTGAATTACCATAATCCTTATTGATTACATTCATGCTCCCTTATTCCATATAGAATGCTGGATATACTTCATCAATCCAAAAATGTTTTAAACCCCAACAATGATGGAATATACAAATCATTAATCAGCTTCAAGGTAGTCAAGAATATCCAATATAATTTATCCAAATCAATCATGTATTATTCTAAAATCACTACCTCGGTATCAGAACCATATTATGGTTTATCTTTCTCTCAACCATATATTTTCCAAAAATTTAACCTTCTATTGAGTCGTTTTTCTTTGTTCCACACAATCTCAAGTCCTTAATGAAATAGTACTGCAGTACAATCCTTATATACTCCATAATGATTATAACAAGTACATTGTTGATACAACACTCAAATTACATAATCAAAATAAGAACTCTATTCATTCCTCTTCATCTGTGGTAGTATCATAACTTGATTATTATCCAATAGCATCATTTACGGCATAGTCTGATGACTGGGACATAGGTTCTCATAGTGTCCAAACTCCTTGAAAATGAAGCATTGTACATTTGAAACCATTTTCTTACCCTTGCAGTCACGTACTTTGTGCCCTTTTCCTCCACACTTATAACAAACTATCATTCCTTTCAGACAAGTTCCAGGGTGTTTCTTCCCACAGTTATCACATATGGGAAAATTCTTCTTTTCCCTCTTCCCTTTATCCATCTTTCTCTCTTCCATCCTTTTCTTCTCTTGCTTCCCTTCAAAGCCATAGGACTCAGTAAACTCTTTACTTATCTTATCAAAACATGATATTATTTCTTCATATGATGATAATACATGGGAGACTATTTCTCTTATAAATTCTAGCTTAATACCATGAAAGATATGATCCTTCTTTCTCTTTGGATCATGTGCATTGCTGGAGTTATCATTCCTTCTACTAGGCGCCATTTCTAAACAATGGCATAAACTAGATTAGTTTATGAATAACAATACCTAATCCCAAACTTGTAAAACACATAACATAAATTAAATAGTTTATGGATATAATCCATAATCATAAAAATGTCTCCTTTTAGGAAGTATATACTCATAAACCCTTAATAATGGTTTGTAGAGAAAATGAGAATTATCCTAAGCATATCCCCCGGGAGTGTCGTAACCAAGAGTGCAGCAAGGCTCGTTTTCGTGCACCAGTTCTCGTTCGAGTCTAGCTCAAAGCGGTGTTTTCGGGTTTTACCCCTAGGTACATCTGTGCCAGAGCCGCCTCTACCTGCTCGTATCTAGACAGGGTTGTATTGCTCGGAAAACTCACAAAATCTCTGCAATACCAAAATTCTAGGAATTTCTTCTATACTAATCCTCAAAGTCCATCTTAAATCTATGTGCTCTAATCAGAGTTTATCTAAATCTAGCTTCCAAGGTTTGTACTAAACTTCCTTTGATACCAACTGTAACGCCCCGACCCCGGTTACCCAGATTTGGTGCATTATTACATAACATTGGCATGATCACGAGAAAGATCAAATCTTGAAAGACCGATTGGTTTAGTATCCTTGGAAACACTAGATATATTCATAAAGTTTTACATTACATCAATAAGTGAAAAGCTACAACAATATATTGTCTCCATATTCCACACTCATATCCCCACATACTATCCCTGCAGGTCATTCATAAATTACTTCTTCACATCCTGGGAAAAATAAAACATAGAAAAGGGGTGAGCTCAAATGGCCAGTAAGGATAACAATATAGCAGAAACTTTCATAAATAAGAATAAACATTTAAGGCAATGTATAACTAAAACAAAAGCCTTTTAAACTTGAACTTCAACATAGTATGGCAAAAATAAAATGAAATAATTCCATTTTCTTATTCACATGGATATTCTACTAATCGAATAATCACATGCAATATCAATAACCACTTTCATAATGATGGAATGCATAATTCCATACTATCATAACCACATAGCCAAGGCCTCGTGCCAAGACTACAAATAAGATTTTGCCAAGGCCTTGTGCCAAGACACTAGTTTGTCTCATGAGACCTACCGATGCATCGATGAGCTATAGTGGTCTCCACCCATGTCATATTAAGTCCAATGAATTCCCATATGAAAAGGTTTAAACATAACATAAACATTCGTATTAAAACTAGCATACAAAATGTCAATATTTTCACCATAAACCATGAATGGTATAAAAATAGTACATCCACAGTCAAACATATCACAAAACCTTAAATAAAATATAGAAGTTTTGTATCATAATAAATAAACTTCAAATAAGCTTAAAATCCATCAAAGGATGTTGACATAGATGAAATCAAAACTATTTGAGAGAAATATCTCTTTTCTCGAAATCATTGAAAAGTCACACATTTATAAAGGAAGTAATTTAAAAGATATTTTTGAATCAAAGTGTCCCATACCACTTTGAAACTTTTGAAAATAAATATCATTTCAAAACCTTCATGTCCATATAAATAAATCCTTAAAATCATTTTGAAAACATGGACATTAATTAAAAATATTTAGAAAGATAAATCTTTAAAACATTTAAAATTATGATCTTGATAAAGAGTACCTTTCAAAAATTCTTAAAATATTAAGAGTAAAACATTTTCTTTGAAAATATTCTTATAAGCTTATAAGGGAATATTCGACGATCTTATAACGGCGTAAAATAACCTCACCCGCCGTATAAGTTAAAAGAAACATTCTTACCTTAATTTTGTCGAAAAGGTTAAAAAAGAACCTTGTTTGGAAAACGACAGAAAGATTCCTTTATAAAACTCTTATAAAAAGTCAAACAAGGGTATAAATGACTTTAACCCATATTCTTGTAAATTGTAAAAATGTTTTGAAATACATTTTTAAGAAACATGGATGTGGATGATAAAGAGATCCCAGTAGATTATTACGTATAAACAACCTCGGATAATGAAGAGATTGTGAAATAAACCCTTACCTTGTACTTTTCCTTGGTTGGGGTAGGTTAACCTCCTGTATAATGGTGAAATAATTGTTATTAAATTATACAAGAATCATGTACATTAATATGATATCATATATGATCTTTTAACATTTATTTGTTAATAATATCTTAGTATTATCGTTGTTTCGGGTGTTAACATACTCGTTTTCTTTTATATGTTTTGTTATGTAAGACATGTTTGTAATGGATAGGTTGTATATTATTCATATCCAGAATGATATCAATTCCTTAAACATCATTTTTAAATCATCAAATGATAATTATACTTGAATGGATACGATGGAGAATGAATCTCATCGCGTTCGTGGAGACGGTAGTCCGTACGTACGCACGAGCGACAATATCATTCTTTTGATATTAAAATAATATATAAATGGATGGTATATCACATATACAGAATCATTAACATGTTATATTTATTATTTACCTGAGTTACACATCATTATTATACCCAGCCAAATAATAATATATTGAATAACAATTACACCACGACGTGGAGATGGTAAGTTGTACGTACGCACGTATGGTGACATGTTATTCAAAGGGTGGATAGAATACTGAATATGGTTGTACCATATTTATAATAACATCACATTATACATATGATACTGGAGTTATTATTTTATAATGGTAATAACAAAGGAAGAAGAAGTGGAAGAAGAAAGGAACTTGGAAAAGGGTGGTGAAATCATTACCTCTTCTTCGGGTTCTTCCTTTTGATTTGATCAAAAGGGCTCCTTAGGTTGTCTTTATGATCAAACTAAGGCCTCTAGGTTGTAGTGAGGGAAGTTGGGAGAGTATATAGGCAGAGTTTGGCCGAACCAAAAGGCTTTTAAGGAGTGAATAAATGAGAAGGAGGAGTGCCCTTTTATAAGAGGGGTGAGGGGCACCTTTGGAAAAGCTAGAAATATTAATTTATAATAAATTCATATTCGGTTTCTAATGGCTCAAAAGTAGATTATTTAAATATTAAGGTTGGTATGGGTCGAAAACCACTCAACCAATAGAATTTAGACAGGTTTGGGTACTTATATTAATCTTATCTTTAAGTATTAACTCTAAGTTAATTAGTTTCACTTTTACAATGTCTCTTTGTATTTTTATATTATATGGTTAATAAACTTACTATATATATCCAAGTGACCCCAGAATGGTCCATTAATGATACACCTATCATGATATAATTCACTTGGCCAAACCTTAGATTTTTAGGAATTTAATATCAATTAATAATATAATATTTGTTTTAAAAACTCTTTTATGTCAATTTTGACACTATTCAATAGTTGATTTTTTTGAAACTTATAACAGAATTATTACATCAAAAAACGTTATTCAAATCAATACTAATATGTCATATTATCCTATAAAATTAGTTTAATTCATTAAAAGTCTCAAATTATATTAATTTGGGTATTTATAATATCAATTATTTTAATTTCCCACTATTATGGTAATTACTGCATCATCATTGTGTCATAAATAAATTAAATTATTTAATGTCTAAAAATTATAAATAAAATATAATTATGTAGGAAATATTTTTAGATTTCTAATTAATATTTATAGTCGAAAATCCAACATATATAACCCTATGTAAAAATTGTTTTTCTAAAAGATATATGCTTGTGTCATTTTTGTATTCATTTTAACTTAATTAAAATAAAGTGTCCCTATCACTTACAAGTGGCACCATGGGGTCCCGAAATCGACCCAAATATGCCCATGGTCGAACATGTATCAACCAATAAGGTTAGGACACGTTTTAGGGTAATTTTTTATTATTATAATATTATTTTTTTAACCCTTATTTACCGGATTTACCCTTAACCATGGTAAATAAAATATTTACCGCAGTAATTATTCAAAATGTCTAAAAATAAAAGTTACCCATTTACACAATTTGAGTATCCTGATTCCAAATATGGAATCCATTTTTCTAAATTCAAAACACAGAATTGGCAGAAATTAATTTAAAATTAATTCCTGATGTCAAAACAAAAAGCGTGTTTTTAAGATATAATAACTATCAAAAGATTGATACTTGTTTATGTTCGGTTTAATTGTGAAATTATGTCCAATGGACAACATTTTATTAAAGGGTAAAAATATATTCTAAATATACTTTAAAACCACTCAAATTCATAATTTATCAATATAAATTATTTTGATTAAAAAAGTTGTTTTTAATTAAAATTTAGTAATTTTAACTATTCATCAAAATATTAAAGTTATCCAAAAAGTACCAAAATTTCACCTTAGGCTAAATTCGTTATTCTGAATCCAAAAATGAAGTCCATTTTGAAATATAAAATATACATAATTTCAAAAAGTAGGTATTACATCTGTGCCAGAGCCGCCTCTACCTGCTCGTATCCAGACAGGGTTGTATTGCTCGGAAAACTCACAAAATCTCTGCAATACCAAAATTATAGGAATTTCTTCTATACTAATCCTAAAAGTCCATATTAAATCTATGTGCTCTAATCAGAGTTTTTCTAAATCTATCTTACAAGGTTTGTACTAAACTTCCTCTGATACCAACTGTAACGCCCCGACCCCAGTTACCCAGAGTTGGTGCATTATTACATAACATTGGCATGATCACGAGAAAGATCAAATCTTGAAAGACCGATTGGTTTAGTAGCCTTGGAAACACTAGATATATTCATAAAGTTTTACATTACATCAATAAGTGAAAAGCTACAACAATATATTGTCTCCATATTCCACACTCATATCCCCACATACTATCCCTGCAGGTCATTCATAAATTACTTCTTCACATCCTGGGAAAAATAAAACATAGAAAAGGGGTGAGCTCAAATGGCCAGTAAGGATAACAATATAGCGGAAACTTTCATAAATAAGAATAAACATTTAAGGCAATGTATAACTAAAACAAAATCCTTTTAAACTTGAACTTCAACATAGTATGGCAAAAATAAAATGAAATAATGCCATTTACTTATTCACATGGATATTCTACTAATCGAATAATCACATGAAATATCAATAACCACTTTCATAATGATGGAATGCATAATGCCATACTATCATAACCACATAGCCAAGGCCTTGTGCCAAGACTACAAATAAGATTTTCCCAAGGCCTTGTGCCAAGACACTAGTTTGTCTCATTAGACCTACCGATGCATCGAGGAGCTATAGCGGGCTCCACCCATGACATATTAAGTCCAATTCATTCCCATATGAAAAGGTTTAAACATAACATAAACATTCGTATTAAAACTAGCATACGAAATGTCAATATTTTCACCATAAACCATGAATGGTATAAAAATAGCACATCCACAGTCAAACATATCACAAAACCTTAAATAAAATATATAAGTTTTGTATCATAATAAATAAACTTCAAATAAGCTTAAAATCCATCAAAGGATGTTGACATAGATGAAACCAAAACTATTTGAGAGAAATATCTCTTTTCTCAAAATCATTGAAAAGTCACACATTTATAAAGGAAGTAATTTAAAAGATATTTTTGAATCAAAGTGTCCCATACCACTTTGAAACTTTTGAAAAGAAATATCATTTCAAAACCTTCATGTCCATATAAATAAATCCTTAAAATAATTTTGAAAACATGGAAATTAATTAAAAATATTTAGAAAGATAAATCTTTAAAACATTTAAAATTATGATCTTGATAAAGAGTACCTTTCAAAAATTCTTAAAATATTAAGAGTAAAACATTTTCTTTGAAAATATTCTTATAAGCTTATAAGGGAATATTCGACGATCTTATAACGGCGGAAAATAACCGCACCCGCCGTATAAGTTAAAAAAACATTCTTACCTTAATTTTGTTGAAAAGGTAAAAAAAGAACCTTGTTTGGAAAACAACGGAAAGATTCCTTTATAAAACTCTTATAAAAAGTCAAACAAGGGTATAAATGACTTTAACCCATATTCTTGTAAATTGTAAAAAAAATTTGAAATACATTTTTAAGAAACATGGATGTGGATGATAAAGAGATCCCAGTAGATTATTACGTATAAACAACCTCGGATAATGAAGAGATTGTGAAATAAACCCTTACCAATTTGGTAACTTATGAAACATACAACCCATGAAAGAGGTATAATACAATTAATATGTAAATACACATAAATTAAAGTTTATTACATAAATAATATAATTATGGCCAGTACATACACCACACAAAAGGTAATGGTGGCAATATGGCATGAATCTCACGGGAATAAGGAGTGAGATGAAAACCCCTTACTTTGTACTTTTTCCTTGGTCGATGGTAGGTTAACCTCCTGTATAATGGTGAAATAATTGTTATTGAATTATACAAGAATAATTTACATTAATATGGTATCATATATGATCTTATAACATTTATTTGTTAATAATATCTTAAAATTATTGTCATTTCGGGTGTTAACGGGTTTATTTTACTTTATATTATTTGTTATGTGAGCCATATTTGTTATTAATGGGATGTATATTATTCATATACAGAATTATATCAAGACCTTAAACATTATTTTTAATCATCAAATGAGAATTATACTTGAATGGATATGATGGAGAATGAATCTCATCGCATTCGTGGAGACGGTACTCTGTACGTACGCACGAGCGACAATATCATTCTTTTGATATTAAAATATTATATAATTGGATGGTATATCATATATATAGAATCATTATCATGTTATATTTATTATTTAAATGAGTTACACATCATTATTATACCCACCCAAATCATAATACATTGAATAACAATTACACCACGACGTGGAGACGGTAAGCCGTACGTACGCACGTATGGTGACATGTTATTCAAAAGGTGGATGGAATACTGAATATGGTTGTACCATATTTATAATAACATAACAGTATATATAAGATACTGGAGTTATTATTTTATAATGGTAATAACAAATAAAGAATAAGTGGAAGAAGAGACGAACTGGAAAAGGGGTGGTGAAAACATTACCTCTTCTTCAGGTTCTTCCTTTTGATTTGATCAAAAGGGATCCTTAGGTTGGCTTTATGATAAAAATAAGGCCTCTAGGTTGTAGTTAGGGAAGTTGAGAGAGTATTTGGGCAGGGTTTGGCCGAACCAAAAGGCTTTGAAGGTGTGAAGAAATGAGAAGGAGGAGTGCCCTTTTATAAGAGGGGTGAGGGCACCTTCGGAAAAGCTAGAAATATTAATTTATAATAAATTCATATTCGGTTTCTAATGGCTCCAAAGTTAATTATTCAAAGTTTAAGGTGGGGATAGGTCTAAAACCATTCAACAAATATAATTTAGACAGGTTTGGGTCATTATATTAACCTTATCTTTTAGTTTTAACTCTTAGTTAATTAGTTTGACATTTACCATGTCACTTTGTATTTTTATATTATATAGTTAATAAACTTACTATATACATCCAAGAGACCCCCAAGGGGTCCATTAATGATACACATATCATGATATAAGTCTCTTTTCCAAACATTAGATTTTTAGGAATTTAATATCAATTAATAATATAATTTTTGTTTTAAAAACTCTTTTATGTCAATTTTGACACTATTCAATAGTTGATTTTTGTAAAACTCATAAAAGAATTATTACTTTGAAAAAAGTTAATTAAATCATTACTAACATGTCATATTAACCTATAAAATTAGTTTAATTCATTAAAAGTCTCAAATTATATTTATTTGGGTATTTATAATATCAATTATTTTAATTTTTTACTATTATGGTAATTAATACATCATCATTGTCTCATAAATAAATTAACTAATTTAATGTCTAAAAATTATAAATAAAACACCATTATGTAGTAAATCTTTTTATATTTATAATGAATATTTCTAGTATAAAATCTAACATATATAACCCAATGTAAAAATTTATTTTCTAAAAGATATATGCTTGTGTCATTTTTGTATTCATTTTAACTTAATTAAAATAAAGTGTCCCTATCACTTACAAGTGGCTCCATGGGGTCCCAAAATCGACCCAAAGATGCCTATGGTCGAACATGTATCAACCAATAAGTCTAGGACACGTTTTAGGGTAATTTAGTATTATTATATTATTATTATTTTAACCCTTATTTACTGGATTTACCCTTAACCATGGTAAATAAAATATTTACCGAAGTAATTATTCAAAATGTCTAAAAATAAAAGTTACCTATTTACACAATTTGAACATACTGATTCCAAATATGGAATCCATTTTTCCAAATTCAAAACACAGAAGTGGCAGAAATTAATTTAAAATTAATTCCCGCTGTCAAAACAAAATGCGTGTTTTTAAGATATAATAACTGTCAAAAGATTGATACTTGTTTATGTTCGGTTTAATTGTGAAAGTACGTCCAATGACCAACATTGTATTAAATGGTAAAAATATATTCTAAATATACTTGAAAACCACTCAAATTCAAAATTTATCAATATTAATTATTTTGATTAAAAAAGTTGTTTTTAATTAAAATTTAGTAATTTTCACTATTCATCAAAATATTAAAGTTATCCGAAAAGTACTAAAATTTCACCTTAGGCTAAATTCGATACTCTGAATCCAAAAATGAAGTCCATTTTCAAATATAAAATATATATAATTTCAAAAAGTAGGTATTACTATTCATAACGGCTAGTTTGATTGGTTGTGGTGTGTGTTAGAACTCGAAGTTGCGTACAACACACGCTACTGTATTATTCAAAGGAAAGCGTACCGTGGAAGTTTGGGATATTTCATTTTAAATTTTTGATGTCCCCATTTAGTCAAAAAATTTAAAATATTGTATTTAAAAAGGGTTCACTATTAAAAGTTGGTAAAAGTGCAATACTGAAAAAGAATTTGTTCTTACATTATGTCTAAGAAACTCATAATATGGATTCTAAAATTATAAGGATAATATAAAGTTTAAAGTTTAGTTAATATTATTCATAACCTCTTTTGAATGGCTTGTTTGGTAAGTCAAGGTGCGCTTGAACTCGATGTTGCGTGTAGTGCAAGTTATTGTATTATTTTGAATAAATAACACACTATTAAATCTTGGGGTGTTACATTCTCCCCTCCTTCAATAAATTGCGTCCTCGCAATTTGAAATTGTTCTTCGAAAATAAAAGGTTGAAAATAGAAAATATCTTTGTGGGAAAACCCACATCAGAAATTGGGTTACTAAAATTTAGTCTTAATATGAGGAAAAGAGGAATGAAAGGGTCACCACCAAATTATGATCTTGATTAGGAGAACATTGGTGGCAATTAGAGACATATAATTGGAGGAAAAACGTAAATATTTATAGGTAGTGATTGAGGTCATCAATCACAAACAAGTTTAAAATTGAGGTCCTTAAATTCATCGATCTATTATCATTTAAAATACCATCGATTCAACAAAACATAAGGTATTAGGATAACACATTTTTGACATTTCAAAATATCTTAGTTGAAATCCCACATCGAAAAATGAATTAATGAGGCCTCTATTTAAAATAAAGAGTGGAAATTATGAAGATTACTGAAAATAACACATACTAGGGTTCCATGTAGGAAAATATGGATATGGAAGAGAAATATAAGCATCAATTATCTGATGGAGAGTGGTAGAGAACATGGCTATGAAAAGGCCAACAATCCCAAAGCCATAAATTAGTGATGATTTAAGGTACCATCTAGGACAACATTTTTGTTCTAAGTTCATTTTCTTAATGTTGAGGAATTTATTTATGAGATTGTCTAAGATCATAAGGAGATATATTTACTTTATAATTAGAGTTTTATCCATTAATAAATTTCTACCACAAACTCATCTTTCACTCTAAAAGATAATAGAACGTAAAAAAAATTCAATTTATACTATTCGTACAGGGTTCCAAAATAAACGAATTTATAATTCATCTACCAGATCTTTTAAAAAAACTATATTATTTAATCCAGGACATCTCGTGGGCCAGTGGTAGGTGATACACCCTTGTCTCCCTTCGGTTGCGGGTTCAAGTCTTGCGGCCTTGCCGGTCACGACGGGTTGCCGCCCGACCTCTGGGTTGTCCTTTTATGGCAATCCAAAATTAATCTCAAACTAGAATTTATCCAAAATACTTCTGTCCAAACTCAAAGTCTAACATTTATAAGGAAGGTAAACATAATGTAGATCCTTTTTACCCCGTAATAGCATATGAATACCTTCATCATGTATTCTTTTAAAACACTGAAACATCCTGAATTACCATAATCCTTATTGATTATATTCATGCTCCCTTATTCCATATAGAATGCTGGATATACTTCATCAATCCAAAAATGTTTTAAACCCCAACAATTATGGAATATACAAATCATTAATCAGCTTCAAGGTAGTCAAGAATATTCAATATAATTTATCCAAATCAATCATGTATTATTCTAAAATCACTACCTCGGTATCAGAACCATATTATGGTTTATCTTTCTCTCAACCATATATTTTCCAAAAATTTAACCTGCAATTGAGTCACTTTTCTTTGTTCCACACAATCTCAAGTCCTTAATGAAATAGTACTGCAGTATAATCCTTATATACTCCATAATTATTATAACAAGTACATTGTTGATACAACACTCAAATGACATAATCAACATAAGAACTCTAATCATTCCTCTTCATCTATGGTAGTATCATAACTTGATTATTATCCAATTGCATCATTTGCGGCATAGTCTGATGACTGGGACATAGGTTCGTGTAGTGTCCAAACTCCTTGAAAATGAAGCATTGTACATTTGAAACCATTTTCTTACCCTTGCAGTCACGTACTTTGTGCCCTTTTCCTCCACACTTATAACAAACTCACATTCCTTTCAGAAAAGTTCTAGGGTGTTTCTTCCCACAGTTATCAATATGGGAAAATTCTTCTTTTCCCTCTTCCCTTTATCCATCTTTCTCTCTTCCATCCTTTTCTTCTCTTGCTTCCCTTAAAATCCATAGGACTCAGTAAACTCTTTGCTTATCTTATCAACACATGATATTATTTCTTCAAATGATGATAATACATGGGAAACTATTTCTCTTATAAATTCTGGCTTAAGACCATGAAAGATATGATCCTTATTTCTCTTTGGATCATGTGCATTGCTGGAGTTATCATTCCTTCTACTGGGCGCCATTTCTAAACAATGGCATAAACTAGATTAGTTTATGAATAAAAATACCTAATCCCAAACTTATAAAACACATAACATAAATTAAATATTTTATGGATATAATCCATAATCATAAAAATGTCTCCTTTTAGGAAGTATATACTCATAAACCCTTAATAATGGTTTGTAAATAAAATGAGAATTATCCTAAGCATATCCCCCAGGAGTGTCGTAACCAAGAGTGCAGCAAGTCTCGTTGTTGTGCACCAGTTCCCGTTCGAGTCTAGCTCAAAGCGGTGTTTTTGGGTTTTACCCCTAGGTACATCTGTGCCAGAGCCGCCTCTACCTGCTCGAATCCAGACAGGGTTGTATTGCTCAGAAAACTCACAAAATCTCTACAATACCAAAATTCTAGGAAGTTCTTCTATACTAATCCTCAAAGTCCATCTTAAATCTATGTGCTCTAATCAGAGTTTATCTAAATATAGCTTCCAAGGTTTGTACTAAACTTCCTCTGATACCAACTGTAATGCCCCGACCCTAGTTACCCAGAGTTGGTTCATTATTACATAACATTGGCATGATCACGAGAAAGATCAAATCTCGAAAGACCGATTGGTTTAGTAGCCTTGGAAACACTAGATATATTCATAAAGTTTTACATTACATCAATAAGTGAAAAGCTACAACAATATATTGTCTCCATATTCCACACTCATATCCCCACATACTATCCCTGCAGGTCATTCATAAATTACTTCTTCACATCCTGGGAAAAATAAAACATAGAAAAGGGGTGAGCTCAAATGCCCAGTAAGGATAACAATATAGCCGAAACTTTCATAAATAAGAATAAACATTTAAGGCAATGTATAACTAAAACAAAAGCCTATTAAACTTGAACTTTAACATAGTATGGAAAAAATAAAATGAAATAATGCCATTTACTTATTCACATGGATATTCTACTAATCGAATAATCACATGCAATATCAATAACCACTTTCATAATGATGGAATGCATAATGCCAGACTATCATAACCACATATCCAAGGCCTTGTGCCAAGACTACAAATAAGATTTTGCCAAGGCCTTGTGCCAAGACACTAGTTTGTCTCATGAGACCTACCGATGCATCGAGGAGCTATAGCGGGCTCCACCCGTGACATATTAAGTCCAATGCATTCCCATATGAAAAGGTTTAAACATAACATAAACATTCATATTAAAACTAGCATACGAAATGTCAATATTTTCACCATAAACCATGAATGGTATAAAAATAGCACATCCACAGTCAAACATATCACAAAACCTTCAATACAATATAGAAGTTTTTTATCATAATAAATCAACTTCAAATAAGCTTAAAATCCATCAAAGGATGTTGACATAGATGAATTCAAAACTATTTGAGAGAAATATCTCTTTTCTCGAAATCATTGAAAAGTCACACATTTATAAAGGAAGTAATTTAAAAGAGATTTTTGAATCAAAGTGTCCCATACCACTTTGAAACTTTTGAAAAGAAGTATCATTTCAAAACCTTCATGTCCATATAAATAAATCCTTAAAATCATTTTGAAAACATGGACATTAATTAAAAATATTTAGAAAGATAAATCTTTAAAACATTTAAAATTATGATCTTGATAAAGAGTACCTTTCAAAAATTCTTAAAATATTCAGAGTAAAAAATTTTCTTTGAAAATATTCTTATAAGATTATAAGGGAATATTCGACGATCTTATAACGGCGGAAAATAACCGCACCCGCCGTATAAGTTAAAGAAACATTCTTACCTTAATTCTGTCGAAAAGGTTAAAAAAGCACCTTGTTTGGAAAACGACGGAAAGATTCCTTTATAAAACTCTTATAAAAAGTCAAAAAAGGGTATAAATGACTTTAACACATATTCTTGTAAATTGTAAAAATGTTTTGAAATATATTTTTAAGAAACCTGGATGTGGATGATAAAGAGATCCCAGTAGATTATTACGTATAAACAACCTCGGATAATGAAGAGATTGTGAAATAAACCCTTACCAATTTGGTAACTTATGAAACATACAACCCATGAAAGAGGTATCATACAATGAATATTTAAATACACATAAATTAAAGTTTATTACATAAAGAATATAATTATGGGCAGTACATACACCACACAAAAGGTAATGGTGGCAATATGGCATGAATCTCACGGGAATAAGGAGTGAGATGAAAACCCCTTACTTTGTACTTTTTCCTTGGTCGATGGTAGGTTAACCTCCTATATAATGGTGAAATAATTGTTATTGAATTATACAAGAATCATTTACATTAATATGATATCATATATGATCTTATAACATTGATTTGTTAATAATATCTTAGAGTTATTGTCATTTCGGGTGTTAACAGGTTTATTTTACTTTATATTATTTGTTATGTGAGCCATATTTGTTATTAATGGGATGTATATTATTCATATCCAGAGTTATATCAAGACCTTAAACATTATTTTTAATCATAAAATGAGAATTATACTTGAATGGATATGATGGAGAATGAATCTCATCGCGTTCGTGGAGACGGTACTCCGTACGTACGCACGAGCGACAATATCATTCTTTTGATATTAAAATAATATATAATTGGATGTTATATCATATATAAAGAATCATTATCATGTTATATTTATTATTTAAATAAGTTACACATCATTATTATACCCACCCAAATAATAATATATTGAATAACAATTACACCATGACGTGGAGACGGTAAGTTGTACGTACGCACGTATGGTGACATTTTTTCAAAGGGTGGATGGAATACTGAATTTGGTTGTACCATATTTATAATAACATCACAGTATATATAATATACTGGAGTTATTATTTTAGAATGGTAATAACAAAGAAAGAAGAAGTGGAAGAAGAAAGGAACTGGAAAAGGGGTGGTGAAATCATTACCTCTTCTTCGGGTTATTCCTTTTGATTTGATCAAAAGGGCTCCTTAGGTTGGCTTTCTGATCAAACTAAGGCCTCTAGGTTGTATTTATGGAAGTTGAGAGAGTATTTGGGCAGGGTTTGTCTGAACCAAAAGGCTTCTAAGGTGTGAAGAAATGAGAAGGAGGAGTGGCCTTTTATAAGAGGGGTGAGGGGCACCTTCGGAAAATCTAGAAATATTAATTTATAATAAATTTATATTCGGTTTCTAATGGCTCAAAAGTTTATTATTCAAAGGTTAAGGTGGTTATAGGTCGAAAAACATTCAACAAATAGAATTTAGACAGGTTTGGTTCATTATATTAACCTTATCTTTTAGTTTTAACTCTTAGTTAATTAGTTTGACATTTACCATGTCACTTTGTATTTTTATATTATATTGTTAATAAACATACTATATACATTCAAGCGACCCCCAAGTGGTCCATTAATGATACACATATCAGGATATAAGTCTCTTGGCCGAACATTAGATTTTTAGGAATTTAATATCAATTAATAATGTAATATTTGTTTTAAAAACTCTTTTATTTCAATTTTGACACTATTCAATAGTTGATTTTTGTAAAACTCATAAAAGAATTATTACTTCGAAAAAAGTTAATTAAATCATTAATAACATGTCATATTAACCTATAAAATTAGTTTAATTCATTAAAAGTTTCAAATTATATTTATTTCGGTATTTATAATGTCAATTATTTTAATTTCTTTCTATTATGGTAATTAATGCATCATCATTGTGTCATAAATAAATTAAATTATTTAATGTCTAAAAATTATAAATAAAATTCCATTATGTAGGAAATCTTTTTAGATTTTTAATGAATATTTCTTGTAGAAAATATAACATATATAACCCTATGTAAAAATTTATTTTTTAAAAGATATATGCTTGTGTCATTTTTGTATTCATTTTAACTTAATTAAAATAAAGTGTCCCTATCACTTACAAGTGGCTCCATGGGGTCCCAAAATCGACCCAAAGATTCCTATGGTCGAACATGTATCAACCAATAATGCCAGGACATGTTTTAGGGTAATTTAGTATTATTATATTATTATTTTTTTAACCCTTATTTACCGGATTTACCCTTAACCATGGTAAATAAAATATTTACCGAAGTAATTATTCAAAATGTCTAAAAATAAAAGTTACCTATTTACACAATTTGAACATCCTGATTACAAATATGGAATACATTTTTCCAAATTCAAAACACAGAAGTGGCAGAAATTAATTTAAAATTAATTCCCGTTGTCAAAACAAAAAGCGTGTTTTTAAGATATAATAACTGTCAAAAGATTGATACTTGTTTATGTTCGGTTTAATTGTGAAATTATGTCCAATTACCAACATTGTATTAAATGGTAAAAATATATTCTAAATATACTTTAAAACCACTCAAATTCATAATTTATCAATATTAATTATTTTGATTAAAAAATTTGTTTTTAATTAAATTTTAGTAATTTTCACTATTCATCAAAATATTAAAGTTATCCGAAAAGTACCAAAATTTCACCTTAGGCTAAATTCGATACTCCGAATCCAAAAATGAAGTCCATTTTGAAATATAAAATATATATAATTTCAAAAATTAGGTATTACTATTCATAACGGCTAGTTTGATTGGTTGTGGTGTGTGTTAGAACTCGAAGTTGCGTACAACACACGCTACTGTATTATTCAAAGGAAAGCGTACCGTGGAAGCTTGGGATGTTTCATTTTAAATTTTTTATGTCCCCATTTATTCAAAAAGTTTAAAATATTGTATTTAAAAAGGGTTCACTATTAAAATTTGGTAAAAGTGCTATACTGAAAAAGAATTTGTTCTTAAATTATGTCTAAGAAACTCATAATATGGATTCTAAAATTATAAGGATTATATAAAGTTTCAAATTTAGTTAATACTATTCATAACCTCTTTTTAATGGCTTGTTTGGTAATTCAAGGTGCTCTTGAACTCGGTGTTGCGTGTAGTGCAAGTTATTGTATTATTTTGAAGAAATAACACACTATGAAATCTTGGGGTGTTACACACTACATGTGTAAAGACCCATAAATTTCAAGGAACTTTTTTTCTTAATTTTCTTTGGAATTTTACAAGAACGAAATTTCTGACGGCGCCTGATTCTGAGGCCCGGTGTGCCCGGAATCATTTTCCGAAGTTTGGCTCGGGTACGATCAGTGAACGAACGAGTGGGTTTTTCTAAATTTTGAACCGGTGCTCGGAATCGAATTCTGAGGGCACTGATGAAACCGCAGTGCCGGTAATTGCTTAGGAGCACCTTTTCCGAAGGTTCGTTTACTCGGGAGGAGTTGTTAAAAATGTGAGGAATAAAAATAATTGTTTTACAATTTTATTTTATTTCTTTACTAAGAGGTTTAAGTGTTAGGTGAAATAAAGTTGTGTCGCAACTTTATTTCTCTCTTCTAAGTGGTTTAAATTCCATGTGAGGGAGTTGGGGTGGGACCCACTAAATCCTAACTTCTCTTGTTAGGATATTTGTGAGGTGGGTCCCACACAAGCCCCACCCCTTCAAATTCTTAAAACTCCCTCTTAAGTGTGTAACCCTTAAAAACTCACCATTGATTAGGGTGACTTTCCCTATCCCCACTTTAATTTAAAGCCAACACATTAACTTAATTAAGTGAGTTATGTGTTTTGAATTTTGAGTTTTTGAAAATGTTTGCATAAGTAAATCAAATAAGGCAAAGCCTTATTTTATTTCAGTTTGGTTTTTGCTGTGGAAAATTGTGAGAGGGAGAGTTCTATACTTTGAAGAACTTTATCTTCCATGTTGAAGAACGTGAAGAGCGGTTCTTCTCTGACGAAGAACATCGACCCTTCGACTTAGAAGACTCGGCGACCCGGATTCTTCCGTCTTCATCTACCTCAATGACAAGGGAGAAGTCGCCGACCGTGGTGATCATCGCCAACGACAACGTACCTTCCTTCTTTATCATAGAAACAAGTGAGGAGACGTCGTTTCCTCCTCGGACGCACCCTGACGTCCACAGAATCTACGTCCGACCCCGCGACACCGTTCTCTGTGAAATCCAACGTGCGACGTCAAATATCCATGTAGGGGAATTTATTTGGTGTTATCTTATCTTTTGAGAAAAGAACGATGAGTGCGGACCAACCAATTCCAGGTTGATCCGCAGATCGTTCGTTCATGCGGATTGATGTTGAGGATTATTGTTTTTGTCCGTGAATTATTTCTTTACCGTACGTCGACTTCTATTAGATGGTCCCTTGCTATCATTATAACGGGAGGAGGTCGGACCACACGAACACGGCCGACCCTCCTCTCCCCTTGTTGTTTGAATTTGTAGTGGCAAGTGAAAGGTGGCGCGGTGTCGTTGCACCGCGCGGAAATTATGAGGAAGGGCTAAGAAGCGCAGCGCCGTCGCGCCGCGCCGATGAAGTTGAACAAGCCACGGCGCCGTCGCGCCGCGCCGGAAAACGAAAAATGAAGCTGCACGGGCGTTGTGGGATCCTCGCAGTGAAGGACGGGTCCCGGGAGGGCCATTGGCGAAGACAGCACGAATTTCCGACCACCGGAACCCATCCGGTGGTCCGCAGAACAGCCCGTCGGCGCGCCTCGCAGGCATGGCGGCACCGGCGGCGGGTGGCGGCGGCGCCCGGCGCGCCACCGGAAGAAGCCACCGCGGCTGAAGTCGCGGTGGCGGAGCGCAGTCCCGCGACCGTGCGAGACCGGAGGGGGGCGGCGGGACGCGGCCGGCTGCCGCGTCCGCTGGCACGGGCGGCCCCACGCGGGGCCACAGTTCTTCACGCGGGGGCAGTGCCCCGCTCCGCTCCGCTCGGTCGTAACCGGCCGAGCCAACCCACCGGCCGGGCCGGGTCGCGCCATCCGGGTCGGATCCGGACCCGGTTCGAGTCGACCCGGTTCGGGCCGACCCGGGGGGGGGGGTTGGGCTGGGTCGGTCTGGGCCCAGACCCCCCGTTTTCGGACCCCTCACGGTCTTTCGCCCATATCGTGAGCTGTAGACCTCCGATCGACGCACCATCAGCGGCGATGCGATCCTTGGATCGAGACGGTCGTTTTGGTATATCACACTCAAGGTTTCGGAATACTTGGGTTCTGCCGGGTTGGTTCGTACACGAAACCAACCGGGCCCTCGGAGCGGAAACACTCATATCTTGAGCTCCGGACGTCCGATTGATGTGCCATCGACTTTGATGGATTCCTCTAAGTGAGACGGATCTTTTGTCTTACTCCGCTCGAGGTTTGGATACCGTCGGAGTACGGTCGGGTTAGTTCGCTCACAAAACCAACCGGGCCCCTGGAACGAAAAAGCCAATAACTCAAAGACCGGGCGTCCGATTGACGCGCCGTCTGTCTCGTTGAATTCCTCTTGATGAGACGGAACTTTTGGCATACTTCGCCTGAGTTTTGGTTGATGTTGGATAGTGGCCGGGTTGGATTGTACCTGAAATCCAACCGGGCCCTTAGAACGGAAAAGCTGATATCTTTCAGACCGGGCGTTCGTTTGATGAACTGTCAGCGGCGTTGGTGATCACGTTGAGAAATGGTCCCTATGAGTATACCCTATGACAGTTCAGGGTACAGTTGAGATACGGCCGGGTTGGTTCGCTCACGAAACCAACCGGGCCCCTGGGACGAAAAGGCTAATAACTCACAGACCGGGCGTCCGATTGACGCGCCATCTGTTGCGTTGAGACCCCTATGATGAGGCGGTCCTTTGAGATACTTCTTCGTGGGACTTTGAGATACTTGGAGTATCGACCTGTAGCTTGTGGAGCGGACCCTCCCAGAGACGAGCGTGCGGAGTACAGAAACTGTGTAGCCGACTGAGACCTGACGACTGCTTGACTGACTCGACTTGGAGTGAGTCAACTAGCCCAGTGGATGGAGCACTACTTTGTTTGGGTGCAGACCCATAGAGGACGGAGCACTACCTGTGTGACAGTGCAGACCTGCGGTACTCGTCCGGAGAGTACCTCAGCAGGCTACTAGGGGGTGTGCACTACTATGTTTGGGTGGCATACCTCTGCAGGAAGCACTACTGTGTTTGGGTGGCTAACCCGCGGTACTCGACAGGAGCAGTATCTCAGCAGTCTTAGGTTAGTGAGCAGTACCTCGGAGTCGTGACAGGACCACTGTACACTCCAGAGACAGGGCTCTTCAGTAGTTACAGTTTCGATAATAAAAATCTTGGTTTGAGCTGAGTCTATGACCTTTGTGTTACCTCTTGATTGAGATGGGTCACTTGATAACTTAGGTATATGTATGGGCGTATACCTGGGTAGTGGTTATCCGTTGATTTCATAATCTTTGGGTTTCCTCATGATTGAGATGGGTTACTTGATAACTTAGGTATATGTATGGTTATATACCTAAGTAGAGGTTATCTGTTGAGATCTTCCTTGTGGTTATCCTTGTTGGTTTTAGTGAGACCTTGAGGGTCTCGGGGTCCCTACTGAGTATCGTTATACTCACCCCTGCACGGGCTATGCCCGCACCTCGTTGTGTTGGTTGCAGACGACGGGCAGTGCTGACGGAGGCCGAGTGTTCGAGGACTGGACGGTACCCGGAGGTGGACTACACGACAAGTCAGTATCCGGAGGTGGACTTCACGGTGAGACGACACACGGAGGAGGTTGATAGGCGAGAGCGTTGTGGAGGCTATCTGTACCTACCCTTCAGGTAGGATCCGTGGTGGACGATCCAGGAGCTGCGCCATCTGTACCTACCCTTCAGGTAGGATCCGAGGAGGACGACCTAGGAGCTGCTTTCGTTCTTCCAGTTGTTGTCTTTTTCTGTTGTACTTTGTTCAGTTGTAGTTGTAATTTCATTTGGGTTTGTATTCTGGCCCATTTATCTTTCAGCACTTCTCTTTGTACTTAGTGTTTTACTTCCGCTTGTACTCTGTGGTGTTTTGTTTACTTTTATAAAGGCAATGCCTTCCCAGTTATCGGGACTTACGCCTTTGGTGCTAGTCGCCAGCCCCTGGCCTATGGAAGGCAGGCTTGGGGTGGTCACGGCATGGGCCCCGAGGACGGGTCGTGACAACATGGGTGTCGATCCTCTATCTAGCAGGATAGCCTAGTAGGGTTTGTGGAATTTTTGGGTATACGATCCCATACTCGGCATTTGGTACCAGTAGGGTTGTGGTATCATCGGGAGTACGATCCCCTACTTAGTGAGTTATACTACATGGGGTTTTTGGAATCATCATGACCAACACTATATAGGATATGATCCTATATCTGAGTGATACAATATCCAGAACATCAGATTAGGTTTTGGTGTCCCCCAGTGGATCCTGTAAGTGATCCCCTTTTTGGGAGAAACCCTTGGGGTATCGGATTGGTTTCATGGTGTCCCCTAACAAACCTTGGGAGTGATACCCAATCTAAGGAGGTGTTATTTAGTCTCCAGATTGGGTTTTTGGTGTCACCTAGCAGATCCTAGGAGTGATCCCCTATCTGAGGAATTGTGATTTATGGTTTTCTAGACTGGGCTCATAGTGTCTCCCAGTAGATCCTGGGAGGGATCCCCTTTTTTAGGAGTGAGACCTTTCATGGTTCTAGTAGGTTTTGTAGTGTCCCCCATTAGGAATGGGTGAAATTCCCTATCTATGTATCGAGATTCATTGAGTTCCAACATGACGTTTTTAGTAGTGATATCTGATGAGCATGTTCTCTCAGATTTATGCCCTTTCAGGGTGGCGTAGTTGTTCCATCGGCATTGTGATACCTGATTGAGTGGTATCTCTTGAATGTGTCATCAAGTATGGAAGTGTTGTTCCTGATGGAGTGTATCTCTCAAATGAGTGTAATATGGGATGATAAAGATCATGGATTGTGTGCTCCTTCTCAAGTGTTACCTTCAAGCCTCAAGTAGTAACATGTCGTTGGCTATGAGGTCAAGACCTCATGAGACTTGGAGTCTGAGAGGAATATATCTCGGTTTATTTCTAGGTTTCCTTATGGTGTTTTTACCTACCTAGATTGACACATCATGTGGTATGAGCTGACTAGTCTTTTATAGCTGAGGATGGTCTCAATATGGAATTTCTCTCTCGTTTGGGCTCTCTTCGGCTGGGTCGATCAAACCATTTCCTTTCAGTTTCTACTTTTTATTTTGGGTATTTTGGGTTCCTACTAAGTATTTTTATACTCACTCCTGCATGTTATTTTCCCATGAGTTTTGTATCTTTTTTTTACCATGGGCCTTTCAATAGAGTCCTAGGAGGACCTGGAGCAGGAAGATCTTTGCGAGATAGACCAACTAGGGTGTTTACCATAGCGAAGAGGAGATTTCTGGAAGGTGAATTTGATAGTAATCCCCTCAATTTGTGCAGGTTGGATACTTTTACAATTTTCTTTTGGTGGGAATGTACTTTTTCTTTTTTGTACTTATATTGTACTATAGTTTGGGATAGATGTAT
This sequence comes from Viscum album, assembly GCA_963277665.1. Taxonomy (NCBI): domain Eukaryota; kingdom Viridiplantae; phylum Streptophyta; class Magnoliopsida; order Santalales; family Viscaceae; genus Viscum; species Viscum album. The sequence goes on along the minus strand of OY728123.1, from coordinate 937,217,811 downwards.
GTATGCATTTATTTTTAGTTATATATATCTATGAACAGTTTCATAGAGGTTTATGTGGGTGTGTGCATAAAGGTAACTTAGGCTAAGGCCTCTCAAGTGTGTGATAGCCTACTCAGCACTGGATTCTAGCCCTTTTCCTATTTAGGTGGTCTTGGGGAGTCGCAGATCGAGCCCTGTTGGTTCAGGTTGTGGGAGAGTGGCATCAAAGTGGGTTCCACTTTGGGACCGTAGTGTCTAGATCTTGGTTTGGGTTTCATAGTGAGATTTAATAGTGTTTTGAGTTCATCTTTTAGGCTAGGGAATCCTATGTTTTTATGGTGGCCTATGTATCCATTCACTAGGAATTTGATAACCTTTTTTCAACTTGGTACATTAGGACACTAGTCGTATGAAAATAATGTTACATGAATTATATAGGAATGGGTTTTCGGTTTTTCCTATCCTCCTTGAGTCATCTCCCCAGATATACTCTTGGACCGTGGTGTGTCTTGAATTTTTCTTCAGGATTCCACTACGATGAAATCCAAAAAAGTTTCCATGGAGGGATTATGATGAAAATATTCCCCATGATGATGATTTAGTATAGGGAATTGGTTTTTATATGGTTTCTTTGGGTGGTCTGGCAGTTGAGCCACAACCCATCGAGTAGAAAGTTGTTCCAGAAATTCAGTCCAAGGATGCGCACATGATGAGTGTGTTACACGAGTTCCAGAGGCAGTGACCTCTGAGGTACTAGGGTGATCCAGACCCCTGAGCAGTTGATGGCTAGCTTGAGGAAGTTACCCATTTTTTCTGCCTTGTGAGGATTCCTCCTAATCAGATAGTGGTCCTAGTGGCGAGCCTTTTGCATGGTTCATCTGGGAGATGGTGGAGTTTAGTGATGCAGTCCCACGACAAGGAAATTCTCACTCGGGAAAAGTTTGAGTGACTCTTCAGGGATGAGTTCTATCTAGCTGTGTTGAGGTTGATTCATATCTAGGAGCTTCTACAACTTCAGCAGGATATCATGATTGTGGAAGAGTACTCAGCAAGGTTCACAGACCTATTTCATTACTCCCTGGATATGATTTGTGATCCTTTTTTAAGATCACAGACCTTTTAGAAGAGATTTTTTCAGGATATCATATCATTAATAGTGTAGTTGTTCATTCCCACATATTCTAGAGTTCTTTAGCAGGCCTTGGTGGTGAATATATTATTGGCTGAGAAGACTTTGGTCGTTAGTGCTGGGCATGTGGGAGTTGAGACCTTAAAAGCTGGTTCAGCAGCTAGTAGCTGATGGCAGGCTCATGGATCCAGGACTCCGAGGTGCTTTAGGAGATGATATTAGGGTTGAGGGTCTAAGGATCATGGCTTCCAGACTAGTTTTTTCCATCCATATGAGAGGAGGTGTTATGATTGCAATGATTGGGGACATATTTCTCAAGATTGTCCAACCCATCGAGTTGTTGATAGGGAGATGGATGATGGACCACCTTAGAAAAGGCATCATTTCAAGCATTTAGGTCTGTAAAATGGCGTACGTGGAGGAGGAGAGGGTATAGTATTAGGGGGTGGAAGACGGTATCAGTTTCCACCACCACCCCTAGGTGGTCGATGCCAGGCTTAGGGAGTTATAGGATGGGAGAGAGGATAGTTGCAATCCACAGAGGCCTTTGAACTAGATTCTTTGAGGATGGATAGAGGTATAATCTATTTCCTTTCTACTTTCTATATTAGTATTGGTAAACACTATTGTGAGGTACTCTTTTCTTTTCATTTTTTTCTAGAGATTTGTTTAAGGTGATGATGGGCGTCGATAAGACCTTGTGTTGGTGTTGTGTGACATACCTTCAAATTCATGAGAAAATAATGATACTTCCCCCACCAATATGAATTTTTGTGACATAAGTAAAACTATGAAGTTGATTCAGTTTTTTCCAAAGTAGATAGCGTCGAGGTGTGGTGGATGAGTCCCTCTAATCTATGTGTTTGGGGTAGGGTTGTGTGTTAGTGGTTTGTTTGAAGGTCCCGGTAAGACCCATTTTGTGCTTGGGAAGCCCTATTTTTTCTTTGGTACCCTCTCCTTTTTTAAATCATATTTTTACATGAAACTCTTAAGGAGGTTGTGGTTCGGTTTGATGTTTCTTAGAACTCACAAGAATTGGGGACGCTTTCCCCACTAAGACACATTCTTGAGATGTGATGAAAAATTATGTGGGTAAGATAGTACTGCCCAAAGTGGATAGTATTGAGGTGTGGTGGATAAGTTACTTTGACTTTTGTGTTCAGAGTGGGGTTTCGTTGGTCTCTACGTTAGGTTAGCGAGGTGGTGTTCCGCTAGACCCTATAACCACAGATAGATCGGGTGTTTGGTGTTTTTCCACCTGTTGCAGCTAATGAGGCATGTTCCCACTTTGTTGCAAGGCTTACATGGTTGATATAGACTCAGGTGTGGTTGCGCCTTGATTTTCCCATGAGTGCATGATCATAGGCATCACGAGAACCCTTGGTGTTTTTTTTGTGGTTTTGGTGAAATCGTTGGCATGGGATTCCAGTTGAGATATTAGTTTTATTTTTGTGTGCCTAAGATTTCTCTTTTTAGGGATGAAAATACTTAAGTTGGGGAGGATGTAGCAACTTGGGTTTTTCCTTGTAATATATTGGAATATTTCTAAGAATATTTATGAAGCCAAATGCTATGTTGGTGCGGTATTTTGAGGGTCGAAGAGCCTTGGCACGGTGATATTAAAAATATTAAATATATTGTATCACGCATGCATAGTTTCTCTTGGAAAACATGAATAATTCGCAATTGAAGTCTTCAATCAGAATTTAAGACCACATTTGAGCTCATAATTTCATGTTAACCCTAGGAACAAAATAAAATTTATCGAGACCGGGTGTCGGGTTGGAGGTGAGTTGGTGTTGAGGTGTTAAATAGAGGATATTGTTTTAATGAAATTAAAACAATATTCCTCCGCCCTCACCCATTTGGTATTCATGATAGGGTTATATAAATCCCCTCCCTCTCCTCCTATTCAAGTGATGGACAACCCGGGTATTTAATTTAGGAAACAAGGTGTCGCCAATCTTTGATATTGACGATGGTTGCTCCCATATCATGCAGCAGCATCTTTCGAGCATTGATTTAGCCTCAAAGCTTCAAAGTTTCGCCACAAGGTAGGTGATTTGAGTTTTAAGTCTTTATCCCCTTGTTTATGTATCATTTTGAGGTTTTATATCCCTTATATTCTTTCTAGGGACCCCTTGATTGTTGATCTGTGTGTTTCGGGGAAAATAAGGGTGATCTAGGATTCTCGTAGGGAATTTAAGATGGATTTTCCCATCTACATGGCGTGTAGACCATAGGAACATGTCTTGTGTTCTTACCATTTAGGTAATATGTGTTTCAGAGACTACACATCGTGTACTAGATTTACATTTTGTGTAGTTACCCCATGTCATGTGGCCTAAGGACATGGCCAGGGAAACCATGTGAACTTACACAACTGTGTAAAAGTACACGGCCATATTATATGGGCACAGGGTGTCGAACACGGAAATAGGATGATGACATGGCCAAGGGATTGTGTATCTGGGACACACCGTGTACCATGGGGTACATTTTGTGTGTGAGACGCGACTGACTAATCCATGTGAAGGGAATACATGGTCGGGGCCCAGGTGAGGTGAGACATATTGTGTACCGCTGGCACATGCTGTGTGTTCCCATATGTCCATCCAAGTTGTAATTTTAGAGGACATGTCTGGGTGTTTAGGTGAGGTCACATGTCATGTATACCCCCTTACACACCGTGTAGTATCCTCTCGGAGGAGTTTCCACCTAGCATATCTCCTTCTTCAAGGATAGTATTTTGGACTTTGAGTAGCATATCTTGGGTAGTTTTCCATGTATAATGTGATGATGGTCACATTTTGGGCCTAGGATATGAGGGGTGAGGTAATGTTGTGTGTCTCTTGGGTTAGTAGTGTTTAGACCAATAGTTTTTGAGTGTGTTCCCTTGTTCTATCCCTATGAGGGTACATTTGGCATTACATTAACAGTATAGGATTTTGATCCTATAAATATTATGAGCTTATATTGAGTTGTAGCATCCCTCTAAAGAGGATAGGGTGGGGTCCACTATCATTTTTTATAGTTGTAGCATCTCTCCAGAGAGGCTATGGAGGGATCCTCTAGTATATTATTTCCCCAGATCGGGTTCTCAGAATCACCGTAACCAACACGACATAGTTAGTGATCCCATATATAAAAGGATATCCCAGTAGGGTTTGTGGAATCATTAGGTATATGATTCCCTATGTATAGGGTGGTTTCAGTAGGGTTGTGGCATCATTGGGTATATAATCCCCTACTCAACAATTGGTACCATTAGGTTTGCGGTATCATTGGGAGTACGATCCCTTAATTTGAGAGTTATACTAGATGGGGTTTTTGGAATCATCATGACCAACACTACATGGATAGTGATCCTCTATCTGATTGATATGATCTATAGGATGTTATATTGTGTTTTTGTGTCCCCCAATGGATCCTAGGAGTGATACCCTTCCTAAGAGAGATCCTTGGGTTACTGGATCAGGTTCATGGTGTCCCCCAGCAGACTCTGGGAGTGTTCACCTATCCACAGAGGTGGTATTTAGTTTTTATATTGGGATTTTGGTGTCCCTAAATGGGTCCTAGGAGTGATACTTTATCTGAGGAGTTGTAGTTTTCAATTTTCCAGACTAGGCTCGTAGTGTCCCCCAACGGATCTTGGGATGGATCCCCTTTCTGAGGAGTGAGACCTTTCGTGGTTCCAATAGGTTTTGTAGCATCCCCCATTAGGGATGGATGATATTCCCTATCTGAGTATAGATATTTGTTGAGTTCTAGTGTGAATTTATTAGTGGCGATATCTAACAATCCTATTCTCTCAGATGTATACCCCTTTAGGATGATGGTGTTTTTTCATTGGATTCATGATACCCAATTGAGTGGTATCTCTTAGATCTTCCATCAGGGATGGTAGTGTTGTTCTCAATGGATTGTATCTCTTAGATGAGTGTCATCTAGGATGACAGGGATTGTGGAGTGTGTGATCCCGGTCGAGTGCTACCTTCGAGCCTCAAGTATTAAAATGTCACTGGCTTTGAGGTTGGGACCTCATGAAACTTAGAGTCTAAGATGAGTATATTTTGGTGTATTTTTTGTTTCCTTATGGTTTTTTCACCTACTGAGATTGACGCATCATGTGGTATGAGATTACTAGTCCTGTATAGTTGAGGATGGTCTCAATGTGGAGTTTCTATCTCGTTTGGGTTCCCTCCTTCTAGGTCGAGTGGACTATTTACTTTTAGTTTCTCCCTTTTCTTTTGGGTATTTAGAGTGCCTACTGAGTATTGTTATACTCACCCCTGCATGGGATTTTCCCATACATGTTGTGTCTTATGCTGACCACAGGCCTTTTGATGGAGTCCCAGAAGGACATAAAGTAGGTGAAGCTAAGTGAGATAGACTGACCAAGGTGTTTACCAAATCTTGGCTGAGGAGCATTCTAGTGGGTTCATTTGACATTGATCCCCTCCATCTAAGAAGGTTGGATGCTTTTATAGTTTTATTTTGGTGGGCGTGTACTTTTCCCTTTTTGTACTTATGTTGTACTCTGGTTTGGGATAGATGTATGCATGAAATTATTTTTAGTTTTATATATCTTTGCACTACTTCATGGAGGTGTATGTGGGTGCATGTGTATAGGTACCTTAGGTTAAGGCCTCCCATGTGTGTGATGGCCTACTCGGCATTGGACACCAGCCCCTGGACTATGGAGGTGGGTTTGGGAATTCACGGCTCGAGCCCCAATGGTTTGGTAAATGATAGATAATATATTTAATAAAATAAACTAACATTCATCAAATGGTGTTTACTAGATAAGGAATGAGTGTAAATTCATTTTATACTTTAAAAATAAATTTTCTACAAAAATGGTTTTTTCTTTTTGTGTGTGGATATCATGATTAATTTATTATAATATTAGAAAGTTTATTTTATAAAATGGAAATAATTTTTGAAATTATCATATCAAAATAATCTTAAGATAATTTTTTTCATTTTTCTAAAATGGATGATTTTTTTATGAAAAGTGAAAAATATTGATTTTACAAAAAATATAATTCATTTTATTTTAATCAATGTAATTTCAATATTCCATTTGGTTTTGGATTAGTTTTAAATTCACTTAAATTTAATTTTGTTAAACATAATATAATTAATTTCATGGGAATCAATTTTATACTCTATTTTGGTATAAAATCATTTTTATGCTTAAAATTGGTACTTTTCTAAAACTTTTTTTGTTGTGCTTAGTACACTTTTAGTAAAATTAATTTTTACCACTTATAAAAATTAAATCATAAAAAATGGATTTTATATTCTAAATATATATATTCAAATTATATAATAATTTCCATTTCATTTTTATTAATAATGAATAGTAATCATGCTAAAAGTTTATCATCATAGTAAAGGGTAAAATGGGTTAAACAAGGTTGAAATTATGGGATAAGGATTAAAAATATCTCAAAATTTTCAATTAATCTCATTTAATATCTTTATTTTATCCACCATAATAATAACTTTAAAAATATGGAAATTTTATGCCACTTTATTGTGATTATGACCTTTATATTATTTTGAGTAAAGAGTAATTACAAAATGCCACTCTCTCTCAGTTATTATGTTTTCATGATTTATATATAGATAAGCCTGATATATAAATGAATATATATGATAAAATTGATTAATAATAAAATATATTTATTATATTACTTTGTATTTTATTTGTATAGATGGTATAATTACCTTGAACGTTTATGCAATGCCGATGTAGTGCTTGTGAAAGCGGTGGAAAAAGCATCTAAATAAATTTAAAAATATTAAAAGTAAATTTTTCTTGATGAATTATGGTGTTCCAAGAATTTATTGGATAATTATAATGTATAATTTATTGTTAAAGAGTTTATATTTTCATTACATTGTTTTATTTATGTATTTAAAGTTTACTTTTTTGAATAGTCCCAAAAATGACTTTAAATGGGATTAAATGTTTAACAATTATCCTTAAATCGGTATAAAATTATAAAAATCCTATATTTACTCAAATTTATGGGAAATTTTTGATACTATATTGAATTTTTCATTTATGTTTCACTTTTAATTTTTAAAAATACTTTGATGACCCTTAAATATTGAAAAGGGTGTTACAACAGTTAAGGTTAAACAGGGTTAACAGGGGTTAAACCAAAATAAAAGGTTTAAAATGACACTTAAACTCATTTGAATTTTTTTTAATTTATTTCAAAATTATAGTCATTATATTTGAATATATATCACTTTTTATCCATTTTACATGAGTTAGACACATACTATATATTAATATTTCATGTATTTATAAGATTTCCACACAGATAACATTTAAAAGGGAACCTCCCCTCCTCTCTTTATCACACCTTGTGGTCTATTTATTTTAGCCAATATATTCAAAAATACCTTCCTTTAAACCTTATATACTTAATAGATCTTTTTTTCCCTAATACCATTCTAAGAAGGATTAAGTTTTAGTCCAAAGGAGGATTTCTAAAGATGAGGTATAGCTCTTAAGTGAGTTCTTTCATTCTATTTATTCTTCTATCACCTTAAATTCTTTCCTAACCATGATGATATAATAACATAAATATCTTAAATATACTGAAATTTTATTATGATCATGGAAAAACTATTATTCATTTCTTTTTTTCCATCCTATGGGAAATGAAATCATTACTTTTGTGTATGTGTGGACTACCACTTCCATAAAGCGATGTGTTTCATTTTTCATCACCACCTCACACGGATGGTTATTATGATGGATTTAATTAATATATATTGTATTAATGATATAATTATAATTTATTAATGATAATTTATTATTTACCTTCTTAACACTCCACCTATTAAATAATGATAGTGTCACTCACACATACGTGTGGACTACCACCTTCATAAAGTGTTGTGATTCATTTTTTTACTACCTTTAATGGATGATTATAAAATTGTATTTAATATATATAAATGATAATTATTTCATGGATAATATTATGGGTATTATTTAAACATAATTAATTTGACCATGGTCAACCTACCGAAGTTTTTTGGGGATTATAAACCGAACATCCCCCAAAACATCCGATGTAAACTTAACTAATTTAGTAAATAAATAAGTCATGTAATAAATAAAATAAAAGGAAAAATGATAATGTAATAAAAATTTAAAATATTATTAATCAAGTATAAAACTAATATAATTTTATTATTCATTAGTTATAGAATGTACAAAATGATTTGGGACACGATGTAAGAGATTTTCCTTTAAAACTTTTTTTAAAGTTTTCCTTTCAAAATATTTCTCCTCCATGTCCATGTTTTAAAATGTTTTAAAAATATTCTTATTTATTCTTAAATGGTTTTAAAAGTTAATTTTCAAATACTTTTTACTTTCTTTACAAATTATTAAAAATAATTTTTTTCAAATGTTTTATGTACGACTAACTTTTGACTTTTTACAAAAGTGTGAAAATAATGCTCTCTCTTAACGTATACGGTATGCATGGATTTCATAGCTATCATGAACATTAATTATATTGAATCTTAAATTAAAATTAACGATATTTATTTTCAAAGAAAGTAATTTTATCAATATTTTATAAATTTTTCTTTAAAACTTTATCAAAAGAAAATGTTATTTTTCTCTTGTTTTTTAAGAAAGGTTTGAATGATATTTTAAAGGTATTTTTCATTTATATAAACATACTTTAAGGATTCATATGCTTCATAAAGGATATACGTTAATGATACCATCCACCTTATTTATTTTTATAGCTTATGAACATGTTTTTTTAGTTATTTACTAGGGAAAATATTAACATTTTATATGCTAGTTTTTCAACAAGAATGTTTATATTAATTATGTATTGAATTTTTATTCATTTATTTCATATAATTAATGAATTGGGATTAAAAATTAATTTATGGGGCCTGTTATATCCCCTTTATTTTATTTTAGGTCTCATGAGTATCATTTTATTAAAATAATCTAGTTAATTTCATTTTAATCAACATTATACTTGATTTTGGTATAAAATCATTTTTATGTTTAAAACAAGTATTTTTCTAAAAAAAATGTTTTTCATTGTGCACTGCACACTTATATTAAAATTAATTTTTACCACTTATAAAAATTAAATCATAGAAAATTAATTCCATATTTTTAATCTTAAATAAAATTATGTAATAAGTTCTATTTAATTTTTAGTTTAAATGAATAGTAACCATGATAAAAACTTATCAACACGGTAAAGAGTAAAATTGGTTAATAGAGGTTGAAATTATGGGATAAGTATTAAAAATATCTCAAAAACTTGACTTAATATCATTTTATATATTTATTTCATCTATAATCATCATAAATTTGAAAACATGGCAATGTGATTCCACTTTTTTTTATTGTGACCTTTATATTATTTTATGTGAAGAGTGATTACAAAATGTCACTCTCTCTCAATTATTATGTTGTCCAAATTTGGATATAGATAAAAAATATATATATAAGTATATATATGAATCTAGATGATAAAATTTATGAATAATAAACTATATTTATGATAATAATTTATTTTAAATTTTTATATATGTTATAATTACTTTGAAATCTTATGAAACACTGATGTAGTGCTTGTGTAAGGAGTAGAAAAGGAAAGTAAATTATTTTAAAAATATTAAAAGTAATATCTTATGGATTAATTATGGTGTTCCAAGAATTTATTTTATAATTATAATGAATTTTTTAGGGTTAAATATTTTATATTTGAATTCCATTGTTATATCGATGTCATTAAATTCAAATTTTTTGAATATTCTAAAATGACTTTAAATGGTATTTAATGTTTAAAAAATATTTTTAAATCATTAAAAAATCATAAAAATCCTATATTAACCCAAATGTATGGGAACATGTATATCCTATCATTAATGGTTCATTTATTTTCCAACTGTAATTTTTAAAATTACTTTCATGGCCCTTAAATATTGAAAAATGTGTTGCAATGGTTAAGGTTAAATAGGGTTAATAAGGGGGTTAAAGAAAAAGTAATGTTTAATATGAAACTTAAACTTATTTAGATATTATTGAATGAATTTATTTCAAATTTAGAATCATTATATTTGAATATATATCACTTTGTATCCATTTTACATGAGTTGGACACATATTATATATTAATATTTCATGTATTTACATGATTTCTACCCACCTCGCTTATAAAAGGGAACCTCTCTCATATCTTCCTCACACCACATGAGCCATTTAGTTTTTCCAATATTAGACCAAATACCTTTCTAGATTCCTTATAAACTTCTTAGATCTTTCTTTATTCCCCTAAAACCATCCTAAGAAGGCTTAAGGTGTAAGACGGAGAAGGATTTCCAAAGAATAGGTATAACTCTTAACCGAGTTCTTTTATTTTTTTCTTATTCTACATCATTCAATTTTGTCCTAAACATGATAAAACAATTACATTATTATCTTCCATATACTAAATTTTATTATGATTATGTCATAACCCCTATTTATCTCCTTTTCCATCCTATGAAAAATGAAAACACTACTCGTGTGTATGTGTGGACTATCACCTCCATAAAGTGATGTGTTTCTTTTTTCATCACCAACTCACAAGGAACGTTATTATAATTAATTTAATGAATATATATGATATTAATTATAAGGTACCAGATTTTGGTAACCTTTTTCTTTGTGATTTCGGGTGTTGGAGGCACCTGGAGTAGGTTCTAAGGTATTCAGAGGGAAGGTAGGGTCTTGGAAGTGTGCTACTACCAAAAATGGCATGGTTGTGGCATGTAGGGGTGTGTTTTGTTGTAATAGTGATATTTTTGGCATAGGGTATCCTATATATATAATGGTGGACTTGATGGATTATTTAGTGGCTGCTACCTTTTTAGGAATAGCTATGGTGTGGAGGCATGTTGTGGTATAGGCCCTTCCCTCGGTGTTGAGTGCTATGGAGTAGAGTGAGGAGGCTAAGGAGTATGGATGTTAGGAAGTTATTCCAATTTAAGGGTAGTTTTAGCATGGAGCCTTTGGTTGTATCATAGCCACCATTTTTGTGAAGGGGTTCTATGGTGTGGTGTATAGGGTTGTATCGTAGCCCCAAATACCCTTTTATAAGATCTTCACCATGGATCTAGTCACGAATCTTGAACATACATTGACCAAGGAGGTTGTGGAAAGGTACTTTATTTTGTTTCATAGTTTCCCCCTTGTCAGGAACTTCTACAGAATGGTCCAAGGAGTTTCATTATGCTATTTTAATTTTTCATTTGGATATAAATACCATGAGGCCATTCAAACCCCACTTTCTCCCTCTTAATTCTCTCAAACCCTAAGAACCCAAGGGAATTTTTTCTAAGTATTTGAATCCCTTTAGATAGGGATTGATCTCATCTTCTCATGTTTGATCTTCCATAATTCAAGGTATGTTCTACCTCCCATTTATCATGACTTATTCTTAGATAAATCTTGTTTCCTCTTGTTTCTTCTTTTCATGTTGTAGCATTTGATCACCATCATTCTAATACATTTTTATTGGATGTTTTTTCACACAGTTGTGGAAAAAAAATCCTTATAGGGATCCAGTTTCTTATGGGAAAGGTGATTGGAGATCCGCATTGTCATTCCCTTTATTTTTCAAGAACCTTGAAAGTTTTAGGTAAGGGATTCATTGCTTCTCATATTTATTTACATTCAATCATAAGTTTAATATGGTTTATCCCTTTGGATGGTTGTGTAATTAACCTAATAAATATTAAATTGTATTAAATAATAAAATTGGTTTATGTTTAGTGATCTTATGTTGTTTCTTTCCACTATGATAATGGTTTGCCTCTTGATTTTCTAGTTAGTGTACTAGATATACTATGATTTGTTTATAATGTTGTAATGATTGGTTTCGAGTGATGGAAATGGATGAAATTTGATAAATAATGTAAAGTAAGTAATAATTTTATGGTTCACTAAGGAATTAAAGAAAATCTATGTTTAATAAATCTAGTGTTTCTTAAAATTTTATGGTAATAAAATTGGTGAAAAATTCATGTTTAATTGAATATTTCATTCCATGTGTTGATGGAATTGGGAAAAGAACTTGAATTTGAAATGATTTTTAATGTTGAAAAGATAAAAGGCATCTTAAATGAGAATTTTTATTCTTAAAATCTTGTTAAATATGGAAAATTTTAGGAGTCATGTTTAATTAATTTTGATAGTTTGTTATAACTAATTCCCAAGGTTACTCGAAGTTGGAACCTATAATAATTAAATCAGTTAATTCAATAAGGAATAAAAACCATGGTTTGATAATGATAAATTTTTGGGGATAAGGTTTCCCATTTATTGTAAAGGATAAGTGACTTGCGTTGGGGCCGTGAGATCTCATTTTCAAGTGAATAATGAATTCTTTGTTTTAATTCCTAGTTTCCATGTTTACATTTTTGTTTGTTTCTACCATTTGTGTTCTCTGAATGTGAGCCTTTCTATGTTATGTGATGTGATTCTAGGATGGTTATTAGAAGATGAGATATGGGTGGGGAAGTATGAGGTTGTCACATAAATTGACGTCTATGGTGGTGATATGTATGCTAATATGCATGAGGGTGTCAAGGATGGAACCAGAGAATATAGAAAAGTTTGAAGTTAGGATTACCCTTTTATGTGATGAAAGTTGATATTCTTGTTTTTGAATGATTTTTTTTTAATTTTCAGGTGTCTGGGTTTCTTTTTTATATGAATTACTTTCATAACATCTTTATGAAACTAGATGTTCTTGGTTTTATCTCTCTTTTATGGTATCTTAGGATGTTTTTTAGAGTACCGTGAATTATGGAAATATAATAATTTTTATTAAATTTCTTAACTCAGGGGGTTGGTTCTTGTTAGAATTAAAAAAAATGATAATCATGAGAAACCATGTATTTGGTTGGATTATGCCTTGAGGTCATGTACTTCTCCTAAGTATATTAAAGTGTGGTTTAATAAATTCTAATTGATGGTTAATGAAATGAAATTAGATCAATGTTAATTAATGTTTAATGAATTAATTAATAAAAGGATAACTGTAAAAATCAAAGAAGTAATTTAATATAATCATTCTTAAATTCTTGTGTTCTTATAGGATATATAGTCCTTAGTAGTAGGAGTTGAGTGTCGGAGTGACTATAGATATAGTTTAGCCTAGGACTAGGTTATTCTCATAGTGTAGTTTTGAGTTATATTAAATCCTATATGTTTTTTGGTTTCATACTCTACCCCACCCATGTTGGAAGGGAGAATGACACCCAGTAGACTCTGGGAGGGTGTTTTCTCTAATATCCCAGTGGTGAGGAAGGATGGTTGACTACCACCTCTTTCCCCTCTCTCTTCTCTTGTTAGTTTTATGTGTTGGTATGCATAGTGGCTATATTCCCCATATATTTTTGTCAAGGGATGTAATGGCTTGTGGTTATTTCACACACATGTATCTCTAAATACAGTATCCAAATGGTTATTATAGGTATGATGGGTATAGGTTGTGATGTTTTGATGTACCTTACTTGATGTATGGGTTTTTATAGCTTGAGTTATAATACTTGATGTATGATACACATCATACAGGATATGGTACCTCCTGAAAATTACCTGGTCACTATATAGTGATGTGATATGGGATGATGAGATGATTTGATACAATAGATTCATATTATGATACTTATCCCAGGTGTCTTTGATCTAGCTTGATTTTGGAGAGAGAGATCACTCAGGACATACAATGTTGGGGCAGAGTGGAAAACCATTGCAGAAGTGGTAGTGGGTTACCCATGTTGATTTATTATTATAATATATGATCTATCTTGTATGAATAAATTATTGAGAGATTTCCATGGTGAGTTTATGAACTTAGTATACATATTTAGGTGCTGAGTTAGTTTCACTTATTGTCCATTAGGATTTAGTATGCTTTCTTTATCTTTTAAACTACACTACAACAAAAATTGAGTCTAGTGGCGGTTGTTTAGCGGCAGTTATAGGAACCGCCGCTAAACCTTTTTTAAAAATGGTTTCCTGTCAGTTTATAATAAACCGCCGCAAAACATGTTTTTTTTACAACACCGACCCTACCCCCCCCCCCCCACCCCGACTGCACCCTACGACCCCGCTTACCCCACGACCTCAGCCCCCTGCGACCCCGACGACCCTGCGACCCCGGCGACCCCGCTTCCCCAGCCCCCCGCGACCCCGGTGACCTATATGAACCCTAGGTTTGAAATAAGTTTTTTTGAATCTTTTTTTAACTCAATTTCATTGCCAACTCAGGTTGGGTTCTTGAATAATCGAGTCATGATAGAGGTATTAGAGTTAATTACTAATGATATTTTGGTTGTTTTATTAAAACTAGGGTAGTGGTGTTAGAGGTATTAGAGTTTAGACTTATAGTCTAGATAATCCATTATATGTTATGATAGTTGATTCATTCCTTTGTAAGGACACTAATTATATATTGTCTACCATTAGTACTTATATCATTAATTATCGAATACTATTGGATCAGCGAAATCATTATATCGTGATCAAGATTTGATTTATGTGCCTTTTTTCATGTGATAAAAGAACTACCACAGGATGGATAGTCTTGTAATTCCAATTATATATTCTAAATGATTTTCTTTATTATATTTTGAACCTACTGAGATTTTTTTCTTCTTTTATATTTGATATTTTATCTTATAGAAAACTTCTATGTGAATTTATGACCTAAAGACGACTAGGTTTACACCTATATAAGTCCCACTCTTGATTCATCATAAAGATGATGATAAATTTTTCTAGGTAAATGAGTATGAGGGGCCTCTACTTATTTCCAAGTTAGGAATTTATCTCTATGTAGATTCAATTTCCAAGACTTAAATGATTATTTAAGATTATTTTTTTACACATCATCATAATAAATTCATGTATTCTAAATCATTTCCTTATATATATAGGTTTGTTAAATCACACTACCTACTTTCTTATTGATCTATATTCATCAATTTTACTAGAAGGATATTTATTTTCTTACTCTTTATAGGATAAAGATTTTAAGTGATGCCTTAATGATAAATAAATGTGATATTGAAAAAGTGTTTCAATATTATATTGGAATGTTGTGACTTTTTGGGGATCACATGGAGATGTTTTGAGTTGTGAATATGGTTGTGACTTTTTTCGGGAAATTTTATTGTGAGATAGTTCAACTAGGTTTATTTTGTATTTAAATTTTATTTGAATTTTCTTTCTCTGTATTTTATCCAAACTAGATGATTTTTCATTAATATGTATAGTCTTGGATGAAAGTAATCACTTTAATTGAATATGTGTCTTTGTATTTTTCATTATTTTTTTAAATGGATAACCTAGTTATTTATAAGGCCTACTTGACTATAATGAATTATGCCACTTAGGTATGGAGTTCCTTATACTTTTGATACTCGATCATGGAGTCCATCAAACATGTGTTACTCAAGCATATCATCCCTTTACTTTGCATAAATTTCTTTTGTGTGTTGAAGTGAATGGTATTAAATTCATTCTAACTTACTGTAGTGGTTTGGATGAATATAGTTCTTCCAAGTTCCCGAATATAATGTTTAGAAAGAATTCCTTCTAGGATTTATTTCCACCTATGTGATTCTGATTATCTTATTATGTTGTCCTAGATGATAGTACCAACACCCCACATTTAATATCAAAATTCCCAACATGATTATACTATGAAACTCCAAACACCAAGCTGAGACACATTAAATATTCTTCAAATACCCTAGTTTGATCCCCAAACCACATCAGCCGCATCTTGAACACCATTTCTAATGTGGTCTCCACCTTACCACATCAATTTTTATGCAATAACACTAGTAAGTCCTTCTCTAGATGAATTATACCAAAGGCGCTCAATCCCACCCACCAATTCGCTATCATATCCCAACCACGATACCTTAAAACTCAAGGAATAACAAAAATTTTCAATGCCCACACCAAAGTCTGAATCTGACTCTTATTTCAACTCCATGGTCATTTCCTCGATCGTCCCATTTAACCATAATTCTCCACTCATGAGCACTAACACATATATGATCCAAATCACCCTCAAGTCACACCACCACTCTTTTCTATGTGAATACACCAAAGAGAGGTCTAGGAATTCAATCCACACAAGGTTCGTAGAACCTCAAAACCTAATCTCCCAAGTTATTTCATCATGAATTTCCATGAACACCACCACTTATCATGCCTCAAGACTACCATCCCTCACGTGGTTCTTGTCACTCCAAATTATAAATGTGTTGAGTTTTGTAAGCATCATAAGTTTTTCCTTAAACATTATTTATAATAGATTTATTCGATATTAGAGTTTTATCATAAAACTCTATAGAGAACTTAGGTTGGGGTTATTCCAAATTAACAATGTGCTTTGGTTTTCATGGTAAAGTAGCTACCACGTTGTTAGCACACTTTTTCTCTTTACCAAAGAAACTTCCCCTATCCCAAACACTAGAGGGTTCATATCTAACTCTGGGGATCATCTTTATTATATTATGTTTTTGTAATCTTATATTATCGTATATATGAATAAATTTCTATATTTAGTAGTAACTATGTGTTTTAATTTTTTTATTATTGTGTAGGCACATTGTGATATACATGGATAAAAGATGGATCACATTATTGAGAAACACACCTCAATATGTTAAGGGATTGAAAGAGTTTTTAGATTTTGCAATTTCTAATCGATCTGTTGAAGGGAGAATAAAATGTCCATGTCCAAAATGTAAATTTAGAACATGGTTGAAGAGAGATGGAGTTTATGAACATTTAATACTGAAGCAATTCCCTGGTCAATATTTGTGTTGGATTTGGCATGGAGAATTTAACATTACAGAAAGATTGATCACTAATGTTAATCCACAGAATGAGGTCCCAAGTTCATAGAAAATGGAAAATGAAATGCAAAACCCCATAAATGATGCATTCGGCACTTCAAGACACCACTATCAGCATCAAAACATATCAGAACAACCAGAAGAGGGTGCAGCAAATTACAACGTGACAAGTGATATTTTTGAGACTGTAACACAGGCAGATCAAGATTTTAACATATCATTGGATCCTCATATTGATTCTGTGGATCCAAATGTAATAGAAAATTTCTTTGAGTAAAATGTGTTTCATGATTTAGTTGATGATGGAAATCAAGAGTTGTATAGTGGGTGTTTGAAATATTCAAAGCTTTCATTTCTGTTAAAGTTGTACCATATCAAATGTCTATGTGGAATTACAAATAAGGCAATGTCTATGATATTGGAATTGATTCGTGATGCATTTCCTGAAGAAAAAATCCCAAAATATTTTTATGATATGAAAAAATTTGTTAACAAGCTTGGTCTGAATTATACAAAAATACATGTGTGTCCCAATGATGTTATGCTTTATTGGGGAGAGGATTCAAGTAGACATAATTGCAAGAAATTTTCTTCTTCTAGATGGTAGGAAAAGGGTGATTTTGGAAGTCTGAATGAACATAATTTCATGGAGAAGAAGAAAAGTAACACACCTGCAAAGGTTTTGTGTTACTTTCCTTTGAAGCCTCGATTGTAAAGATTATTCATGTCATCGAAAACCACTGAATACATGAAGTGGAATTATGTAGATAATAAAAATGATGGGTTAATGAGACATCCACAAGATTCCCAATCGTGGAATACATTTGATTCATTACATCTAGATTTCTCAGCTAATCCTAGGAATGTTTGATTGGGATTGGTTGCTGATGGATTCAACCCATTTGGGACTTTGTGTACCAGTTATATCATTTGGCCAGTTGTTTTGATCCCTTATAATCTACCTCTATGGATGTGTATGCAAAAAAAATCTTTTATACTTTTGATGATTATTCCTGGAAAAAAAATTCCTGGAAATGATATTGATGTATACTTGCAGCCTTTTATTGATGAATTTCAAGAGTTATGGAGCAACGGTGTTGAGACATTTGATGCTTCTTCTAAAAAAATGTTCAAAATGCATGATTCTTTAATGTGGACCATTAGTGACTTCCCTGGGCTTGGGAATTTATCTGGTTGGAAAACTTACACGGGTTTGTCTTATCCCATTTGTAACTTTGATTTTGAGACCAAACGGCTACCTCACAGTAGAAAATGGTTCTTCTTGTGTCATCGAATATTTCTCGATGCATTCATAGATTTCGGCTGAACAGATCAAAATTTAATGGTTCCATTGATCGTAGACCACCTCCAAAGTTGTTAACTGGTTCTGAAATATTGACACAGCTTGAAAATGTTGAAACAGAATTTGGGAAGGTTCATCATTTGAATGATAGCAGAAAACTGGTCTGAAGTGCATCATCAAGTGAAATCGGGATACAATAATGGAAGAAAAAAGTATATTCTTCAAACTTCCATATTGGGAATTTAATTTGTTGCATCATAATCTTGATGTGATGTATATTGAGAATAATGTCTGTGAAAATTTGATTTTCGCATTGCTTAATGAGCATGGAAAGTCGAAGGATCATCTCAATGCTCGTAAAGACTTACAATCAATGAACATAAAACGCGATCTCTAGCCAAATGAGAATGAAAAGTATTCTCTGGAAATTTTTCCAATGAAAAATAGGGATAAATATACATTCCTTCAAATTTTAAAGAATATTAAGGTATCTTATGGGTATTCAAGTAACATCTCGAGGTGTGTTTACTTAAAGAATCATAAGTTACATGGATTGAAAAGTCACGATTCACATAATTTGTTACAATAGTTGCTATCACTGGCATTGCATACATTATTACCTGAAAAAATTACTGATGTTGTACTCCAATTCTGTACATTTTTCAGACAACTATGTGAGAAATCTCTACATTCATTTCAACTTGAAAACCTCCAAGAGAGGTTTGTATTGACCCTTTGTGCAATGGATATGATCTTTCCTCCGTCATTTTTTACTGTAATGATGCATTTAACTATGCATTTGGTTGAGGAAGCTAAATTAAGAGGCCCTATTCATTATCGATGGATGTATCCAATTGAGAGGTACTTTATTTATATGTTTTTTAGTTAAGTCAGCAAATTTTGGTACTTAATTAAATGCATAATTATGTTTATTTTATTTCACAGATATCTTGGGAATTTGAAATCATACATGAGAAATAAATCTCAACCAGAAGGCTCTATTGCTGAAGGCTATTTGGCTGAGGAGTGTCTTGCCTTTTTTTCTCGATACTTGGATGATATTGAGACAATATTTAATCGAGTTGGACGTGTTGACGACACATCTACTCAATCTCAAATACATTATAAATCCAAAAATATTTCCTGCTATTGGTCGATCGGTTGGGAGGACCTCAATTGTGACACTAACTGAATTGGAATTATTACAGGCACATAGATATGTGATGTTGAATAGTGAAATTGCAGATCCATTTATTGAAGAGTTGAGGATACAAACAAAGATATGAATGAGAGGTCGAACACTAAATGAGAAAGATATAACAAAAGCTGTTAATAAAGAGCTTGTAGAATGGTTTGCACGACGTGTAAGTTCATAAATATTTCAATAAATATGAATATTAGTTTGACACATAAATTTTGTAAATATAATAAAGTATATTTCTTTTTTCAGATCATGAATACTGATACTTGAGTAGAGGTGTTAGAATATTTGAAGTTTCTTGCTAGAGGTCCTCTAAAACAAGTTAGAAAGTTCGACGCTTATAATGTGAATGGATTTAGATTTCGTACAGTCGATCGAGAAGTGGGTTTGAAAACATAGAATAGTGGTATATTTACATTTTTTGAAGTGGAATACTATGGAAAGCTGCATGATATTATTGAATTAAACTACCACGGATATTTTTATGTTGTTTTATTCAAATGAAAATGGGTCGATATTATCATAGGTGTTAAAAGAGATTCCTTGAAATTTACTTCTGTGAACTTCTCTCACTTGATGGATGTTGGTGATCATGAACTGCATGATCTATATATCTTAGCATCGCAAGAAAAAATGGTATATTATGTGAATGATGTTGTCAATGAAGTTTGGAGTGTAGTTTCTCACATAATACAAAGATATTTGTATGATATGGGTGATGAAGTGGAAAATTTGACATCTGAAATTGAATTTAATCAACAAAAGGAAGCAGAATTATTTGTATCATGATATTGAAAATATTATTATAGCAAGGATGAATGAAGTGGATGAATAAATGAAGCATGAAACCAACATGATTGAAGGGGAAAATGATTTTATGTACAATTATTTATTTATTCAGTAACCACTTGTTTCATTTCTGCAGTCATTCATTATCATTGTTATATATATTTTGTCTGTTAGTACTGGGCATCTATTATCATTTTTAATTTTTTTTCTACATAATTTTTTTGAAATATATATTCTGAACTTAATTTTATTTTATTAATTTACAAGAATGCCAAGGAGGAAGCGGTACACTATTTCATCTAGTTATGCGACAGATGACGATCCATCTGGATCCCTCCCCACGACATCAGAGGCACCAGCTGCCTACACCCCTACACCATATCCCCCTGCACCATCTTTCACACCATCTGTGGATGTCCCATTAGAGGTTGAGTCATCGACTCCCCCTTCAGGAGCCTCATCAGTGGGGTAGCGACATGCCCCTTCCAGTTCATCACAGGCATACTGGAGTGTCACTATCATAGGTACAAATTTTAATTAAATAAATTTATTGAATTTTGTTTATACTAATTGTTTGCTCATTGAAGATGAAAAAAATGCAACTGTGGAGAAAAACATAAAAATTTCAGATGTTTGTAATATGACTGGAGAAAAGATAGTCATGTCATTTGATTCTTATGGGGTCCCTAAGGATGACGCTGCAGGGTTACTTGGCCAGATTATAGGCTAGCTGGCAGCAGAGCCCATTTCCATTCCTATTTCATATGATGATTGGAGACATATGCCTCCAAGCTGGAAAAATGAAGTTTTTGATTCTCAAATAAAGGTAAATTTATTACATTATGGTTTAATTGAATGTCATATTACTAATATGTTCAAAATGAATTTCTGTATATAGATGTTCTTCCACTTTACAGTTGCTGGTGTGATAGCACGGAAGTGGATGTTGAAAAATATAGGTAAGAAATAGAAAGATTTAAAATGGAGATTGTGGTGTGATGTTAACGATACTTCATTTACTATGAAACAAATTTATGATAAGCTATATAGTGGGGTACTGAAAGAACAGTGGAAAGTTTTTGTTGACAAACATCGTGATGAGAAGCGGATGGTATTGAAATATATATTATTATATTATCATCATTCTACATTTATACATGTATATGAAGAGGACATGACATTGAATACATTACTATTAAATTTCATTTTATTTATTTCAGGATCTCTCAAGACAGAATGCATCAAACTGGGCTAAGCAAGTTATCCCTCACACTACGGGCTCAAAAAGATTTTCTAGAAGTCGAACGACATTGGTAATCTTTTAATTAGTTTAAATATTTATAAGACAATATTATATTTTTAATATATTGATTTATTGATTTATCTTTACTTAATGTAGTCACAAAGTTTAGGGAACGAAGCATCCCAAACTGAACTGTGTTTGGATGTTCACAAGAAATCAGATGGAATTTTTGTTAATGAGCCTGCTAAAGAAGTTGGGGTATGAAGTCAATTTTTTATTATAATAACTTATTATCAGTTTTTACTATGTTAATATATATTGACATTTTATTTATAGGTAAAAATTAAAGAACTATGGGATGCCAATCCTATGTAGTCCTACTCAGTCTCCCAGGATGACCCAGTTGCTAAAGTCCTTGGGAAGGAGCATCCTGGTAGAGTGTGAGGGATGGTTTTGGGACCCGTACCATCTGAGGTTTTTAGTAAGCCACCGGGGATGGCAGCTTCATCTACTCCTGTCTTTAGTCATCCCATACCCGGAGATGCTCAGAAAGAGATTGTTTCTCTACAAAACACAGTTCACCAGCAGGGGGATCAGATATCTACTTTGCAGAAAGAGTTGACTAAAATACATCAGCATATGAGTAGATATTCCCCCAGTGGTAGTGCATCGACTGGTGGTATGCTGGTAAATAACAAAAAATCAAAATCATTTAGTTTGATAACTTTTATTGGTTTTAAGTTTTAATATAAATATGCAACCCTATTTAATTTTTCAATATAATGTTCTTATAGGTGACAGCAGAAAGTGGAGATGAAGGTGGAGAGGGTGACAATGCATCATCGGACCATGATTAGTTGTATTGTTGATGTGTTGAAAAAATATGGGAGCAGTTGTTTTGTATATGTAACATTTTTGGCACATAGTTGCCACCAAACATTTTCATGTCCTAAAATTTCCTTGATTTCTCATGTTTCCTTTTATGCATTTTATTGATTTCTGATGTTTCTTTTTATGTCGTGATTTCTCGAGTGTGGTATACAACATTCCATTTAGGATTGTGTTTGAATTGGTAGTCGAGATTTTGGATGACTAGGAGTTAAACCCATTTTTGATGTGTTGAACAAATTGGGTCATTTTATAGTGATCAAGGGGATAGTGTTGTGGACACTTTGGTGAGGCCCTTGTAATTTTTCTTACTGGGAGGCCATTTTGAGTGGTAATTTCCTTATATTGATTGAGATATATACCCCATGAAGGTAACTATAGATAAAATATTAATTTTTTGGTAATTTTCATCAATTTATTTGATCCTAATCAAGTTTTACATCTCAGATCTACCTTTATTGATTGATTAATCTACTATTATTATATAATATTAGATAAATGAGGTATGATAACATCAACCAAATCACCATACATAATGGGTTTTTTCCCTATAGAAATTTAATATTGATTTTCACATGTTATACTATTTTGAATTTTAACTAAGTAATATTCTCTTATGTTGAGATGGTTTTACTATTTTTTAGTGGTGAGGGGTAGTGGATTCATCCACACCTGTTTCATACTCAATAGAATCATGTTTCCCAACATCAATTAGGTTAACATTGAAGAAATATACTAATGTGTTACCACCAATATGAAATACATATTTACATTGTAAGAGGGATATCATTAATTTGGGTGTGATCCCATAGGATGAATGATACTGGAGATGGCCATGAGGAAAAAATGATAAAAAATTCCCCCACCCATGTGGGTTATGTTTTCCATTGTAATTTTATAGTCACAAAGGCCACTTAGGATAGATTATGATGATTTTAGATATTAGATCATTGTAACCATACCTAGTATATTATCTAGATATTATAATGGGCCTCAAGGGTGTTTAAACTAGTAGGGGTATAAATATACTCTTGAGTGTCAGTGGTTGGATATCCCCAGTGGGATCCACTTTTAGATGCTTGAGTATAGAAAATAGGGAAAAACACCCTATATATCTTCTTGAGTACTCAAGGTCACATGTTAATAAAAATGACTATAGTGAACATCATACTCATAATGAAGTTATAAGGTGATTTCTAATTTATGGTGTACATATTTATCCAAATCAATATGATAATAGAAGAACATGTTCTCATGATCTATTGAAAGGATACAAAAAAGGTTGGATGTGAAATTATGGACCAATGGTTTTTCCATAGAATATTTTTAGTTGGAAAACCTGTGGGGAATTATTCCCTATAGATTACCATGAGTGTCATATAATGTCAGGATAGATCCATTTAGATGGTATTCCTGAAATAAGGTGTGAACCATCATGCACTCATTTTACAAGGGTAGGAGACAATGTATGTCAGGGTATGGGGAACATATATTCATAGAAATTGAGTCCTATGTATGACATAACAATTGTTTTCATGCCTCACCATTGTGTTCCTTATGGGTACTATCAGTTTGTTTTTGGTCTTGAACATAATTGGTGCATTTGGTGATTCAATTTTAATTGAAGGATGTGATGAAGGTATTGAAAAGGAACCACAATGAAGAAACCCATAAATACAACATCAAATGTAAGAGTTTATAGTTTATCAATCCAATTCCATGTTAATGGAATCACATTAGGTTATCTATTTTTTGATGAGAACCTCCAATGGGCTTCTATTTATATGAATATTTGGTATGGATGTCCTTTTAGAACTAAATTACAATGAAAGGTGTTCACTAGTGATTCATACTATAGATTCTTCAAAATAGGTATTGGTAAAAGGTGTGAGATTTTGGGATCATAAAATATTCTTTGGGTGGAATCATTTGAATTATTGGATTCCCTTATAGATTTATGATTTTTTAATGAATAATATCAAAATACTAGTGTTTAATGAGTTACCCCTATTCCTATGATCTCTCTGAATCTGTGTAGATATGAAAATATATGATTTTTAGGTTAATCATACATATAATACATGTTTATGATTCATTTTTTCAAGGTCACATAGTTAGGAAATTATTCATTTTTCGCCATAAAAAGAGGTCATAGGTGTTTATATTATTGGGATCAGGCCCATGCGATGATCATCATATGAATATCTATAAATAGAATCATAACACACATAGTTTATTAATGATTAGTGGGATACATCATACCATTTATGTTCAATTTAAATAGAAATATTTCAAGAATATTAACTTTTTGTGAAGGGGAACACTTTGTGAAAAGTACCTAGAAATAGATAGTGTTTGAATTTATCATGAGTTTCCATTTCAGTTTCATCTTGGTCTTCAATGACTAATTTGGAAAAGGTATGGTTGTGGATTACACCTATTAGAGGGCCCATATATTGTTTTCAATATCATATATGTTGGTATGATGATAATGGATGAATGATTAAGAGGTTGGGGCATACAAATTGAAGGTGGATATGATATTGTGATACTAGGAGGGGTATCTAAAATTAAGGACTATATAAAGAATCTAATACTAGAGTCTTTAACTATGGTATTTTGTAAAAGTGATTCATATTATTATTATCGCATAAGAATAATAGCATGTTTATTGATGTTGGGATTGAACCTCAGAGGAGAATATATTGTATCCTAGTTAAGAGGAATAAAATACAATATAATTGAAGGCATTCATTTTAAGGTAATGTGACATGATTCATCGTAGATTAAAATTGTGTTTAAAGGACATGTGTAATGAATTTTAGAGTCTTCCTACCAGGTTTAGAAGGTGATTACTATAATGTATCTCAATAATTATTTTAAATTATGATCAAATAGAACATAATTTTTTTTTGTATCATGATTTTTTTAAGAAATAAGTTATAGAAGATTAGTTGTGTTACATAAGAGTTCACAAAAAGGTATTGAGTGAGGCTAACACATGAGCTTCTCTAAGACACCTGGTATAGTAGATGTGTGTGGTGATGGTATATTTGGGGTATTAAACCAAGTAGGAGGCCCACACATGGTAAATATAACTATGTTTTATGCTCACTCCCTATATGGGAACACCGACACACATGTAGATCTAATGTTTCATTTTCAAGTGATATATATTATGGGCGATCAAAAAGGATCAGCTAGATGTATGTTTGGAGAGTATTCAAATAATGGACCTATGTTTTATAGTTGATTCTATCATATATTTTTTTCAATTTATTATATAAGGATTTCCTAGGTTGATGTTTCTTGTTGTATGTTGGTATGTACAATATGGTTCATTCTTATATAGCATGTCAATGTTTACTTATTTTTTCAATTTATTTTATACTGATTTCCTAGGTTGATGTTTCTTGTTGTCTGTTGGTATGTACAATATGGTATTTCTGGTTTGATTTGTTTTTCAAGGCAGTGGTGCAGTGAAAGCAAAAAAAAAATCTGGTCATCTTTTAGCGGAGGTTTTAACTGCCACGAAATGTACATTGACGGCAGTTTCAACGGCTGGTAAATAGTGAAAACCGCCGCAAAACGTAAAAAAAATTACGTTTCACGGCGGTTTTAACCATTTCTAAATAGTCAAATCTTAGCTGCTTCATTCCACAGCGGTTCTCGTGACTTCAGCGGTGGTTTTACGGCCGCTGGATTTTATTTTATTCGCATCGGTTATAATCACCGCAAATAAACTGATATCAAGTGCTCGTAAAAACCCACTTCTAAACTCAGTAAAACCGCTGTGAAATGGAGCAGCTACGAATTTTTCCTTAAACCACCACAAAATGGAAATAACCGCTGCTAATAGATTGGCGACGCCGTATTAGGCGGCAGTTTACAGAAACCGCCTCCAAACCATGTAGCAGCGGTTTAAACCGCCACGACACTCAAAAATAACCGCCGCTAAACGGCGTTTCTCTTATAGTGCAAGAGGATCTGGGGAGGATCATACTAAGTATACTGTTATTCTCACCCAGTGTATATATAAATTGTTTTTTAGGTCAACAGAAGAAGGTTGTAGATCGGGTTGGATATTACTAGCTCATGGTTTTGTAGGAGTTGTTTGGGATTTATGGTCATTGTTGAGTTTACATTTTTGGTACTTGTAGTTTCCTTTATAGTTTTTTAGTTTTGTATGAAATTACATGTATGCACTTGTGATTTCTTTTATCTATCTAAGCAGGAGTTGATCGATGTATTTTTCTTATATCTCTATTTTGTATGTTCTCTTAGAGGGTAATGCCTATCATTCTTATGTTCAGTATACCCTCAGTGCTAGTCTCCAACCTGGGGCCTACTAAAGGCGGAACTCAGGGGTCATTATCTCTATCCTTTATTTTCAACCTAGGAGGGGTACCTTTGGAGGGAGGGGTCATGGCATAGTGATATCATAGGTTCATATTGAAGGATAGGGTGGAGTTCAACATTATGTATATGTGAGACTACATGGGTTAGTAGGTAAATGGTGTTAGTTAAGTTTAGTAATAAATATAAACAAGGAATACCGACTGAGACACATGTATTTAGGGCCACATGTGATTTGATTCACATACCTTAAAGTTTATTGATCTTATTAAACAAAGTGATACTGATTATGGGGTAGAGACCTAGGAAATGATCATGCATCATTATTCTTTGTGTTTTTGTTTGAAATGGTTAGACCTTGGGAGTAGTTTAACCTTGAATAAAGATAATTAACTGATTAATGTTAAATATTCCATATTCTAGGTTTAGTATCTTTAATAATTTTTTCTTTTATAGGTATGGATCCAGGTCGATGCCCTCATCAGGTTCGTGCTGAATATTTTTAGTAGGATTTTTCAATAGATCTTCATAGAGTGGAGGTTGATGATTATGAAACTTATAGGAGGACACTCTAAGATTTTCAGAACTAAAGTCAATAGAAGTATAAGGGATTCATTTTGAACTCAGTGATAGAATATTGGTTGGAGGAGGTTGAGATAGATTTCAGTTTGATCCATGCTCAAGTAGTATTATGATTCATTATCTATGATGATGCTACATTGGGAAGTGAGGCAGTGGTGGATCTTGTTCCTTGGGGATTTTTAGGATTCAGCAGTCTCATCTAATAAGTTTTGAGACCAATTTTGAGCAGATTTTATTTCTTTTACTATGAATACATCTAGACTTCATGAGATCTTTTCCCTTTAATAGGGGAGTTCTAGTGTGCGGGAGTCAGGATCCATTTCAAGACCCTTATTTGATATGCTTCAGACCTATTTTCATATGAGGAGGCTAGGGTGAGGAATTTTGAGGAGTACTTACATTTGGAAATCCATTATTAGGTACCCCATTCATATTTCCAATATATCTCAAGGTGTTTGTAAGATAAGATGTTGTTGAGAGGAAACTGGCCAAAACTAGATCATCGTGACAGAGGATTCATCAGGATTCCCCATAAATAAGATTTGTAATCCAGGGTTCCTAGTTTCCTAGATATTAGGTATTTTTGATAGATGGGGTAGGTCTCATACCTCATCATCTCATTTCTATGGGGTGGTGGCTCTCAGGAATTTGATAAGGGATCAAACACTTGTCTTTCATGTAGAGGTTGATGTTACGAGTTGAGAGAGTGACCAACCTTTATGAATAAGGAATTTTCACCAGGTGTTCTAGTTTAAGTTCCTCTATTTTGTTATTTTCATCCAAGGTAGAAACAATAGGATATTCTAGGTTGAGATTATAAGATAGGATATGGTCAAGGAAAAGGACAACCCCAAGATGTCCCTCAACCTCAGATAGTAGAGTGTGTCCATGGATGTGGTCATCATTAGGGTTAGAGAGACTGTGAAGTAGGCTTTATCCAGCTTCATTCATTATAATAGCCAATGTTGGGTTATCCATATGTTTTACTAGGTACCCTTTACTTATTTTCTACATGGGTGCATACTTTGTTTGATTCAAGAGCTACACACTCCTTCATATCACCTAGCCTAGTTCATGCTTTGGTACTTGAGGTAAAGAGTCTTCTAGTTCTCTTAGAATTGACTATGCCAGTTGGAGGTTGATATTATCTATATGAAGTATGTAGATACTGTGAGCTAGTTTTGGGGAAGCATTATTCCTTGAGATACTTCCTATTCTTACATATACATCCATAAAATGTCATCCTTTGTATGGATTGGCTATATTTGGTGTGGGACATTGTGGATTTCTTTAGGAGACAGGTTTTTTATGTGATTTTGATGGTGAGCCTACAGCATTTATTGGTTAGTGAGACCCTCAAATGTTTTAGAGACATGTTATATCCTTGTCTTCCTTGATGGTCGAGTTGATGTTGAGTTCATCAGAGTTCCAGCTGATTGTTTTTTCTAGGGTTTTGGAAGAGTACCCTAATATTTTTACTGAGGTTGTGGTGTTACCCCCTTAATGGGAGAAAATTTTTTGGATTGATCTATGGGTATATTTTTTTCTTATCTCAATGTCTTGGTATAGGATAGCACATTCTGAGTTAAGAGATCTATGAGTACAGCTCGATGATTTGTTGTGGTGAGGTTTTGTTCAACCAAGCGTGTCACCCTGGGGTGCACCAATTTTTTTCATGAAGAAGGTTAATGAAAATATATGTCTCTATACAGATTACCATCACTTAAATTAGGTGATAGTAAAGAACCATTATCCTCTTTCATGTATTTATGATTTATTTGATCATTTGAAAGGAGCATGTTGGTTCTTGAAAATCAATCTGTGGTCAAAATATTATCATATATGAGTGAAGGATGATAATATTCTGAAGAGTATTTTCTAATGTAATATTGTGAATTATGAGTTATTTTTTATGTTATTTGGTTTGATAAACTCTCTATTCATTTTCATGGACTTAATGAACAAATTTTTTAGTTAATTCCTAGACTAGTTTGTGGTGGTTTTCATCGATGATATCCTTGTGTACTCTATATCTGAGGAAGAGAATGTATAGAATCTATGTGTTTTTTTGGGAGTTCTTCATCATAATTAGTTGTTCAGGAAGTTGTTGAAGTGTGAGTTCTGAGATTTTGAAGTTTTTTTCCTAGGGAATTTCATGTCCTAGTGAGGAGTAGCAGTGGATCCTTCAAAGATTGAGGCAGTCATTTATTGGGAAACCCCCAATATTATTATAGAGGTGAAAAGTTTCCTTAGTATTGCAGGCTATTATATAATTTTTCATATAAAAATTCTCTTATTTTGCAACTCCTCTAACATCATTGACTATAAACTATCAAGAATTATTATGTACTAACCAGTGTTAGGTATCTTTTGAGTACCTAAAGTAGAAATTTGTCAGTGCTCTAGTCCTTTGTTTACCATTAGTGGTAGTTAAGTTTGAGATTTTTTATAATGCTTCATGTCTTATTTTGGGATATTTTATAATGTATCATAGATTTATTATTTCTTATGGGTCTCTATAGTTACATACCTATGAGAATAATTTTTCCAACCATGATCTTTAATTAGTACCAGTTGTGTTTTACTTGAAGTTGTGGCGATATTACCTCACTTAAGAGCATTTTATGGTTTCCATTTTTCATAAGAGCCTGAGGTATGTCTTCTCCAAGAGTTAATTGAACTTGAGATAGTGAAAGTGGATGGAATTATTTCAATATTACAACTTTTAGTTTTCATATACATTTAGAAAGGGTAATGTTGTGTTTAATGTACTGAGAAGGAAGTCGTGTAGTGTTGTCATGCATGCATCTGGGGACTCTTGGGGAGTGATAGAAAGAAATATCGGTGATACATCTGGATATGGAAGAGGTTGGAGGCATAGTTTATCTTTTTCAGATTATAGTGTAGTCATATTTTTTTTTTTAGGTGGATGATTCCAAGTAAGGGGATTCTGAGATAGAGGTATGGAGAGATTGGGTTGTCTTTAGTGATCCCCCTGATGGTTTCTCTAAGGATGAACAACATTGGGTGTTGTTCTAGGGGAGTATTTTCAATCCTTTTGAGATGCATGAGATAGTTATCCATGAGTTACATAGATCACCTTTGGTGGTACATCTTAGTGTTAAAAAGTTGAACCAATCTCTTATAGGTCGGTTTTGGTGGTCTGGGTTGATGTGTATAGTTGTAGAGTTTGTGTCCTAATGTTTAGTCTGCCAAAAGGTGAAATTTGAGCATCGTGTTTCCAATGGTTTTCTACATTCATTAAATGTTCCCCAATATAAGTGGGAGCACATCTTGATGGACATCATTACCAGTTTATCTCAAGATCAAGGAGGCTTTCATGCTATATGGATGACAGTGGATCATTTTACGAAATCAACCCACTTCATAACAATCAAGGAGTCGAGCTTAGTGAAGGTTTTATTGAGGAAGTATCTGGATGAGGTGGTGAGGCTCCATAGAGTCCCTAGGATAATCATATCTCATAAAGATTATCATTTTAATTACAAGGGGTAGAGAGGTCTCCAACATTCTTTTTTCTATCAGTTATTCTTTAACACTACTTTTCATCAGTAGATAGACAGACAAAAAAGTGAACTATCCAGGATCTTAAAGACATATTTCATTATTGTGTCAGGGATTTTGGATTTTCATAGATGAGAAACCTTCCTATGGTTGATTTTTCTTACAAAAATATTTTTCACCCCACCATTGATATAGAACCATTTTATGGTATGGTCAAACTTTTCATTCTCCTTTGTACTAGACTAAGGATGGAGAGTTAGCAATTCTCAAGCCAGAACTAGTGCAGAATATGATAGATATAGTTCAGGTAATTTATGATAGGATGAAAGTAGTATAGTATCATCATAAATACTATGATTATCATAGTATTATACCTCTAGAGTTATATTTTGGAGATCATATGTTCCTGACAGTGACTCCTCATCGTGGTTAGTGAAGGTTTGGTTGTGGGAGAAATATTTCTCCCTAGTTTATTGGGAGTTTGAGGTATTGGATCATATTGGATATGTGGCATATCAGATAGAACCTACCCCATAAATTATCTAGATACATGATGTATTTATTGTGTTGTATCTTCTCTGTTATCCTCATTATGACTCTCACGTCATCGATTGGGGTGAGATTGATGTTGAAAATTATGTGACCTTCGAGGAGTAGCCTATAGATATCCAATATTACTATGAGAAGGTGTTACATGGGTGTTTAATTATCTTGATTTGTGTCTTGTGGTGGCATGGTGGTGTGGAAACATGTACCTAGTAACATGAGTCACAAATACATGCTTAGCACCCTGAGATGTTATTTTTTTAGTTCTTCCCCTATAGTGTTGCTCATTTGTGGTTATTTAAATATTCTAGTTTATGATATGGTTTTATCTTATGGTATTTCTCTTGTTTGATAGGTATATTCCTTAGAGAGTGTTTTAGGAGCCAGTTATTGTTGTCGTGTAGTTTTTTACTTATTCATATAAAGATGTGGTTGAGATCCTATGATGGAGAGGTCCTTGAGATGTATCTTGCAGGGTGGTTGTTCAGATGACCACTTTCTATTTTTTTATCTCTGGGTTTGGTTTTGAATTATTGAGGAATATAATGGATTGATAGGTATCTAGTGTAAGGTCTTGGATCCTGATAACCTTTTCTTTATGAGTTTGGGTTTTAGAGGCACCTGGAGGAGTTGCTAAGGTGTTTAGGGGAAAGTTAGGGGATAGGAAGGGTGCCACTACTAAAAATGGCATGGTTGTGGAATGGAGGGGACAATAGTGGTGGTTGTAGTGAAGTGGATCCTGGATACAGTGTAGTGGTCTCGAGAGAGGATTTTAGGGATAATGTATTTTTATGTATAGTTGTGGAGTTGGGGCATGTTGTAGGGTAATCCCCTCCTCCGATGTTGAGCACTGAGGCATGGAGAAAAGAGGATACAATGTATGGATTTTAGTAAATTATTACAATTTAAGGGTAGGTCTAGTGTATAGCCTTTGGCTAAATCATAAGCCCCATTTTGGTGAAGGGATTTTGTAGCATGTGCTTAGGGATATATCTTAGCCCCATATTTATAATGACCTAGTCTTAAACATTACATAAACTAGTAAATTCCTTTAGAATTCACTTATTTACATTCCCAAAGATATTTTGGTTTAATGTTTTAGAAACTTAGGATATAATTCATACATAACAACCCACAAGAATACAAATTAGGTTCAACTAAAATAATATCCATTTTTTTCATAATACAAAATTTTTTAATAAAAACATGAAATCTTTTCATGAAAATTCTTCACAACATTCATCTTGGCTTCTTCTTTTCTCTTAGATGTACTTAAACCCTGTGAAAAACATTTTAAAACCTGGGATGTGCATAAAAAGATCAGTAATGTATATAAAAGGAAGTATAGAAACTATTAGTACATGAATACTTATAAACATATTAAATCATTTTCACAAATACATACTTCTCACCCAATAAGTATCATATAGTTTCTTTGTGAAAATATGAGATTTCCATAAAACATAAAAAACATTAATAATACCATAAAGGTAACTAAGGAAATTACTTACTTAAGATTATAAAGATCATGGATATTTTAATGATTTTTAACCCTCATGGCTACCTTATAATGTAACCCTCATGGATACCTTATAATGTAACCCTCATTGCTACCTTATAATGTAACCATCGCAGCGACACTTGGAGTAACCATATGGTCAACCTCCAACATAAACATACCCAATGAATTGTAGGTTGATATAGGTCCCAACCTTCATCATAAACAATTCCAAATAACTAAAACATAATTATAAAATAATAATACTTGCATCATAAAAACATTTCTTTTGAATTTTCTAAAAAAATATAATTTAAAAGAATATTTTTAAAGAAAAGTTCCTTACAAATATCATATCACTGAATTGATAATTAATAAAATGAATAGAATATGTATAGAAACTATAAATACACATAATAAAACATAATATAATAAAAATTTAATTTCAAAAATAATCTTATCACGACAAAATCAATGAAGTGGAAGGTTAACCAAAAGAATGGAAATTGGGTTAAGAATTCCCTTACCTCGGGTTCATCTTACTTAAAACGTGTTCAAACCTCATGTATAATGGTTTAAATAGTGTTATTAATATATTATAGAACCATATTAATATTTTTTATTACTTATATGATATTCTCATAACATCTTTCAACCCATTCATTAATACAATTTTGTTATTTTCATTGTTTTGGGTGCATTTATTTTATGGTTTCCATGGTTGGTTTATTATGGATTTCTTTTTCAGAAGGGAGAAAAACTCAAAAATTTAAATTACATTTTATTAATAAAATTACATAATATTAAATTTTCTTAAATATCATTTTGGTTATATGTTATTCGTATGAATTTTTAGATAAAACATTAGTGATGAACCTTAGTTTATTTTGGTGAATTTTTATCATTACGAACCACTTTTGTTTTATTAATTAATATTATGTATAAACACTAGTTCCATAACATAATATAACATATAATATTTATATTAAAATAT
Source organism: Viscum album (assembly GCA_963277665.1). Classification (NCBI taxonomy): domain Eukaryota; kingdom Viridiplantae; phylum Streptophyta; class Magnoliopsida; order Santalales; family Viscaceae; genus Viscum; species Viscum album. The sequence goes on along the minus strand of OY728123.1, from coordinate 937,183,839 downwards.
TTTTTAACCATATTAATGGTTTTATGGATATCCTTGAAGGCGGTAATGGAAATTGAAAACACATCTTCTACGATGTCGGTAAATCGACACATCACGGACGATGTTTTTATTTTTAGAATAAAAAAAAGATGAGAAGAAGTATGATGATGAATTTTTACATAAACATGATAAAATTATAGTATATATAAAATAATAGATTTTTCATTCATCTTGGATAAGGGGAGGTGAATAGAGTATGAGAAAAGAAAAAGAATTGAAAAGAAAATGAAAGAGGATTTTTACCTCTTGAATCCTCCTCCTTGAGAACCTCCTTAAGGCCCTTGGTTTTGGCCTTTTGGTGAGAAAAATAGATCTTGGACATGGATAAGAGGCTTGGAAAGGGATTTGTGTAGAAATTAATCAAGCTAAAAGTCTTTGCGGTGTTAGGGGAAGAGGTGGAGAGGGGAAGTATTTATAGTGGAGGAGAGGGGTATTTTCTCATTATTATATTAATTAGTTTATTAATTTGGGTCAAGACTGTGAATAATTTTATAATTATCATAAAATATATTAAAATTATGAAGGGAAGTTATATATTATAGTACTTACATCATTCAGGACTCAAGGAATAGTTTATTTATCTTATAATGTATATATATCGTAAATTGTTGTATTTTACTATTCTCTAAAAATTCAAGTATTTTATAAAAATCCCAAAAAAAATCCCCAACTATTTTTATACATTTAGAATTTAAAAATTAACTCCATTTTTTGAAAATAATTTTATAAATTTTATAAATTTTATTTTTAATAAATCATAATTTATTCAAAAAAATATATCAATTTTAAAATTATAACTAATTTTATAAAACTTTGAAAAATTGATTAAAGTCTCATAAAATTATCTTATAATCATAATAAAACACAATAATAATTTATGAATTTATTTTATGAAAATAAAATTTCTTTTAAATCATTAAATTAATTATAAAATTATAATTAAATATTTATGACTTATAAAAATACCAACACTTAATTTATCATTTTCAAATTATTTATTTAATTATTCCATGATATAAATATATCATGATTATACTTATAAGATACAAAGATTTTATTTATACTCTCATAGGTGAGGTTACTATTCTACTGGCCAAAATTACTATTCCTAATGGTCATTTTATAATTCCAAAGGTCAGGTTACTATTCCATTAGTATAAATTCCTTAATTTAGATAAATATAAATTACTTAATTATAAATTTATAATTCATTTAAATATTTAATTCCATAATGAAAAAAAATTATAAGTACCTGGGTTGTTACATTCTCCCAACCTTCTGGAAATTATATCCTCGTGATTTTTTATTTACTTTTTAAAAAAATGAGGGTCTATTTCCCTCATAGTATTTTCAGATTTCCATATTGCTTCTTCAACCATGTGGTTTCTCCACAAAACCTTAACCTGGTGAATTACCTTATTTCATAATACTTTCTCTCTATGATCAAGAATCTGAATAGGTTTTCCTCATAAGAAATGTTCTCTTCCAACTGAACTACTTCTGGTCTCAAAAGATGATATGAACCTGGTACATACTTTATCAACATCAAAACATTAAAAACATTGTGTACCTGAGATAAACTCAGAGGAAAAGCTACTCAGTAGTCTACTAGTCCAACTTTCGCCAAGATTTCATAAGGTAAAATGAACTGTGGACTTAGCTTTCCTTTCTTACCAAAATGCATAACACTTTTCCATGGTGAGATTCTAATAAAAACATGATCACCTACCTTGAAAGAAAATTCTTTCCTCCTGTTTTCTGCATAACGTTTTGGCTTACTCTGAGCTGTCCTCATGAGTTTTTGGATCATCTTCACTTTCTCAACCACTTCCTCTACTAATTTTGGTCCAGTAAACTTCCTTTCCCTGACTTCATCCCAAAAATCTGGAGTTCAACACCACTTCTCATATAATTCCTCAAAAGGTTCCATCTATATACTGGAATGAAATCTTTTGTTATAAGAAAACTCAACTAAAGAAATATGTTGATCCCAACTTCCCTAGTAGTCCATTGAACAAGATCGAATCGTATCCTCTAATGTTTGAATTTTTCTCTTGGTTTTTCCATCATTTTGAGGATGAAAAGTAGTTATGAAATTTAATTTTGTGACCAACGACTTCTGAAGGCCTTTCCAAAAGTTAGAATTAAACCTAGGATCATGGTTAGATATAATGGAAAGAGAAAATCCATGTAACCTAACAATTTCTTTGAGGTATAGATAAGAATATTGATCCAAATACATAGTATATCGAATAGGAAGGAAATGTATAGATTTATTTAGCTGATCAACAATAACCCAAATTGCATTGTTACCTCGATAAGTTTTTGGTAGTCCTACCAAAAATTCCATGGATATATTTTCCCATTTCCCACTAGTGGAAAAAACATTTAACACGTCGGTATTTTTCACATAGGTTCTATATAACAGACATGAAAAGCTTTAATGATTGATATATCAAGTCATTTATTTTATAGCCGAAATGATATATCGACCAGGATCCATATTTTATGTAGGTTATAAAATAACCAACGTAAAATATACGGAGATTATCTTTTTTACGTCGGTTATTGTATAACCGACGTGAAAATCGAATCTGGCGCGCTTTATAACGTCGGTTATAAAATAAATGACATGATAAAGGAAATCTCGGCACTTTATCACATCAGTTATAAAATAACTGATGTGATAAAGTAAAGCTCGGTGCATTACCACGTCGGTTATAAAAAACCGACGTGATAAATCAAATCTCAGCAATTTATCACGTCGGTATAAAGTGACATACATCACGTCAGTTATTTTATAAACGATGTGATAAATTGTTTTCTACATAGTTTATTTAATAACCGATGTTATAAACATTAAAAAATAGTTTACCATTTTAGTTATTAAATAACTGACATTATAAATCTTTTAAATGATTTATCACACCCCGTATTCAGTCATTCTATTTTCTTCGATCGGGCGACCTACGACTTGTCTCTCTCGCGTGGAAAACCTAGAAATGATTCATCGAAGTCATGCCCTCTATCCTCATTTTTCCAACATAATTCTTCATATTTATTATTATCAGATCTATTTGGTCGACTCACAACACTCAAGTAAGCCTCATACAACTCCTTTTCGGTTTTTATTTTCCGTGATGCCCTAAACTAATTTTTTGAGATGTTATTTTTCTTTGTTCTTGCTATCATGGTAAGTTTCATAGTGTTCATATATACCATGATAAATTCTTTTCTAGTAAAATAAACCTATGTAAATGATATCATGCAAGTTTATGATTTTTCTGTGTTCTATCATGTGTGTGTGCGCGTACAGGGGGTTTCCAAGGGGGTGGGGGTTGTGCAAGTGGGTGGGGGTGTCTAGGGGATTGGATGGGCTGTCCAGTGGGGTGGAGGTGTCCAAGGGGTGTCAAAGGAGGTGGGGGTGGTGTCCAGTGGGGTGCAGGGGCTATCCAAGGGGGTTGGGGTTGTCCAAGGGGGTGTGGGGGTGTCAAAGGGGTGGGGGTGGTGTCCAGGGGGTGTGGGGGTTGTCCAAGGGGGTGGGGCTGTCTAGAGGGTTCGGGGGCCTATCCAGAGGGTTGGGGGTGTCCAGGGTGTCCATGGAGGTGGTGGGGAAGTCTAGGGGTGTGGGGGGGTCCAAGGGGGTGGGGGTGTAGAAGGGGGTGGGGGGTTGTCCAAGGGGGTGGGGGATGTCCAAGGGGGTGGGGGTCTATCCAGAGGGTTTGGGGGGTTGTCTAGGGGGATTTCCAGAGGTTTGGGGGTGTCCGGGGGGTGTCCAAGGGGGTAGGAGGTGGGAGTGGTGTCCTGGAGGGTGGGGGTGTCCAAGGGGGTGGGGGTTGTCTAGAGGGGTGGAGGCTGTCCTGGGGGTGGGGGCTGTCCAGAGGGGTGGGGGGCTGTCCAAGGGGGTGGTGGTGTCCAGGGGGTGTCCAAGGGGGTAGGGGTGGTTTCTAGGGGGTGGGGGGCTATCCAAGGGGGTGGTGGTGTCCAAGGGGTTGTCCAAGGGGGTGGGGGTGGTGTCCAAGGGGGTGGGGGATAAGTGTCAGTTGGGATTGACAATTGCATCGTGGTTTGTGAGATTATGACATGATGATTGTATTGTTTCATGGATATTAGGCTATAATTTATTAGTGTTGTTTAAGGGGGTGGGGTGGTGTCCAAGGGGGTGGGGGTGGTGTCCAAGGGGGTCAGTACAGTCTATGTTTGAGGTTTCCACTATGATTTTTAGGGATTCAAGCATTATGAAAAGATGAGGGGTGTTGAAATAAGATTCTATTTTTATATATATATTTTTACCAGTCATTGACTATGATAAAATTATGGGTTATGGTGGAGACCATGTTGTGGTTTTCAAAGATGTGTAGTTATCCTGACCCCATTGTGTCGTGATGATAGGCTTTACACTGTGATTTTCTCCATCCGAGTTTTTATTTTAAATTTGATTTGATTCTTAGATTTACTCCATTTTCTCTAATTTTCTATCAACCATTGTAGGCCCCATGGTTTTCTTCGATTCCATAGAATTTCTTTAAATAAGTTACTTATTCCATGTTCTTCTTCCTTTCTTCCTTGTTTCATTTTTTCTTCTTCATCCACTTCTTCTTCTCCTTCATTCCTTCTATTATTAGGGATGTTTGGTCATTTTTAAATTGATAGTTTAATAGTAATCGATGTGTTCTAGGGTTATTAGTAGGGTTGGGGGTGTCCAAGGGGGTGGGGGCTGTCTAGAGGGGTGGGGGCTGTCCAAGGGGTGGGGGCTGTCCAGAGGGGTGGGGGGCTATTCAAGGGGGTGGTGGTGTCCAGGGGGTGTCCAAGGGGGTGTGGGTGGTGTCCAAGGGGGTGGGGGTTTCTAGGGTGTTGGGGTGTCTAGGGGGTGTCTGAGGGGGTAGGGGGTGGGGGTGGTGTCTAGGAGGGGTGGGGGTGTCCAAGGGGGTGGGGGCTGTCTAGAGGGGTGGGGGCTGTCTAGGGGGTGGGGGGATTTCCAGAGGGGTTGGGGCTATCCAAGGGGGTGGTGGTGTCCAGGGGGTGTCCAAGGGGGTGGGGGTGGTGTCCAAGGGGTGGGGGGATATCCAAGGGGGTGGTGGTGTCCAGGGGGTGTATAAGGGGGTGGGGGTGGTGTCCAAGGTGGTGGGGGTGTTGTCTAAGGGGGTAGGGGTGTCCAGGGGGTGGGGGTGGTGTCCAAGAGGGTGGGGGTGATGCCTAGGGGGTGGGGCTGGTGTCCATGGGGTGGGGGGCTATCCAGAGGGGGGGATATCTAGAGGTTTTAAATTGTTAGGATCTATGTAATTTTCAGTAGTGAATGTATACATATTTTAATATTTATACTTCGTATTTCTTTTTTACGAAAGGGTGAATTTTGTATCTAGTTGAACCAGGATGTATTCTTTGTGAACCTTAAGAAGAAAGGATCCAAGATGAATTTAAAACTGTTATATCTAAATATATTTTCTTTTTAAAATCATATTCAAGAATATTTTTTAAAAAACACATTTTTTTTTTCAAAATTGTTTTACATTCAAATTATGACTTTTTTCATATAAACATATATTTGTATTATCTTAAAAAAGATGTATAATTTTGATATTTGTTATAGGTAATAATGAGTCAAAGTTGGATTATGGCACATCGAATGAGCAATGAATATGAGGAAGGTTTTGATGCCTTTTTGGAATTTGCTAAATGAAATGTTCCAAGTAGTGACATTTTTTTCTGTCCATGCCTGAAATGTTTGAATATGAAGAAGTTGAAAAGTACAGAGATAAAAGATCATCTGATTTGTCATGGTTTTAATCCGAGTTACAGCCCTTAGATTTAGCATGGTGAAACTAGATGGAATGTCTCTGATGATGATGATTTGCAAGATGGTAACTCTAATGGAATTGAATAAATGATTCGCGATATTACAGCAGAAAAAATTAAGATAGAACCAATAGTTGCGCATCTATATGGTGATGCTAAAAAAACATTGTATCCTGGTTGTACAGATTTTACAGTTTTGTCAACGGTGTTAAGATTGATTAACCTGAAGGCGAAACATGGATGGAGTGACATAAGTTTTACAGAACTGCTACAATTGATGAAATACATTCTTCCAAAAGATAATAATCTTCTAGATTCACATTATAAGGCCAAGAAAATATTATGCCTGATGGGATTGGGATACAAGAAAATACATGCCTATCTGAATGATTGTATGATATATAGGAAGGAATATGAATTTCGGTCAGAGTTTCCTAAATGTGGGACATCACGGTATAAGGTGAAAGAAAAATCACAGGCTGATGTAGAGATTACAAAGATCCCTTCAAAGGTATTTTGGTATATTCCTATAATTAATCATTTCAAATGTTTATTTTCTAATTCACATGATGAAAAAAGGTTAAGATATCATGCTAATGAGCGATTATGTGATGGAAAAATATGTCATCCAACTGATTGTCCGCAATGGAAGAAAATTGATGAGCAGTATCCTACATTTGGAAATGAAATTAGAAATCTCAGACTAGGGTTGTGCACAGATGGAACGAATCCATACCGAAGCCTTAGTAGCACACATAGTTCATGGCCTGTTTTATTGGTAATTTACAACCTCTCTCCAAAAGTTTGTATGAATCACAAATATTTCATGTTGAGTATAATTATCTTTGGTCCGAATCAACCCAGCAATGATATTGATGTTTTCTTATCACCATTTATTGATGATTTGAAACTTTTATGGGAGGATGGTATTAGGGAGTATGATTCTTATAAAATGGAATATTTTCAACTACATGCAGTGCTTATGTTCACTATAAATGACTTCCCAGCATATGGAAATTTTTTTGGATACAGTGTTAAAGGGCATAAAGCATGTCCAATTTGCGAACAACAGACTTCATATTGTCAATTGCATCATGGGAGGAAAACAGTGTACATGGGTCATCAAAAGTTTTTACCTATGGATCACTCTTATAAAATATTAAAAAAGGCATTAAATGGCTCACAAGAATTTGATATTACTTCAAAACCTTTATCCTCTGATCTGTATTTTGAGATGGTGGAAAACCTTGATGTGACATTGGGAAAGACACAGAAATCTGGTAATGATAGACATATTTGGAAGAAAAGTTCAATATTTTTTGAGCTACCATATTGGAGATATCATGAAGTTAAACATAATATTGATGTCATGCATGTGGAGAAGAATATATGTGATAGTTTGATTAGAACATTGTTAGATATTAAAGTAAATACAAAAGATGGGTTGAATGCAAGATTAGACTTACTATAAATGGGAATACGTTTGGAGTTAGCTCCCACTCCTAATGGAAGACGAACATTTCTTCCCCCGTCTTGTCATACATTATCCAAGAGGGAGAAAATTAGCTTTTGTCAGTGTCTTCATGATATCAAAGTGCCTCAAGGTTATTCTTCAAATGTAAAAAAATGTGTCTCATTGAAGGACTTGAATTTGATAAGTATGAAATCTCATGATTGTCACATCATGATGCAACAACTTCTACCAGTTGCATTGCATGGAATATTTCCCATCCATGTCAGAAAGACTATAATGAAGTTGTGTTATTTTTTCAATTCAATTAGTAATAAGTTTATTGATGTGAATGATTTGAAAATTTTGGAAAAGGATGCAATTTGTATACTTTGTCAATTGGAAATATATTTTCCTCCATTTTTTTTTGATATAATGGTGCATTTAATGATTCATATGGTTCGAGAAATAAAGCTTTGTGGACCTGTATATCTTTGTTGGATGTATCCTTCTGAAAGGTATTCGAAAATATTAAAGGGGTATGTTAAGAATCCATATCAAACTGAAGCCTCCGTTATTGAAAAGTATATTTCTGAGGAGGTTGCAGAGTTTTGTATGAGATACTTGGTTGTGACGCAGCACATAGGTTTGCCTCCATCTCGCCATGAATGAGTTAATAATGAGGGAAAGGGGATTCGTGGCTTGAAAGTCAAATTGTTGTCAGCTGAACGGATGAATAAGTTATAATCATACATCTTGAATAACATATCGGATGCTCAACTGTATATCAAATTTCATATTAATGAGTTGAAATAATGTCATCCAAAGAAGAAAGAAATGTGAATTTTGAATGAGCACAACAAAACATTTTTTTCATGGTTTAAAAATACCTTGCTTGGTAGATCAGATGTATCAGAGACATTAAAATGGGTAGTGGGTGGTTCATGTTTAAATGTGATAACATGGTCCGATTATGAGATTAATGGATATACATTTCATACAAAATATCAGGACAATAGAAGTGTAGTTCAAAATAGTGGTGTATTGGTGTTTGCAGAAGCAATGCATTTTTCGAGTGTTAAAGACAAAAACCCAATTTCTGCATCAAGTGCATATTATGGAGTGATTGAAGACATATGGGAGGTTGATTACTTTAAAATTAAAGTTCCTATTTTTAACTGTAAATGGTTTATTGATAACAAAATTATTAGACATGATGAATTTGGAATGATAATTGTTAATCTGAATAGATTGGAAGACACAGTTAATTATTTTATAATGGAAACACATGAAAAAAAAAATTCTATGTAGTAGATCAATCATATATGCAGTGGGTTGTTGTTTTATAAGGGAAAAACAATATGTTGGTGAGGATGAACTTAATGAAGATGCTGATTTATGTGAGATCTCTACTTCCATGGAAATATTAATAGAACATAATGATGATCATGTTGAAGACATGGTTTGTGCCATAACGAACAATCACAGGGAAGGAATTTGGGAAAACAATCCATTTGTAAATTCCTAAAATTATAGGTAACATTTGTTTATTTATTTTTTACATTTATTATTTTTATAAAATGTTAGATATTGTAAGTTTTTTCTTTATTAAAACATGTATTAAAACAAATAAGTATAAGTTTTTGTTTGTTTTAATTTTGTTTAGTTTACTTTATTATGTTTACCATTACATAAATTATATATCTATTATTTTTGTTCAGTGACAATTACTTTACCATGTTTATCATGTTTACCAGTTTTACCATGTTTACCATGTTTACCATCTTTACCATCTTTACCATTTTTTAACATGCTTACCATATTAACCACTTTTAATATTACGTAACTTAGTACAGTTTTCTATTTTCTATTTACATTAGTATTGTAATATTTGAATTTGTATATTTTTAAACTAATGTTTATTTTTTTGATTTGAATGATAGTGACAGATCAATCAGTTGATCAACCACATGATTCTGGAGATGAGTATATTGGTCATACCTCTGGGGAGGAACATTCACATGCTCCTCTTGATGTTCCCCAATCTTCCTCATTTGCTCCCATTACGACAAAGAGTTCAAGAGTTAGTAAACATGGGTGCACATGTTTACCAAAATTATCACTTGCCCGTACACAGGATCAGAGGATACTCATTGATTTTGATGATGATGATATTCCTAAAGGTCCAAATTCTAAATATTTTAAGATTTTTGTATCAACTTAGGGTAATATCAAAGTAAGAATTTTGTATGATGACTAGAGAAGTGTGGAAAAATAAATAATCTCTCAGTTGTGGGAGACGATTTTGGTAAGATATTTTGTTATTGTTTGACTATTATTTAAATGTTTCTAGTATATATAATATGTTTAACCTCTTCTTTATCAGATGACATTTGATATTCCTAACACTAGAGGAGTCAGGAAGAAATGCTTATCGATGGCTGCCAGGAGATGGAGGGATTTCAAATCAACCCTCTCATCTAATTTCATTTTTGGTCATAGGATTCATGACAATCCATGTCATATATATCCTTTAATATATGAATACACATGGTGATAGTTTGTTAAAAGTAGAAGAAAAGATTCATTTTTGGTAAGGGCAATGTAAACTTTTATAAGCTTTCTTATATAAAGGATCTTATTAATGTTTTGTTAATGATTTCTTATTATTAATTTATAGAAAACAAGGAAATCTAATCAGGAGATCCAATATAAAAATGTATACCCTCATAGTTTATCTCAGGGAGGGTATACATTATTGGAAGAATAAATGATGGAGGAAAAATTACAACAACTAAGAGCTGAGTATTCAAGCTCTGGAGAGGTGGCCCCTCCATCCCCTCCATCTAGACATGAAAAAAGAAAGAGAGCTCATATGGGAAAAAAAGGGCAATATCTTTCGGAAGATTCAAGAATCGTAGCTGAGAGGATTGTAAGATATCTATTTTATTTATTTAAGTTAATTATTTTATTCATATAATTTCAATCATTACATAAATGTTCAATTAATTAATACATGATTCTCTTGAGGAGAAGAGCTCACAAGGGGTATTTACAGCTGCTGGGAGGTAAGATATTTCATCTGCAGCATTGGGAAATCCCAAACATCCTGGTCGTGTACGAGGATATCTGGAAGGTGTATCAGTAAGAAAAGTGTCACCACGTTATTCAACCTCTTACGTTGAGGGTGTTTATAAAAAAAAATATGATCCTTGGAGGCTGAAGTTAATAATATTAATGTGATGATGGAGGAAAATATTAGAGTGTTGCTATAGTCTATGTTTGCAGACATGCAAATAAAATTTCCAACTACAGCTCCCACTCCTCTACCCCCCCCCCTACAGACCCCATTATTTATCCTCCACCTCCTCCAATAGCTCCCACTCCCCCACCTCAGCCTACGGACCCCATTTTTTATCCTACTCCTCCACCACAGATTCCTACTTATTATGAGTTGTATGTTGATGATCCTCAACATCATATAGTTTCATATGGGTTGGTATATTGTATAGGAGATACAGTTCATCATCAAAAACTATAGTTAGAGAATCAGAGGGTCACTATACAGGATATTATTGATAGATCATCTCGAGTACCATTACCTACAAATGAGGTGATGATAGTTGGACATAGTATTATCCATTTTTTTAATTTGGCCATCCAGAATTCTTCGACTCATTACCATAGAGGTATGTATGTTATATCTTCTATTTTATTTTTTTATTAAAGTTATTTTATCATTTTAAAACTAATATATTTTTCTATTTATTTTTACATGAATACTTCAAAGGTAAAGAAATACTGCATATACAACAGCAAAGACAAATGGCTATGACATCAGATACAGATTCTAGTAGTCTTCACAGATTGTCAATATATTCAAATTTTTTGGCAGATCGTTATGAGTTTCCAATGGAAGCTCATGTTTGTGGATGTTCAATAACTGTGGGGATTGTGAAAAATGATATTATGGAGCTTGTTACTGGAGATAAGTTGGGCATCAATTTGGTGAAAAAAAATTCCATGTAAGTCTTAACACCTTTTCCCTACGTTATGTTTATTAAAAATGTATACTTATGTCTATTTTGTATTAGGTATCTTTATAACATTTATGAGAAGAATGAGCGAACAGATGTATATGGATTCATGGACCTGCATTTGATTTCCCCTGAAGCATGTGCATTAGATGAGGAACAATGAATGATTTATATTACTAAAATACTTGAACAAAATATAGTCACACAATATTAGATGATGCCTTTTTGTGAGAGGTATGAAACACATCTCTCTCAAAGAGTTCATTATCTTTTAACATAAAAAACCACTAACCTTAAATTTTCTTTTATCAGTGATCATTGGATGTTAGGGGTTTTTTCCAAGGGAGAAAACACTTTATTAGATATTCTCTATCCATGGTGATGTGTGGGAAAGTTTTAAGAAAATGTTAGAAAATTAAGTTTCAATTTCTCAATAGTTTTATATATTATAATGAATTTTAAATTTATCCCATTCGTATTATTTTCTAACAGGGGATGGGTCTACTTTAAAAAAAACATAAAGAAAATGAGTGAGGAGATCAAATATGTAAATGTAAAGGTAAATATCCATTTATAATTTTTACTTGTTGATTTATTACATAAAAATAATATATTGAATTTACACTCATTCAAATAGAATTGTCATGAACAACAAGGCGTCATCGAATGCGGATATTATATGTTAAGATTTATGTATGAAATAATAACAACTAGAACAGTTGTGAACTTTGACCAGGTAATATTTCCTTTTAAACTTTTCCATAATATTTCATTTGATTTATTCATTATACACGTTAACTAATATCATTTTAACTTGTATCCATTTGATGACCCTAAACCCTATAGTGCTCAAGACATCAAACACTTACAAGTGGAATGGTAAAATTATTTTACAAGTTTGATTTAATTTTAGTTGTTTGTAGTTTAAAATGTAATTTTAAATATTTCCATTGTAATTTTGTATTTGGTAGTCATTTAGGTTGGATTTAGTTTTTTTTAAGTTGACATTGTAAGTTTTGAATGTTATATATGTGAATGTTTAATTTTGCTCTACTTTTTGTTTTGGACTACTTATTATGGTTTTTATGGTATGGATTATGGTCTAGGGGAGGGGTTCCAAGGGTGTGGGGGGTGTCCAGTGGGGTGGGGGTATCTAGGGGTGTGGGAGGGATGTCTGGTGGGGTGGGGTGTCCTGGGTGTCCATGAGAGTGGGGGTAGTCCAGGGGGTGGGAGCATTTCCAGGAGGGTGGGAGGGATGTCCAGGGGAGTGGGGGTTGTCCAGGGGGTTTCTAGGGGTGTGGGGGTCTAGGAGGGTGGGGGTTTTCCAGGGGTGTGGGGGGCTGTCCTCGGGGGGGTGGCAGTCCAAGGGTGTGGGGGTGTCCAAGAGGGTGGGGGTTGTCTAGGTGTGTGGGGGTAATCCATGGGTGTGGGGGTGTTCAGGAGGGTAGGGGTTTTCCAAGGGTGTGGGGGCTGTCTAGGGGGTGGGGGTAGTCCAGGGGTGTGGGGGGTGTCCAGGGGTGTGGTGGGGGCATTCCAGTGGGGTGGGAGGGGGGGTTCTGGTCTGTTTTGGTTGGTTTTTGGTAACTTTTTGGTCTCTTTCAGGGGTGTGGGAGGGCTGTACAGGGGTGTGGGAGTGTTGTCCAGGGGGTGGGGGTTGTCCAGGGGTGTGGGGGGATGTCCAGGGGTGGGGTAGTCCAGGGGTGTGGGGGTGTCCAGGAGGGTGGGGGGTTGTCCAGGGGTGTGGGGGGGCTGTCCAGGGGGTGGGGGCAGTCCAGGGGTGTGGGGGTGTCCAGGAGGATGGGGGGGGGGGTTTCCAGGGGTGGGGGGATTTCTAGGGGTGGGGGTAGTCTAGGGGTGTGGGAGTGTCCAGGAGTGTGGTGGGGGTTGTCCAGTGGGGTGGGAGGGGGGTTCTAGTCTGTTTTGGTCTATTTTTGGTAACATTTTGGTCTGTTTCAGGGGTGTGGGAGGGTTTCCCAGGGGTGTGGGAGTGCTTTCCAGGGGGTGGGGGTATACAGTAGGGTGGGGGTTGTCCAGGGGTGTGGGGGGTTTTCCAGGGTGTGGTGGGATAGTCCAGGGGTGTAAGGGGGTGTCTGGGAGGGTGGGGGTTGTCCAGGGGTGTGGGGGATGTCTAGGGGGTGGGGGTAGTCCAGGGGTGTGGGGGTGTCCAGGGGTGTGGTGGGGGCTGTCCAGTGGGGTGGGGGGATTCTGGTCGGGTTTTGGTCGGGTCTTGGTCTATTTTTGGTCTTGGAGTGTCCAGTGAGATGGGGTGTCCAAGGGTGTGGTGGGGGATGTCCAGTGGTGTGGGAGGGTATCCAGTAGGGTGGGAGGGATGCCCAGGAGAGTGGGGGATTTCTAGGGGGTGTCCAGGGGTGTGGGGGGTATTCTAGTGGGGTGGGGGTTCTAGGGGTGTGGAAGGGCTATCCAGGGGAGTCTTGTCCAGTGGGTGGGGGTGTCTAGGAGGGTGGGGTTTCTAGGGGTGTGGGAGGGTTGTCCAGGGGTGGGGGAGTGTTGTCTTAGGGTGGGGTGTCCAGGAGGGTGGGAGGTTTTCCAGGGGTGTGGGGGGCTGTCCAAGGGGTCGGGGCAGTCCAGGGGTGTGGGGGTGTTCAGTAGGATGGTGGTTTTGTAGGGGTGTGGGGGGCTGTCCAGGGGGTGGGGGAAGTCCAGGGGTGTGGGGGTGTCCAAGGGTGTGGTGGGGGCTGTCCAGTGGGGTGGGAGGGGGTTCTGGTCTGTTTTGGTCAGTTTTTGGTAACTTTTTGGTTTGTTTCAGGGGTGTGGGAGGGTTTTCCAGGGGTGTGGGAGTGTTGTCCAGGGGGTGGGGGGTATACAGGAGGGTGGGGGTTGTCCAGGGGTGTGGGGGCTATCCAGGGGGTGGGGGTAGTCCAGGTGTGTGGGGGTGTCCAGGAGGGTGGGGGTTGTCCAGGGGTGTGGGGGGATGTCTAAGGGTGGGGGTAGTCCATGGGTGTGGGGGTGTCCAGGAGGGTGGGGGTGTCCAGGGGTGTGGGGGTCGTCCAGGGGTGGGGGCAGTCCAGGGGTGTGGGGGTGTCCAGGGGTGTGGTGGGGGATGTCCAGTGGGGTGGGAGGGGGGTTCTGGTCTATTTTGGTCTATTTTTTTGGTAACTTTTTGGTCTGTTTCAAGGGTGTGGGAGGGTTTCCCAGGGGTGTGGGAGTGATGTCCAAGGGTTGGGGGGTATACAGAAGGGTGGGGGTTGTCCAGGGGTGTGGGGGGCTGTCCAGGGGGTGGGACAGTCTATGGGTGTGGGCGGTGTCCAGGAGGTTGGGGGTTGTCCATGGGTGTGGGGGCTGTCCAGGGGGTGGGGGCAGTCCAGGGGTGTGGGGGGTGTCCAGGGGTGTGGTGGGGGTTGTCCAGTGGGGTGGGGGTCTGGTTTGTTTTGGTCTATTTTTGGTAACCTTTTGGTCTGTTTTAGGTATTTTGGATGGGCATAGCAGTGGTTTGGTTTTATTTAAAAAAATGTTTTTTATGTCGGTTATTTCATAACCGACATAAAAAATTCATCGGGATTAGTTTTAACATCAGTTATTTGGAAACCGACGTAATAAATTCATGGGAAATAGTTTTTACATCGGTTATGAAAATAAATGGAAATTGATAGTTTTTTACATCGGTTATAAAATAACCAATGTCGGAGATATGTTTTCGCGTCGGTTATTATATAATTGACGTTGGAAACCGCTTAGCAGATAGGTTTATGATGTCGGTTATAAAAATAACTGACGTGATAAACGCTTCAGAGGAGGGATTTATGAAATTGGTTATTATATAACCGACATGAAAGGGTATATACTACATCGGTTATTAAATAACCAATGTAATAAACCACAACTCCGAAGCGTTTTCCACGTTGGGTTTTTATCAACCGATGTGAAAATCACCTCAAATTTGTGTTTTTTACATTGGTTGTAAAATAACCGATGTAAAAAACTATGTTTATAACGTCTCCTGTAATAACATCAGCCAAAATCCAACGTTAAAAATAAAAAATAACCACCATAAAAAAACATTTTCTACACTATTGTGCACTCTGGAATTGAAAAATTCTAAAGCATCCCATTTAATAGTTTTCACTCTACTTTAACCTATTGACATGTCAAACATTTCATGGTAAAATATGAAATATATTTTTTCATTCCATCTCACTAGTAATACTCCTGAAGTTCTTTGTATATCTTCGTATTTTCAGTATGAAATGAAAATAGAGAACTATGAGTTTCACATAGTAATTCTTTATTCATTTTGGAATCACAAGGCACACATAATCTCTTTCAAAATCTTAAAACATAATATTTTTCAATGTTAAATACTAGAAACTTACCCCTTTAACAAATTCTACCTTTTTCTATAAATCCCGGCATTCCTTCTACACTTGCTTAATTTTTTCTGATAGAGATGAATTCACTGACACCTAAAACAAAACAAATTAATTTCCTACACCAAAAACTTCCAAGACAAAATTCATCAAATCATTAATCCAAGGATCTTATTTCAAATGTAACATGGTTAATGATGCATGATTTTTTTGACTTAAGGAATCAACCAATTTATTTTCTTTTCCAGGATGGTAATTGATCATGAAATCCTAATCCTTTATCAGTTCAAGCCATCTTCTCTACCTCATGTTTAATTCCATGTAAGTGAATATATACTTCAGACTTTTATGGTTAGTATATATTTCACGTTTGGCTTTGTATAAATGGTGCCTCTAAATTTTCAAAGCAAAAACCACATCTTCTAATTCCAAATCATTTTTGGGATAATTTAACTCATGAGATTTCAGTTTTCTTGAAGCATAAGCAATTACCTAATCATTCTATATCAGAACAAAACCAATTATCTTTAATGAAGCATCACTATAGATAAAAAATTCACCATTTCTAAAAGGAAGGTCCAAAACTGAAGCATTCACTGATCTCTTCTTCAGTTTTTGAAAACAGACTTCACATTCTTCTGTCCAAATAAATTTAACCTCGTTTCATGTTAACTTAGTGGGATAAATAGCCATGAAAATTTTTTAACAAACCATCATTAATAACATGAAAATCCAAGAAAACTATGAATCTATGTAACATTTTTTGGTCTTGGTCATTCATTAACCACTTTTATTTTAGAAGCATCAACTATTATTCTATCTTTATTTACAATGTGCCAAAGAAAATAAATCTATTGCAAGCAAAAATCATATTTTCTAAAATTTCTATATAAATTCTTTTCTTTGAGAGTTTTCAAGACAATACTTAAATGTTTTTCATGATTCTTATAACTTTTTGAAAAGATCAAAATATCATCAACAAAAACAATAACAAAATTATCCAAATATTCATGTAATATTCTATTCATAAGATATATGAATGCAATATGGGAATTTGTCAAACCAAAGGATATAACAATAAACTCATAAAGCTAATATATAGTATGAAAAGTTGTTTTCAAGATGTCATCATCCTTCACCTTTAGCTAATGGGGCCCATATCTCAAGTTAGTATTGAAAAAATATTGAGATCCCTATAGCTGATCAAACAAGTCATAAATATGAGGCAAAGGATATTTATTATTAATAGTAATGTTATTATAAGATCTATAATCAATGAAAATTATCATAGAACTATATTTATTTTTAAAGAAAAAAACAGGATCACCCCATGGTGAAGTGCTAGGAAAAATGAATCTTTTATCAAGAAATTCCTGAAATTGATTTTTAAATTTAAGAAGTTCCACTTAATCAATTCGATAAGGGGGTTTTGAAATTAGATTAACATCAAGAACTAAGTCAATAGTAAATTCAACTTATCGATCTTGTATAACACCGGGAAACTCATCAGGAAAAATATCCAGGTATTCATTTACCACTAGAACATCACTAATCTAGATAGTTCCATTGTTTTTAACAACATGATAAAGATAAATTTCATTTCCATATTTTAACAGTTTCTCAGCTTCTAGATATATTATCAATTTTATGGGTTTATTCTTGTATACAAATTGAAACTCTTTCTAAAAAACAAATTATTTATCTCTATAATCAATCTTAACATGATAATCAGAAATTTAATCCATACCCATAATGACATCAAACTCTACTAAGGTAAAAACAATAAGGTTTCTAGGTAATTTCTTTCCATATAAAATAATAGGAAGATTTTTATAATTCCTTTTTTCTATAATTTCTCCCCTAGTGTTTTAGGCATAAGTTTTGGTCTCATTTCTTGAGGTAAAAAATTTCTCAGAAATAAAGGAATGTGTAGACCCTGTATCAAACAATATATTAGAAAAATATGAGTAAACAAACAAAGTACTTTATACCACTTCATTGGATGGTCCGACATCTACAAACATAGTTGCAAAGGATCTCATTGCACCTTTCTACTTATAATCTGGATGATTTCCATCATTTGGATCATTCTTTGGGTAGGTATTTTCATAATCATCCATCTCACCATATTTAAAACACTTTATAATTTTCTTATCATAATTAATTTTAAGATAATTTTCATTAAAATCTTAGTCCATATGTACAAACTTACCACATTGAAAATACTTCCTGGTTTTTTTAAGGAATTCCCCAGGGTGCTTTTTACCACACTTTTCAAAAACTGAAAACTAGACTTTATTAACATCAAATTTATTTGATTGATTCTTACCCATCTCTTTCCATATGTACACATGATCATCATAAAACTCCATTTCTACCCTATCATCACATCATAAAAGTTTCTCATAACTTTGAATTAATATGAGTCCAATGACATTCGATATCTTGTCTTTAATCCTGAGTAAAAATAATTGATTTTTCTATCAAGATATCGAATAAGATTTAGAGAGTACCTTGCCAATCGGGTGAAGTTTACTTCATACACGGCCACTGAATCCTCATCCTATTATTTTAATTCAAGGAATTTATTTTCCATCTTAAGTTAAACCACCTAAGGAAAATATTTTTCAAAGAAAATATTTTTAAATTCATCCCATTCCAAGGCACCAATCTCATCATTATCCCTGATATTCTTGACCATTGACCACCACTAGTAGGATTCACCTTCAAAATAATAAATGGAAAGACTAACCTTTTGATTATCTAAACACCACATAACATCAAATATATTTTAAAGGGCTTTAATACATCCTTCATATTCTACTAGTTCAAAATATCCACTGAAAGCAGGAGGGTGTTGCCTCATTAAATGTTCCACTATCATCATGTTCCTTTTTGGTAACTCTAGTTGTTCTCATACATATACTCCACTGTCATTTATATCATATTTCAACTGATCCATTACTATCATAAAATACTTAGTTCCACTTCCCACCATTACAGGTTTTAGATTTGAAAAGATCTCATTTTCTCAATGCCTTCTTACTTCTGTTTCCCTATTTTTTTGTGGAAAACCATTATGAATAGACATATCTTAGATGAAGCAATATGGTAATCTTAAAATGATATATCATTTTAACATAAAAATTAGGTAAAAATTATTTATGTTATTCTATTAACATTATCATAAACCCTAAATTTATCTAAACCATGATATGATACCAACTATAAGGACTCGGCCTTAAACATTAAATAATCTAGTAAATTCCTTTAGAATTAACTTCTTCACATTCCCAAAGATATTTTCAGTTTAGAGTTTTATAAAATTAGTACATAATTCGTACATATAATCCCACAAGTATAAAAATTAGGTATAACTAAAACAATATCCATTTTTTCATAATACAAAAGTTTTTAATAAAAACATGAAATCTTTTCATGAAAATTTTTCACAACATTAATCTTGGATTCTCTTTTTCTATTACCCATCCTTAAACCCTATGAAAAACATTTTAAAACTTGGGATGAGCACAAAAATCTCAGTAAGGGATATAAAATAAATGATAGAAACTGTTAGTACATGAATACTTATAAACATATGAAATCATTTTTACAAAGACATACTTCTCACATAATAATTATCATATAGTTTCTTTGTGAAAACATTAGATTTCTATAAAACATAGAAAACATAAATAATACCATAAAGGTAACTTGGGGAATTACTTACTTAATATTTTAACCCTCACAGATACCATATGATTTTTAACCCTCACAACTACCTTACAATATAACCCTCATGGCTACTTTATTATGTAACCCTCACAGTTACCTTATGGTGTAACGATTGCAATTACACTTGGAGTAACCATACGGTCAACCTCCAACATAAAAATAACCAATGAATTATAGAGAGATATAGGTCCCACCATTAATCATAAAAAATTACCAAGAACCATAAAATAATCATAAAACAATAATACTTGCATCATAAAAACATTTCTTTTGAATTTTGTAAAAAAATAGAAATTTAAAAGATCGTTTTTAAAGAAAATTTCCTTAAAATATCATATCATTGAATCAAGAATTAATCAAATGAATTGAATATTTATATTCACTATAAATACACATAATAAAACATAATATAACGTTTCACAAATAATATTATCATGACAAAATCAATGAAGTAGAATGTTAACCCAAAGAATGGAAATTGGGTTAAGAATTATCTTACCACGGGTTCATCTTCAAACGTCTTATATAATAGTTTAAAGAGTGTTATTAATATAATATAGAACCATATTAATATTTATAATTACTTATATGATATTCTCATAACATATTTAAAACCATTTATTAATAAAATTTTGTTATTTTCATTGTTTTGGTGCATTTATTTCATGGTTTCCATGGTTGGTTTATTATGGATTTCCTTGTAAGAAGGGAGAAAAAATATAGAATTGAAATTAAATGTTATTAATAAAATTATATAATATTAAATTGTATTATATATAATTTTGGTTATATGGTATGAGTATGAATCATTAGATAAAACATTATTGATGAACCTTTGTTTATTTTGGTGAATTTTGATCATTACGAACAACTTTTGTTTTATTAATTAATATTATGTATAAATACTAGTTATAGAAAATAATATAACATATAATGTGTATAATAAAATATTTTTTAACCATATTAATGGTTTTATGACCATCCTTGAATGTGGTAATTAAAATTTAAAACACATCATCCATGATGTCGGTAAATAGACACATCATGAATGATGTTTTTATTTTTAGAATAAAAGGGAGAGGATAGAAAGTATGATAATTAATTTTTTCATAAACATGATAAAATTATAGTATATATAAGACAATTTAATTTTCATTACTCTTGTATAATGGTATTTTGAGAGAGCATAAGAAAAGAAAAATAATTTAAAAGAAAATAAAAAAAAATGAAAGAGGATTTTCACCTCTTGAATCCTCCTCCTTGAGAACCTCCTTAAGGCCCTTGTTTTTGTCCTTTTGGTGATACAAGTAGGTCTTGGACGTGGGGAATAGGATTGGAAAGGTATTTTGGTAGAAATTAATCAATCTAATAGTCTTTAAAGTGTGGGGGGAAGAGGTGGTGAGGGGTGGTATTTATAGTGGAGGAGAGGGGTGTTTTCTCATGATTATATTCATTAGTTTATTAATATGGCTCAATATTATGAATAGTTTGAGAATTATCATAAAATATATTAAAATAATTAATGTAATTTCAATATTATTGTGCTTACATCATTCATGACTCAATTAATAGTGTATTAATCTTATAATGTATATATACCGTATTTTACTATTCACAAAAAAATTCAAGTATTTTAGAAAAATCCCAAAAATTCACCACAACCATTTTTCTTTGTGTAGAATTCAAAAACAAAATCTTTTTTTTTTAAATAATTTTCTAAATATGAGAAATATAATTTTTAATTAAAATCATAATTTATTCAAAAAAATACCAATTTTAAAATTATAACTAATTTTACAACACTTTGAAAAACTAGTAAAAGTCACATAAAATTATCTTATAGTAATAATAAAACAAAATAATAATTTATGAATCTATTTTATGAAAATAAATTTTATTTTAAATAGTTAAATTAACTATAAAATTTTAATTAAATATTTATGACTTACAAAAATACCAACACTTAATTTATCATTTCCAAAACATATATTTACTTATTCAATGATATAAATATATCATGATTACACTTATAAGATACAAAAATTTTATTTATACTCTCTTAGGTGAGGTTACTATTCTATTTTCTAAAATTACTATTCCTAATGGTCATCTTTATGTTCTTGAGGTCAAGTTATTATTTCATTAGTATAAATTTCTTAATTTATATAAATATCAATTATTTCATTATAAATTTATAATGAATTTAAATATTAAATTCTAGAATGAAAACAAATTATTTTATAAGTACCTGGGTTGTTATAATATTCCTTTTATAGGATCTGTATCATGGATCCAATCATGGATCTCAGACATTATTTGACCAAGGGGGTTGAGTCATGGTCCCTTGAACTTATTCATAGTTTCCCCTATATTAAGAACTTCTATGAAGTGGTCCATAGGGCTGGGACATGGTCCTTAAATTTTTTAGTTGGCTATAAATACTCTGAGTCCATTTGAACCCCACTATCTCATGCTACTTTCTCTCAAACCCTAAGCACCCAATGGTAGTTTTTCGAAGGCTTTTAATCCCCTTTAAATATGGATTGATCTCATCTTCCTATGTTTGATCTGAAGTAATCTAAGGTAAGTTCCACCTCTCTTTTATCATGGTTTATTCTTGGATCAATGTCGTTTCCTATTGTTTCTTCTTTCCATGTTTTTGAATTTGATCTCCATCGTTATAATATAGTTTTATTAGATTTTTTTAGTGTGGTTGTGGAGTGTAATCCTTGGAGGGATACATTTTATTGTGAGCAAGGCGATCAGAGAACCACATTGGCATTATGTTTCTATTTCAAGAACGATGAATTTTTTAGGTAGGTGATTTTTTTCTTATCATTTTTATTTACATGCAATCGTAAATTAACAATTTTTTATCCCTTTGGATAGTGGTGTAATTAAACCCATAAATATTAAATTGGATTAAATAACGTAATTGATTTATGTTTATCAATTATATGTTGTTGTTTTCCATCATGATAATGGTTTTCCTCTTAATTTTATAGATAGTGTGTTGTTTATAATATGATTTTTTATCATGTTTTTATTCTTGGTTTAGCATGTTTGAAATTTATGAAATGGGATAAAAAATGTAGATTATATAATAATTTTTTTGTTCACTAAAGAATTAAAGAATATTCATGTTTAATAAATATGATGTTTCTTATAATTTTATTCTAATAAAATTGATGAAAAATGCATGTCTAATTGAATATGTTATTCCATGTGTTAATGTAATTGAGTAAATAACTTGAAGATGAAATTATTGTTAATTTTGAAAAGATAAAAAATCATTTTAAATGATAATTTTTATTCTTAAAATCTTATCAAAGCTATAAAATGGTAGTAAGCATGTTTAAGTAATTTTGATAGCTTATTAAAGTCGATGCCTTAGGTTATCCAAAGTTGGAACCTATAATAATTGAATAAATTGATTAAATATAGAATAAAAATTGGTTTTTTTATAAAGATAAATGTTTGGGGCCATGGTAGATCATTTCTTGTGAAGGATGAGTACCTTGTGTTGGGTCCATGAGAGCTTGTTTGTATGTGAAGGATGGATTTCTTATTTTAGGGCCTAGTTTCCCTATTGACCTTGTTGGTTGTTGTTAACTTTTTTATTTGATGAATGTGAACATTTCTATTTGATGTTATGTGATCCTAGGATGGGTGTTGTCTAATGAGATATGGGTGGTGAGGCCAAAGGTTATGGATGTAGTTGATGACTGTGATAGTGAGATGTGTGGTGATATGCATGAGGGTGTTAGGGGTGGAATCAAAGATTATGGAATAGGTTGAATATGGGATTACCCATTGATGTTATGAAAGATTTGATTCTTGTTTTTTAATGAATTTGTTTAATGTATGGGTGGTTGGGTTACTTGTTTATCTATATTCCTTTATCCACTTCTTGAGGTAGCTAGATGTTCTTGGTTTCATCTCTCTTTGATGGTAGATTAGGAAGTTTTCTAGAGTACCTATAATTGTAGAAAGTTAATAATGTTTATTAAATTACTTAACTCATGGGGTTGGTTCTTACTAGAATGAAAAAGTTAATGTTAATCTTGAGAAAATGTGGATTCAATTGGATTATGCCTAGAGGGAATGGACTTCACTTGAGGATATTAAAGTGTTGTTTAATTAATGTTAATTGATGGTTAATGAAATGAAATTGGATTAATTTCAATTAATGGTTATTAAAATAATTAAATAAAGGATAAGTGTAAAAATTAAAGAATAAATTTAATGTAATTATTCTTAAATTCTTTTGTACTTATAAGTTATTTAGTCCTTAGTAGTGGAATTCAGGTATCTGAGTGATGATAGGTGTAGTTGATCCTAGGACTAGGGTATGCCCATAGTGTGGTGGTGAGATATAATATATCTTTTTTTTATTTCATATGCTACCCCACCCATGTTGGTATGGATACTAATACCCAATGGAATTTGGGAGGATTTTTTCCCCAGTATCCTGGTGGTGAGGATAGATGGTTGACTACCCCCTCTGGCCCCGCTCTCTTCTCTTGGTAGTTTTATGTGCTGGTATACACAGTGGTTATATTTCCCATATATGTGTGTAGAGGGATATAATGGGTTGTGGTTATTTCACAAACATATATGTATGAATATAGTATCCAAATTGTTATTATAGGTATGACATGTATAGTTGTGATGGTTTGAGGTGCTTTACTAGGTGTATGGGTTGTAATGGATTGAGGTGTAATACATGATGTATGATACATGTCATATGGGGTGTGGTAGATCTCAAAAGATACTTGGATACTATATGGTGATACGATATGGGATTATTATATGATGGGATGCATGATATTAATTTTTTGATACTTATACCATGTGTCATTTGGTTGTATTACATTTGGAGAGAGATTGATCGTGACATACGATGTTGAGGAAGAGTGTAAAACTAGTGGGGGAAAAGTAATAGGGTGCCCTTATTGATTTATTATTATAATATATGATCTATCTTGTATGAATGACTTTGTGAGATATATCTATGGTTAGGTTGGAAACTTAGTATTCCTATTTAGGTGATGATTTAGTTTCACTTGTTGTCCACTGGGATTTAGTATGCTTTCTTTATCTTTTGCATGAGAGGCTCCAATGAGAATCCTACTGAGTATACTATTATTCTCACACCACATATATATAAATTGTCTTTTAGGTTATCAGGATAAGATTAGAGATCATTATTAATATTAATATCTTGTGGTTTTTGTAGGAGTTGTTTGGGATTCGTGGTTTCTACTGAGTTTACCTTTTTGGTACTTGTAGTTTCCCTTCTAATTGTTTAGTTTTGTTTGAAATTACACGTATGCACTTATGATTTATTTTATATATCTTATTAGGAGTTTATTGGTGTATATGTCTTATCTATTTCTTCTAAATGTTATCTTAGAGGGTAATACCTCCCATTCTTATGTTCATTATACCCTCGGTGTTAGTCTCCAACCTGGGGCCTACTAGAGATGGAACTTAGGGGTCATTATTTATCTTCCTTTAATGTCATTCCAATAGGGGTACCTTTGGGAGGAGGGTTTTGTGAAATTAATGACATAATTATCATTTTTGAAATATAATATATTACTTACCTTCTTACCATTCCACTCATTAAAAATGATAGAGTCTCTTGTGCATATGTATGGACTACCACCTCCACAAAGAGATGTGATTCATTTTTCATATAGGCCTTTCATTGATGATTCTAAATTTGTATTTAATATAAAAACATGATTAATATTATGGAGATGATGTAACCATAACCCTTTGACCATGGTCAACTAACCAAAGTTTTTTTGGTATTATGAACCAAATGTCACCAAAATGTTCGATGTAAACATAATTGATTTAAAAAATAAATAAGTTATAGTAATAAATAAAATGAACGGAATAATGATAATGGAATAAATAATAAAAAGGTTATTAAAAAATTATAAAACTAATATAATTTTATTATTCATGAGTTATAGAATTTACAAAACATTTCGAGACATGAGATAAAAGTTTTTCCTTTAAAATCTTATTTTAAAGTTTTACTTTAAAAATATTTCTCCTCTATATCCATGTTTTTCAAATATTTCAAAAATATTCTTATTTATTCTTCTAATATTATTAAAGTTCATTTTCAACTACTTTTCAATTTTTCACAAATGATTAAAAATAATATTTTCAAATGTTTTATGTACAAATCACATTTTACTTTTTATAAGTGTGAAAAAAATGTTCTCTTTTAGCGTATATGGCATGCATGTATTTCCTCACCACCATAAATGTTATTTTTTAAAAATAATAATTTATGGGTTTTCATGGTTATTTTCAAATAAATTAATTTTCTCAATATTTCAAGAATATTTATTTAAAATTTTATCAAAAATGGATATTTTTCTCATGTTTTCAAATAATGGTTTTGATGTTATTTTAAAAATATTTTTCATCTATAACAACATCCTTTGAGGATTTTTAAGCTTCATTGGGGATATACTTTAATGATATAGTCCACATTATTTCTTTGGATGGATTATGAACATGTTGTTATGGTTATTAATAGAGGAAAATATTTATATTTTATATGCTAGTTTTTTAATATAAATGTTTATGTTGATTATGTATTGAATTATTATTCATTTATTTCATATGATTAATGAATTGGAATTATAAAGTGATGGGAGGGGCCAATATAACCCCTTGATTCATTAGTAGGTATCATGAGACAAACTAGTATGGGTATTTCATGTATGTGTGCCCAATTATTTATGATTTCTTGGCACGAGGCCTTGACAGTATATTTATGATGTCTTAGAAAAAATCCATGACGGTATGATTATAATGTATGGAATTATGAATTTCATCACTAGGAATTTAGTTATTATTATTCATGTGATTATTTATATATTTATCTTCAGATATATTCCATAATCTGGTTGTTGATGGTTTTATGGAAATATTTTTATTTCATAAGATAATAAAATGAAATTTGATTTAAAATATTTTTTATGATATCCTGTGGTTAAATAGTTTTTTTCATATAAAAATTTTATGTTTTTCAAGAAACCCTTAAGAATTATGATTTTTCCTTTATCCTTGGTTATGAAATGATTTATGAAATACTTTGGGAAAAAATTATCTCAAGAGTAAGTGATTATTTTAAACTCAAACTTTATTATGAGAAATGGGAAGAATCCTTATGGGTTTTCCTGAATCTAAAATTGATTAATGGGTTTATTTTATTTTTATATCCCTTAATAAGATTTTTTTTCTCATACCGTGCTTTCATATGTTTTTAACATGGATTAAGGATGATTAGTAGCTATATAAAGTACTTTAATTCTATTATGTGGAACCATATTAAGTGAAGAAAATGTGTTTTTAATGATACATGAGTTTAAATTTAAGAATTTTTTTTGTAGAAAAAAATGGTCATTGAGTGGAAGTGTCCACTTTGTATCGTAAGATGTGGGTATCTCAAGAGATTAGTGAGAAACCCTTTGAGGATAAGTGGAACATGATGATATTGTTGACCAAGTATAGTATGTATGCTTATGAGGATCAAGGATTGATTACTTGTGATCTACTAGTGGTCACATGTTATCTGGTAGATCGGGTAAATGTTAGATTGAAAAATAACCCATGGTGTTCTATGATGTGGTAACAGCTAGCTAGAGGTGATTCGATGATGATGTGATCCTTGTGGATTGGATGGTTGAAGTAACTTATTCTATTAGGGAAGAGATGATGAGTGACATACATACCTCTATATGGGAAATAAATCCTGGTGTGACAAAGATGTACTATAACTTTAGGAAATAGTTCTGGTGGCCAGGGATGAAAAAGGGAATTGTTGGTTTTGTTTCTAAATGACTTCCCTTACATAGGGTAAATGTTGAGAACCAACATCCTAATGGGTTGCTCCAACCACTTCTAGTTCCCATTAGGAAGTGGGAAGAAATCATGATATACTTTGTGATGGGGTCACCCAAGACCCCAAGGAGTTGTGATGTTGTCTGGGTGATTTTTGATTAGTTGAAAAAAAAATATCACTTCTTACTAATTTGTGAGAATCACTTAGTTTATGATATGGTAAAGCCTTATGTCTATGATATAATATGATTAAATGGAGTTCCCTTGAGAATTGTATCTAACAGAGACATTTTTTTACATCATGGTTTTCATAGGGTTTGCATAATTCCATAGGGAATTAGGTGAGTCTGAGAACAACATATCATCTACAGAATAATTGATAGTCTAATAGAATGATTCCCATACTAGAGTATGTTCTTTGAGCTTTCATCCTAGACTTTGGTAGAGCATGGTATGATCATTTATCCTTGGTTGAGTTTTATTAAAAAAATAGATACCAAAATTTTATTTTAATGGAACCTTATGTGGCTCTATATAGGAGGTCATTTCCTTCACCACTCTGTTGGCATTAGGTAGGTGTGGCAGTATTTCTGAGGGCTAGTATGGTTCAGAATACCTCTAATAGAGTGAAACTGATTTAAAATAGGTTGTTCATAGCTCAGAATAAAAAAGAGATCTTATGTCGACCATAGGAGGGGACCTTTGGATTTCACTATAGGTGATCAGGTTTTCTTGATAGTGACTCTTTGTTTAGTCCATCAACATCTGAGGAAGCAAGGAAATTTTTCCTTGTGTTATGTTAGACCCTTCGGGATCGCTGAGTGGGTTGGGATAGTGTTGTACCATATGGATATTACTTCACACTACTAAGGTATACACAATATGTTTCATGTATTCTATATCCATATGAGCATGCCTGATTCTATGAAATTCCTTGACTGTGAGGATGTTGAGAAAGATCTTGATGCATCATATGAGAAGTTACCACTATGGATCATAGACTGAAGTGAGAAAGTCCATAAAGGTAATATTATAACACTTGTCTAGATCTTTGTGGAAACATGGGAGGATCCAAGAGGAGACTTGGGAGAAGGAGGATGATATCTGTGCTCAATGTCCTGACTTTTTTTAGTAGAATCCCTAGGGATGCTTCTTAGGGAAAATAAGTCCTTATAGGGGTAGATTTTAAAAACCCTGATACTTTTGTTTCTTTAATGTAAAATATTTTTCCCTTCTTGTAATTTCAGTTTTTGAGTTTAATCGTGATCGGTTAAAGTCTTTTGGGATTTTAGAAACTTAAAATTGTGGTTGGTGACCTTTATGTCCAAAACAAGATGCACCATGCCATACTGGAGGTGGTTGTGCTATAGTGGTGTTGTGGAATCGAGGTCATGTCATAGAGTAAAGGGTTTCACTGTGGTGGTGAAAATTGAGGGAGTTTGTGTCGTAGCCTTGGTCGTGGAGGTTTATTTGGGGAGGATATTCTATGGTGACTTAGACCATGCCATAGATCCTTCTCTATATCAGTTATAAATAGTAGGACTAGTTGTTGGTCTTCGAGAATTATTCCTTTTAATAGGTGGTTGCAGAATTAATTCAGGGAGATGTTTTGGATTTTTAAGCATGAATTAATGAGGGTATTTTCTTTCTTAATGGATCTCAGAAGATACCATAAAAATATAAATCTCCCTATCCCTTTTTGATGAAGATTAAAAGAACTCTAAATTGATACAAAAACAACTCCACACCATATAATTTTGTTTCACACCACATATTTTCACAACTCAACTTGATTATATTCCATAGTGGACCCTTCTATTCTATGGAGGTTGACATTCAATGCTATCCACACCAAAGTACCTCATCATGTATCATGGTGGTCTCATCTATCTCTCTTATACATCATAGCAATTCTTCTCTACACCATGGAACCTAATTCAACACTTCTCCATGTTGTAATTCCCTACTTTCACCATGGAGCCCTCTAAGTCCTTGTTGGGAGACTTTTTCTCTTATCGTTATTCTGTTATTGACCTTCTATTTCTCCCAACCAAACTTGAAGACCTCCATTAATTGGGATAAACTTTGGAATCATTTTTCATGTGAGTCGTTTTAGTTAGTATACAAGCAGGATTTGGGTGAGGGCACATTTGACTAACCTTAATGTCGAAATTTATAACCTTGAGGTAGGAAGTTCCTTACCTTTTAGAGCTCTCATTTACACATGTTACCTTGGTATAATTCTTATGTTGGAATACCTTTTTTACCATGCTTTATTTTGATAAAATGTGGGTGTGTGTGTATCCTTTAAGACCTGTTATGATGTTTGATTCCATAAGTATTGATAGAGTATCTTTTATCATGTTGGATGTTGATTCACATGTTTTTATATGATGCTACTATATTTCTCATGATATCATGTTATGTTTGTTTATCATGATTTAACTTGTTTTGTATTATCTTGAATTTATAGGTTTGTTGCTTGGTATATGTGATAGGTGACCATCTTGGTATGGTTTCCCCTGAGGGGGGTCCACATGACATGCGGTGGTGGTGGTGGTGGAGCATGATTTCCTTGTGGCCCAGATAAAAATTGATTCCTTAAGGATTATGAGGAACGTGACAACACTCATGCCTTGTGGACACTTAGTATCATGTTAACTCAATTCCTTATGGATACTGAGTATCATTTCTGCTTGATTCCTTAAGGATACCAAGTGACCTATTGACGGTCTTGTGTCTAGTACAAATTTTACTAACATCTCCATTTTCCATCCATCATGGAAACAAATCATGTGGGATTAGGGGTTCTAGAAGATTGGTTAGAACAATGCAGATTAGTACATGTTGTATATTTTTATGCTTGTTATGGATTTATTATTATCCTAGTATACACCTACTATTTTTGAGAACTTTTTCTAAGGATGCATTTGTGGTGTCCTGTTGAGTTTTATTACTCACACCCTGCACAAGCATCTGGATGCATGTGAAAACTCTGTGAATAGGGATCCGAGTAAGGGTAAGGGTCCCATGGCTAATGGAAGATTAGAGGAGTGTGGAGCTAATGACGAACCAAGACAGACTTCGGAGGACTCCGCATATTATTTTACCAATATCACTTTATACTATGGTTTGTCTTGCCACTCTGGGAGCCCTGTTTTATTTATTTGTATGAATGGTATGTCATCTATTTTGTTCTACATGTTTAATCTTATTATTTATTTATTTATTTATTTATATTTTTTATGTTATTATTTTTATCATGACATGATACTGAGGGTATAGTCTCCACACTAACAAACTTGACCCTTGCTGCTAGTCAATAGACTCTTGCATAAGAGGAAGAACGCATAAGGTTATGTGGCACTCTAGTTCAAACTCGGTGGTTCATAACAAGGCATTACATCTTAATTTTCTGATTTTGAAATCCACAAAAGTAAAAATGTGAAGTATAAAAACTAGTAAAATCTATCTACAAGGGCATGAAAAAGAAGAAAGGATTTTAAAGAATGTTTAGATAATATTATCATAAGGATGATTGAAATGGTAATAAGAAAGGTAATTCTAATTCTTTCAATGATGCTTCAGATTTAACTTTTAATGAATACAAAAAAGAAAGGGTATATTAATCTAGACTTCCTAATATTGAATAATGAAATAAAATATAAAAAGTATAATAAGAAATAGAAAACAACTTTAGAAGCTAGATGGAGATTCACTAAGGACTTTGATTCAAGTTAATAATCTAGTACTAATAAAGAGTCTATTAACATGTGCCTCATGGATACTATAAATGAGGTTAGTAATTCTAGTTTTAGTTCTGATTATGATTATGATTTTGAAAAATTTATTATTAATGAGCTAAATAAAAAGATTGAATATAAATATATATCATAAGAATTGGTGAGTTGTATAAGGAGCTTAAATTTGAAAATAATAATTTTTTTTAAGAGAACAAGATTATTTCTAAATAAAATGAAAAACTCAAAAAAACTCAAGAACTAATGAAAAAATTTATGATGGCTTATAAATTACTCAAAAAGAAAATAAAAAAATTAAGAAGGAAATTAAATTTTTAAAGGAAATTATGTCTACTTTTTTTCAAGGTAATTAATTTTATGATAAAATGATAACTATGAACAAATTGAATATAAATAAAAGTGATGTTAGATATGATATAAAATAATTAAAAATAATAAAACTTTATTTGTGAAAATTTATAAAGAAAGTATTTTAATTATTTCAAGTCTAAGATATAGAAAGCATGGATGATATGTTATTGAATGTTATTTAAGATTTCCATAATATTTGGGATACACTAAAGAATTTATTTATAAGACTTTATCATCAATAATACATATGAATAAATTTTTAAAATATGTTTAGATTCCAAAAAATACATTTAATAATCCCATTGGGCCCAAAGTTTCATGGGGTACTAAAAATTTATTCTTCATGATTTTTCAAGAAAAAACCTCAGAAGTCTCAAGAAAGACACATGGTACATAGATAGTGGTTGATCTAGGCACATGATTGGAGATCCATAAAATTTATTATCCTACAATGAATGTCATGGAGGTACTGTGACATTTGAAGATAATTTTGAAATAAAGATTAAAGGTTTTAGTGAAGTTGATATTTATAATTTTATTATTATTTATAAAGTTTTATATATTTAAGGATTAAAGCATAATCAAATTAGTATTTATCAATTATGTGATGATGACATGCTTATAAATTTTCAAATTTTCAAAATTTCTTGTTTTCAAAAAATGATTCTATATTATTTTATACTAGTTGAAAGGATAATATCCATTCTAATAATTTTACGGAGATAATGAAAAAAATTTAAATTTTCTTAATATTGTAAAGGAAAATGATATTTTATTGAATAAGAGGCTTGGACATGTGAATTTTCATTTACTATATAAACTATTAAATAATCAAAAAATTCTACAACTATTTAAACTTAAGGCAAACAAAATCATGTATATGATTCATGCATGAAGGGAAAGTGGCATAAATAATCTTTCATATCAATTAAATATGTAAAAACTAAAAATCCTCTTAAACTTGTTCATCTAGATTTATTTAGACCTATTCAAATTGCTAGTCTCATAGGTAATAAATTTGTTTTTTGTTATTGTTGATTATTTAATTATATTTATATGGATTTATTTTATATCTCATAAAAGTAAAACTTTACCAAAGTTTTATAACTATTATAAATTAGTTAAAAATGAGAAAGTGTATTTGATTATTTCTATCAGAAGCAATAGAGGTGGATAATTTCATAATTTTGAATTTAAAAAAAAATGCAAACATAATGGTTATTTTCATTATTTCTTAGCCACTAGATCACCCTAGAATGGTGTAGCTGAATGGAATAATATAAATATTCAATAAATTTATAGAAATATGTTTAATGAATTAATTTTAGATAAGTATTATTTTAGTAGTAACTGTGAATACTACATTTCATGTTTCCAATAGAATTATTATTATTCCTATTTTGAAGAAAAATACTTATAAATTATGGAAAGGAAAGAAAATCAAAGTTATATATTTCATAGTTGTTTTTATAGTTTTTATTCTTAATACTAGGGATTCATTGGATAAATTTGATGTTAAATCTAAAGAAGGAATATTTTTTGGTTATTCTAATATTAGTAAAGATTATTTATTTTATAATAAAGGAACTATGATTTTTCAAGAATAATTTCATATAAAATTTTATGAGAATTATTTAAATAATATTAATTATAATTTATAATAGATTAAATATGTAACACTCCCTATGTCAATGATGTTTATTATATTATTTAATTTTGGGTTATTTTAGCTTTATGGTTGTTTTTATTTTTGGAAATTGGAAAATTATGGGGGTTTCCCTGACTTACAAGTGTTTTGATACCTTGGGTGATGAGGAGTATTGTTGAAGTGTAGGTAACCTCACCACATCATGGTCACATCCAAAATGGTCAATGTGCAGGTCTGGGATATGAAACTGGAAGAGAAGCTTTAAAATGGGTGTTTTAAAGGGTATTTTCATTGAGGAGTTTCCCTATGGGAAATAATGAGAGGGTCCACGCCATGGAAAAGATCATTTTTCCTAGTTTGGAGACCTATATACCATGATAGGTCTTTTTTTGGGAATAATTAGGTTGAAACTCCTTGGGTTAGACAACCATGGTGGTTGCCTAAAATATGGCCAACTGTGGTGATTTTTTAGGGGGTGAAAATGGAATCTTCCACACTATGGTAGGATTATAGTGTCCATTTAGATATGACCATAGATACTCTCATTCCATGGTTCATGACATGGTGTATGGGAAGAGTCCTTATCTGAAATAATGAGGTGGATTGGGGATTTATCATGGTGGTTAGGCGTGCAGGACTTGCAGGACTTCCTAGTGGAGGCATCCCATGCCATGATGAATGGTTTCACATCATGGTGGTCAGATGTGAAGGACTTATAGGGTTTCCTAATAGAGGTGTGGCATGTCATAGTGAATGGGGCCAAATATTGGTGCTTCTCTACACCTAGTTTTATTTTTATTTTTTGGATTTATGATTTTACCCCTATTGATTTAAAACCAAAATTGGGTTCCTTTTCCCCTTATAATTGTGTTTCTATACCAGAGTAAGTCCCTAGGTGATACCCACTAATCTCCCATTTATTTTGAGATCCTCCACCTTTATTTCAAGTGGATTCTTCAAAGATATATCCTCCTCTTTTCCTCTTCATCCTTTCTTGTTTCTCTTTTATTTTCTAGACCTATGATGGTCTCAAAAACCTAGGGTTCACTATCATGTGGAGCTTCCCTTTACTTAGGGTTTCTATTAGATTTTTGTAGTTCCCTTGGCCTTGTTAAGGTTATAATACCCCAATTATCCAAAGCAATTATATGAGGTAGGTGTTTCCATGTGATTCCCTTTTTACTAAAAAACCATGTCATGATTTAGTTTTTAAAATAATTTATCCTTAAAATTATGATTTTTTGTCCT
Source organism: Viscum album (assembly GCA_963277665.1). Taxonomy (NCBI): domain Eukaryota; kingdom Viridiplantae; phylum Streptophyta; class Magnoliopsida; order Santalales; family Viscaceae; genus Viscum; species Viscum album. Next base: position 937,149,574 of record OY728123.1, on the reverse strand, counting down.
TATATAATCAATGAAAATTTTGATTTTGTAACATCCCAACCTAGGATCCACTAAAATGGTTACCGGATATAATTTACCGCATGGACTCTCCATCCACTAGAGGTTTAAAACTAGTAGAGAGGATCTAAAGGTGGTATAATGGGGAGACTATACCCTCTGGATTAGTGATAAAACATAGTGGAAACATAAATAAATAATAGAATAATAAAATGAATAATATATTAGTGGAATATAATAAATGATAACCAACAACGAGTGACTAATAATCATGCATGAACTTACTACAATGTATAGAAATAGACATACAGTAGTTAATATATAATCATGCATAAAAAATGAACAAAATCCATAAGGTTATCTCCATGAGCATACATATCACTTCTCATTCCTATGATCCTAATCACCCATGTACAAGAGTAATAACACCTAGAAAAAATCCATGATCCTAAACCTATAACCATGAGGTCTGTTCAGGTACCAAACGGTGGCTCGAACAGGGTGTGAGATGTACTCGATAGGCCACCACTAATAGTGTATAATGAAATAAACTCCATGAATATAAAATAAATAGTGTGCATGTATATCAAAAGTAAATAATTATAGTGCATTTAAAGGAAATCATGTTGGGCTTGGGTCCCTCAAGGACACCTGGCTGACCTTACCTGCTTTAGCCTAAGCTGGAAATTTCTTTGAACAAGTTCCATAATTTATATATATTCAAACATGTAAATAGGTATATATTCATATATATACATACACCGGTGAGGAACTATGGATTAGTGTTGAGGTATCCACATACAACAATAATATAATAAGTGTTATATTTTAAATAAGTGATGTCATGCCCATATATCACAGAAGATGATAAGGGACATAATGCCCAATGATTACACATATAAGGTATTCCATTCCCAATAGTTCCCAATGAATAATAATTTAATAAAAAGGACATTATCCCAATCATCAGTATAGGGGGTACAGAACACCATGTGCATCATCTAAATCGAGGGGGAATGGAATGCCATGCCCAGCAACCCAAGTGATGTGAAGCTCCATGTCCAGCATCCTTTACTAAGGGGGTTTAAAGTTTCATATCCAAAAACCCTAATCTAGGTCCCTCTATAATAACATAGTATAAGGTAATCCCACTTTCCCTATGATCCCTTGGCCAAGGTGTTCCATAAAGTGGAACCTATCATCACTCAAGGTGTAGTGGACCTTCATTAGTATATTGCATTTAATATATAATATTGGCCATGAGATCATTCATTCCAACTAATAATTTTACATGTCTCAACTCATTTCATTTATAATCTCAATGCATACATCATAGTGTTAAATCTCTCTTTTTCATAACATAATTTAAATTACATAATTATGATATTTTAATTATAATAAAACATTAATTTCATGGGAAGAACACATGCCTTAATATAATCTATCATGATATATTCCAATTAATTTATTTCAAACACTTCATTAACAAGAATCAAATGTGAGACGCCTGAAGGGTGGTTTATTCCCCAGGAAAAAAATTATCAATTTAAAATTTAATTGAACCCTCATCAAGTGGTGGTTCATATTGAGGTCATTGACCTCCATCCATGTAAGGGGTTTAATAACATGAATGTAGTGGTCTAAACAATCCAATAAAGGAATTTAGTAATTTAGAAGAAACATGTGGAATTCCAGTGTGTATCACATGAAAAAATATTTTATAATAAAGTGAAACTTTTAAGGTAAATTCATAGACCACTTACCTCATTCTTAGAATGATTAACTTGTCCATTATTGGGATTTTATTTGATCCAAAATGAGAGAAATTGAATAAATGGATGAACACCCTGAAAATAGGGCATATGAACTCAAATTGATATAACATTTCATATGGTGAGAGAAAATAAAAAATGAAATAAGAGGAATCAAATACTAACTGATAATCTTCCTACATGATGAACGGTGTTTGATTTGGAGCTCAGTCGAAGGAGAACCCACCAAAGGGAGAGGTGGAGGAGATGAGAACACATGGGGGACCTCCTGAGTGAATGAGGAAATAAAATGGGGAAACCCCATTTAAGGGAGAAGGGGGAAAATGGTAATTTTTTCCATTTTTAAGAGGCACATGATTAGACCTAACGGTTTGGGTAATAGTACACCAACCATGCGTTTCCACAATCCAAAGGGTCACCCCTCTCACACGGCTAGGCACATGGTCATACGACCTCGGGTGTATAATTTGAAAAACCATGTGACTCCCCCCTCCAAGGTCCCATGGTTTCCCCTAGAGGGTTGTATAGTTTCAAAAAACTATGTTCCCCTGTCTGCTTCTCCCTAAAATGAGTTTTTAGAGATCAATTCTTCTAAAACTTATATAAACTTATAAGACCACTTTTATTCCTTAAACCCCATCTAAAAACACTATTAAGTGTTCCAACTCTCAGAATTACATTCTGAATATCAGTTTAATATCTAGAACATCCACCAAATGAAAAATCTCAAATTCCTTTGAAAATTCAACTTGTCCCAAAACATGGAATGTTACAAAAAAAACATCTACTAGCCTACTAGGGGTGTGAAGTTCCATTAAAATGGTCATGTTTCATTACTAAACTTCTAACATGCCTTTAAGAGTCAATTTAATCAAACATAACTTAAACCATTAAAACTATATCCAATGCTCGTATTCACTCTATAAACATTAGGAAGACACTTACCCAAGCCCGTTTGACCCGAGATGTGATCATGTTGTCATCTCTTTATTTAACTAGACTATGGAACTCCCCACTATAGGTTCTAATCTTTAATGGGAAAATCCGATTCACAGTACTCCCACCTTCATAATTTCCTACTGAAGCATTTTTGTAGTGTCCTAGTGACACTCTCGGCATGTTTAAGAAATTATACATTAGGACACTACATGTAGTCCTTGATTGATTGAAATAGTCTAACTCCCATAAACTTCACTCATACTTTTCACACTGCATTTTTTCTTGAAAATCCATGTCTAACCCTGAAACAACACTCATCTCATCCCAAAGGAATTATAAAAATAGTTTATTACCGAATGAATCTTGTTACTCAATAGAAAACAAGACGAGCCACTTCTGGAAAACTATGTATGAAATTATATCTTAATAGCCAATGTTTCATCCAAAACTAAATAGAATCCTTTATCCTAAGGTATACTAATATTTCTATAAGCATGCTCGCTAAAGCTCATAACTTATTTTTGGTGACATCTTCTGGTCGAACCATAATTTGTGGTGTACAAGTGGATCATCGGTACATAGTCAAGATTTCCACATATCAAAACACTAATTAATCCCAATGTGATATCTCACTTGGTAGCCAAGTCAAAATATTTTTTGGTTTCCACAAGTCCATTTATGGAATTCCCACTCAGAAATCCATGTATCACCCAAGACTAACCACACATGTAAAGATATCTAGGTCTAAGACCATAATCAAGGGAAAGTAAAGAATTATCCCTAGCATATATTTAGAAATCCAAATGTACATGGTTTCCAACATCATGCTCCCTGACTTATTAGCATCCTTTTCATCTCAGCAAATAATGAAAAAATAATTACCACAGCCCATGCCCCATCCATATCAAACATAAAAATGGCATGGATAAGATCCCTCTCATCTCTAGTCATTAATGCAACATCAACCATCACTCGTTACGACTTACTAATAATAGTTACCATTGTATTAGTCAAAATTCAAAACAAAATGAGGTTCACCGCCCTTAAATATCCATTTTTGTACTACACGCCTATTGGCTTACCTTAAAACTAATAGTTGAGCACCACTCTCAAAGAGTATCTCTTTCAAAATAAAATAATATTTAGGTTGCTTGATGTATATTTGATTCCCTCCTAGTGTACTAAGGGTGATGTCAAGATAGGGGGAATGATCACCTCTAAATCAGGAGTACACTAAGATTATATCAAAAGGCATGTATTGATTATCCCAAGACACACTCCCATTAAATAGGTTGTACTTGAATTTACCGACCTTAGACACCATGTATCCCAACAGGGCATGTCATAGTCCAACTACAGGTCAACTGTCTCATGTCACCCAATCATTCACAGTTATCCCTCATCATGGGAACACCCTTAAAATTTACCCAAATATATTAGTTATTATTCTCAAAAGCATCAAACTCTTGAACCCATCAGTCCTCATCCCACACCTATCTAATCACTAGTGTTCAATTCTAAATAGTTATTGTGCACGACTGGTGTGAGATAACTTGTCATACATAGTGGGTGTACTATCTTGTACCACCCAATTCAAGACCTAACTCACGCTCCCATGAGTCCTTTGTAAACAAGGTCAAGATGACCATTCTACTTAGAACATCAATTTGAACATGTCAGGTGTTCCCTTATATCTCCTCTTCAAAATCAAGCACCTTCTTGTTCCTTGATTTAACAAATGATCACCCACCTCATGGTGTCATCTCATAAGAGAAAGCGGAAACTACGTAGCTACTGGTCAATGGGGCTAGGCACCCAAATAGTCCTTCCCATAAAAACCAGTTTTGATAACCAAGCACCCTAGGTACTTCCTTTAAAAACAAAGGCATCAACATTCCTATATTACAAAACCCAATCACCTCCAGTGCATCGGTCTCGAATGAGTGTGAAACCAAACTCACTACCTTCTCGGAAAATTTCAACCCTAGGTTAACATCTCTCACAGGTTTCCCTTAACAAACTTAATGCTAACAAACTTGATTTTGGGTCAGATATAAGGGATCCTAGGTATCCCACCTATATTTATCATTAAAACTCAAGGTTATATATTAAACAATGTCTATAATTCCTATAAAATCTCTCTAAAAGAGATATAATTGAAATAGGAAATAATGTCATCGACCTATAAAGGTCACGACATTGACAACAGTGGATAAGGATCTAACACTCACTGGGTATCTATATAAGGTAATACCACTTTGAGGTATAACTTACCAGACAACCACTCATCTACCCATGGGTTTCCTTATATTTACTAAGATTCATACCCAGGACAACGACACTCGAATGGAACCTTGTGTCTAAAAATCTTCATATACATTTAGCAATGATTAACTTATGAGGGTGTTACCTCTATAGGGATATCCCCTTCCTTACACAAGGAATAAATCCTAAATAAAGGTCACACCTGAAAAGGTCACTAGGCCCTACCACATATCCTTTAGGTTTAAGAAACAATAGTAAATAAGTAAACTGAGATATATGGGAAATGAACATGTTCCCATTTCAAGAAATCTCTCAAGTCAACTTCTAAAAATAACCCTTACATTAGGGTTTACGCTATAATTTCCTATATAAGGTTTCATTTTAAGGCACTCAAATGATTCTCATTTAGCACAACATTTAAGTAGTTTATAAAATATCAATCATCAGTTTTAAAGGAAACTATACTAATCACTTTACTTAGATGATTCCATGTAGCATCTGGAAATTTATTTTATAATGACATTTTAACCATTTATTTATCTATAAAGTTCTCACAATTGGTATAATTTAAAGAAAATATAAATCAAAATATATATATGAAAATACCCTTCAGGTTGTATCTGACATTTTAATTTACTAGCACCTCATAATAATAAAATTCAAAAATAGATAAATGGTCCTTTAATAATTACAGGGGACTAGTCAAGTAAGATTTAAACATAAATTTATATAAAACACCAGATAAGTAAAAAAAGAATAAAGGTGACCTATGAGGTTCCCGTCGAGCAATCCTGGGTCCGATTAGATGGTCATCCATTCCCAATTTATGGATTTAACGCTCTATAAATTACAATTAGCATACCATGTAAATTCAAACCATAATAGTTATGTGAATTAGATTTCATAACACCCCTTAATGGGTTTATATCATAAGAAACATGCCTCAATTGACCTACTTAGGTCCATTTGTGCATTTAATAATTTGGTTATAGGGGTCTTCATGCCCATTTTCATAGAGATACTAGCCTTTATAAATTTCAATTAACACATCATATAATGGAAACCATTCTCTACAATAATGAAAATTCAATATTTATATATATATACACTTCATAGTTCAGTTAAATGAATTACAATTCCCAAATTATAAAGGTACTTTCCTTTATAAGTTATAGTTGGAATTCATGTAACTACAACCAGGTTTCAATTTTTAGTTTCAGAATAGAGAAAATACATTTATGATGGTTAAATTATATGGGTAACCATTACCAATTTATAAAGGCTCGTACTCTTTATAAATTGAAAATTTTGGCGCCCATTTAACCGTGACCACTAATGTTTCAGCCCATGTAACCAATGCTTCATGGATCAATCATGTCATAATCGATTAAATATAATTCCTCTATTAAGATATGTTGTAAAACACCATTTAGGTTGATTTGAACACTTTATTTAACCATTTATTTATTATAATTATAAAAAGGAATGTTATCACAGAGCAATAATACTTGTAAAAAAGGAAGTAATCATAGAAAAACACTATGTAAGAAGGAAACACTATCATAAATACTAAAAAACCAAGCAATCATATTACCCAAGCAAGCATGGTATATAGACAAGCATGATAATGATCACCTAATAAAGGTATACAGATCATCATGCATTAGGAAATCAACAATATAGTCTATATGGCATGCCATATGCATGGAATTTGAATCTCTACGTGCCTATAATGATGTATAAAGACACTTCATCCCTTTCTATACTGGTCCAATAGGTAGAAATCCATAAATAAATAACCAATGGAAGTACAACAGTCACCTAAGGTGAAATAATAATCAACTATAATATAGAACTATAGTCTCATACATGGAAACTTGATCTTTCCCTCATGCATAGGTTGGTCAGAACCAGACTAAAGCTATTTAACAAGTGTCGACTCATTCCTAGTATCATGTTTACTAACCCAAAATAGTAAGAAAATTTTAAAGAACAAAATCTATGATACCACTTGTAATGTACCGACCTGGGATCCACTGAAACGGTGCCTCGATTCGGTTCACCACATGGCCTCAAGTGAGCCTCCCCATACGCTAGACGGTGAAGAATAGCAATGAGGGTCTAAAGATGGTATAGTGGGGAGACTATACCCTCTATATCAATGATAAAACAAAAAATAATCATAAATAAGGAATATTGGAAGAAAATAAATAACAAATCAGTGGAATATAATAACTAAAAATCAATAATAGGTGAATAAATAATCATGAATGAACATACTATAATGTAAAAAAATAGTTATACATAAGGTAATACATAATCACACATAAGGAAATGAAAAAAAACCAAGTCTGTCTCCATGAGAATCTTGAGCACTCGTTCAGTCATGTGCTCCTAACATCCCATGTACATGAGTAACATCACATGGAAAAAATCCATGATCCTAAACCTGTAACCATTAGATCGGTTCAGGTACCAAACGATGTCCCGAATATGGTGTGAGATATACTCAGTAGTCCACCACCAATGTTTTCAAATGTAATCTAATACATGAATATAAAATAAGAATTGTGCAAGTATATAAAAAGTAAAGTGATGCAGTACATGTAAATGAAATCAAGTCAGGATTAGGTTCCTCAAGGACACCTAGCCGACCATACCTACTTTGTCCTAAGTTGTAAATTTCCCTGAACAAGTTCCATCATGTAAATATATATTCATACATTTAAACGGGTATATATTCTTAGATATACATGCACCGGTGTGGACCTGTGGATTACTTTCAAGGAATCCACCTACAATAATAATATAATAAGATATATATTTTAAATAAGGGACATCATTCCCATAGATATCAGAGGATGATAATAGATTTCATGCCCAATGATTACACATATAACGGACTCCATGCCCAATATTTCCTGATGAATAATAATTGAACAAAAAGGAAATTATCCTAAGAATCAATACAGGGGATACAAGATGCCATGTCCATCATCCAAATTGAGGGGGCATGGAACATCATGTTCAGTAACCCAAGTGATGTGAAGAAACATGTCCAAAATAATTCACCAAGGGGATGTGAAGTGCCATTTCCAATAAACATGATCTAGGTCCCTTTGTAATAATCCAATATATGTTAATCCTACTTACCCTATGATCCCTTAGACAAGGTGTACCATAAAGAGGAACCCAACATCTCTCATGGCACAGTGGACCTTCATTAGTATGGTTTATTTAATATATAATATTGGCCATGAGATCATTCATTCCTACTTACAATTCAACATGTCTAAAACCATTTTATTTAAAAGACTAAGGAATACATCATGGTGTTAAATCTCACTTTGTCATATAAGTCAAACTATTCAATTTGACCATTTCAAATATAATCAAACATGAAGTCCATGGGAAGCACTCATTCCTCAATCCAATCCATCATGATGCATTCTAATTAATTTATTTCAAATGCTTCATTATAAAGCATCAAATATGAAACACCTAAAAGGGTGGTTTATTCGCCAAGAAAACCATTATTAATTTAACATTTAATTAAACCTTTATCAAGTGGTTGTTTGGATTGACTTCATCAAAATCCATTCATGTAAGGGGTCTAAGAACATAAAGTTTGTGGTCTAAACAATCCAATTAAGGAATTTAGTAATTTAGAAACAATGCAAGGAATTCCAGTGTATAGAGCATGGAAAAATATTTTATAAACAAGTTATAATTTTATATAAAATCCATATACCACCTACCTTGTGATTATTATGCTTCACTCATCCATTATCAGGATTTGATTCGATCAAAAATGATAGAAATCAAAGAAATAGATGAACACTGTAAAAATAGGGAATATAATCTCACATGGATATAACATTTGATATAGTAAGATAAAACAATAAAGGAAACAAGATGAATCAAAGATTAACCAATAAACTTCCAATACGATTAACAATATACAATTCAGAACCAGATTGAAGGATAACCTACCAAAGGGAGAGGAGGAGGAGAGGAATGTGCTCGGGGGACCTCTTAGGTGAATGAAGAAAGAAAATGGGGGAAACCCCATTTAAGTGAAGAGGGGGAAACGTTAATTTTACACATTTTTAATATGTACATGGTTAGACTGCATTTTTTGGATAATTTTGTACTGATCGTGCGATTCCACTGTCCAAAGGGTCACCCCCTCACATGGCTAGGTGCACTATTTCACAGATCATGCATAACCCATGCACTCCCCTCTCTATTTTTCTACAGACACCTCACACAGTCATGAGACCTCAGGTTCACAGTTTTAAAAAAAATGTGACACCCCTCTCCAAGATCTCACGGTTTCCCTTAGAGGGCCACACGGTTTCAACAAATTGTGTACCCCTGTCTGCTTCTCCTAAAATTGAGTTTTTGGAGCCTAGTGCTTTCAAAACTCATCTGAACTTTAGAGACCACTTCCAATCCTTAAAACCCATCTAAAAACAATACTTTTAATTTTTTTCAACTCTCATAATTACATTACAAATCTTGGTTTAATATTTTTCCCACTCACCAAATGAAAAGCTCAAATTCCTTTGAAAATTCAACCTGTCCCAAAACATGAGACATTAAAAATTTCATGGTTTAGATCGAATGGGTGTTTTATTTGTTTTCACCCTATAATTATGTAATTAATAATTATTTATGTTATGTGTTTTTTAAAATTACTATGGGTCTTTTTAAGGGTTTTGGAAACTAAAATGGAATTTTAAACTCCCAAATGGTTTGAAAATGATTTTTCATGGTTTGTTTTATGCGTTTAAATTATTGTTTGGTTATTACTTCCTTTCATTAGTTGTTTATGTGTCTCATGGATATTTTTTATGTTTTACATAGATAATATATTTTTACGGTGTTTTATAATTTGTTTAATGGTATTATTTTTATTTTTATATAATATATATTGGGTTTTTGGATTTAAAGTGGGGCCTCCCCTTTGTTTCAAAAGTGGTTTTCAAATAACACTTGGATTCTAAAATGGTTTTCAAGAAGGATTTTATGTATTATTAGTTTTTTAAAACCAAAGGCCTATTTGGAACCTTAAACAAATTTTTTTCACAAATGTGTTACACCCTTGGTTTAATCCCCAATTAAACTATGTTTTAAATGAGTTTTTGGATCCTATGAAAGAATGTGTTTATTGTTGATGTTTATGTGAACTAAAAGGGAGAATTTTTTAAGAAGGATGTGTGGGGGTGGGAAGAGTTATGATATTGATATGCTTTGACTTGTGTTCTGTTATTAATGTGTTATTGATATGTTATTTGTGTTTCTCCATCTCTAGTCAGAAGTATAATGAGAACCCTAGGTATCTATGTGGAATATTGAGAGATGGTTACTATACTATTTATATTACATGCTAAATAGTTTCGCATAGTGGTATTTTATTCTCTAACTATGGAGAATGCCACTGGTGAGTCTAGTTAGAGAAATTGAATAGGTTTTTTCTATGAAATTCATTGATAGGTTGGCATATGGTTCCACCTAAGTACATCTAGGATCGCCTCACCAAATCCATAGAAGTTTCCCATGATTACATATGCTTTAATTCAACTTACTTACTATTAGGTGTTATTCTATTTCTACTTTATTATTTTCTTTTATTATTCAAACATGATATGAATTAGTTTTTTTTTTATTATGATTTTATTCAAATGTATTATTCATTTTAGAATTACTCATTAATGTTTAAGAATTATTTATAATTTCATTTTATGATTTACATTTTTTAGATACTTACTTTGGTATCTTTCCATTTATATTTATTTGATCATTGATTCCCCAATTATTATTATTTTTTTGTTCTTTTATTTGTTATTTTTTTAAAATGGTTTGAAAAGGGATTTTGGAAAGTAATATTTTAAATGGTTTCTATAATGAAAAGGTTAATTTTTTGGTTTAAAGAATCATTAAGGTTATAGAAAAAGAAATTGATAAATTTTTATGAGTTTTTTTAATGTTAAAAATCTTAATTTCAGATATCTCATTTCAAACAAGTGTTTATGTATTGTTGAGTTGAATAAAATTCATAGACTCTTATTGGTAGAAAACTACTAGGGTTTTTTCTCACACCATGCTTATACAACTAGTGTCTGTAGACTAAGCGAATTTTTTAGGCTCAGGTCCAGGATCCTGAGGATATATATTTTATAGACTTCTTCTTCTCTTGAGTTTCACATCGGTCAAGTTATGATGATGGTATTAGATGGTGACCTATGGCCATAGGTAGATCTTCAATTTAGCATTTTGGGTTCTTTTATTTATTCTTATACTGATTGTGTATTTTACAATTTGGATTATATATTGTTGAGACTTTGGTTTAGTTTTTTCTACACTTTTTATTTATGTTAGGATGAATGTTGGTTTTAAATTATTCCATGTTTGGATTGCCTTTATTTGAAACTGTTTATTTAATTTTCATAGAATCCCAGTTTATGGGAACAATATGTTGAATTTACGATATGAATTCTACTACATTATATCCATCATTTATTTGGAAAATCATTACTGAAAGTGTTTCCTTGATACCCAAGAACTAGTTGTTAGATGATAGGGATCACGAATGCCTTTTAGACCTTTCCAAGGGCCAGTTCAGGACCCCGGATCAGGGGTATCTCAAGTTGGTTCACAAAAATGGAATTAGAGACCTATTTTTTATTTAGGGGGAAATGGTAGGTTGGAAATTAGAATATTGAAACTCGAGAGTTAGATGTGGGGAGATTCAAGCTAGATCATTGTTGCATTAAGCCTCAATTTAGCATGGGAAGTTGGGTTGTGAATCATGAATTTTAAGATGTATTCTTTATTTATTTTTATGTATCCAAATTTTGAATGGTATTGTTTTGGATTATATTGAGGCTTTGTGGGTTATCAAAAGTTTTTCATTTTGTGGGGTGAAGATAGTAAGAGAACTGGAAGTTCTTGGTTATATCTCCCTATATGGAAAACCATGAAAAGCCTATGAATATAGTTCTAAGTGGATCTCAGTGGCAGTTGTGTGGTTGGTGCATGGTCTGAAAAACCATGAGACCAAGCCATGGAAAACTACTAACCCCCTTTAATTTTGTTTTGGACCGGTTTTTCTTCTAGTTTTCTTTTGATTATGAGTGTTTTACCTTTGGGGTGAATCAAGGGGAGTTTTTATGACACCTTTATGTTATTTGGATTGATTTTATTAATGTTTTGTAGTAGAAAACTTGGTTTTAAATGGTAATGGATTGGTTTTGAAATTAATAAAGGAGTCTTCTAAAAATTGAATGAAATTAATCTAATATTTTGAAAAGTGAAAATGATTTCAATGAGGAAATTGTGGATTTAAAACTTATTTTTAAGTAAAATATCATGATTTTGAAACCAATAAAGGTGATTTCAAACTTTATTATAAAAAGAGTCTAAAATGAACCCTTTTATTTCAAAAAATGTTTCTAATAAAAACCTCAAGGTTTTGAAAAAGTGGTTTTGAAAGAAATTTCTAATTTTATCTAATGTGGTGATTCTATAAGTGGTATTATAACTTATGGTTTTTTTTCTTAGGATGAGTTGTATTTTGAGTATTTCTAATTGAGTTTTGTGTTTTCTTTTTTATTTAGACTCTGCCTCCTAGAAAAGTCTTGATAGATCATATAAAATTATTATTTTGGATTTTTCCCCATATTGAAAACTCTAAATGTTAAATTGGTATCTTCCTAGATTTTGACTCTTCCTAGACTCATTACAAAGTGGTAGAATCAGATTCTTTTCAGTGTTTTCCAATATTTCATGGAAATAAAGTCCCTCAAGTGGTTGTGGATTTTCTAGGGAATATTGAGGAAATATTTAATTATCTAGGAACTTTTTAAACCTTGATACTAAAATCCACTTTGGATTTGTTTGACGGATTGAGTCACGAATGGTGGAAGACCGTCATCCCATCCTAGTTGCAAGATCATATGATGTGGGAGTTCTTTAAGATCACATTCATTCTGTGAAAACCCATGTAATCCTAAAAATAAATTAATATTATTATTTATAAGTATTCATTTTATGGATTTATATTTATCATAGTTTTATAAATAATTTTATATAATTTTTTAATAGAAAAAAATGATTTTATTTAACTAAATTGTTTTCCATGTATTACATGGTTTTATTTAAAGGTTAAATTTATTGATTTTATAATTTTAATTTGATAAAAATTAATTAATTTTTGGATTAATCATAATTAATTTATCTTAGGGTGAATTTTTTGAATTTTTTTGATAATATTGATTTTTGGATGAATAGTAGAAATATCGATTTTTATTAAAACTGTCATTAATTTTCAAGTATTTAAAAAGTATACTTATATTTTTGGATTGGTTTTAAATTTAAATTAGTCCCATTTTAATAAAAATAATCCAATTAATTTCATATTAATCAATATTACACTTGATTTTGGAATAAAATCATTTGTATGCTTAAAGTTCATTTTTCTAAAAAATGTTTTCGTTGCGATTTGCATATTTATATTAAAATTAATTTGTAAAACTTATATAAATTTAATATGGTAAAATATATTTTATATTTTAAATCATTGGCTTCAAATTTTTTAATAATTTCATTTTAATTTTTGGTCATTATGAATAGTTATTGTGGTAAAAAGTAATTACCACGGTAAAGGGTAAAACGAATTAATTAAGGTAAAAACTAAGTGAGAATGCAAAAAAATCTTATATTAATTCTTATTGGATGATTTTATCTCTACCCTTATCACATTATCTTCTAAATTGGGTAGTTTTAGAGCCACTTTCCCATGAATAAGACTTTATATTATTTTAAAACTTTGATTAATTTCAAGAGTGTCACTCCCCTCACTTATAAAAGGAACCTTCTATCCTAACTTATTCACACACTTTTAGGAATATATATCATCCAATACCTACCCAAATCCCTTAAAAAATTTCCTCCCCACATCCTATAGGCCCTGGTATCACCAAAAGACCAACCTAATATGGTTATGTGTAAGTCAAGGGAGGTTTTCCAAGTGTTTCGTGTTTATTTCTTCTTATACCTCCTTAAAATGTTATATAACCATGATGAAATAATAACATCAGTATATTTTATATATTTAAATGTTATTATGATTATATTAAAACATTTTTCATCTCTTTTTTTATCATGTGGGAAATAAAAGTGTCACTCATGCATGTGTGTCGACTACCACCTCCATGAAGCGATGTCTTTCATTTTTCATCACGAGGTCATATGGATTGTTAAAATAATGGATCAAATGGATATGTATAATATTTATAATGTAATTATGATTATGAAAATATAATATATTACTTACCTTCATAATGTTTTCATCCTTTTTGAATTGATAACGTCGCTCGTGCGTAAGTATGGAATACCACCTCCACGAAATGATGTGATTCAGTTTTCATTACAACCTTACAAAATTACCCATAAGGATGGAATTAATGAATATATATGACATGTATGACATAATTATGATCATATAAAATTAAAATATTATATACCTTATTTATTTTCTATCCAGTATAAAAATGGAAACGTCACTCGTGTGTACGTGCGGACTACCGCCTCCATGATATGATGTATTTCATTTTTGACATCCAATTTCCCTAGATGGTTCTAAAAATGTTTTTAATGTGTAAAAATAATAATTTTTAATGATTAATATTTTGGATATGATTTAACCATGATCCCTTTAAATATATTCATCCTACCAAAGTCATTTTTGACTTACAAATTAAACGTCCTCAAAATGAACAATATGAACAAAACTATTTTAATAACAAAATAAAACAGGGTAAAAATTAAATAAAGGGAATAATGATTATGTAATTAACATGAAAAAAGTATAAATAAATTATGAAACTAATATTATTTTATTACTCAATTGGGTAGACATACGAATGAAATGAGTTGTGATTTGAGGTAAGAGGATTTCTTTTAAAAACTAGTTTAAAAATTTTTCCTTCAAACTCTTTTTCTTCCATGTCAAAGTTCTTTTAAATGTTTCAAAAATGTTTTGGATTAAGTTTCAAATATTGGTAAAGGTAATTTTTCCTATATTTAACTTTATTTACAAAGTTTTAAAAAAGTAATGTTTTCAATGTTTTCTATATGGGTTATTTTTTTACTTTTAAAAAAGTGGTAAAAAAAGAATGTTTTTTAACATATATGGCTTAACTGCATTTTCACACTCTCATAGCCATTATTCATTAATAAACTTCCTATAAAAGTTAACAGGGGTTTTCAAAGTAGATCTCATTCCCATTTTTCTAGTAATTTTTTATTTTTAAATAGTTTTCAAAGGAAAAAAATAATTTTCTCCTTATGATTGTGAAAAATGGAAAGTATTTTGATTATGTGTTCAAATAGTTTTTTCAAGGATTTTATGATGAAAAATTAAAATATTACAAATTTTTTGTTCATGATACAATAATTGAGTATTATAAATGATGACAGGTGAAACCAATATAGCTCATGACCAAGAGTGATCCCAATATATCTCTCCAATGTATCAGTAATGATTTAGTCTTTGAAGGTGAAAAATGAGAGAGATGGCTAGGTTGGTTACTCCTATTGAATTAACAGGGATTTTTTTATTCTAACATGGGTTAAACATGAGTTAACATAAGTTATGAATATGATGCTCCAAGATACCTATACCTATATTATTCTTGCAAAAAAAGGGTTTTATATAAATATTTTGATTTTATGAGGTAAGGAATGTTTATGAATTTTTAAAGGTAAAAGGTTTGTTTTTAAAAAAAATGCTTTCATGAGTACCCACATGCCTCGGAATGCCTTAATGGTTTTTTCTATGCTTGTTAATGGGTTTTAAAGGATTTATTTGGAAAAATATTGATTTTCACATGTGGAAATGTTTTATTTGTATGCTCAAAGTTTTATTGTGAAAAAGGTAAATGTCTTCATGTGTTTTCATGTTTTTTACTAGACTAATGAGATTAATTTATTTTTATATCCCTTATTAATATTTTTTTACCCATCCCTCATTTTCAAAAAAAATAAAATTATTTAAGGATGAGTATAAATTTTATCAAGGTCAAGATTTCTGCTATGGTCCCTCATCTTAAACGAAGCTTAAGTGTCTTGAACGAAACATGAGTGTAAAGTTAAAGATTTTTTTTTGGAAAAAATGTACATTGTGTGTAAGTATCCACTTTGTTATGTAATTTTTTTCCTAATTCTCTAAAACTCTCAACCTAAAAGATCATAATAATGTAAAAAATGTGAAATCCTTAATATTAAACTCATATTTTTGGATTTCTAAAGTAACAAGACGTTATACATTCAATGGAATTATCCTGATGAAGTGGGGGTGGAGAAATGATGAAACTCGTGAATCTATATTAGAGGGAGTAAAGTGAAGTATTATGTTGACCATTTTACTAAGATAATTTCCTTTTTCCCTAAGATAATATTTTTTTATTCTTTGAAAGATCATTTTTTTTGTGAAGAGACTTTATCTAAACCTCAATTCCAAAGTGATTTCATCAAGTATTTATTTATTTTAAAACTTGGTTGATGAGAATTTTATGGTTTAGTTGATTTCTATAGGGTGGACCATGATGAGTCAAAGCCCTGTTTTCTTTGATACTGGTGGAAATTCCCTATCTGGTGAGAAGCAGAAGTAGGGTGAAGTAAAACTTGAGAATCATGGTGATTTATATGAATATTATCTATCAGTTATCAATACTCTTATAAATAAGTGGTCCTTTTTTATGTTTCTAGTGTATCCAGTTTGGGAATAATAAGCCTTCCAATTCGATAGATCCAAATACTTGTTGTCGTTATGGTCGGTTAGGCCACCTTCATAAATTTGTTAAATTAGGGCATCAATAAAATGAGAATCCCATGCCTCGACCAAGATCTTGATGATAGCCTGATGAAGCTTATTTGAGGTATCTCCTTTCTTACCTTTTTTATCCTTGATTCCAAAAATCCATTGATTTGAGACCTTATCTTTAGATTTTTCGATATCATGTTCTCTTTTGGAGAAAATTTATATGGTTATTTTGTGATTTTGGATGTGTCATTGGTATGGTTATTCATTTTTATCCTCTGTGGTTATGGATTTGTGTTTTATGGATATTTCCCTAATATATATTAGTCTCATTTTATCCACCACATTAAATAGAAACCTTATATGGTGGGGATACCCACTATGGGTCTTGACCTTTGATTATCTCCCTAGAATCATTGAGTGTCATTTATGGTTTTGGATACATGTTTGGATGATTTAGTTTCTTAAATCATGGTCTAGTTTTATTTCCTTTCCTTGCCTTTTATGGTTCATTCTTCTCCTGTATTCTATGAAAGGGTGGTCATCTTGTTCCTTTAAATATTCAATGAATTTATAGGAGGATAAAATGACATTGTGGGGAGAATTGTAACACCCCTATGTTAATGATGTTTATTATATTATTGAATTTTTATCTATTTTAGATTTGGGGGAATTTTGATTTTTGAACATTGTAAAATTATGGGGTTTCCTATGATTTCCAAGTGTTTTGTTACCTTGGGTGTTGAGGAGTAGTGTTTGAAGTGTAGGTGACCTCAACATGTCGTGGTCACTTCTAAAATAGCAATGATGATGGTATGGGATACAAAACGGAAAGAGCACCTTTGAAATGGTCATTTTCATTGAGGAGTGTCCTAGTAGGAAATCTAAAGAGGGACCACATTATGGAAAAGGGAGTTTTGGTGAGTAAGGAGACCTGGATACCATGAGATGTATCATTATGGAAAATGGGGAGACTAAAATTCCATGGGTCATCCAACCATGGTGGTTTCCTGGTGGATGGCCAGCTATGGTGGTTGTTTGGGGAATCCACACATCATAGTGGGATTTTGGTGGCCATTTTTTGAGGACCATGGTGGATCCCATGTCATGGTGTGTGGGAGGATACCTTGTCTAAAACGAAGAGGTGGATTAGGTATTTTTCATGGTGTTCAGGTTTTCAAGACTTATAGGGTTGTTTGGTGGAGGCACACCATGCTGTGGTGAATGGGGACACGCTATGGTTATTATCTACACCCAGTTTTAATTTTTGCGACTTTCTAATTTTACCCCAATCGATTTAAAACCCAAATTGGGTTCCTTTTCCCCTTCCACTTGTGTATCTCGACCAGAAAAGAGCCCTAAGAAATCTCCCCTCATCTCCCTTTGATGTTAAGCTCCTCCACCTTGATTTTGAGTATATTCTTCATGATTATGTCCTCCTTATCTTTTTCTACCCTTCTTTTCTTGTTCCTCTATTATTTTTTAGTTATATAATGGTCTCAACAACCTAGGTTTCATTGTCACTTGATTTTTATGTGGGGGATCTCTTGGATTGGAATTTCTCTTGGATTTTTGGAGTTCCCTTTGTCATGTTAAGGGTATTAGACCCCATTTATCCAAAGTGATGATTCGAGGTAGGTGGTTCCTTGTGACTCCCTTTTTATTAGAAAATAATGTTATGAATGAGTTTCCAAAATCATTTATCCTTAAAATTAGACCCCATTTATCATGTTAAGGGTATTAGACCCCATTTATCCAAAGTGATGATTTGAGGTAGGTGGTTCCTTGTGACTCCCTTTTTATTAGAAAATAATGTTATGAATGAGTTTCCAAAATCTTTTATCCTTAAAATTATTCTTGTTTGATCCTTAAAAAATCTATGAAAATGGTTATTTCATGGTTTATATTGGATGGGGGTTTATGTGTTTTCACTCTATAATTATGTAATTAAGAATCATGCATTCTATGTATTTGTTAAAATTCCTATAAGGATTTTCAAAGGTTTTTGGTAGCTAAAATGGCATTTTAAACCCCGACATGGTTTCAAAATGATTTCAAATGAGTCATTTTACAATTTTAAAGGATTATTTGGAAATTACTTACTTTTCATTGTATTTTGATGTGTCTCGTGGATATCTTTTTATGTTTCTTATGGTAAATATATGTTTATGGTGTTTTCTAAGTTATTTAATGGTATTTCACTTATTTTTATATCAAGTATGTTGGTTTTTTGGATTTAAATTGGGGTCTCCCCTTTGTTTCAAAAGAGGTTATCAAATGAAAATTGGTTTCTAAAATGGTTTTTAAGAAGGTTTTTATGTATATAATTAGTGGTTTATAACCAAAGGCATGTTTGAAACCATAAACAAGGGTTTTTCACAAATTTGTTGCTCCCTTGGTTTAATCCCCAATGAAACTATGTTTTAAATGAGTTCATTGATCCTATGAAAGGATGTGTTTATTTTTTATGTTTATGTGAACAAAAAATGGGGGATTTTATGAGAATGGTAGGGGTGGAATGAGTTATGACATCTATATGGCTTTCCTTGTGGCATGTTATTTATTTATTACTGATACATTATCTATATTTCCCCACCTCCAATTGATATTATCAAGGGAACCCTAATCATATAGGTTTGAGATTGAGATACAATCATTATACTGGTTATATTTCACACTAACTAGTGTCATGTAGTTGTATGTTATGACCTGACTATGGGGAGTGCCACTGATGAGGCTAGTTAGAGAAATCCAAGATGTTTTTTTCTAGGAAATTAATTTATAGGTTTGAAGATGATTCCACCTAACTATGTCTAGTATTGTCTCACCAGATCCATAGAAGCTTTCCATGATTATATATACTTTACTTCGACCTCCTTACTACTAGGTTTGATTATGTTTTTTATTTATTTTTCCCTGTCTAATTTTATCATGATATGCATTAATTTTTTTCTCTATTATGGGTTAATTAGAAAGTTATTCTTAGTTTTAGAATTACTCATTGATTTTTAAGCATTGTTTATAATTTAATTTGATGCTTTACATTTTTAGTTGCTTTGGTATCTTTACATTTATATTAATTTGATCATTGACACATCAATTATTTTATTTCTGGTTCTTACATATGGAAATTTTTAAAAGTGTTTTGAAAAAGGGTTTTATAAAGTAATATTTCAAATGGTTTTTCTAATGAAAAGGGTAATGTTTTGGTTTAAAGCATCATATGAGTTATAGAAAAATAAATTGAGAAATATTTATTATTTGTTTTTATTCAAATGTTAAAAACCTTAATTTCAAATATCGTATTTCAAAATAGAATTTAAGGATTATTTGGTTGAAGGAAATTCATGGAATCTTTTTTTTGTAACCTACTGGACTTTTTTCACACACCCTAGTTATATCATTCAATATATATTGATCGAGTAGCTTTTGAAGGTTTCAGTTACCAAGAAACTACACTTTCTGAAATTCTTATTCTTTCAAGTTTCTCATGGGGTAAATTTTTATGATGGTTTTGGATAGTGACCCTTGTTTATTAGGAGATCTTCAGTTTAGTATTTTGGGTTCTTTTTTTTATTCTTATATTGAGTGTGTATCAACCAGTTCAGCTTCTCTTGTGTTGTTAAGACCCTCATTTAGTTTTTTGTATCATTTGTATTTATGTTATGTTGAATGTTTGTTTTGAATTATGACCTGGTTTTTTTACTTTATTTTAAACTATATATTAGATTTTCATGGAATCCCATTTTATAGGCGCACAATGTCAGATTTTAAATAGGAATTTCACTTCATTTTATTCATCATTTATTGGGTGAAACTAGTCCCAAAAGTGTTTTCTTGATGCCCAAGCACTAGTTGCCAGACCTTGGGGATCAGGAATGTTATTTAGGCCTTTCCATGGGACGGATCAAGAACTAGGATTAGGGATATCCCAGATTGGTTCATAGTAGAAGAGGATTTTAGAGGATTTAATTTTAAAGATGAAACTCAAGATAAAAGTGCACGTGTTGGGGAATATAACCCTCATAAAAGATCTTGGAAAACTCATAGAGATTGTAATGACTTGGTTTTTACCATGTAAGACTTTGAAATATTTTTAAGAATATTTTTTGGATCCAGGTTCTAAAATAGCACTAGATTTCGAGACCCAGTGAACCTAGTATTGATATTATAAAAATATTAAATATATTAATATTGTGCATGCATAGTTTTTTTTAAATAAATAAATAACTCCCAAATGGAGTCTCAGATCATAAATCAAATATCACCATTGAGATTGGAATGTGGGATTTACCCTATGTGCAACATAAATTTGGTTGGCATCATTCGTTTGGTTGAGGTCGACTGTTGGTGGGTACGTTAAGTGAATTAATTAATTTACTTAATTTATTCATTTAATTGTTAAACCTAATTCTCTCACTCTATTTAAGTGTCACTAAGGAAAATATCCAAGGTTATATGCATAACCCTAGAAGAGTAGTGGGTGAGAGGAGAGTGATAGAATTGGTAGATCAGGAATGAGGATTGAGGAAAAACCAATTGAGGATAATCATGAGATAGATGAAGAATGCAATGGGATCATCACCTTCATCGCTAGAGGATGTTTCATTCACTATAAATTAATCCAATCTTGAGGTAGGGAATTTTATTTTTGGTTTTATCATTGTTTAAAGCTTCCTAAGAATGTGAATTAACCATTTCCAAGTTAATTCATAGATCGATTTCCATTGGGTTGTCCAACATTTAATTTCTCTTCCTATATTTAGGAATTTGAGATATGTTCACCATTGGTTCTTGCTGCTATTATAATCCACCATTCATGGATTCCAATGATGACTTCCAAATGAAAAAATCCTTCATTCAATTATAACTTTTTGGCATTTTCCATTCTCCCACCATTCTTGGCATTCATCATCAATAATCAATTGGCTGGTGATTCGATGATATCCAGGAATATCAGTCATTATGCATTCATTCTTTGGCACAACAGATCATGGTCATGAGTTTGGATTCAGATTTTGGAGATGCGACGGAGGTGTGATAGTGATAATGGGAACCTGAATTTGGATCATATATCAATGGTTTGCAATCTATATTGAGAAGATCTCTCCGAAGGAGTGGTGATTGATGTTTCTGAGCAATGGGTGGTCAGAATCCAACCATTGGCGACGATGATATCTGGTGTTGGTGTGGATGGTAGGGTTCCTGTGACCCGAGACATGCAGTTTCTATGGATGGATAT
This sequence comes from Viscum album, assembly GCA_963277665.1. Lineage (NCBI taxonomy): Eukaryota > Viridiplantae > Streptophyta > Magnoliopsida > Santalales > Viscaceae > Viscum > Viscum album. The sequence goes on along the minus strand of OY728123.1, from coordinate 937,127,532 downwards.
GATAGATGGTTTTCTAGTGAATAATAGTCGGAATACGATTTCCGATTAGCCATGGAGGGTGATCTGTTATTATTATTTTTAATAATAATAACATGTGATATTTATTATAATGATTATTGTTAATTTTGAAGGTCATTCATGGAGGGCGGTGTGCTATTATTATTTTTAATAACAACAACATGTGAGATTTATTATTATTATTATTATTATTAATTTTTAAAGTAAAGGGAGGTGCATGGAATGTTGCTTATGGCATGGAGGATGATTGTTTCAGCATTTATTTCCATTGGAAGGAGATAAGTGAAGAATTAATAAAAAATAAATGAAATTAGATTTTGTTGAAGAAAAGAGAACAAGGGAGAGTAATGTGGATAAGTGGGAGTTTGGGAATGGATGTCGTCCTTTGAGTAATGTTTTATAATAATAATAATAATAATAATATCAATTATTATTATTAATTTGTTGTGGAAACCTTGATTCGTTCATAACTCCTTCATACAATGTCAGATTGGTGATTTTTCTGCAACATCACAATCATGGTATTGAGGTGGCCAATTCAAGACCAATGTTGGGTACCTTATTTTAACTCATGGATTGGTCCCACGAAGAGATGTACGTATGTGTTACTATGAAATGAATTGTTTTCACCGGGTGTCTGATTTGGGCAATTAAATAGCCAATCTTGAGTGTTTTCCCATAAATATAGCAATGGTGTGATCTGTTTGTTCATTCATGGTTGTTTGCAAAGATGTATTAATGGATTTATTCTTTAGCCCGTTGGACCAACAGTGAGACTCATGCATTAATAATGCTTTTGGTTAGACACGTCGTGCACTTCGGGAGTAGAAGAGCATGCCCATAGGTACACTAGAACACCTTGATACCCAGGCATAGCCAGGTACACAGCTGGGTATATGGGCATGGACCAAAGTACCCAGGCATAACTAGTACATGGGCAGGCCCTGGGTGTCTGAGATACGTTGTGTACCACCTATACACACCATGTAGTATGAGATGGATTACAAGTTGTGTCCATAGGAGAACATGAATAGGCGATGAGGCGGGCTCACATGTCGTGTAGACCCCATACAAGTCGTGTATTCCCTACAGAACTTCTTGTTATTATATCACCTTTATATGGGCTTATAATTTGGATACTGAGTAGCCTATACTCAGTATCTTTATATATAGAACATTATGGTGGCCTTCATTGTGGCTTACAAGATACGAAGTGTGGTGTTCTGGGCAGGATGCTTCTTTAGGTGATGCTCGACGATGGTAGTGATTGGGTGTGATCATCGAAGAGATGTTGGGGTCAGTACTCCCATGTCGCACCAAGGCATGGGTTCCCCATATTCTTTATATGGATAGGGTCAGTACTCCCCTGTCACGCCAGGGAATGGGTTCTCTATCTACATGGTCAGTACTCCTCTACCGCATCAGGGTGTGGGTTCCTCATATTCTTTATACAGATAGAGTCATTACCCCCTCATACTATAGAAGGTGCACGTTCTCTATCTATAGGAGTGGTACTACACCATCTTCAAGTTCTGACGGAGTGTAGATCCTCCATAGGAGTTGTGGATCCATCAGTTGTGAAGCCCAATTTTGGGTCCCTCAATTGTGGAACCCAGTTGTGGGGTGTGGCCCCTCCACTCATATTCTGGTGAGGTTACATGGGGTACATGGTTTGGAGTTATGGCTCCCTCGAATGTAGTGTGCAATGGTAAAGATCAGACCCCTCCACATGGTTTCTTATACAATTGTGCATGATGTTGGGCATCGAAGATGGACCTTTAAAACTATAGGCTAACTCATAATTCTTAGTTGGGTTATGGAGATGGATATCCCCTTTATCTCTTCGTTTGGGATTCATTTTGAGCATATTTGGGTTTATCGTTATGGTTGTTGTCTCATATTCTGATTGAAATGCATTCATTAAGATGATCTGACTACTCTCTCTTGATGCTTCATGTTTAGTGATTTCAGGGTGACCTACTGGGTATGTTTATACTCACCCCTGCGTAGTCTTTTCCCACATGTGTTGTGTCTTATGCAGACAAAATACAGATTAGCAGTGATTATGGTGGACCTAGTATCAGTGGAGCTTAGTAGTACATGGTGACCGTGACTGTGTTTGATGGTTGGGTGTGTATTTTTTCCCTTTATATCATTTGTATTACATTTCCATACTCTATTTTATTTTCCTAGAGGTTATTTCATGCATGTTTATACTCTAGATGTTACTGTCTTTTATATTACTCTACACTTTTTCATGAAGATGGATGGGTTCATGCATACAGATACATTAGAAAAAGGCCTCTCATTTTATATTATGTCTTCTTGATGCTTGTTGTTATCCCCTGGCCTATTAGAGGTGAGCTTGGGGTTGTATTGGCTCAGCCTTCCACCGGCCAGGTGGGCTCTGATGGGTTAGGTCGTTACAAAGTGGTATCAGAGGAGTTCATTCCTTGGTACAGTGTTTGGATTTTTCCCCATCTGAGGATTATTTGGGACTTATAGAAATGTTTTCGGAGTGTCTCGAGTGTGTCTTTCAGGCTAGGGAGCCCAGTATTGGTGCGGTAGTTGACATATCCATACACCAAGACTCTAACTACCTTCTTTTCGACTTGGATTACAAAGACATTAGATGTAGGGAAACCAATGGTACATGCATTATATAGGATTTTTCCCTTTGAATTTCATGTCCTTCAGTTATCACCCTAGATTCTTTCTTTGACCATGGTATATCTTGATAACTTTCAAGATGTCACCACTATGACAGCTAGCCAGGATTTCAAGACAGCTTCATGACAAGACCAACTGAGCAATGAGGCCTCATTTTAGGGACCCATACATGAGGTATTTCCTCCATGTGAGCATCGAGCAGTACTATCACCTGTTGAGCATCTGAAGGATCCTTCAGTGAATCGGGCGGATGACCATCTTCATGTTGAGTAATGGGTGGATCCAGCAGGATAAGAAGACATTATGCATAGGCTTAGTGAGTTACGTGAGTTCCAGGGATAGATATTTCCCAGGTTTTACAGAAATCTAGACCCTTATGTAGTGGAGGATTGACTTGAGGTAGCGGTCCAAGTTTTTTAGCTTGTGCAGACCCGAACTGATCGGATGGTTGTGCTCACAACCATTCTTATCCATGGAGAAAGACTTGGTTTTAGTGGTACTGTAAGATTACATACATATGTTGATTTTACATTGTGAACTTCAAAGTTAGAGATCACCCAAGCTTCATGGTGAGACAGACCCCCTTCTCGAGTGGTAGAGGACTAGCACGAGCTTGTGGTGCGAAAGCCCCACTGGGATAGGATATATCAACCATATCCTTTTACACATATTATTACATGATTTTAAGCATAATTATCCATCAAATACAAACCAAGGATCAAAAAGTATATTGTTTTTGGAATACTAAGTACATAATTAGAAAATGTGAAACTAGAATAAAATACCTTTTTATTAATCTCCATAATGAGATCCTAACTCCCTTTTAGCTCCTAACTGCATAGGATAACTTGGAAAATACATAAACAAAATGGGTGATCTAAAAAGCCTAGTAAAAGAGTAAACATGGAAATAAAGCATAGAGCTTGAGTCAGAAGGAATAACATGATAACACAAAAGGCATGTCTCATGAATAAACATATGGAGGCATAACATATAGAACATGGAATCATATGATCATGGAAATAAAAGAATGTGGTAGAAACATATAACATGACATAAACATGAGTTAAGGATAACTTCCAAGATGATATCACATGGTGAACAGAGTCCCATAATAGATTAGGTGTACTCCCTAATCCTATACATAACGTCTCATGAGACTAAAAATTACCCAATGCATTGGAGCACTATCTGGGTGCACCCATCATAACATATTCATACATATGTGTGCCACATAAAAAATCAAGCATAATGAATAAACATAAGGGTTACCCATGGAAATAAATGGGTTTTGTAATCATCTCATAAGGGATAATCAAAGGGATTTTCATAAGGGTATTCATGAAAGAAGGGATTTAAATCATTCTTGGAAATTCATAAAAGAAAAATAATAATATATCATGAATAATTTTGTCCAACTAAATTTAAAACATGAAAAGGAATGGTTAGGTAATTTTAAAAATGTTCCACTTTAGCACGGTTTTAGGGAAAATAATAGTCTTTAAAGAGGATAAAAGAATAATTATTTCCATACAATCATAAATGAACTAAAATAGTTTATCATGATAAAATGAAAGTTTTTTAAAAATATGAGTGGCTTAAAATATTTTATGGGGTGTACTTATAAATGGGTAAGAAATAGATAAGTTCCCTTTAATCGGGTTTTCTTATCGAGAGGAATTGAGAAGATAACCTTTTAAAAAATATATTTCCCATCAATGAAAGATGAATTTAGATAGATATATATGTATGGGACATATATACAAAATATGGGAGAATTATATAAGAATAATAGAGAGATAAATTGATTCAAAGAGAGGTAAAGCATTAGCCAAAGGAAATTTGGAGGTTCAGAGGGATCTATTACCTTATATCTGTACGTGTTCTGCACTTGCACTTAATGTCCTGGATAGTAAAATTAGATTAATTAATTACTTAATCCAGAACCTATTCCACATATATTTGATTTATTATAATTTTATTACATTCATTTATGGACATTTTGTTGAGTTATAAAGTTCAATTTCGTTGTTTCGGGAACGTTCGTTTCATGGTCGGTTCACTTGTGTATAATTATAGATGTTCTTTTCAAATGAGAATAATACTACATAAGTGGAAGGAAATGGTATTCATGCACTTCAAAAAGTATAAATGGTACCATATATCAATCTATTTTCTGACATGTGGATAATTACTTTAATAAAAACATTGATGATAAATTGTTAATTTATTTTGGTGGTTTTTCCAACCATCTCAAACTAATTTCATTTTATTTAATATTATGTTTATATACTAGTTTCAGGACATGAAATAAGTTATAATATACTTACTATAATTTTATTTAATCATAATAATAGTTTTATGACCAGCCTTGAAGGCGGTAATGGAAAACGAAAATTCATTATTCACGAAGACTGTTAACCACCATAATTTGGACAATGGTTTCATTTCTTTGAATAAGAGGAGATGAGAAAGGGGTTGTATATAAGATATTACATTATAAATATAACATTTCCAGTATATACATGATACTAGAGTTATTATGATATAATTGATGAATGAGGTGAGGAGAAGGTAGAAGAATAAAATAAATTAAAAGAGGTGGTTTGAGAATGTTACCACTTGGATATCACCTCCTTGAAGGACCACTTAAGAGTCATAGAATTGGTCTTTTGATGATACCAGAATCACTTGGAAGTGGGGAGAGTGGGGAGGAGATGTTTCAGAAGAGATTTAAAAAGATTCAAGGATTATAATGTGTGGTGAGAATGGGTGGTGAGGGGCGATATTTATTCTTGAGGAGCAGTGGTTTTAAGTGATTAAATAATGATAATTTTGTATTTAAATCTAACCACTTTTGGGCGTCATTAATTTCAATAAATATGGTTGATAATTAATGTTGTAAATGATTTTTAAGGTCATAAAATTCATCAACCACCCATTTAATGTTGTATTTTTTAGGTATTTTAAGTTTTTGTCTTTTAACTTTAACCAGCTGTATTATTTTACTTATACTGTGGTGACTCTTTTTTTACCACAGTAACTTTTTTTATGTCCAAAAATGAAGTTAACCTTATTACCTCATTTGGACCTTATAATTCCAAATATTAAATTAATTTTACTCGATTAAATTTATAAAAGTGATAAAAATAAATTCTAAATATGTTATGCGTATAACTCATAAAAATACTTTTTTTAAATGTTAAAATTGTGGTTTTTTTCAAAATGCTAGTCATGTGTTTCTAAGTGTAACACCTTACGAATTATGTAATTCCTTAAATAAATTTTTATCAAGAGTAAGTTTTAATAAATTTGAGATCATGATCATATAATGATTATTTCATAAAAGTTATGGTATTTCATAGAAATAGTATTTTCACTTTTTCACCCAAAAACCATTTTTTTAGAAAATTCCCAAAAAAACACCCTAAGATAATTTTAACATGATGAGTACAAAAATTAAATTTATTTCATCAAAATCATCCCATAGGTATGGGAATTTTAACTTTTAAATAAATCATTATTTTAATGGAAATTAACAATTTAATAAAAAAAATAACCTTTTGACCATTATAAAAATTTCTTTGGGATTTATTAAAATATATTATCATTTTAAAAGAATTTTATAAGATTATTTCATGAAATAAATTTTTATTTAAAACATCCACATAAATCATATTTTAATAGAATATGTTGGTAGTCTCTGAAAATAATACAGTTTTTTCTATTAAATAATCACGACGATCATTTAAATGCATCGACGTAATCAACAACAATAATGATCAACTATTTTATTAACTAATGTAGATCAAATGTATTATTTGAAAAAACATAAATTTTTATGATCATATTTCCCAATAAATAAACCATCATTCTTACTCTTCATCTTCCACTTCAATCCGAAACAAGGTTTGATATTGTTTCTAAAATGAATATCGTATTACTAACTCTTTATTTCTTTGTTATAGCACTGTTTGTGGGTGGGATGATTCTAGGGGATCATGGTGACCCAAATTTTTATATTTTACTTTATTTATTCTCTATTAGTCTTCCCATTGTAATATTTTGATTAATAATAGAAATTTTTGTAGACTGAATGTATCATTAAATAAAGTAATAAAGTGTTATTAGTTTCCTAGTAAGTGTTTTCTATCCTTTTATTATTCTTGGTTGTAAAAGTTCATCTCAACCTATGATGTAAAACATTATTATGAAATTTAACAGTATTTCTAAGTTCTCATAAAAATCATTGTAAAATAAGAGTTCTATTAATAACATAAAGGAATTTGTAGGGCATTACATTCTTCCCCTCTTGTGAAATTTCACCCTCAAAATTTCATTTTACATACTAAGGTGAAAACGTGTGAGGGTACTTATCCTTAATTACTTCCTCCAGTTCCCATGTCACCTCACGTATTTATGATTCCACTATAGTACTTTGAATGGGTGAGTAATATTATTGTGTGGAACTTTATCTCTAAGGTCCAAGATCTTCACTGGTTGCTCCTCATAAGAGATATCATTTTCCAGATGTACCACATATAGATTCAGTATATGTGAGGGATCTGGTATGTACTTTCTCAAGAGGGATACATGGAATATATCATGTACTCGATACATGGTTGGTGGAATTAGTGGTTGATAGGCCACATCTCAAACACGATCAAGAATCTCAAACGGGACGATATACCCGGTACTTAGCTTTCCATTATTTCCAAATCTCATGACTCTCTTCCAAAGATATATGCAGAGGAATACCTTATCTCAAACCTCAAACTCCAAGTCCCATCGATGATTGTATGCATATCTATTCTGTCGAATTTGGGAAGCCCTAATGTGTTGTTGAATGGTCTTCACCTTTTCTACCATTTCCTCGACCATTTCAGGTCTCATCATCTTGTGTTCACCAACTTCATCCCATCATGTAGGTGTTCTCCATATTTTTTCATAAAGGGATTCATATGGACCCATTTGTGTGCTTGAGTGGAAACTATTTTTGTAAGAAAATTCGACCATAGGGAGATTTTGGTACCATCCTCATTTTAAGTACATAAATCATGCTCTCAACCTATTTTCCAATGTATGAATAGTGTGATTAGACTAACCATCAGTCTAGGGATGATAAGCCAAACTGAATTTTAGCTTAGTGTTTAGTATGTATTAGAGAATTCTCCAAAACATGGAGGTAAATCTCATATCTCGATTGGATACAATCGATAATGGTATTCCATGAAGCCTCATCGCTTCTCTGATGTATATCCATGAAAGTTGATCATGTGAGAATTCCTCTCTAATTGCAATAAAGTGAGCAGTCTTTGTAATATGGCTCACAACAAATCATATAACATTATTTCCTCTAAATTTCTTCGGAAGTCCAGTGAAAAAGTCCATAGTGATGTTTTCCCATTTCCATAGGTATGTGTAATGGTTTCATCATCTCTTTAGATGTTTTCCTTTTAGCATTCATCTACTAACAAACTAGGAACTTTGATGTATATTCAGTGGTCTCCTTCTTCATATTGTCCCACCAATAGTGCTCTCAAATATCTTGATACATCTTTGTGCTCCCTGGGTGGATGGAGAAGGTCGATCTATGTGCATCATTTAAAATCTCCCTCTTTATATTAGGATTTGATGGTACATATAGCTGTGACCCAAATATTATGAATTCTTCCACATCAATTTTGAACTCGGAGGATTTCCTATTTATGATAGCTTCCACCTTCTTCTGAATCTCCACATCATATTTATGTGCATCCTTTATCTTCTCTAGAATGGATGGTTGGTAAATCATTTGAGAAAGGAATGATAATGTTCCTTCCTTTATGATTATCATGTACATCCTTTGCAAGTATAATAAGATTGGATCCTTCTAAATTCTTATCATTGATAATGTTGTAGGATCATTTCTACTTAGTGCATATTCCACTTTATTTGCTTTACCAAGATGGTAGTAGATTGAGCCGTCATAATCTTTGATGATTTTTAACCATCTTTGTTGGTGCATATTAAGATCATTCTGTTTGAATATATATTTTAGGCTCTTTTGATCATTATATATCTCACACTTCTACCCATAGAGATAATATCATTATATTTTCAATGTGAAGATCATAGCTATCAACTCCAGATCATGTGTGGGGTAGTTTTTCTCATGAACTTTTAGCTTCCTTGAGGCATATACGATCACTTTTTCATTTTGAATCAGTACTCGGCCTAATCCATTCTTTGATGCGTCATTTTATACCATAAAGAGTTCCCCACATGAGGGTAGTGTAAGTACTGGTTCAGTGATAATCCTCTTTTTCAATTCTTTAAAGCATTCTTCACATTCATTGTTCCAAACAAACTTTACTCCCTTCTAATTCATCTTGGTTAGTGAGTTTGAAAATCATGAGAAGTTCCTCAAAATTACTCTATAATACCTAGCTAGACCAAGGAAACTATGGATCTTTGTTATAGATGTTGTTCTGGGTCATCCCTCAATTGTCTTTGTCTTAGAAGGGTCCACATATATCCCTTTGTTAGTGATAACATACCCCAAGAAAGATATTTCCTCCTTCCATAACTCACATTTATTGTACTTTACATATAGTTTATCCCCTCACAAAGTATTTAGCACGATATTCAAATTTTCCTCATGCTCCTCCTTGCTCTTGGAGTATATCAAAATATCATTTATTAAGACTACAACAAATTTTTCAATGTAATATCTAAAGAATATATTCATTAAGTCAATGAAAATCATTAGAGCATTAGTAAGTCTGAAGGAAATAACTATGAACTCATAGTGCATATACCTTGTTTGAAAGGTAGTCTTGGGAATATCTTCCTTCTTCACCTTTAATTGGGGATATCTCAAGTGAAAGTCTGCCTTAGAGAAATACTTGGCCTCATGTAGTTGATCGAACAAGTCATCTATCTATTGCAGGGGATAATTTTTCTTTATCGTTATTTTATTGAGCTCACAATAATTAATACAGAGACGCATTTATCAATCCTTCTTCTTAATGAATAGGACTGGTGCACCCCACGGTGAAGCACTCGGGCATATAAAAGAAATTTCAAGATTCTATTGTAACTACTTCTTCATCCCTTCCAACTCAATAGTGGTCATCATGTAAGGAATATTTGATATGGGAAGATATCCGAGTATAAGTTCAACTGAGAACTTAACCTCTTAGTCATAAGGAAGACTGGGAAATTCTTTAGGGAACACGTCAGTGTAGTCCCTCACAATAGGTATGTATTCAAGCATGATCCTCTCCTTTATCTCAATCATTTGAGCTAGATATTATTTCTCATAAGGAAACAGTATCCATCCTTTAGTAGAAGATTCCATAGGATAGTCATCCTCCTTACATTTTTACAGAATTAGAGGATGCCTTAGGATATGAAGAGTGATCTCCCTCTCCCAACAATTGATGTTGGATTTATATAAAGATAGTCAATCCATTCCCAATATAGCATCAAACTCCACCAAATTAAGATGATATTTTTTGGGGAGATTTAGTCCATAAACATTGATTGGGGAGGAGTTATATAATTTAGATACAATAATTTTCTTATTCACTATTATCACAGATAACTCAACCTCCATATTTTGAGGTGGTGTTTGAATAGTTCTACTAAACTTATAATATGTGAATGGTGTGTAAAACCAGAATCAAAAAGTATATTTTCTATTATTGAATGAATAACCAGTGTACCTATCACTATATCATTATCGGGATCCACCTTGGTAGTAGTGATAGCATATTCCCTTCCTTGTTGCCTTGGAGGTTTTCATTGATTGTCTCTGACAACCCTTATCTTAGGGCATTGGCCCACATAATGTATGTTTTCCTTACTGTTGAAACAATATATTGTAAGATGAGTGTTGATCTGAACCTTCCTTTATTCTTCCACATTAGTGGGCTTATTTATATCCCTTTAGCAGTGATTAGATGATTCCCATCATTTCCACATTTGAAGCATCTCCTGGTTCCCTTTAGACAGTTCATGGGATGCCTCTTCCCACGCTTTTGACACATGGGATACTGGTGTTTCTTGCCTCCATGTGATTTATCTATTGATCTTACCATATTAAACTTCATTTTCATCTTTTTATCTCTGAGTCCATGAGATCACTGAGAATCTCCGATCTCTGTCTCAACCTTAAGGGAACAACGTAAAATCTCCTCATAGTTATCAAAGTCATGAATCGCCAAAGATTTTCATAGAATCGGATTTAATCCACTAAAGAAGCGATCCACCTTGATTTCAGTGTTCATAAAAAATCTAGATGCGTATCATGCAAGACTAACTACCAAGATAAAAGGCATTTCTCATTAATAAACATATGGAGGCATAACATATAAAACATGGAATCATACGATCATGGAAATAAAGGAATATGGAAGAAACATATATCATGGCATAAACATGGTCCAAGACTAACTACCAAGATGATATCACATGGTAGACAGAGTCCCATAATGGATTAGGTTTACTCTTTAATCCCATACATAACATCTAATGAGACTAAACATTACCCAATGCATTGGTGTGCTATCTGGGTGCACCCATCATAACATGTACATGCATATGTGTTCCACATAAACAAATCAAACATGAGTAATAAACATAAGGGTTACCCATGGAAAGAAATAAGTTTTGTAATCATGTCATAAGGGATAACCAAAGGGCATATCATAAGGATATCCATGAAATAAGGGATTTAAATCATTCTTGAACATTTATAAAAGAAAAATAAGAATATATAATGAATAGTTATGTCTAACTGAATTTAAAACATGAAAATGGGTGGTTATGTAATTTTAGAAATGTGTCACTTAAGCGCGGTTTTAGGGAAAAATAGTCTTTAAAAAGGATAAAAGCATAATTATTTCCATAAAACCAGAAATGAACTAAAATAGTTACTCATGAAAAAATGAGTGGTTTTAGAAAATATGGATGGATTAAAACATTTTATAGGGTTTACTTGTAAATGGGTAAGAAATAGAGAAGTTCCTTTTAATCAGGTTTTCTTATCGAGAGGAATTGAGAAGGGAACTATTTTAAAACATGTATTTCCCATCAATGAAAGATGAATTGAGCTAGATATATATGTGTGGGGCATATATACAGAATATGGGGAAAGTATATAAGAATAATGGAGAGATAAATTGAGGCAAAGGGAGGTAAAGCGTTAGCCAAAGGAAATATGGAGGTTCGGAGAAATCTCTTACCTTATATCTGAACACATACTGCACTTGCACTTAATGTCCTAGATAATCAAATTAGATTCATTAATTATTTAATACAGAACCTCTTCCACATATATTTTGTTTATTATAATTTTATTACATTCATTTATGGCCATTTTGGTGAGTTATAAAGTTCAATTTCGTTGTTCCGGGAGCGTTCGTTTCATGGTTTCATGATCGGTTCACTTGTGTATAATTATAGATGTTCTTATCAAATGGGAAAGTAGTGAGGAGGAGGAAGAGAGTGATGGCGTTTGCAGATCGGGAACGAGGATCGATGATAAACCAATTGAGGATAACTGTGAGGCGAACGATGAACGCAACGGGATCATCACCTTCATCGCTAGCGGATGTGTCATTCACCAACGATCAATCCAATCTTGAGGTAGGGCATTTTCTTTGTGGTTTTATCCATTTTTAAACCTTGAGACGAACGTGAATTAATCATTTCCAAGTTAATTCGTGGATCGATTTATGTTGGGTTTTCCAATGTTTAATTTCTCTTCCTAGATCTAGGAATTTGAGATTTTTTCTCATTGGTTCTTACTGCTATTATAATCCACTGTTCTTCGAATCTGATGACGATGGTCAAATAAACATGACCTTTGTTCGATGCTAACTTTGTGGATTGTGTCTTTCTCCCTCCATTCTTGGCATTAATCATCGATAATCGGTTGGTTGGTGATTCAACGATATCCGGAAATACCGATCATTGTGTGTTTGTTATTTGGCACAACGGATTGCGGTCACGAGTTAGGATTTGGATTTTGGAGACGTGACGGAGGTGTGACGGCGATGATGGGAACCCAAATTTTGATCGGGTACTGGTGTTTTGTGAGCCGGATTGAGAAGATCTCTCCGGAGGAGCAGCGATTGATGTTTCCAAGCAACAGGTGATCGGAATCCAGCCACCGATAACGATGGCATTCGGTGTAGGTGCAGACAGTAGGGTTCTCGCGACCTAGGATATGCGGTTGCAACGGATGGATATGATCAACGATTTTCTAACGAAGAACGACCGGAATCTGATTTCTGAACGGTCTTGGAGGGAAATGTGTTATTATTATTTTTAATAATAATAACATGTGGTATTTATTAATAATAATAATAATAATTTGATGTTCGTACGTGAAGGGTGGTGTGTTATTATTATTTTTAATAATAATAACATGTGAGATTTATTATTATTATTTTTTTTTTTTTTGAAAGTGAAGGGAGGGGTGTGAAATGGTGCTTGTGGCGTGGAGGATGATGGTTTCTGCCTGTATTTCCATTAGAAGGGGATAAGTGAAGAATTAATAAAAATTAAATGATATTTAATTTTTTATAAGAAAATGGAACAATGTTGTAACAAATGGGCTTCGTTGACATCACAGACACCCCGCCTTAACATGGTTGTCGGGTCCTGGCTCACCAGGTACCACCAATTGCCCCGCAGACACATGGTCCCCTCCCGAGGGCCCACCCACCTGCCTGAACAGGCCATCAGACTAATGATTATCCCCACGGGCTAACACATGTTCTTTCCAGTGTGTTTTGTCCTCACTCGCACACACTCCGAGAAACTTCCTAGAAGGTCACACATCATGATCACTACTCCAAACCAAGCACGCTTAATTGTGAAGTTCTAATCAGGTAGGCTCCCGAAAAGAAAGGTGCACCTTATTGACATGAGTCATATCATTTAGTTTTTTAACCCTTCAACATTCTGGGGTGTTACATTCACCCCCTCCCCCCCCCCCCAGAGCACAACGTCCTCATTGTGGACCCTACATCTCAACCCAGGCAGTGTCACCGCACTTAAGGCTAGGTTTCTACTCTAATATCAATGTAACAATTGGGCTCTACTGACGGCACAAACACCCTGCCTTAACATGGTCATCGAGTCCTGGATCGGCAGCTACCACCAGTTTCTCCACAAACACGTGGTCCCCTCCCTGGGGCCCACCCACATGACCAAATGGATCATCAGACTAATGGTTGTCCCCACGGGCCAACACATGATCTTTTCAGTGTGTTTTGTCCCCAATCGCATACACCCTGGAAAACTTTCTGAAAGGTCACTCATCCTGATCAATACCTCAGGTCAAGCACGTTTAACTATGAATTTCTAATCAAGTAGGCTCCTAAAAAGAAATGTGTACCTTGTTGATTTGAGTCATATCATTTAGTCTTTTAACTCTTTAACATTCCAGAGTGTTACAAAAGGGGAACCATGTGAATAAGGGGGGATTTGGGCGTGGCTTTGATTAAAGTTTTATTATAATAATAATAATAATAATATAAATTATTAGTATTATTATTATTTTGTGCAAACTTTGATTTGGTCATAACTTCTTTGTGGAATGTGTCACGACCCCCTCCACACAAAGTGTACCCCTCCTGGGTCGGCAATATGAGAAGGGAGATAATGACCCCCGAGTCCTGCCTCCAGTAGGCCCTGGGTTGGTGACTAGCACCGAGGGTGTAGTAACACACAAATGGGAGGCATTACCCTCTAAGATAACACATATAGAAGAGAGAGATAAGATAGACACCAACCAACTCCAACTCAGATAGCAATATAAATGAAAACCCAAGTACACATATGAAATGTCATGCAAAAGTACTACAACTGAAAGGGGGAAAAACTACAAGTACCCAAAAGAAAGTAAAACAGCAACAACCACAAGCCCGAACAGCTCTTGCAACCCCAAACTAGTAAACACCAGCCTGATCTCCAACCTGCTCCAAGTGACCTGAAAAATAGTTTATATATACATCGGGTGAGTATAATAGTATACTCAGTAGGATCCTCCCCGAAGCCTCTCGTGAAAAAGTAAAGAAATCGTGCTAAAGCACAGTGAACAACAAGTGAAACTAACTCGTCACCTAATAGGTATACTAAGTTCCCAACCTCACCATGGCTACTCTCACCAAGTAACGCATAAAAGAATATATCATATAGTAAAGAATAACAAGGGTACCCCGCTACTACTTCCCCACTGGTTTGCCGCTTTTCCCCAACGTCGCACGTCCTGAGCATCTCTCTCCAAAAAGGTTTTCCCGCAGACACCTGGGCAAAGCACAACAATATGCATCTTGTGCAACAAAACCACCGCATCCACACACCAAAGTAACCAGGTAGTTTCCGGGAGCCACCACAGCTCGCATAACGTGTATCATACATCGGGTATTACACCTCAATCCATTACAGTCCATACACCGAGTAAGGATCCTCAAGCCATCACAGCCTGTACACGTTACACCTATAGTAGTCTATAGGATACTATATCCAGAATATATGTGTGTGAATAACCACAAGTCATTACAGCCCTCTACACACATATATGGGGAAAACTAACTATTGTGCCTACCAGCACAAGTATCTACCAAGAGAAGAGAGCGGGGCCAAAGGGGGTAGTCAGTCATTCGTCCTCCCATCGAAATGTTGGGGAAAACACCCCCCAGGGCTCAGAATCCTCAGGGTGTCAGTTACCCTTACTAACAGGGTGGAGTAGCGTATAGAAACACAAAAATTACAGAATATACTATATCTCACAACCACACTATGGGCATAACCTAGTCTTAGACACAACTGCAGCTAACATCTCTCAGACTTCAGGCTACTAATTCTAAGACTAGGTATCATATAAGCATACAACCATTTAAAGAGCTTTATTAGATTACTTTATTCCCATTTTATCAGTTTCGATTTACGTTAATTAATTCTTTAAACATTAATTAACCATAAACAATTCCACATAAAAATTTCATTAGCATCACACCCAAAGTCCACTATCCCTTTAAAAATTACAACCTCATCATTATGTTCCAGCGAACTCCAACCCCATGGGTTAACACCATTTATTCAAATATTCATTACAGAATTACTTTCCCACATTCCCAGGCATTCTAGAAAAACATTCTATACTACTAAATACAAGGGGCTCAACACGGTGAGTAGATGTACTACCCATCGAGTCTTTGCTGTTTATAGAAAGAGCATATACCCATCCTTCCTTGAGAAGCTAGACACGGAAAGCACGTGGCATACCACGCGCATCTTTGCCTCTTTCGGAAGAAGGGTAAGCAAGACCAACTGCCTTGAGCAGTGGGGAAAGGTAAAGCAAATAAACAGCCAATAAGAATCAGCAAGCATCCAACAATCACATTCATCCCATTCCATCATCCCCGGTGTCCTCCCCAACACCCACATACATAAACCGATGCATCTCGCCACTCTAGGCGTCATCTGCTACCACAACCAAAAGCCTTCATGCCCCCACATATCACAACGGTCATTCAGGATCACATCACAGCACAAGCAGCAGGAAAACAAACATCACATCAATTGGGCTCTTGTCCCTTTAACAATCAAGAGGGTAACTCGGAACCCTTTTAGGAATTATCAAACAATCAGTTCTTTAATCCATTTTGAATTAACAGATTTATTAATCGTAGGTTCCAAATTCGGGAAACCTAATCAGTAAGTTATCACAATTAATTAAACATGCTTACTACGCCAATTTGATTAACATTAAAATTACAACAAGAACCAGATTCTTTTACATGCCTCTTTATCTTTAGCCAAATGATTATCAATTAATCCCAATTTACTTTCTTTACCGATTTCCATCAAGAACGAACAACTAAGCAAAGAAATCATAGATTTCACACTATCTAGCAAAACAAGAGGCAATAACATACGATCGATATCAATTTATTTATCCAGTATAATATTTATTATGTCAATTCCATTATCATACAGTGTGATTAAACATGATAACAATACAGTTTCACATAAAAGAAAAGAGAAGCAATGAATCCCCTACCTCAAACAGTTCCTCACGTTCTTTATCCACACAATGGGTCACGATCCTCCTCTCGCGACAATTGCTTCCACCCGAGGATGCCACGGTATGACCGCACCAACCAAACCCCAAGAAAATCCCCATTAGAAGCATGGAGATTGCATGCTATAATATGGAAAGGAGAAACAGGAGAAGATGGTCCCCAAAGGAACGATGATGAAACATACCTTATATCGAAGATTGATCGATACAGCTTGGTTGCATCAAAATAGAGCAGAACCAATTCGAGGAGTAAAGTTTGATTGTGAAACTCCTACAAGAAGGATTGAAAGGTTCTAGTGTCTCATAGCCGAGAACAAAGAGGAAGAAAAAGGGAGGGATATATCTCGCCCCTTTTGAAGATTTAATGGGGTGATGGTTTAAGATATGCTTAATTCCCCATTAAAAGCGGATCGCATTAACCCACGCGTTTTCACCAAGTAAAAACATCTTGAGCCATAGGAATAATTAATATAGGATTTATGGCCTTTGAATCGGCCTTAAGAGTCCTTAACATAAGGCTTTAAATGCATTTTACGTTAAAGGAAACGTCAAATGGGCGAAAATGTAGGAAGTTGGAAACACTGTTCATAAACCTCACCGTTCTGGAAACATTGTACATAAACCTCACCATTCTGGAAACACTGTACATAAACCTCACCGTTCTGGAAGCACTGTACACCTACCGTTATTGTACATCTACCGTTACTATACACCTATCGATAGAGCTACCGATAGACCTCACCATTCTGGAAACATTGTACACCTACCGTTACTGTACACCTACCGTTATTGTACACCTACCGTTACTGTACACCTACCGTTACTGTACACCTACCGATAGAGCTACCAATAGACCTCACCATTCTGGAAACATTGTACACCTACCGTTATTGTACACCTACCGTTACTATACACCTACCGATAAAACTGTTCACTGAACCTCACCGATAGGACATTGTTCACAAAACATCACCGATAGAACTGTTCATTGAACCTCACCGATAGAACTGTTCACAAAACCTCACCGATAGAACTGTTCACAAAACCTCACCGATAGAACTGTTCATAAAACCTCATTGATAGAACTGTTCACTGAAAACCTCACCGATAGAACTGTTCACATAACCTCACCGATAGAACTGTTCACATAACCTCACCGATAAAACTGTTCACAAAACCTCACCGATCTCACCGATAGAACATTGTTCACTGAACCTCACCGATAGAACTGTTCACAGAACCTCACCGATAGAATTGTTCATAGAACCTCACCGATAGAACTGTTCACAGAACCTCGCTGATAGAACTGTTCACTGAACCTCACTGATAGAACTGTTCACAAAACCTCACTGATAGAACACTGTTCACTGAACCTCACCGATAGAACTGTTCACCGATGGAACTGTTCACAGAACCTCACTGATAGAATTGTTCACAAAACCTCACCGATAGAACTTTTCACAAAACCTCACCGATAGGACTATTCACTGAACCTCACCGATAGAACACTGTTCACTGAACCTCGCTGATAGAACTGTTCACAAAACCTCACCGATAGAACTATTCACAAAACCTCACCGATAGAAATGTTCACTGAACTTCACCGATAAAACTGTTCACAAAACCTCACCAATAAAACACTATTCACTGAACCTCACTGATAGAACTGTTCACCGATAGAACTGTTCACAGAATTGGAAATTTGGCAAAGTGTTGGGGATAAGTCACCTTGACCTCTCGGAACACCTCAAACGCCACATTTTCACAAAGTAATGGACCGAAGAGGTCCGGGCCATTACATCAGATACCTCTCAAAACATTCTCATCCTCAAGAATTAAAAACCCACCTAAAGAGAAAAAAACGGGGTCCGAACAACCACCCATCGAAATACCTCTCAAAAGAGAGCAAGCCACAAAAGCAAAAAAAGAAATTCATAAATAAAACATGAAAGGTCTAACCCCAAAGGGAACATCGTTACATTAAAAGAGTTAAACATCAAACAACTCTGGGTATTGAGCACATATCTATGACTCACGTTCCCAGGTACTCTCCTCCATGCCACCGTGTCACCACAAGACACGAACTAAGGGAATAGAACGCTTGTGCAACACCTTCTCCTTGTGGTCTTGGATCTCCACAGGTCGCTCCTCAAAGGTTGCATCATCATCAACATAGATCTCTCCCCAATCGATGATGTGAGAGTCATCGTGAAGATAAAGTCGGAGCTGTGATACATGGAAAACATCATGCATCTGACTCATCTGAGGGGGAAGTGCTACTCGATACGCCATAGCTCCAACACGAGCTAACACCTCGAAAGGCCCAAAAACTGGGGAGAAATCTTAATTCCATGACCAAACCTTCATTTCCCACGACGGGGATTCACCTTCAGAAACACATGATCCCCAACATTAAACTCCAAGGGTCTCCTCTTTTGATCAGCATATGATTTCTGACGATCTTGCGTTGTCTTCATCCTCTCACGAATCACCTGGACCATCTCTGTTGTATTCTGCACTAGTTCCGGTCTGAAAATTGTTCCACTGAGCTCGACTCCTTGATCGTTATGAAGTGGACCGATTTTGTTAAACGAACCACTACCACCCAAATAGCATCATGTCCTCCCGGAGCTCGAGGTAAACCAGTAACAAAGTCCATTGAGATGTCCTCCCACTTCCACTGAGGAATCTCTAATGGATGGAGAAGACCACCAGGAACACGGTGTTCGGCCTTCACCTTCTGGCAGACTAAACATAGAGACACAAACTCCACAACTGCACGCTTCAGCCTAGGTCACCAAAACCGACTCCTCAAGAATCGGTACATCTTTGTCACGCCAGGATGTACTACTAAAGGTGAACTATGGAACTCTCTGACAACCGTCTCACGCATCGTCAAGGGAACAAAAAGCCTTCCATGATACAACACTCGGTGTTGTTCATCCTCCGACCAACCATCAGGGGCCTCACCACAAACAACTCGGTCTCTCCAGACCTCCACCTCCAGATCTCCCAACTGGGACTCTTCTACCTTTTGCATCAGGGATGATTGTACCATCATCTGAAAAAGACAACCTCTACCCCCAACTTCTCCCATATCAAGATGTAATGCTGACAGTTCTTCCATTACTCTCCAGGAATCACCAGATTCAGGCACAACATCACTACGTGACTTTCGGCTCAGCATATCAGCTACAATATTCCCTTTTCATGGTGTATATGATATTTTGAAGTCGTATTCCTGTAATAACTCCATCCACCGACATTGTTGTAAGTTTAGGTCATGCTGGGAGAAAACATACCTCAAACTCTTATGATCGGTGAAAACCACAAAGCGCTCACCAATTAGGTAATGTCTCCACAACTTCAGAGCAAACACCACGACTGCCAACTCAAGATCATGGGTGGCATAGTTGCGTTCATGGGGACGTAACTGTCGAGACCCATAAGAAACAACTGACCTCTACTACATGAGAACACAGCCTAACCCCAGATGTGAAGCATCGCAGAAAACATCAAACTAAACTCCCTCAGCTAGAAGACAAAGGACTGGATCACTTACTAACTTCTCCTTTAGATACTCAAAAGATTCCCGATGCTAATCAGTCTATATGAATGCCTAATCCTTCCTGTTCAAAACTGTCAGAGGAGTCACAACTCGCGAGAAATTGGCTACAAACCTCCTGTAGTAGCCTGCGAGACCAAGGAAACTTTGCACCTCTGAAACTGTCTTGGGGGCTGCCCAAGACACAACTGCTTCTATCTTCGATGGATCCACAACTACTCCCTGTTGGGACACAACATGTCCCAAGAAAAGGACTTCTCGAGTCCAAAACTCACACTTCGACAACTTCCCAAACAGCTGATGTCGACGAAGAACTCCCAAAATGGTGTGTAGATGCTCTGCATGCTCCTCTTCAAATTTAGAGTACACAAGGATGTCGTTGATGAAAACTACCATGAACTTGTCCAGGAACTCAAGGAACGCAGCATTCATCAATCCCATGAATACAGCTAGAGCATTCGTCACACCAAATGGCATTACAACGAACTCATAATGCTCATGACGACAACGGAAAGCAGTCTTCGGGATATCCTCATCCTTCACACGCATCTGATGATATCCTGACCGCAAGTCGATCTTTGAGAACCAACTTGCACCCTTCAGTTGATCGAATAAGTCATCAATCCGTGGAAGAGGATAGCGATTCTTTATTGTCACTTTGTTTAAGCAACGATAATAAACACACAACTGCAAACTACCGTCATCCTTCTTCACGAACAAAACATGTGCACCCCACGGTGACACACTTGGCCAAACAAAACCGCACTGTAACAGACCATCAAGCTGTATACGTAGCTCTCGTAACTCAGATGGGGTCATCCTATATGGATACATAGAGATATGAGACGCTCCTGTTTGTAACTCGATCCCAAATTTGATCTTTCGTCGAGGGGGTAATGTTACAACCTCTTCTGGAAAGACATCAGGGTACTCCTCTACGGCCCTAGGAAATGCCAACTGTTGAACCTCTGAAGAACTCAGCATCACCTCAGCCATCATGGATGATAAGGATGGAACGTGTCTATGACCCATCTGAGGGTCTCGTTCACCAACAAACACCACTTGCTCTCCATCCGCACCAATGAAAACAACCTTCTTCCTGAAGCAATCCATGATAGCCTGCACCGAATACAACCAATCCATGCTGAGGATGACATCATATGGTTGTATTCGTAAACATAGGAAATCTCCCCAAGAGCAGTGTTGCCCCAACACGAGCTCACAGTCTCTACATACTTCAAACAAGTAAGCTCGACCTCCAACTGGCGTAGTCAACGTCAAGGGCACTAGAAGCCTCTCTACCTCAAGTCTCAAAGCATGGACAAGGGTAGGTGATATGAAGGAGGGTGTCACTCCTGAATCAAACAAGGCATACACCAAGGTAGAAAACAAGCAAAGGGTACCTCGAACGACGTCTGGCTCGCTTGGAGCTGGCAATGCTAGAGCATGAAGCTGACCACGACCTCCTCCACGGCCTCTCTGACCCTGATGACGACCACCACCACGGCCACGCTCTGCTCTCTGAGGACGGCGAGCGTCATGGGGTTGTCCTCTGCCTGCCCCATCTACCCTCTGTTGATCTAAAGCTGGTGCAACTGGCTGCTGTTGCCTCGGCTGGAACTACCTCAATGGAGGAACCTGGAGTGTAGCGCCTGGTGCACGATGACCGCTCTGAAAGGTCGGGTACTCCCGCTGCTGATGACCATGACCACCACAAGAAAAACAAGCACCTGATCCCTTGGCATAGGCCTGAGAGTTGCTGCCTCGAGATGTGAAGGGTTGGGACCTACCCCCGGCTGAACGGAAACTCTTCTGCCCTGAAAACCGGGAACCCTGGACCACAGCTCTTCTTCGTGAGGAATCATGTTGATTCCCCTCTCGTGATGATCCGGTCCGGGCCAAAGTCCTCTCAATAACCTCTTCCCTCGCCAGTACCTCAAGATATGTTTTAAGCATAAATGGGGGGACCTGGCACTGGATCTCTGGACGCAAAGCCTCCTAGAAATGTCTCGCCCTGGCCTCCTCATCTGGAAACAAGTCCGAAGCATATCGTAAAAGGTTCCTGAAACAGATTCCAAACTCGCGAACACTGGAGATCCCCTGTTGAAGGGTAAGAAGCTCCTGGCAACTGGACGCTTTCGCAGTCGAAGAAAGAAACTCGACTCTAAACTTGTCTCGAAACTCCTCCCATGAGATCGCTGACTCCTCATGATCCCCGAAGAACAATAACCACCACTGCCTCGCTGCTCCACGCAGCATCATCACAACCAAGGAAACCCAGTGCTCCTTCTGAGCACAGATTGAACTGAAGTCGATCTCGACCTCCTCTAACCAGTCTTCCGTGACTGCATCTGAAACGGAACCCTCGTACTTCTGCAGACTCTGGTGCTGAAACTCTCGGAGTGTCTTCCTCCAAGTGTCTTCGTCGTCAACCTCTACCCTGCAACGATCTGCTGGAATAGCCTGCTGGACATTTTCTGCGCAAACCTGACGAGGACGTTGACCTGGAGTCATACTTGTAAAATAACAAACTGTTAGAGCTCCTAAACCTAGAATATGGAAGAGTCAACATTAATTAATTAATTAATTTCTTTTATTCATTTTAGGTTAACCTATCCCAAGGTCTACCCATTCAAACACAGGCACAAAGAAGAATGATGCATGATCCTTTCCTAGGTCTCTACCATGCAACTAGTATCACCTTGTTTAGTAGCCATTGTAAACTTAAAGGTCTGTACATCAGATCATAGGGGGCCTTAAATGCTTATGTCTCATCCGGTCTCCAGTGTTTACCTCACTTGCTAAACATGAATGACACCGTTGCCCTACCAAACCATGCAACCTCACCTGTGACTAACTCCAAACTCCATCCTATCCCTCAACCAGACCTCTGATACCACTCTGTCATGACCCCCTCCCCACAAAGTGTACCCCTCCTAGGCCGGCAATGTGAGAAGGGAGATAATGACCCCCGAGTCCCGCCTCCAGTAGGCATCGGGTTGGTGACTAGCACCGAGGGTATAGTAACACACAAATGGGAGGCATTACCCTCTAAGAGAACACATGCGGAAGAGAGAGATAAGATAGACACCAACCAACTCCAACTCAGATAGCAATATAAATGAAAACCCAAGTACACATATGAAATGTCATTCAAAAGTACTACAACTAAAAGGGGGAAAAAACAAGTACCTAAAAGAAAGTAAAACAGAAACAACCACAAGCCCAAACATCTCCTGCAACCCCAAACTAGGAAACACCAGCCTGATCTCCAACTTGCTCCAAGTGACCTGAAAAATAGTTTATATATAAATAGGGTGAGTATAATAGTATACTCAGTAGGATCCTCCCCGAAGCCTCTCGTTCAAAAGTAAAGAAAGCATGCTAAAGCACAGTCAACAACAAGTGAAACTAACTCGTCACCTAACAGGTATACTAAGTTCTCAACCTCACCATGGCAAATCTCGCCAAGTAACGCATACAAGAATATATCATATAGTAAAGAATAACAAGGGTACCCCGCTACTAATTCCCCATTGGTTTGCCGCTTTTCCCCAACGTTGCACGTCCTGAGCATCTCTCTCCAAAAAGGCTTGCCCGCAGACACCTGGGTGAAGCACCACAATATGCACCTCGTGCAACAAAACCACCACATCCACACACCAAAGTAACCAGGTAGTTTCCGGGAGCCACCACAGCTCGCATAACGTGTATCATACATCAAGTATTATACCTCAAGTCATCACAGCCCATACACCAAGTAAGGATCCTCAAGTCATCACAACCTATACACGTTACACCTATAGTAGTCCATAGGATACTATATCCAGAATATATGTGTGTGAATAACCACAAGTCATTACATACCTCTACACACATATATGGGGAAAACTAACCTCTATGCCTACCAGCACAAGTATCCACCAAGAGAAGAGAGCGGGGCCAAAGGGGGTAGTCAGTCATTCGTCCTCCCACTGGAATGTTGGGGAAAACACCCCCCAGGGCTCAGAATCCCCGGGGTGTCAGTTGCCCTTACTAACATGGTGGAGTAGCGTATAGAAACACAAAAAGTATATAATATACTATATCTCATAACCACACTATGGGCATAACCTTGTCTTAGACACAACTGCAGCTAACGTCTCTCAGACTTCGGGCTGCTAATTCTAAGACTAGGTGTCCTATAAGCATACAACCATTTAAAGAGCTTTATTAGATTACTTCATTCCCTTTTTATCATTTTCACTTTACGTTAATTAATTCTTTACACATTAATTAACCATGAACAGTTTCACATAAAAAAGTCATTAACATCACACCCAAAGTCCACTATCCCTTTAAAAATTACAACCTCGTCATTATGTTCCAGTGAACTCCAACCCCATGGGTTAACATCATTTATTCAAATATTCATTACAAAATTACTTTCCCACATTCTCAGGCATTTTAGAAAAACATTTTATGCTACTAAACACAAGGGGCTCAACACGATGAGTAGATGTACTACCCGTCGAGTCTTTGCCACTTATAGCAAGAGCATATACCCATCCTTTCTTGAGAATCTAGACACGGAAAGCAGGTGGCATACCCCACGCGTCTTTGCCTCTTTCAGAAGAAGGGTAAGCAAGACCAGTTGCCTTGAGCAGTGGGGAAAAGTAAAGCAGATAAACAACCAATAAGAATCAGCAACCATCCAACAATCACATTCATCACATTCCATCATCCTTGGTGTCCTCCTCAACACCCGCATGCATAAACCGATGCACCTCGCCACTCTAAGCATCATCTGCTGCAACAACCAAAAGCCTTCATGCCCCCACATATCACAAAGACCATCTAGGATCACATCACAGCACAAGCAGCGGGAAAACAAACATCACATCAATTGGGCTCTTGGCCCTTTAAGAATCAAGAGGGTAACTCAGAACCCTTTTAGGAATTATCAAACAATCAGTTCTTTAATCCATTTTTAATTAACAGATTTATTAATCGTAGGTTCCAAATTCGGGAAACCTAATCAGTAAGCTATCATAATTAATTAAACATGCTTATTGCGCCAATTTGATTAACATTAAAATTACAACAAGAACTAGATTCGTTTACATGTCTCTTTATCTTTAGCCAAACGATTATCAATTAATCCCAATTTACGTTGTTTATCGATTTCCATCAAGAACGAACAGCTAAGAAAAGCAAGCATAGATTTCACACTATCTAGAAAAACAAGAGGCAATAACATACGATCGATATCAATTTATTTATCCAGTTAAAATATTTATTATGTCAATTCCATTTTCATCCAGTGTGATTAAACATGCTAACAATACAGTTGCACGTAAAAGAAAAGAGAAGAAACGAATCCCCTACCTCAAACAGTTCCTCGCGTTCTTTATCCACACAACGGGTCACGATCCTCCTCTCGCAACAACTGCATCCACCCGAGGATGTCATGGTACGACTGCACCAACCAAACCCCAAGAAAAACCCCATTAGAATCATGGAGATTGCATGCTATAATATGGAAAGGAGAAACATGAGAAGATAATCCCCAAAGGAAAGATGATGAAACATACCTTATATTGAAGATTGATCGATACAGCTTGGTTGCATCAAAACAGAGTGGAACCAATCTGAGGAGTAAAGCTTGATTGTGTAGCTCCTACAGGAAGGATTGAAAGGTTCTAGCGTCTCATAGCCGAGAACAAAGAGGAAGAAAAGGGGAGGAAGATATCTCGTCCCTTTTGAATATTTAATGGGGCGACAGTTTAAGATACGCTTAATTCCCCATTAAAAGTGGATCGCATTAACCCACGCGTTTTGACCAAGTAAAAACATCCTGATCCATAGGAATAATTAATATAGGATTTATGGCCTTTGAATCGGCCTTAAGAGTCCTTAAAATAAGGATTTAAATGCATTTTACGTTAAAGGAAACGTCAAAGGGGCAAAAATATAGGAAGCTGGAAACACTGTTTATAAACCTCACCGTTCTGGAAACACTATACATAAACCTCACCATTCTGGAAACACTATACATAAACCTCACCGTTCTGGAAACACTGTACACCTACCGTTACTGTACACCTACCGTTATTGTACATCTACCGATAGAGCTACCGATAGACCTCGCCGTTCTGGAAACACTGTACACCTACCGTTACTGTACACCTACCGTTACTATACACCTACCGATAGAGCTACCGATAGACCTCACCGTTCTGGAAACACTGTACACCTACCATTATTGTACACCTGGCGTTACTATACACCTACCGATAAAACTGTTCACTGAACCTCACCGATAGAACACTGTTCACAAAACCTCACCGATAGAACTGTTCACTGAACCTCACCGATAGAACTGTTCACTGAACCTCACCGATAGAACTGTTCACAAAACCTCACCGATAGAACTGTTCACTGAACCTCACCGATAGAACTGTTCACTGAACCTCGTCGATAGAATTGTTCACTGAACCTCACCGATAGAACATTGTTCACTGAACCTCACCGATAGAATTGTTCACAAACCTCACCGATAGAACTGTTCACAAACCTCACCGATAGAACTGTTCATAGAACCTCACCGATAGAACTGTTCACAAAACCTCACCGATAGAACATTGTTCACTGAACCTCACCGATAGAACTGTTCACTGAACCTCACCGATAGAACTGTTCATAGAACCTCACTGATAGAACTGTTCACAAAACCTCACCAATAGACTGTTCACTGAACCTCCCCGATAGAACTGTTCACAAAACCTCACCGATAGAACACTGTTCACTGAACCTCACCGATAGAACTGTTCACCGATGGAACTGTTCACAGAACCTCACCGATAGAACTGTTCACAAAACCTCACCGATAGAACTGTTCACTGAACCTCACCGATAGAACATTGTTCATTGAACCTCACCTATAGAACTGTTCACAGATTCTCACCGATAGAACTATTTACAAAACCTCAACGATAGAACTGTTCACTGAACCTCACCGATAGAACTGTTCACAAAACCTCACCGATAGAACATTGTTCACTGAACCTCATCGATAGAAGTGTTCACCGATGGAACTGTTCACAGAATTAGAAATTTGGAAAAGTGTTGGGGATAAGTAACCTTGACCTCCTGGAACACCTCAAACACCACATTTTCACAAAGTAATGGACCAGAGAGGTCTGAGCCATTACACGATGTCAGATTGGCGATCCGTCTGCGACAACGCGGCCATGGTATTGAGGCGGCCGATTCAAGACCAATGTTGGGTACCTTATTCTGACTCGTGGTTCAGGCCCACGAAGTGACGTACGTTTGTGTTACTGTGAAATGTGTTTTTTTCATTGGGTATCCGATTTGGGCTAGTAAATAGTCTATCCTGAGTGTTTTTCCATGAGGATCACAACAGCGTGATTTGTTTGGTCATTCATGGTCGTTTGCAGTGATGTATCAGTGGATTTACGCTTTAGCCCATCGGACTGATGATGAGACTTGTGTGTTCATCAGGATTTTGGTCAGAGACGTTGTGCACTCCAATAGTCCAAGACATGCCTAAGGGTACACGGGCACGACTCGGTACCTGGGCACAGCCAGGTACATGACCAGGTACACGGGCACGGTCTGAAGTACACGGGCACGACCAGTTGTACACGGGCAAGCCCCGGGTGGTTGAGACATGTCGTGTACCACCTGTACACGTTGTGTAGTATGAGATGGCTTCCAATCTGTGTCCATAGGAGAACACGTTCAGGCGACGAGGCGAGGTCACACGTCGTGTATTCCCTCCAGAACTTCTTCCTCTTGTATCTCCTTCGTCTTGACTCGAATTTTGGCTCGCGAGTAGCCTATCCTGAATAGTTTTCCATATAGAACACGATGGTGACCTTCATTATGTATTACAAGATATGATGTGGGGTATTTCGAGCAGGACGCTTCTTCAAGCGATGCTCAACAATGGCAGTGATTGGGTGTGATCATTGGAGAGATGTCGGGATCAGTACTCCTCTGTCGCAACAAGGTGCGGGTTCCCCATATTCTTTATACATATAGGGTCAGTACTCCCCTGTCACACCAGGGCGTGGGTTCTCTGTCTACAAGGTTATTACTCCCTTGTCACATCAGAGCACGAGTTCCTCATATTCTTTATACAGATAGAGTCAGCACTCCCCCATACTACAGAAGGTGTGAGTTCTCTATCTACATGAGTGGTACTCCCCCATCTTTGAGCTCTGGCGATGTGTGTCCTCTGTGGGAGTTGTGGCTCCCTTGGCTGTGGAGCGCAATTACAGGGTGCAGGGCCCTCCACTCATATTCTGATGAGGTTACGCGAGTTACATGGTTTAAAGTTGTGACTCCCTCAGTTGTAGTGCGCAGTGGTGAGGAGTGGGCCCCTCTACACGGTTTCTTATGCAGTTGTGCATGATGTTGGGCATCGGAGATGGACCTTTGGAATTGCAGGCTGACTCGTCGTTCTTAGTTGGGCTATGGAGATGGAGATCATCTTTCTCTCTTCGTTTGGGCTTCTTATTGAGCATATTTGGGTTTATCGTTATGGTTGTTGTCTCATATTTTGATTGACATGTCTTCATTATGATAAGTTGACTACTCTCTCTTGATGTTTCATGTTTGGTAATTTTGGGGTGTCCAACTGGGTATGTTTATACTCACTCGTGCATGGATTTTGTCAACATGCGTTGTGTCTTATGCAGACGACATACAGATTAGCAGTGATTATGGTGGACCCAATATCAGTGGAGCTTAGCAGTACGTGGTGACGTTGACCGTGTTCGATGGTCGGACTCTAGGATCTTGAGTCGGTCTCTCTCATGCTCTACTCTTTACAGTTATTGTCAGTTCGTGTTTCCCTTTGTATTTTTGGTTGAGCGTGTATTTTGTCCTTTTATATCATTTGTATTACGTTGTTATACTCTGTTGTGTTTCCTAGAGGTTATTTCATGCATGTTTACACTATATGTTACTGTCTTTTATATTCCTTTGCACTTTTCCATGGAGACGAATGGGTGTGTGTGTACAGGTACATTAGACAAAGCCTCCCATTTTATATTATGTCTTCTCGTCTCTTGTCACCAACCCTTGATCTATTGGAGATGGGCTTGGGGTTACAGCGGCTCGGTTTTCCATTGGCCTGACGAACCCTAGTGGGTCGGGTCTTTACAAAGATCGTCCTCTGGATAGAGTTATTGGGGATGTTGACTTAGAGTTTAGACTAGAAATCTCTGAAGAAATTTTTATGCGCACTCAGCTTTTGTTTTAGATTTTGTCCTCAATGATTTTTTTGAAGCTTTAAAAAGATCCTAATTGGATTGTAGCTATGCAAGACGAACTTAATTGGTTTTTCAGAAATGATGTTTGGGCATTGTTTGAACTGCCTAAAGACCAATAAATTATTGGAACTAAGTGGATTTTTATAAATAAACTAGATAGATTTGGATAGATTATAAGGAATAAAGCTAGATTGGTTGCATAATGATTCTGTCTTGAATAAGGAATTGATTATGGTGAATCTTTTGCACCAATTGCGAGACTAGAATCTATTCGAATTTTAATAGCTTATGTTGCACAACAAGGATTTAAACTTTGATCAAATAGATGTGAAAAGTGCATTTTTGAATGGACTAATTTCTAAAGAAATTTATATTAACCTGGTTTTGAACATGAGGAGTTTATGATCATGTTTTAAAACTTTCAAAAGCTTTCTATAGACTTAAACAAGCCCCTCAATCATAGTATGAAAAATTATCTCAATTTATTTTGAAGAACGGTTTTGTGAAAGGTGAAGTATATCCTACTTTGTTTATTAAGAAGGTATTCCAAGGATATTTTGATTATTTAGATTTATGTTGTTGATATTATTTTGGAATTGTTGAGTGAATTGTTATGTAAGGAATTTTTAGAGTTGATGACCAGTGAATTTGACATGAAACTTCTGAAAGAATTAAAATTCTTTTTAAGGCTTCAAATTTTTCAAAAAGATGATAAAATTTTTCTAAATCAGTTATGCTATGATTCAAGTAAAGCTTCAAATGCCCCATATGAGTACTACTTGTAGATCCAATGTTGATGTTGTTGGTAAAAATCAATTGATATTAAGTTTTCAGAGGAATAAATGATCAGTTGGCATATATGTTTACTAAAATTTTAAAAAAATGGACCAAGCATGTGTACAAGAAAAGCATCTATTTATTATTCTTTATTATTTTGAACCGTTTTTGTGGCTCTTTTGTAGCTTGATGTTATCTATTTATAGGAGAGAATGAAAAGTTGATATGTCAACTGCCCTTGTGGAAATTGAAATGTTGGAATGTTAACTACCCTTGTGGGCTCAACGACGAGTTCGAACCTCACCAAGTACTTGCCATCATTTAGCATAATGTTCTTCATAATGTAGCTCATTTCCTCACATCAAAGTATATGAAAAGTTGGGATGTTAATTGTTATATCTACTTCAAAAAGAGAGAGCTCAAATTTCAAAGAAGTTATCACCGTCTAAATATTTATGTATTTTCTGATTGTTGGTTCTTTTTAAAGCATGTATTAATTTAGGGGGTTATCATGTTTGATTCATTTTTACTATAAGCAGGATGAATGTTTACTGTTATTCTTCTTTTTTGTAGGGGGGTGTTTTGAAAGGAAGAGAATATTTTAGCTTATGATATTTACAAGAGGGAGAATTTTTCATGTTTTTTAGATGATCGGTTTTGTCATTATCGAAAATGGAGAGATTGTCTGACTGACTTCTTGCCATCTTACCTTTTGTTTTTATAATTACGTATTTAAAAATTTTACGTATTGGAATTGTGCATATTTGACAGTCATTTATATTACGTATCATGGAAATTATCTTACGTCTGAAAAATGCTAAATTATATTACATATTGAATTCCTTTTTGTTTTTCTGCCTGAGTCTTATATCTTAGGTTTGGAGATAAACATATTACATATGACTCCTATTCTATATTTAAAAGTCTTACGTTTTTGGAAGTTTCGATTTTTGATAAGGACAGAGTCTTAAGATATGCCTTCCGTTCCAGAAAGAAAGTCATACGAAATTGATGAAAGTCTTACAAAATGAAAGTCTTACGTTTTTTAAAGGAATGGAAAATCAAATGCGTGCATTGCCACACTAAACATCCGCATATTGGTTTACACCAGCACAAACAACAGGATAGGTCATAATTTTATATAATTATCCATGTGAGCCATTTATACCAAACCAATAAGCATGTTGAGATATGGACAATCTTACACAATTATCATGACTTATTTAAGCACTTTTCACTAGGAAAAGTAAAGTCTCCAGGGAATGCTTCCCTTGAGGATTCATTTAGTAGTAACTGATAATTTCCTTTAAAGACTCTATTGACTTGTTTTTCTGTGGGCGGCTTTTCTTTTAGCATTGAGAACTCTTATACGAACTCAGATCAACATGGGTGTCCTTGTACCGCTGGCTCAGGTAAGTCTGACATTTAACTGGAGGGAACCTATAAAGGATCGACAATTGTAGAAGAATTATTTTTTGGAATTGAAGGACACGTATGAAGAAATTTTATTTGTTTAGTGAAGAGCATTAGCATACTCCAATTCTCTGATTCATGTTCAGATATTTGGGCAAATAAATGGGTTACTTGCAGTTATAATGGCTGTATTGATGCGGATGACAATTATTTGACTTCAAAACTGACCTTGGGGGATTTTCTTCTGACTTGCATGTCGGCAGGCATTCAACAAGACAATCATGACTAGGCTCCACGAAAAATGCAATCTGCCACAAGGAAATGCAAAATGAGGGGATGAGGTGGGGGGGGTATGATCTGCCCTGCATTTTAAAACATGCAAACCAACATCAAATGCGGTTACTCTAAAAGATGATGATAGATTCAGATTACGTTTAACGATGCACCAAAAAAAATCACTTAAATAAATGATTGATAAACGTTTTCCCAATAATAAATCTGGAGATATTTGTGCATAATCATTTGTGATAAGTATTATAAATACATTTATCACAAATGGAAGACTTGGACCTTGTAAAATTTTAAAATAAGTTTGCAATCCAAAAAATACAAGTGCACTGATTCAACATAGAAGTCAATGCTGAGGAATTGAAAGAGAAAAATATAAAATTCACGAAATGCTACTTAACAATTGCACAACGATGAGCCAAAGTGGGCAAGAGTTTGTCAGGGGGCTTACAGAATGTCTCTCTTCACCATTCACAAGAACCCGGTGCAGCGTGGACCTGAGTACAAAGAAAAAATCTCAAGTAAAACCAATTCATGAAATAAAATGCGGGTGTGTGCATAGGTGAAGAATGTGTGTGTGTGTGTCTAGAGAGAGAGAGAGATCACTAGGTCACAAGATTCTGCATTCAGCTTTTCCACAGTAGTGGAACTGAGCAACTGGGAAGGAAAATTACTTGAAAATGCCATTGCTCCATCGCTCCAGCATGTCACCAAGATTCACTATGAATGCCCTTCAAGCCAAACCATAAATTAGTAACAACACAGTTTCTTTGAGAGGGGGAGGAGGACGGGGTGGAATCTCACGGATTATGGTAGCCATTTAATGTGTCATGGAGAAAATAATATTCAAAACAAATGTCAGTGATAAGACTATGGAGATCTTGAGTGAAGAATTGCTATAGGGTTTTATTAAAGCATAGGAATTACAGTAGAAACAGAAAGAGAAGAAGAGATGGAAAGAAGATGAAGAAGAACGAAGAAGACTCCCCAGGGCCAAGGCCTAAACCTCCCTATTCTGCACCCAACCCTCACATGGACAGCCTCTCCCCCACGTTCCTATCATTGCCTCCTCCTTGAATACCACTTTGTCCTCAAGGTGAGGCTGAGTTCCAGGAGGATGTTCTGGCAGACCTTCCCATGGAACCCGCTGTTCGATAGATGTAGCAAGCTTACACTGCCCTCCTGCTGAAGTGTCATGTGCACAAATCATTATTCCACAGTTTTCCCCAGTGTGGGCTCTCTTGTCTTGGCATATTGCTGGGAGCTTATCCCTGCAACAACAGACCTGCAGTGAGGAAAGAAAAATGCTTCCTGGAGCAAGCCCAGGGCCAAGGACAGCAACACAGGCAGTAACAACGCGGCCCACGCCCCGGAGAAGATCAAGCTGTCCATCGTCTTCGGATAGAAGAATATCCATAGCGAGACCAAGTGTAGCCTGAACGTGGGATATGAACGATAGGATAGCAGCCTCAATGGTCAAAAGAAGTCCATGTAAAGACCATATCCTTAAACCAACTGCTGAGCTTTTAGCCAAGGAGCAAACAGAGCTCACAGTTGAAGGCACTAAACTCAATAATGCCATCCCTCCTGCACAGCAGTGAATGCAGCCAAGTGAAAAAAGAATTGATCCAGCATAGGCTTTATCTGTGGCCCCAATTAGCTCACAAAGAAGCAATCTAATCATTTGGGCTGTAAAGATATCATTCCCAAGGCGGGCTACCAAGACCCTCTTCTGATGCTCTACGTTGTGAAGCACATATGTCACCATGCAGAAGCTTACCCAAAAATATAACCAGAGACAAATTTAGTACATCCAGTTCCAATGGCTGGGGGTGTGTTAGTAACACAGACCCTGTACCAAGTTGTTTTTTCCAAGATTCTCCGCATTGCTCCATCATACCCAGAAGAAAAAGCACTCCACTATCTTGTGATGCAAACATGATTCCAAAACAGAGCAGCATTTGGTTCATCAACATTTTTCTTTTTGACTCCGGATGGAAAAAAGAAGCAGGATCACGATTCGATATGCAAGGCATAAGACCAACTTTTCTACCGTCAAAGGCACGAAGTGCATCTTCAAACCAATCCCTTCCAAGAATCCAGGGCCCCATCCATGCATCTCTCTTATCTAAGATGAATCACAAACAGGGGCTTTCTGCAAATTCAGGTGGATCCCTAAAGGGGCCTGTGCAAACTTGAATAAACTGTAGATTGTCACTTTTATAGGACACAGGATCAGACAGCGAATGATAAGACATTTTCTTTCTGATGAAAAATATGTCCATCACAGGCTTCACTTCAGAAAGTTCTCTAGCAGCTATCAATGAAAATTTTGATAAAGCCCTGCTACGGTAGTCCACAACTGGCTGTAACAAAATCCCCTTGTTCAAACTGTCAGGAAAATCAAAATATCTAACAAGTGATGTGACGGCAACAATTGCGGCAGTATACTTCCGCACTAAACAGCAAAGGCAGTCCAGCCCATCTAACAAGAACCCGATAGCGAGATCAGTAGGATCAAAGCCAACTATAGATTTCAAAGAAGCAACTTCCCCATGCTGAAAATGCCTTAGAAACTCGTATTGAGCAAATGCTAAAGCTACCGTTTTCTGGCTACTAGCTCTTTTGAAAAAACACCAAGCCGCGTCAACCTTTCTATGAGAGGACCAATTTGGGATATACCTAACACTGAGAGGGGGGTGAATCAGTGTTGGGGACTTTTTAAACCAATTCCAACTTTTATCCTTGTACCTCTTGACCTGTTAGGATCTTGATTCTCTTATTCTCTTTTCCCTGTCGCATGCAATAATAGAAAGCAGTAAAAATATGCACACGATATTTTTACAAGGTTCACCACTCAATAAGAGTAGCTACGTCCTTGCCATGCATGGATATAACCAGTGCATGGATTCTCCACTATGATGTGATATGCTATTACAGTGGAGTGGCTAGGAAAACAATCATCTAGCCCAGTATGAGTCCTTACACTTTGGAGGGGGAAGGGAAACAATCCAATCTTCCTGGGTTGGTGACAACCTAGTCCAACTTGCAGCCTCTAGCTGGTTCTTTATACTGCTTATGGAGACAGTCTTCTTCCTTCTTCAAAAGGTAGGTTCTGCTCTTGATCTTCTTCAGTGCTCTTCACTTGATTACTTGCAAAGCAGTAGGCAAGCAATTCTTCTTGTCTTCTTCTTTTCTTCTTCACTGGTGCAAAACCAGCTGCACTAGGACTTCTTCTTCTTTAGTGCAATAACAGAATGCACTAACACTTCTTCTTCTTTCTTAGCAAGAATCACACATACCAATGTGATTATTCAGGCAATGAAGATCGGCTTACTTGGCATCATCAGAGTGAGTTCTTCTCTTGTTCATAAATGCATGTGATCATGCATATGGCATGTAGTTGAACTCTTTTCCTTCTTCTTCTTCTCTTCTCTTCTTCTTGGTGCAGTTATTGTTTATGCAATGATATTGCACCCTTTCTTTCTCACACGTGCACACACTTGTTTTGATTCTTTATTTGAGTTACTCCACGTGTGCATGTGCATGCATGGAAGCATGCATTCACCTCTTCTTCTTCTTCTTGTGTGAGAACCCACACGTAGCCTCTTCTTCTCTTCTTCTTCTTGTGTGAAAACCCTTAATGAATATGGTTCTTTAAGCACACACTCGGCCTCTTCCTCCTTTTTCTTTCTTCCTCTTGCACTAGGTTAGGGTGTTTTTGTATGTTTCTTCAAAACCGAATGGGTGAAACCCTTTCTTTGTGCAAACTCCTTCTTCAAGGCCTCGGGCTCCTTTAACCGGAGCGCATGCATACATGCATGTATTCTTCTTCTTCTCTTGCAAACACCTGAGCCCTCGGGTTTCTTTCAAATCAAACACACACTTTTATGCAATTCACCACTTGCGATCTCCTTCTTCAACAATGAACCCCTGTATACAGTAGAATACGAACATGCAAACAGGAGGGTGTTCTTACCTTTCTTTGTGAAACCAAGATGGCCCACAGGTCTCCTAATGAGTGCGCACGAATCTCCTTCACAAATCAAATCTTTCAAAATAATTCTTCACTTTCCTACCCAGAAGCTGGTAAGAACCTCCTGGTGCAAACAGCTTGCGCGCCACTCCCTGCTTTCGCGCCTCCCTGCTTGCGTGTCTCCCTGCTTGCGCGACTCCCTGCCTGCGTGTCTCCCTGCTTGCATGTCACTCAGCTTGCGCGCCTACCTGCTTGCGCACCACTAACAACTTGTGCGCCTACCTGCTTGCGCGCCACTAACAACTTGTGCGCCACTATTGTGCACACCTCACAACTTGCGCGCCACTTTTGGCTTATACACAACACACTTCTTGAAGACACCTCCCTGCTTGCGCGCCTCTAACAACTTGCGCGCCACTTCTGCTTGCACGCCACCCTACTTGCGTGCCTTAAAAATAACCCTCAGCTTGCGCGCCACTTCAGTTTGCAAGCCACTTTCTACGACTTGCGCGATCAGAGCTCAAATTTTTTCTTAAGCATTGAGGCTTAAAAAAATGAAGAGGCTAGTCGTCTATTTATAGGCATTTTGGTGACTTGCGCGCCACATACACTTGCACGCCGCTCCAGCACTTGTGCGACATTTTCTTTCCTTTGTCATATTTTGATATGATGATGTTGAAATATGACTTGCGCGCAACATACACTTGCGCGCCACACTTGCGCGCCATTTTTGACTTGCGCGCCGCTTTCTTTCTTTTGCCAAAAACACTTCTTTACTCTCTCTATCCTTCATAAGGCTTGCATCACAAGTTTTCCAAGCTTATGATATTTCTGAAATATAAATCAGCAAAGCATCGTCATAGTTTCAATGGAAAATACTGAAACTTCCCTATCTTCCAGCAGCGTCATTCCTTCCAATCAAAATTGAATATGATTGGCATCATCATTTCTCCCCCTTTCCATCGTAAGGCTTGCATCACAAGCTCTCCTGACTTATGATATTTGTGAAATACATTGTAACATATAGAATTGCCCAAGCCTGGCATCCAATGCTATGAATCCAAAACAATTCTTCAGACATCTCCATTCACTTTGGAGTTCCTTCTTCATTTTGACCATTATTGACACCAGTTGACAACAAATATAACTTATACACAAAGGGGTCCCAACAATCTCCCCCTTTGTATTTTGTTGTCAATACTTTAAGACTTCTTCTGAAATGAATGTGTCAATGTCAAAATGATCTCCTCTCCCCTTCTTTCATTTCACTTTTCTCCCCCTTATTGACAAGAAATACAAAGTTCTTGGCAGAGAGGGTATCAGTCTATTCTTAAGCAATGTGTCATCAATCATTTCACTCTTAAGTCTACTTGAGTAATGCTCAGTGTAGAAAACAAGAAGATTTGATTTAGTCAACAGAGCTGTCCATTATTCACTAAACATGACACCTCATGAGATGAGAACTCATGAACTTTACTTCAAGGGGTTTCCACTTTAATTCCAGGCTTAGGATAGTAAGTGTGCTATGAAATAATCAACCTGAAACTCCTGCACTCACTTCAACAAATGGATCAAAAATATTCAGGTGTAATAGACAAGATAAGTGACCTTGGAACACTTTCATTTTTCTTAAGTCACTCGGTGATTCAGTTACTCCCCCTTTGAGAAATAATATTTACTTTGAGTAACCAAGGAAGAGAGATTGGGAAATGACGTACCTTTTTCAATGACATGATCTTCAAACAATCTTCAGAGTAATTAAATTTTGATATCAACTGAAGTTGACACTGATTGAGATAATGACTCTGGCAGCTTCATCATGTGTCTCCCCCTCAAGGGAACACTTCTCACAATTTATTCTCAGGATCTCCCCCTGAGAATTTGCCTCACCTTCAATTCCCTGTATGATAAGAACAAATACAATACTCAAAGATTTAAGGGAATAAGGTGGATCCTTCTTGTTCCATCAATGTGAACAACAAGGCTGAGATGATCTTCTCAACTCAGATGCTCCATTCTTCACACTTTCACAATTGATCTTCAATCCTGACTGTGATTGTGTGGACCTCACTATTTCTTCCATCTCTTTGTGTGTGAATCTTCTTTCTTCAAGGGCTTTCAAAGCACTAGAATCTCCTGGTGCAACTTTCATCTTTTTGAGGAATTCTTGTTGGGCTGGAGTAAATTCAAAGCATCTTTTAATAGTATGACCAGCCTTGTTGCACCTCACACACAGAACTTCCTTTTCTTCATATAGAATTTTCTTTTTGCTTTTAGCACAAGTATTAGCCTGTACATCTTCCAATTTTCTCATTCTTTCCAAATCTTCTGGCCAAACCACCAGAATATCATTAGGGACTGAGGCATCATGATTGGATCTTCTACATGGCTTCTTCTGAGTGGCATCCCTATTAGTAGTTCTTTCGGATGCACCACTCTTCAACTTCTTGGATTTAAAATCCAAGGTCTTCTCAACTTTCCTCCTTAGAGTCTTCTTGGGAGTGTTTGATTTTCCAACATTCTTTTGACTACATCCCAAGGATGCTTTTTCTTTCTCAGCCAGCTCTTGTGATCTTCTTTTCTTATCAGCTTTGGGTACTGTAGAATGATAAAATAGGAGAAACCAAACCCCCCAAGGTGTACTCTCTAAAGGAGCCCTTGGGGTTATTTTATAACAAATAATTAAGACCACACCGGACCTCAAATCCGATGTGGGATGCAAACTCCAACACTCCCCCTCAAGCTAGGTGTACCTAGCTTGGACACATAAAGAAAAAACAAACCAAACCAATGAAGACAAAGCAATCAACAGACTGCAAACACTCCCCCTCAAAGCAGAATCAAAGATAAAGCTGCAAGGCTGCTGCTCCCCCTCACCATCGCAGCTTCCCCTCACGATGATGGATGGATGATGTCGCGGGCGCAGCAGAAGAAACCACTCAGACCGGCTAGTTGACGGAGTGCCAGGAATGTCGCACTAGTGGGGCCGGTCGATGAAACGCCGGGAAATCCACACTAGCAGCAGGAAAGCCGCACTTGCGGGGCCGGTGACGGAAGGCAAGGATTCTGCAAAATTGTTGCGGGATCTGGCGGCGCCAAAGGGCCCGGTCCGAAGCTGTCGAAGTGTTGCGCCAACGCAAGGGCGTGCTGGCGACAGAGATGCGGCTGCCGGGAGTCGTTGGGAGATGCCGGCGAGGTGGGGATTCCGCAGGAGGTGGCCGACATGGAAGGAGCAGCGGTCCACCAGAGGAAGTGTCGGACGATGAGATGCGCCGGACTTGAACGGATGAAACCGGCCGAAGGGAGTGCTGCCTTGCAAAGCAGCGCACTAGAGGGGGGGATCCGAGCAGAACCGGAGGTCGGCTGCTGTAGGGGCCGGCATGGGTGGAGGTCGGTTGTTGGAGGAGCCGGCAGGGGTAGAGATCGGCTGCTGGAGGTGCCGGCAGGGGGAGAGATCCGCCGAGAGGGAGGGCTTCCTTACAGAGCAGCGCACTGGAGGGCGTCATGCAAGGTAGAGCCGCTAGACAACAACAGAGCTGGCGGGAGGCTCGCACATGAGGCGGAGCCGGGAGAAGCAGAGGTGTCGAGACTGGGATGGGAGGCGGAGGAGTTCCCCTAGAGCGGAGAAGGCAGGGCAGGCTGTATGGGAGAAGAGCCGTGAGACCCGCGGGGAGGGGCAGGCTGCATGGGAGAACCGTCGGCTGGGAGCCGCCGAGTTGGAGCGTCGGCCGAGCGCGCCTGGACGAGGGGAGATGTGGGAGCCGTGCGGGAGATGCAGGAGTCTCGCACAGAAGGAGCACCATCGTTGGAGAGCCAGGGGAGGAGATCCGCTGGCCGTCGCATCCATCACGGGAGGGAAGGCCGCGTCGGTAGGAGGCCGATCCGTGGGTGGCCGTCGAAATTGCGGACGGCGAGGCGCGCGCTTGAGGGTCGTCAGGATCGGGACGCCGGAAGTCGCGCAGAGCGGAAGGAGCAGCGGCGGGTGAAGCGGGAGCCGCCGTCGGGATCGCCGCTGGGAAGAGCAGCCGGGAGTCGTCGCTGGGAAGGGCACCGCTGCGGAAGGAAAGGCCGGAATCGGGGCGCCGGAGTGCGGCGCAGCGGAGGAGGCGACTCGTAAGGCAGAGACGGGGTGGCCGCGTAGGGCAAACCCGCAGGAGGGGGTCATCGCGCGCACTGGGAAGGGAACTCTAAGGAAGAAGGTGCCGGCAGGGGGAGATCCGTCGGACAGAGGGAAGGAGGCAGGGAAAGCCGCATGGGAAAAGCGCTGGCAGGGGGGGTCCGTCGGAGATGGAGGGAGGCGGGGCCGGGGGTGAACCGGGAATCCGCAGAGGCCAGCCAGGGGCAGCGGCCGTTTTAGGGCTCGATGGCCTTTAGCTGAGCCGCCGCCCCCCACCAGGGAAATTATCAGGAACCCTAAACGGGATAAAAAAAAATAGATGGGAGGGGGGTCGGGATTAGGTTCCCTCTGATTCCATGTAGAATGATAAAATAGGAGAAACCGAACCCCCAAGGTGTACTCTCTAAAGGAGCCCTTGGGGTTATTTTATAACAAATAATTAAGACCACATCGGACCTCAAGTCCGATGTGGGATGCAAACTCCAACAGGTACCTTTTGAAATGAACATGTACCATTCATGTGACCACTTCTATTGCATACATCACAGATGTTATCTAACATTCCAAATCTGTTTGCAGTATACAGATGCTTCTGGATCTGTGGATGTTGCTTCTTCTTCTCTGGATTTCTCCCCCTTGAGATGGGCCTTTTCTGTGCTCTTACATTTAAGAGGCTGTACCAACAATCTAGTGTACAATGCCCAAATCTATTACAGCACTAGCATTGACCAACAAACCTTGACTTCTTCCCATCTTCTTTATAAGGTTGTTGAATCTTCTTCTTGGTATGTTGTGCTTTCTGTGGGGAGCTATCTTCCACACTCTTTCCCCTATCCACCATAGCCATGGTGGTAGGTTTCTTCTCACTTTTCTTCATCCATACTTGTTTAGAATTTTTCTTCCAAACTGTACTTTTTGTAGAAACAATTTTAAAAACATTAGTACAAGTTAGTATGGATGATACCTTTACTTTCTCAACTACTTTTGAAATATCAATGAGTGAAGCCATGATCTTCTTTTCACGTGTTGGAGGTCTTTTGATAGTAGAATCCTCCGTTGAGCATTGAGTACTAGCAGCAATTGTTTCCTTCTTTTTTGAAGACTCAATATGTATCTTCTCAAGATTGGTCAACTCAGCTTCCAATTCTAGACATCTTATATTGAGGATGACTTCCTGGTCTTCAATCATGGTCATCTTCTCTTCACAAGCCTTCTTTAATCTTTCAACTTCATCTTCATGCATCTTTACTTTGTTTTTGTAACAAGGAGTCAAGTTCTTTGATCTTCTTGGAGTCTTCTTCCAAATATTCCTCCTTGATTTCATTGCTTCTTTTCAACTCATTTTCAAGTGCACGGATCTTCTCTTCTAGAGTCTTATTAACACCCTCCTTTTCTTCAACGTCTTTGAGCCACTTTGAAGAACATACTTCAAATTCCCTCTTTGTTGCTTCAAAGGCTCCAATCTGTCTGGAGAGCTTTAGACATTCAACAATTTTTGCTTGTAATCCTTTCTCCAAAACATCAGTTTCTTCTTCCAACTGACTGATATTTTCCTGCATGTATTGAAATACTCCACAAACCAGGGATGTACTTTCTTCAGGAATACCATGCAGAATCATTTAATCTATCAACTGATATTTCTTGAGATGTTGTAGATTGATCATCACCACTTGTGTTAGCATCTTCATCATGAGAAGACTTTCCAAATGTACTAACACATACCTCTTGATCAGTTGAGGTAGGAAGGTTGTCCATGTTCTTGGTGGGAGCTTGAGCCACCTTCTCATTACTTTCCAAGTTTGGTGTGTCTTCAATGTCAGCCAGATATGGAGAACCGGATGCATCCTCTTCTTTAGATAGGAGGGACTTCTTCAACTTTCTCTTCTCCTTTTTCCTGTTCATCATGTTCTTGATAGATATAGTCTTCTGCTCAGAGATAACAGAATCTTCACTGAAATTGCACTTCATTGATAACTTAGGAAAGAAACTCAGGTCTTCAAAAAAGAATAATTTCACTGTAGAGAATCCAACAAAGGTGAACCTTTCCCTCTGATACCAATTGAGAGGACCAGTTTGGGATATTCCTAACACTGAGAGGGGGGTGAATCAGTGTTGGGGACTTTTTAAACCAATTTCAACTTTTATCCCTGTACCTCTTAACCTGTTAGGATCTTGATTCTCTTATTCTCTTTTCCCTGTCGCATGCAATAATAGAAAGCAGTAAAAATATGCACACAATATTTTTACAAGGTTCACCACTCAATAAGAGTAGCTACGTCCTTACCATGCATGGATATGACCGGTGCATGGATATGACCGGTGCATGGATTCTCCACTATGATGTGATATGCTATTACAGTGGAGTGGCTAGGAAAACAATCATCTAGCCAGTGTAAGTCCCTACACTTTGGAGGGGGAAGGAAAACAATCCAATCTTCCTGGGCTGGTGACAACCTAGTCCAACTTGCAGCCTCTAGCTGGTTCTTTATACTGCTTATGGAGACAGTTTTTTTCCTTCTTCAAAAGGTAGGTTCTGCTCTTGATCTTCTTCAGTGCTCTTTACTTGATTACTTGCAAAGCAGTAGGCAAGCAATTCTTCTTGTCTTCTTATTTTCTTCTTCATTGGTGCAAAACCAGCTGCACTAGGACTTCTTCTTTAGTGCAATAACAGAATGCACTAACACTTCTTCTTTCTTAGCAAGGATCACATATACCAATGTGATT
Organism: Viscum album; assembly: GCA_963277665.1. Classification (NCBI taxonomy): domain Eukaryota; kingdom Viridiplantae; phylum Streptophyta; class Magnoliopsida; order Santalales; family Viscaceae; genus Viscum; species Viscum album. The sequence continues at coordinate 937,084,617 of OY728123.1, read as the reverse complement.
ATTCAAGCAATGAAGACCGGCTTACTTGGCATCATCAGAGTGAGTTCTTCTCTTGTTCATATATGCATGTGATCATGCATATGGCATGTAGTTGAACTCTTTTCCTTCTTCTCTTCTCCTCTTCTTGGTGCAGTTATTGTTTATGCAATGATATTGCACCCTTTCTTTCTCACACGTGCACACACTTGTTTTGATTCTTTATTTGAGTTACTCCACGTGTGCATGTGCATGCATGGAAGCATGCATTCACCTCTTCTTCTTCTTCTTGTGTGAGAACCCACACGTAGCCTCTTCTTCTCTTCATCTTCTTGTGTGAAAACCCTTAATGAATATGGTTCTTTAAACACACACTCAGCCTCTTCCTCCTCTTTCTTTTTCTTTCTTCCTCTTGCACTAGGTTAGGGTGTTTTTGTATGTTTCTTCAAAACCGAATGGGTGAAACCCTTTCTTTGTGCAAACTCCTTCAAGGCCCCGGGCTCCTTTAACCGGAGCGCATGCATGCATTCATGTATTCTTTTTCTTCTCTTGCAAACACTCGAGCCCTCGGGTTTCTTTCAAATCAAACACACTTTTATGCAATTCACCACTTGTAATCTCCTTCTTCAACAATGAACCCCTATATACAGTAGAATACGGGAGGGTGTTCTTACCTTTCTTTGTGAAACCAAGATGGCGCACAGGTCTCCTGATGAGTGCGCACGAATCTCCTTCACAAATCAAATCTTTCAAAATAATTTTTCACTTTCCTACCCAGAAGCTAGTAAGAACCTCCTGGTGCAAACAGCTTGTGCGCCACTCCCTGCTTGCGCACCTCCCTGCTTGCGCGCCACCTATTTGCGCGCCACTCAGCTTGCGCGCCACCAGCTTGCGCGCCTACCTGCTTGCGCGCCACTAACTACTTGCGCGCCACTATTGTGCACAGCTCACAACTTGCGCGCCACTTTTGGCTTATACACAACACACTTCTTGAAGACACCTCTCTGCTTGCGCGCCTCTGACAACTTGCACGCCACCCTACTTGCGCGCCTTATAAATAACCCTCAGCTTGCGCGCCACTTCAACTTGCGCGTCACTTCAATTTGCAAGCCACTTTCTACGACTTGCGCGATCAGAGCTCAAATTTTTTCTTTAGTGTTGAGCCTTAAAAAAATGAGGAAGGTAGTCGTCTATTTATAGGCATTTTGGTGACTTGCGCGCCACATACACTTGCGCGCCGCTCCAACACTTGCGCGCTGCTCCAGCACTTGCGCGACACTTTCTTTCCTTTGTCATATTTTGATATAATGATGTTGAAATATGACTTGCGCGCAACATACACTTGCACGCCACACTTGCGCGCCATTTTTGACTTGGGCGCCGCTTTCTTTCTTTTTCCAAAAACACTTCTTTACTCTCCCTATCCTTCATAAGGCTTGCATCACAAGTTCTCCAAACTTATGATATTTGTGAAATATAAATCAGCAAAGCATCGTCATAGTTTCAATGGAAAGTACTGAAACTTCCCTATCTTCCAGCATCATTCCTTCCGATCAAAATTGTATATGACTGGCATTATCATTTCTCCCCCTTTCCATCGTAAGGCTTGCATCACAAGTTCTCCTGACTTATGATATTTGTGAAATACATATCAGCAAAGCATCGTCTGGTTTGTAACATATAGAATTGCCCAAACGTGGCATCCAATGCTATGAATCCAAAACAATTCTTCAGACATCTCCAATCACTTTGGACAAAGTGGTCCCAACATTCTACTTATCAAAGCTACAGCATGTCGTGGCTGTTTAATTTGTTCTCCCCCAAGGGAATCTGCCCACACTTCAGGGTCAAAACGCTGTCCCATGACCCAAACAGCGTTATTTTCTCGAATATACAACAGTTCTCCCATAACAAAAGGTTTAGGAACACGACAAAACGTCTTTCAGTGTGCTGGTACTTGAAGATAAACCCTAGTGTATGCAACGTATACAGGCAGTTGTTTATAGCACCTTATTGCAGACTTTTGAGCTGCTTGTTTTCCCTTGCATACTTCCTCAACAAATGCAACTCTCGGTTTGTTCTGCTCGCACAGCTCAACAACACCACACAGATGTCCAATACCAGCAACAGTGTCCTCTGCAATTCCAGCAACAAACACTTTCGGAATAAGAGGTTCAGGGTCTGCAAAAACAGGTAACACAATTCGCCGAGTCATGGACTGGAAGTCCTCACAGAGGTCGCATCCACCTGTACAATACTGTCCCCTGTACCATAGCTGAGGCGTCCTCTGTACAGGGATGGCATACCAACTATACCGGCTGCCGCTGGAAGCATCTGTACGGGAACAACAAACGGAGGGACTGCATCGCCTTCTGAAGTTCCTGTTGCTGCCGCACGAATTCCGTTTGACTACGGACAAGAATGTCAACAGTAGATTGGACGAACAAAATCCGGTCATCCTTTGTTTTCAAGATCTCTTTCTGTTGTAGTGTGTCTACGGCGCGTATCTGCATCATCGGCTCCAAGCCAGCACTCAAGGTCTCTACAGCTTTTGGAAATAACAAACAAGGTACTTTTGTAACCACAGGAGATGAAATGCCGGAAGGAAGATGGCGATCAGGAAGCACAGTCATTGCATGTGTATTTGCCTGCAGGGTTTGCTGCCGCCCAAACTCGACTGGCCAAACTGCACCTGAGAGCTCTTCCTCAGCTTCATTACGTTCAAAAAAACTCGAACAATGATCGAACCTATTAAAGTTGCTCCGGTAGCTTCCCCAAGCTTGTCCTCGTAGCTGCAGCACACGTAAGAGCTCATGGTGCTGTGACACAAACTCTGCATGTCCCCTTGCGGAAACTTCTATTTAGGCGGCTAGAGCTCCCACAGCCAAAGGAGAAGCAGCAGAAGGAAGATGTTGATCAAGAAGCTCAGTCGATGCATGTGTTTCCACCTCCTTAGTGAGTATGTCAAAACTCGCTCCAGGTTCTCAAACTCTGCGTCGTTCCAGGTTCTCGGTCTCTGCATCAAGTTCGACACAGACTCTTGTGTGTTCCTGCACAGACCATTGCATCCCACACGGAGTCCAAACAGGACTGATAACAGTCTGCTCTTGCTGCACAATCTAGAACTCGGACTTTCCCACAACATTCTTGCAGCAGAGTCGTCAGCTCGCAAACAGCTTCTGAACCAAACAATGCTGCTTCCCAGCGACGAGAGCTTGCATCATCAATCTGCCTGAATGAACCAACGATCCTCACTGTCACCTCTTGCCGCGATTTTTTTCCCCACTCAATGAAATCACCAATTGATGAGACTATGGAGAGCTTGAGTAAGAAATTGCTATAGGTTATTATTACAGTGTAGGAACTACAGTAGAAACAGAAAGAGAAGATGAAGAGATGAAAAGAAGATAGAAGAAGAATGGAGAAGGGGACTTGTTATGTAACGATTTGCGAGAGGGAGAAAAGAGAAGTAAACTGTGTATATTGAAGTAGCAGCAGAAAAACAGCAATTACAGTAGGGGGGTGGAAGAAAGGAGTTGGATGGAGAGAGAGAGAGAGAACCCGTGGAACATCACTCCTCCGAGCCCCCTCCTGCTGGACGTCCCAAAGCACCAGCCCTCAACAGCAACCAGCTGTGAAATAATCCCAGAAATGAGTTTGTAACCCATCCCAACCCCGTGCTGCCACTTTAATACCCCACCAGCTCAAAGCTACAACTGGCACATCAATACAAAATACAATACTGTCACTAACCAACTAACAAACTCTGACAAACTAACAAACAATAATGGCCAAGCCTCAACATAAACTAACAGGCAGCTCCCTATATTCCTAACAATTCTCTCCCACCTAAAAACCACCTAGTTCTCAAGGTGGAACAACTCAATCTTTGCTCGGATGTGCATTGGGACAGCAGCACCCGGTGGCGGCTTTGGTGGAGGCCTCGGCATCATTGCATCTTCATTGGAAATCAGCAACACACTCGGGCAAATTAAGACACCCAGTGCAAGTGGATTGGTAGCCCCTTGCCGGTAAGGTAAGCTTCGGCCTTGCTGCCCAAGTGAACCTTGTTTCCAAATCGTTCCCATCCAAAAGTGTGTCTTCAAAATATAGAAGAGCCCCTGTGACAAAAGCCCCACTGATCAAAGGGATGCTCAGCATTTAAAGGTTCATCGCTACTGTTGGAAAAATCTTCCAAAGTGTCTTCTCTCACGGTCTTGGCGTGCTGAGAATATGGTGGCTGCTGGATAACAATTACAGCATTTCCTGAAGTGACTGTATTAATAAGTTCTTCCTTTAACTCCCCATACTCAGTCCTAACAGCTGCTCCAAACAACGGACTAGAAGTGTATAGTCCTTCCACAAACCACAATTCCCTGTACAGAGTCGACATCACCTTTTTGGCCAATTTTGATTGGGCTAAACACCAGATTTTTGGAGTAAAAACGGACCTTCCAGTAAGCAGAATTTTGTCAACATTACTAATGTCCCAATAGAGAATTTCAAGGTACCCAAAAATGGTATTTCCATCTCTTAAACCATCCATTGCAGGGAAAACAACATGAGAAAATCCAAATTCCTTTATAACATCAGCAGCTGGAATACAGTGAAACTTCTTTAGGCATAGGTGGTCAGCAACAACTGGTGCCAATGAACATGTTGTTACCCGTCCTTTCAAAACCATAGCCAGCTGGGAAAACTGCATCCTGGGAGTAGCATCGGCATCAGTGTGGAGAAGTTCATCCAACTCAGGCCCAACCTGCACGTATGTCAACCAACACCATACTCGGCTCTCCTGCTTGTCCAGCCTCCCTTCAGAACTACAGAACAATTTTCAAACGTAACTAAGGCACCTCCAACAAGTTCATTAAGCCCAGCCACTATTGCTCCCCTTGCTGGTCGTTTCATCTTTATAACAGAATTTCTCTTACCAAATCATGTTGTAGTAGCAAGTGGGATGGGTGAGTGTCAACTACTTATTTGGAGGCCATACTTCAAGACCCAAAAATCAAATTTATCTTTGATAGGATGAGTCACCCCAGCAACTTGAACTTTCTCACTTGCTATAAAATCTGGTAAATGAAATAGCTCCATCTGGAGTGGTGGTGCTGGTACCTGATCCCTTGTAATGCCAACGGGAGGAACTACTTTTGAAGAACCGGCACGTACTTTTAAATCAACCTTCTCTTGTCCTAAGCACTGAAGAACCGGCATGTACTCCTCTATGTCTCCCAGAGCCTGCGTGGACTGCTGCTTGTCACACTGTCGTCGTAAAAACTCTTCCTGCCCCTTGCCGGACCCATACTTCTCTAACAGCGCTGACTTGAGCTGTTCTCATTTTGAACCCGGATTTTTGTTCAGCCAAGACAAAAACCAAAGCAAAACTGTGTACTCCAGACTTAACTGCGCATAGTGTATCTTCATGTCCACTGCTGTATGATTTTCCAAGAAATATGTTTCTGCCTTGGTGATCCAACTAAGTCGCTCCTTGAAAAAATAGGCAACTCAACTCTTGTTACGATACTGCTCATTCCATCAACTAGCAACAAATCGTCAAGCATAGGACTCTTCTTCTGTTTCATTCCGAACTCCACTGCCCCGACGTTGCTTCGAAGAGAACATGCTGCAGCTGTTTGGTTTCAGGTTATGGACACGGAACTTTGTTCTACCCGCGACTGCAAGTCATTTATCCGCTTCAGTATCCTCCCATTTGTCCGCAATTGTACTTGCTCCTGCTCCCACGGCCTACGTCTCAACTGTCCAGAAGCACTCCGACGCTCTGCATGAAGAGCGGGAACCAACTTTTGTTCCTCCAGGTCGAATTTTAGCTCACTAAATAGTCTTTCGATCCTCACTTGTCTCCTAGTAAAATCTTCTAAAAATGATGTTTGTCTCTACGCCTCCGCAGATTGTCCCTGCATTGTCCAGCTTGCTCACAAAAACTTCCTGCTGCAGTGAATTGGTTCGTCCGTCCGTCAACAGCTGCGGTCCCGTTCTCCACTTCAGCGACTAAACTATCCCTATGAAAGCCCCAGTTCGAGCACCCTTGTTTCCCTACACGCATTCGTCGACAACTTTTTTTTTAACTGTACTCGTATCTGCCATATTCTCCTGCACGTGCGACACAAGGCTACGTACGGCATGTACATCTTCCTCATTGCCGCCGAAAAAAAAACGTTTCCAACTACGTACTCTCTCTTTGTGATGAACTATCTTCTACAGCAGTGATCAGTTCTCCGGTTCGCACGTCCCAACTTCATAAGTTTCCAACAACAATCGTGTCTTTGTCGCGATCCTTCCTTCCCAGCGTTTGCCTACCTCGACCGAGTACTTGGCCAACTCAGTTCGACTTCACAGCTCGCGTGTTTCCCTCCTGCGACTGGACTGCATAATCGCAAACGACTCCCTCGCGCGATTGCGGACAAGAAAACATGTCAGCCTCCCACGTCTCCAGCAGCATACGCAGCTCCAGCTGGATCTTTGATCGGCTCCTGCGATCGCTTGCTCCGATCATTTTTTTTTTAATATAACCACGTTGGACTTCTTCTACAGCAACTCCCGTACGCGCCTCTCTGCAACGTCGTGTTTCCTGTCACCTTCAATTGCTTCGGCCAGCGCTTGCGTCTTCTTTTCCGGAACGTGATACCCCAACGCCGATCGACCTGCTCTCCTGCGACGCCTCTCCTCCAACGAGCGTCTATTGTTGTGTTCGACTCTCCTACTGCAAATATTTTCCAGGCGTCCGAGCCTCCCTGCGCAGCAACAACATTCTTCTTCCTTTTTTTTCTTTTCTTGCTGCTACGATTTTCCAGTAGCGATCTTCGTCACTTGCATTGCCTCTCCTCTAGCATGCGATCAGTCCTCTCACACGGCAGTTCCCCAGCAGAGTCGCCAAATTGTTATGTAATGATTTGTGAAAGAGAAAAAAAAGAGAAGTAAACTGTGTATATTGAAGTAGCAACAAAATTATAGAAGCAGAAAAACAGCAATTACAGTAGGGGGAAGAAGAAAGGAGTTGGATGGAGAGAGAGAAAACCCGCAGAAGCCACTCCTCCGAGCCCCCTTCTGCCGGACGTCCCAATGCACAAGCCCTCAATAGCAACCAGCTGTGAAATAATCCCAAAAATGAGTTCGTAACCCATCCCAACCCCTTGCTGCCACTTTAATAACCCACCAGCTCAAAGTTACAGCTGGCACATCAATACAAAATACAATACCGCCCCTAACCAACTAACAAACTTTAACAAACTAACAAACAATAATGGCCAAGCCTCAACAGAAACTAACAGACACCCCCCTATATTCCTACGAGGACTCCCCAGGGTTGTCGCTCTAAGGCCAAGGCCTAAACTAGTAATGCGAAACGGGCGGAGCGGGGCGGGCCTGCGCGGGTTTGTCTGCAAAAATCCGCATATAATGCGAACAAAAAAATCCAAGCCCACCCCGCCCCACATAAGCCCGAGGGTTGCCCGCGGGCTACTCATATTTTTAAAAAAAAAATACTATTTATAATCATTTAAATATTGTATTTTTTTTCTCATTCTTAATTTTAGTTGTTGGGAGAAGTGTGAGTTTACAATAGCTAGAGTTTTAAGAGATGTGATGAAACATTTTTCTATGGGTTAATGATGTCATGTGCCGACGCCGATGTGGTGGTGAACTGTTGTAATGCAAAGTAGGTGAGTGATCAATGAGGGGCGAAAAATGATGATGTTGATTGTGTGGCTATGCGAATGACTAGACCTATGAATGAACGACGACACTTCAAACAATGGCTGGTTGTGAGGTCCTTTCATGTTTTCTTAATAACAAAATAAAATTAAGTAATAACAAAATTAAATCGGTCCAAAAAAAATATTGTAATTATAATAACTCTTTTAGAATTGAAACCAAGTGCATGAGAGAAGAGTTCCATTTTTTGAGAGGTGGGATGACACACTATGTGAATATGGTTAATAATTACTATATAAATATTATAAAAGGGGGTCTTATTTAGACACACGCTACAAAGAAGACAGCCCGGGGACTCGACCCCGCGACCGGCGCCCCAAACCCCAAACCCCCCTACCACCACAGCCGCCTGCGTGGGGCAACTATATAAATATTATAATATCATATTAAAACAATAAATATAGATCTTTTTAAAATTCACATGTAAATGAATGGTGAATTAGTATAACCATTACAGTGAGAAATCATATGTCATGGTTTAATCATGTTTAAAAAAAACTAAAATGACAAAGAAGCATATATTGTAAAAAAAAATTAAATTAGGCTTGCGGGTCAGCCCACACCCGCGCGGACTCAATTCGCTTTGGCCCGCACCCACGCGCGCTCAACCCGCATTGGCCCGCGCTCTTAGCGGTCAAATTTTTTAGGCCCGTCCCGCCCCATATCCGCCCCATACCCGCAAAGCCCGCGGGCCGCGGGCCCGTTTTGCACCACTAGCCTAAACCTCCCTATTCTGCGCAGCGGAATACAAATCAATTTCCAAGCCAACCCCCACTCTTGCCCTTATTTAATATCCCAACTACAACAGCCCCCAACAACTATTACAGGAAATTACAATTCTGCCCCCTGGCCCAACCCGCACATGTAGGGCTGTAAACGAGCTCGAGTACTCGCGAGCTACTCGAGCTTGGCTCAACCTATACTTGAACTCGGCTCGATTTTTTTCGAGTCAAGCTCGAGCTACTCAAGTACCAACTCGAGAAGAGTTCAAGTACTATAACAACATAATCGAGTAGCACGCAAGCCTAATTGAGCATCTAATTTTTTAATATATTATTTTTATTCAATATATATGTATTTAATTTCGAGCTCGAGCTTTCGATCTCGAGTACAAATTCGAGTTCCTCAAATTCAAGCTATATTTTGTATTTAAAATTCGGAAAAAGTACCTTAATCGAGCCGAGTTGAGATTAATCAAGTGCTCGATTGAGCCCGAGTCGAACTCGAGCCAGGAAATAAATACTAGGTCGAGCACCGAGCCGAGCTCGAGTTCAAGTACTGAGCTCGAGCTCAAGTACTGAGATACTCGGCTCGGCTCGGCTACACCCCTGCTCACATGGACAGCCCCTCCCCACATTCCTGCATTTCGATTTCTGAATTTGATGAGATATTCATTTCAATTTTCCGGTTCACAAGCCCAACCAAATCAATAGGTCAGGCATCATAATATGTCAATGGGTTGGTTGTAGACTGTATAATATGTGTGGTCAATGGGTTGGTTGTAGATTGTATGGTAAGGCAAAAGAACTGATGACAGTGCATGGAAAATCTCTGTAAATGTGTATCCAAAAACAGCTTAATAATTAAATGCATACAGACTATATGTCAATACGGGACTAATCATCATCTATATAACCTAATAATCCAAGGAATGTTAAGTGATGAATAGTAGGCTGCCCTCTCTTAAATTACAACAAGATATGCCCAATAATTCAGACATAATAGAAAAGTAGAACTGTTAGGTCGCCTCCTAACAATGGCCGCACAATAGAATAAAGGACGGACAGACAAACTGTATATTTCCATTCAACGGAAGAAGAAATTATAGCAGAAATAGTAGATGGAGGAGAAGTAGGAGGGAGGGAGAGAAAATAACTCTCCACGGGGAAGACCACTCTCCCGAAGAGCCCTGGCTGATCTTCCCAAGGTCGGACCCCGTAACAGCTACCAAGCTGAAAAAGCGAATGAATTTCGTAACCCTCTCCCTACTTGTTGCTCCTTATTTATCACCCCCTACTTGCCCAACAAACAGATCAACTAATACAAGGTAAATGAAAACACTGCCCCTTGACTGCTCACTCACTGACAGAGAACTCTCCCTGACAGCAAATATACACATTCCTAACAATTCCCTCCCATCTAAAATCACCTTGTTCTTAAGGTGGACCTCCAATAGCACTGCTCTGCTGCTTTAGTATAGGAATGGCAGCTCCATAGTGTTACACTCCGAGATTTTATGATGTATTTCTTTTTAAATAAATTTGATTTCTTTGATGGTTTGGTTAACACGCAACACCAAGCTTTAAGTGAATTGCGTTATACTACAGAAATATAATTATTTAAATGTAATCATTATAACTTAAGTCGTTGAATTAACGGCTATGAATACGAGTAACCGAAATATGAAATATATATATAATGATCCTGCTCAAAAATAAGCACACAATTTTTAGTAAAGTCATTTTATGCTTCAAAATATTTTTTCTTTCAAAAATGGTTTTTATTGTTTTTTTTATCAAATATTGTAATTAACTTCAGAGCCACTTTTAAAAATTGTATTTTATAAAAAGGATATCAGCATAACAAAATTAACATAAGGTAAAATTTTGGGATTTTTTTAAAAAGATTAATTTTTCAGTGAAAATACTGATTTTTGTAAAGTTGTAACTTTTTTTCTTTAAATCGAATAATTTAAAAGTCTCATTCTATTTTGAATTTGATATTAAAGTAACATAAGTCTCCTTTAATTAGATATAATTTAATTAATTAAATAATAATTGGCATTATACTTGATTTTAGTATAAATTCATTTTTAGGCTTAAAACGCATTTATCTAAAACATGTTTTTAGTTGCGTTTTACGCATTTATATTAAAATTAATTTCGATCAATTCTAAAAATTGAATCTTGAAAAATGAATTTCATATTTGGAATCAAGAGGATCAAATTTGGTAAATAAGCCTCTTATTTTTTGTCATTATGAATGGTAACCCTGGTAAATATTTGTCACCTTGGTAAGAGTAAAACGTATAAAACAAGATTAAAACTATGGAATAAGGCCTAAAAATCTCCAATACACTTGCTTTTATCCTATTGGATGAGTCGAGCTCAGCCATGCTCATCCAAATTTCGAAAATAAGGCAACTTGGTGGCATTTTTCTTTCATTGTGACCTTTTTATTATTTTAAGTAAATAATTAATCTAAAATGTCAATCTCCTTGTTTTAATAACTCTAATAATTTATCATAGGGATAAAAGGAGTTTATGTTCTGGTATAAAAGGTTATTTGAAAGATGAATAAATTATTTCTAACATGGAAATTTACTTTTAATTTATAGTTGTTGGAGTCTGCATCCCACATCGGACTTATGGTCTGATGTGGTTTCCCAAGCCCTCTCTCCCTTTTTTTTTCCCGTCTAGGTCTATCAGCAATTCCCCCCCGTTGGGGGGCGGCGGCCTCCATGGCAGGGAGCCATACGTCCTCTGTCGTCGCCCCCTCTCCCTCAAGGCGAGGCCCCTCCTACGCGTCGCCCTCCCTGTGCGATGGTCTCCTCCAGGTGCGACGGCCCCGCCCTTCCCGTCGAATCACTCCCCAGCAACCCCTCCCTGTGCGCGCGACGACCACCCCCGGCGGCACAGTGTCGTCGCCCCCTCTCCCTCCATGCGAGGCCCCTCCTACGCGTCGCCCTCCCTGTGGGACGGTCCCCTCCAGGCGCGACGGCCCCGCCCTTCTCGTCGAATCCACTCCCCAGCAGCCCTCCCTGTGCGCGCGACGGCCACCCCCGGCGGCCCCTCCCTGTGCGCGCGACAGCCACCCCCGGCGGCACCCTCCCTGTGCGCGCGACGGCCACACCCAGCAGCCCCCTCCCTGCGCTCAACGGAACCAGCTTTCCCGGCACCTTTCCTGAGGGGGAGCAACACCCATAGGGGTTTATCTTTTGTTTTGTTCCGTCTTGTTTTGTTATCAAGCAGGGTATGTCCAGCTTGAGAGGGAGTGAGCGTCTGTTGATTGCTTTGTTTTTTTTTTTGTGTTCAGGCTAGGTACACCTAGCTTGAGGGGGAGTGTTGGAGTCTGCATCGCACATCGAACTTGTGATTTGATGTGGTCTTTATTATTCATTATAAAATAACTTCAATACCTCCTTTAAAGAGGTACATTGTGAAGCTTTCGAGCGCAACGGAAGCTCGTGGGTGGATGTGCCCACTTGGCTTTTTGTCAAGTAACGATGATCAATCCGAGATCAATACGACGATAAACGCCAGACTCCACGGATCAAATCACAGAAATAGACAAAGAAGAAGAAAAGTCCTGAAACCATAAAAGAGGATTGACACAGGTTGATTATAATTAATTTAATTAATTGACAAAAAGTACCTTTTATGGCGTTCTTTCTTCGTTGATATTTTTGATCACGTTCTGATGTGATTCGTCGTTGCGTCACAGAAGCCAAGTGTAGACTTCCTCTAGCGGTGATCCACACGTGCACCACATATCTCTGAACGTCGCCAAAGGAGTATTCGGGTGCTAGCGTGGAGAATCCTTTTCTTGCATTGTCTGTCTTAGATCGCGTTGATCCGACAGAGGAGGATCTCTCTCTCGGTCTTGAGAGCGTTCTTGGAGGAAGGAGTTCTTTCGGTCTTGAGAATTCTCCAGAACTGTAGGGCACAACGATTGGGGAAAAGTGTGGGGGTTGTGAGGATATTTATAATCGGGTTTGAGGTTATAGAGTTATGACAATAAATATACATGTTACGCGTTTTATTTATTTCATTAACTCTTATTGAAAACCCCCATGTCGAATAATTAATTCCTTGACATGCGCCCACGCTAATTATAATAAATATCATTTAATAAAACAATATTATATCCTCAAAATCCCGACTGGAAAAACTACACGGCGCGGCGTGTACTTGTTTTTCATAAAAAAACTACACGGCGTGTAATCATTAATACATAGCATGTACTTGTTTTTCATTTCCTTTCCAAAATGAAAACTACACGCCATGTAATCATTAATACACGGCATGTACTTGTTTTCAAAATAAAAACTACATGGCGTGTAATCATTAATACACGGCGTGTACTTGTTTTTCATTTCCTTTCCAAAATGAAAACTACACGCCATGTAATCATTAATACACGGCATGTACTTGTTTTCAAAATAAAAACTACATGGCGTGTAATCATTAATACACGGCGTGTACTTGTTTTCATTTTATTCTTCCTCCAACATTAAAACGATTTTGGCTTCCTTGAATAATTATTAAACCACGTACGGGAATAATCTTTATTCTACTTGAGATACGTGGATACACTTAGTGTGTGACCCTCTAGGCCTCTTTCTCATTGGCATTAAGCAGGTTTGCCTAAAGTTCAAGATTACTGTCTAGCAACGGGTCAAGGCACCCAAGAGAAAGAAGTTAACGCCACATTGACGTGTCACCTCATACGAACGCTTACTGTGTAATTTAATCTCTTTGTCTCAATATCTCATCAAACAGGTTTCATGGCAGTGTTATAAACCTATATGTTTGATCTGTCATTCTTTGACTTCCAGAAATAAACTCGTCGTTACACCATGGCCATGGAATTTGGGCGACAATTCTATTTCAATCAAAGGGCCCGGGATATCTACTTCCATAAATATGGAAGGGACAAATCCTTCCTTGACTTATCCATCCTTCCTTGACTTATCCATTAACAACATGTCATTCATAACGCACCCAACGTACCCTACTTCCCGCCAACTGTCTTCGTGACGGTTTTCGTCAGCAAATCTAAGTGCGCGAGTCATGACATGAGTTAATGATAATCTTCAAGTCTAAGGATCATTACACACGCTCGTAGATAGCAATGTCCGATGACACCAAGACATGCGGAATTGCTACTGGCAGGTCTGTTCTCATAATCTCTCATCTTGGAGATTACCAAGTACGAACTCCATGAGAGAGTATCGTCTTCTTACGAGTACTCACATGACAGTCTGTATACTATGTGTTCTATCATAGTATGTCATCCAACCGTAGAACTTTATTTAAGAATATTGTTATAGCATTTCAAGGTTCTCATCATAGCGGGGATCTGTCACGACCTTATTAATGCAACAAATATTCCAGGACATTATTATATTATAGTCATGCAGAACAATGAACAATATATAATAAGTGTACATTCACGTAATCAAAGTACAAACAGTTCAGGACACCAACTCTAACACATTGGGTTTTGGGTATACCTCTTATTATTCTACAATAGTGATGAAATAATTAAATTAAATGTTTACGCAACGCCGACAGAGTACTTGTTCAAGTAATAGAAAAATCAAATAAATAATTAAAAAATAATAAAAATATTACAATTTGGATGAATTATTGTATTCCACGAATTTAATAGATAAATATAACATATTAGTGATGTGTCAAGAGTTTGGATTTGAATTATATTTCAATCTTGTTGTCTTTAAAGTCGAACTATGCGAATAGTCCCAAAAATGATTTTAATGGTATCTTATGTAAATGATATTTTATTAAATGAATTAAAATTCATAAAAATCTTATCTTCGACCAAGTGAATGGGATATGTTCAAGCATATCAATCATTGTCCACTTATGGGTCACTTGTCCTTTTATAATAACATTTTTGACCCATAGAGTAAAAAACTTTGATATCACGGTAATATATCAATTTGGAACCACTTGAACAAGTCACCTAAACTTGTCTAAATATTATTGGATGAGAGGATTTCGACTTATCATCATTCGAAATATATCAATTTGGAACCACTTGAACCTGAAAAATAATTTATATTAATTTAATACTAAGTAATTCCAAGGGTGTCCCTCCCCTCACTTATAAAAGAGCACATCTTCTCCTCCCTTATTCACAAAGTCTGAGCACTCTAGTTCGGTCAAGCCCTGCACTAATATCATTCTGACTTCCTTCCCCACATCCTGGAGCTTCTGGTCTTGCCAAAATATCATTTTTCAAGGCTTAAGGTGCAAGTCAAATGAGGTTTATCAACGAAGAGGTATAACTCTTAACTGAGTACTTCCAATTTTATTTTTGCTTATAGCTCTTCTAAATCTATGGTATTCATTCTAAAATAATGATTTCAACATCTTCAATATATTGAATTTTTATTATGATGATGAAATAACCATTATCCACATTTTCATCCTACGAAAAGCGGAAACATCGCTTGTGTGTACGTATGCCTTACCATTTATCCGCCTAGAGATGTAATTCGTTTTTCATTACCATTTTTACTTATAAATATTAAACTAATGAATATATACTATATTTATATCATGATTAACATTCTGAAGATGGTGAATCCATGATCAAAGTACAAGGACCGAAACCGCCGAACCAAGACTTTTATGAAAAACCAAAAACAATGATTTTAATTAAGAATTATTAATAAATGGGTGTTAAAATGTTATAAATGGATCATACATGATATTATAAATATAAATATGGTTCTGATATAGAAGTATAGCAAATTTAAATTTATTATACAAGAGATTAGAACACTTACGAAGCAAGTTAGACTTGAGGTAAGGGATTTGTGTTTCAATCCAATTTTAATCAGGATTGTTTATGCTTTAATTTCCATTGAGGAAATTATATGATCATTATTTGATAAATCCCTTTCATTTTTTTCTCCTCTAGTTGTTCATGTATTTTTCAAATAACAGTGTCATTTTCCTCTCTTTGTAAATGATGGGAAAATGTTTTTAAGAAAAACAAACTTTATTTCCTCTTTGGTCGAGAATATTTTCTTCCATGTCTGTTTTATTTAAAATGTTTTCAGGAATGTTTTTATTATTCTCCTATGATTGTTTAAAATCATTTTTACTCATTTTTTACTTTCTATAAAAATGTTTCAAAGGAAACTTTTCGTTTTTCGAAAAAAGTATTTTTGATATTTTACCGAAAATGTGAAATAAATCTTTGTTTTAACATATTCGGCATGAATAAAAATTTTCACCAGCATGATTGCTCAATGCTTTGAAGCTTCATTTACAAGTTTCCAATGTTTTTTTCAAAGAAAATGTTTTCTTTAATATTGTGGAAATTTTTAAATTTTAAATAAATGATTTCAAAATGAAAAAGGGTATTTTCCTCGAGAAATATTCCAGTAATCTTTTAAAGGAATTCTTTATCTATGATAACATTTTTTGATGTTACTTATGCTTCACTGGGGATATGATTCTATGATACCGTCCATATTCTTTCTTCGAATGGTTTATGGTTATGACAATGAAATATCGATGAAACCCTTTTTCTTTTCCACAGGTTAAGTTATGATGAAATGATAAATGTTTTCATGATCTTATGGCATACATATAAATGGATAATGAATATGTGACGGGAGGGCTCGGAATTATATAGCCCCCGAATACATTTGAGTAAAGATTAATGTTTTATGAACTCAAAAGATTCATAAGAAGTTATCCCAAGTCCGAAAGAGGGTACACGATCCCAAGCCCAAAGAAGGTACACTGGCGGTTAGCCCAAGCCTAACATGTGATGAATGTCTTAGTAGGTAGCCTTGACATAAAATTTATATGATTATGATATGTCACACTTTATGTCACTCTTTTATGACATGACCTTATGTCAATGTTATGATCTCATGACTCATGTTCTTTGATTCCTTTATGATTCATGTCTTATGAACTGTCAAGCTTTATGCCATGACTAATGATTATGATCTATGAATTGTTGGGTACGGTTTTCAAATGTTAAGCTCATGCCCCCATACTCTTATGCTCGTGTTATGCTTAAATGATCAATGATATCTCTTGTGATTACCCATACTGAGCATCTGAACACACATTTTCTTATGTTTCTTTTTTCCCAAGATATGAACAAGGTATTTAAGTACGATATTTCTAAGAAGGGTGCTAGTTATGAAGAACTTGGTGGGAGATGATGTAGATCTTTTATGTACCGGTAGTTTATGTATCCAAGTTACAAATAACACTAAACTTTTACGGTTCTAGATTGTAGTGATATGTAATGAATATTCATCTAGTGAAATGTAACATTTATGTAATAAAAGTATGGGTCGCTATACACAGCCCTTCTAAGCACCGCAACGGCAACCTCTGATAGTGGCTTTAGCAGTGGCCTAGGTTGCAATGCAACTTTATTTTCCAACACTAAGCACAAGCTGCCAATTTGCTGCTTCAAACCAGCCCTTTCTGCATGTACAGTAAAGCCAACGATCTTATTATCTTAACTGGCTGAAAATACCACCTGATTCTGCAGCATCCACCCAATTGCCACCACAACTGATGATTGCAAAGTGTTGTGCAAAGCCTTGGGCTTCCACAGGTGGCCCTGATAGGAACCGGGCTGGGGTGCCCCTGCGTAGAGGGGTCTGCTTGGCTGTCTATGTGAAGGCGGGTTGGTATCTGCTAGGGGCAGTGTTGTACATTCATTGAGAGTGTGGGCTAGCAAATGTAGTAGGAGCTGGTTGTCAAGTGGTTAGTCAGTTGTTCAGCAGTTAGGTGGTTTCAGCTGTTAAGAGGTAACTTGGGGAATCTTTCCTTTATAAGTGGGTTGGGGGGAGGACGGCAGGAGATACAGATTAGTTTGGCTTTGCTTCCCGCAGAAGCTATCTCGGTGGGTTAGGGCACGGCCTCCTGGTGCAGCACCTTCGGAGGAGTTTTCTTCTTCCTATCTTCCTGTTCTTCTATTTCTTCTTCTTCATCCATCCTCTACGTCTACAGCCGATACCTGTAATTCTTGTATGTTGTCTTGGCTGAATATAATAGAATTCTTTTGTTATTTCTCTCTTTCGCGCCACGATACATATCAATTGGTGCTTTCGTTGAGAGAGAGGGAGAGAGAATCTTGATGTTGCACTGGAATACGACCTGCAGCAAAAGAGTACGACCAACAGCATCAAATTGAGAGTGAGAATTCTTGAGGACGAGGTGTGTCGCAGTGGAATTTTTTTTCCTAGACCGAGTGAAGTACAAGCAGCATAGCGGTGGGAAAAAGAAGAAAAATCCTACATAGTTGCGGGCACACGAAAGCTTCTAGTCTTTACGGAACGCGGTTGAGGCAGTCATGGTAGTTGGAGCTCCCGCAACGGTGGAGCACGACTCATAGTAGCCTGAATCTTTCTCACAGGAGATCTACTACTGCGGTTTTCTCCAATTCCTTTCTGCAGAGGAATCGCAATAGTTGAGAACAGAAGAAAAAAACTCACAGTGAGACGCGGCGGGAAAGGCCGTGTGGGGAAATTGTGGCAGGAACTCAAGGCATCAATGGCCAAACTGGCCAGAAGCAAGGAGTGGCATGCAACTCCCAAACTAGTGATTATGCCAGTTTTTACTAGAGAAGATCTTGAGTCTTGAATCACCAAAGATGAGTACTATTTTACAGTCCGCCAAACACGAAAAGACTTGAGGATTTGGGCGGCACGACTAAGTATATCAGGTACTTTTGGAGTTTGGGTTATGTCGTTAAAAGCGTCAACACATAAAGCTCACTTGGCCACAACTCAAGGAAGAGGTACTCCAAAAATATGGAAGCGCGGAAGGGAATGATGCTCTGGCTACAACAAATTTCTTAGAACAGGCAAACCAAACGGAAAGTGAAGCTGAGAAAAGAGACCAAAGTTTAGCCGAATTTATTGACCATCATTCTACAACTGGAATTTCGAATTTAAGACAAGAGGCATCTGGTCTAGCACCAGCATGACTTCCGTAAAATGCAGCAGGAGCACAAGACGGTTTCAGTGGCCATGTTAGAACATCGGGTGAGTCCTGAACAGATGAAATATTCTGAGTACGAAGCTGGGAGTATGGAAGTTGTTGCAGCAGACCTGCGAACTTTCCAGACTGAACAAGAAAGAATTGGCCAAGAGCAGCAAGGATACCTTCGGAAACAGCCAAAAAAGTGGAAGCAAATACGGGCTCAAGAAGACTTTTTTGTTCGATGCGGTATGATTTTACCTTCTGTTCAAGATTCAAAATTTGCAACAACCATAAATACAGGTACTTCCAACCTCTGGGAGGACTTACAGTGCCAGGCGCTACCATTCTCAACTATCTTAGGCTGAATTGAAGACAGGGCATCTTCCTGGCGTTGCAGCTGCAACTGATTCCTTGAAGTTGCTAAACGACATTAGACAGCCTGGTACGACAAAGTTCTCTTGTCACCAGCTACAACAGGCAAATTCTGGACAAAGATTTCAATTAGGAGAAATTTCTTGTGGAAACAAAAGAGCATTCAGAGGACACAAGCTGTCCGGAGGTGCACTGTTGTCAAAGTTGTCGTTAGGGCCACCACCATGGGTCTATTTCTAGTGGAGTCCACAGCATGTCTTGCACTCTGAAAAGATTACCACAGGAAATCCTTTGTTCCTTAGTTTATCTTGGGAATCATCCCTAGTTGTTGCTTTAGACAGGAAAACTTTGCTCATTTCCTCCAGAGGTGTGAAGGATACGGCTACAATAGAAAGTTTTAAATAGCCACTAGAAGAGGCTATTGAGACTGGGGTGAAGGGAAGAAAAAGAGGGAAAGTGATGGGAATCAATTGGAGATATAGAGAAAATCGGTAGACTTCTATTATCAACAGCAGGAATTACAGAAGAATGAAAGAGTAGAAGAAATAAGAAGTACAGAAGGAGAAGAATTCCCCGGGAGGAGCTGCACCCAGGGCCTGAGGCCTAACCCTCCGATTCTGCTTAGCAGGCAGCCAACAATCCAGTTCCCTCCCCTCTGACTGCCCCTTGCCTCCCTGTTTATTACCCAGCCAGCCCCAACAACCTCCTAACAGAATAACAGCCAGCCCCCAACAACTTCCTAACAAACTAACAAACTAATCAGAGCATTTACATATTTGCCCCACCTCACATTATTATTATTGATATACCTATCAATTCCGCCCTCTTAAAACCACCTTGTCCACAAGGTGAGAAGGTGAAACTATAGGGACTCTCACTCCTGTCATGAGCTGCTTGCTCAACTTGTCGTCTCGCACCTTCTTGTCATTGCCAAAGCACCAAACATCCGGACATATCCATGGTGGAGGCTTTGGTGGTGGCCTCGGCAACCATGCAGCTTGATTGTCAGATACAAGGGCTGAATGCAGCTTGGCTTTATTGCAAATGTCTTCGGCCTCTCGTGCTGCCATCATACTGACAGTCCTCCCCCGAGCAGTCTCCTTGACTATAATGGCCTCTTTCTGTTCCTTCATAGCAAAAATAATAGGTCCACACTGTTTCTCTTTACAGTGTGACGGTTCTTTACAAACCCCAGTACCAGCAATTTCCACTCATAGCTCGTCGTAGCTCCCTACAGCCTTTTCAACCGCCCGACCTCCCTTGCAATCTTCCTCTATTATTAAAGACAGAAGAATGGATGTGAGCGCCTTTGTGGGTAAGGTTGAAGCCAATGGCACTGTAATTGCTGCAGTCATTGCCTCCTTCCTCGACACCTTTCCATTTTTCTGCAGCGCGTTGTAAGCTTACTTCGATGGTGTCATATGGACAATTTGCACCTCACAATGCTTGGGTCGTAGCGACTCTTGCAGCTTCTGCTCTCTCTCGTCTGATCGAACTTGATCTAAAAATATTTCCTCCGTCTTGGACAGCTCCTCTATCCCAAATGGAGCAGAGTCATTCTGATCTGTCCCCACTCCTACACTCCGGTTTCTTATTTCTGCTTGACGTGCAGAAAATTTCTCCAGTAATAACCGAAATTCATGTTGCTCCTTCCAGAGATCAGTCATAGTCACTAGCATCTTCTGCATAAGTTCTATTGGAATTTGTTGTTGCACTTCCAACATCGCTTTCCTCGGCTCCATCACCGATGTTTCCACAACCGTCTTGAGTTCCTCCGCCTACTGCACTGCTGTTGCAAATTGGTTCAAGCTGCTACGATTGCTCAGGAAAACTCACATTCAAGAACCTCTCTCTACTCGCTTTCTCTCTCTAGAAATCTCTCGATGAAAGCACCAAATGATAGGAATCAATTGGAGGTATAGAGAAATCAGTAAAGACTTCTATTATCAACAGCAGGAATTACAGAAAAAAAAGAACGAATAGAGGAAATGATAGAAGAAAGAGGAAGTAGAGAAGGAGAAGAATTCCCCAGGAGGCTGCACCCAGGGCCTGAGGCCTAACCCTCCGATTCTGCTTAGCAGCAGCCAACAATTCAGTTCCCTCCCCTCTGACTGCCTCTTGCCTCCCTAATTATTACCCAGCCAGCCCCAACAACCTCCTAACAGAATAACAGTCAGCCCCCAACAACTTCCTAACAAACTAACAAACTAATCAGGGCATTTACATATTTTCCCCACCCCATTACTGATATACCTATCAGAAAGGAACTTCAACACCAAAAGGAGTATCATCGTATTTAATATTATTGCTAAGGGAGAAGTGGAGGTTGCTGCCAAGATGGATTTGAAATTGGAAACATTAACAGCTGGTGTGGAACGCTCATTGAGACGTTGAGTTTGTACAATGAAGGCCGCTGCAGTGGGAATTGCACTGCCCAGATTATTCTACATGGAAGCGTTGTAGAAGAGGTGAAGGCTGCTAAACCCAAGAAAGAAACCGCTTGTGTACAAGCGCACCAGTACCCTCATTCTTGCATTTACAAGGATGATATGCAAATGGAGAAGGCCAGTGGGGCTGCTAAGTTGCTTGAAAATAACAGTTTGACTGTGGAAAAAGTGGAAGCAACTATTGTTAAAGGAGAGGCCTCTCTTGGTTTCCCTTTGAGAGGGGTTGGAGGGAGTTGTTACCTTGAAATTTTGAACCTGGAAACTATTATAGTCAGAGAGGGGTTGTGGGTGTTGCTGAGCTGGAAAAGAAGTGGGATCGGTTTCTTCACCTTGAGGACATGGTGGTTTTTCAAGGAGGGGGAAATGATAGGAACCGGGCTGGGCTGCCCCTGCGTATAGGGGTCTGCTTGGCTGTCTATGTGAGGGAAGGTTGGTATCTGCTAGGGGCAGTGTTGTAGATTCATTGAGAGTGTGGGCTAGCAAATGTAGTAGGAACTAGTTGTCAAGTGGTTAGTCAGTTGTTCAGCAGTTGGGTGGTTCCAGCTGTTAAGAGGTAGCTTTCTGGAAGGTTCCAACTGTTACAAGGATAGGGAATCTTTCCTTTGTACGTTGGCTGGGGAGAAGACAGCAGGGGATACATAATAGTTTGGCTTTGCTTCCTGCGGAAGCTATCTCGGTGGGTTAGGCCACGGCCTCCTGATGCGGTGCCTCCGGAGGAGTCTTCTTCTTCTTATCTTCCTCCATCTTCTACGTCTTCTTCTTCCTCCATCTTCTACGCCTACTGTTGATTATTGTAATTCCAGTACGCTGTCTTGGCTGAATATAATAGACTTCCTCCGTTGTTTCTCTCTCTCGCGCTTTGATACATATCAGGCCCTCACCCCTAACACTCCAGCATATAACAGAAACACTTTATGCATCTACAGAATCTTCCACTGCAGAGCCTTTTCTGGCCCAAAAGTTATAGTCAACTAGGTAGTTCTCTCATACCCGAGACATAAAATGTTGTTGAACAGTCCAAAGAGAACGTGCTGCTTTTCTAAAACCAAAATCTTTAAACACAAAATTGCCCTGGACCAAAATAACATAAATGGGTCGCCCAAGGCTCTTCCAAGTGGTGTCCATTTAAATTTCTTTTTCAGCAAAACTGGAAAGTCAGGGTGTAGATGTCGTCCTCAATGCCTAATCCAACATACCGCATTGTACAACAGGAGAGACTAAGTCTAGAGCAACTCTAAGTCTCGTGTATTTCTAAATTGCGACGATGAAGAACTTGTGCACTGAGGGTTGTTACCTCCAATAAACTCGGAGACAAAATTTGAAGCTTGACAAAAAGTTTCTTTTCCCCTCTCAAATTCAAGCTGGCTAAATGATGAAATATGGCGGTTACCGCACTTATTTGCAAAATTATAATCTGTTCCTCCAGCTCCACCTGGGCCTCATCTACACCAAATGTGTGCATAGTAAAACCCACTTAATCCTTTGTTCCTCGGTTTCGCATTGCAAGATCTTTAGCTGTCACTCGCAGGTATGGAAATTCACTAATTCTGGCTACAAAAGCAGCTTCGGCATGCCCGCTATTTCACTGGTTCGACTCATTCCCATACGAACCTATTTTAATGGAGCATGCAGCTCCTTGGATAGTGATGGTCCCCTTGTCTCAGAGCTAATTCTAGTAGAGGTGTGACATTTGTTGCATGTGTTGAACATAGACCCTCCAGGCAAACCGCACAGCCTGGGCAACCCGACTACATCAGCATCCATGTTGTCGCCTTCCTCCTTCATCTCGATTTCCAAAGTCTGTTTATACAGCATCCACATGTCCAGTAGGAGATACCCTTGCCTCGCTCAAACAAGCTTGGGTTGCAGAGCCACCTTGCTAGGGACAAAAGTATTCACACCAACACAACACTGCAATGCTTGTCTGCCAAACCTCCAATAGCGCTGTAGGAAACACTTCCTGCTTCTGCCTTGCTACATACTCCCAAAGGACAGGTTTCCTAAGCAGCCAATGGTGCTCCTGGACTTGCTACCACAACAGTTGGAAGCTTCGAACGCAATCCAGAGTTAGCAGCTTCTCTTTGATGTTTCGAACCCACTTATCTTGGTTAGAACACGATTCAGGAATTACTTCTTCCGGCTGAACATATCTGGGGCCAATCTGCCCCTCAAGTTCACTTCTGTTGTTCCTCTTCATTGTATTGTGACCCACTTCTTCATTTCGTTCTGCAAATTCTGAGCCAGACCCAAGCCTGACCACACTGGGGTGAATCCAAATAAAATCAATCTTCTCTCATCTCGTGCGCTGAACAGCCAGCACAACCTCCTCCTTATTGTCTCCCGGAGCCAGCATGGACCGCTTCCTGTCACACTGTCATCGAAAGAACTCCCATTGCTCCTTGCCATTCTCGTATTTCTTCATGAACACCAGCTTGAACTAGTCTTGGTTCATCTCCGGTAGCACTTTACCAAGATAGAAACCAGTACAACGTCGTGCTCTCCATGCAATGTTGTGTCATTGGAAGTTTCATTTGTTTCGGCATACAGACAATTCGGAAATAGGTTTCTGTCTTGAAAAACCATCCAAAAGGATCTTCACCTGTGAACGGAAGTAACTCCAACTTATTCGATGGATTCCTCGGTCCGTTAGCTAGTTCAGGATCGTCAAGCGTCAATTCTCCTTCCATCTTACTGATCGGAATTTCTGCAACGGCCTTACTTCATTTTGTTAGAGTTGGTGTCCTGAGAACCAACTGTTTGTACTTTGATTACGTGAATATACCCTTAGTATATATTGTTCATTGTTCTGCATGACTATAATATAATAATGTCATGGAATATTCGTTGCATTAATAAGGTTGCATTAATAAGGTCCTGGCAGATCCCCGCTATGAAGAGAACTTGGAAATGCTATAACAATATTCTTAAATAAAGTTCTACGGTTGGATGACATATTATGATAGGACACATAGTATACAGACCGTCATGTGCGAGTACTCGTAAGAAGACGAGACTCTCTCTCATGGAGTTCGCACTTGGTAATCTCCAAGATGAGAGATTATGAGAACAGACCCGCCAGCAGTAATTCTGCATGTCTTGGTGTCATCGGACATTGCTATCTACGAGCGTATGTAATGATCCTTCGACTGGAAGATTATCATTAACTCATGTCATGACTCGCGCACTTAGATTTGCTGACGAAAACCATCACGAAGACAATTGGTGGGAAGTAGGGTACGTTGGGTGCGTCACGAATGACATATTATTAATGGATAAGTCGATGAAGGATTTGTCCCTTCCATATTTATGGAAGTAGATATCTCGGGCCCTTTGATTGAAATAGAACTATCGCTCAAATTTCATGGTCATGGTGTCACGACGAGTTTATTTCTGGAAGTCAAAGAATGACAGATCAAGCATATAGGTTTATGACACTGCCATGAAACCTACTTGATGAGATATTGAGACAAAGGGATTAAATTACACGGTAAGCGTTTGTATGAGGTGACACGTCAATGCAGCGTCAACTTCTTTCTCTTGGGTGCCTTGACCCGTTGCTAGGCAGTAATCTTGGACTTTAGGCAAGCCCGCCTAATACCAACAAGAAATAGGCCTAGAAAGTCACACACTAAGTGTATCCAAGTATCTCAAGTAGAATAAAGATTATTCCCGTATGTGGTATAATAATTATTCAAGGAAACCTAGATCATTTTAATGTTGGAGGAAGAATAAAATGAAAACAAGTACACGTCGTGTATTAACGATTACACGCCGTGTAGTTTTTCCAGTCGGGATTTTGAGAAAATAATATTGTTTTATTAAATGATATTTATTATAATCAGCGTGGACGCATGTCAAGGAATTAATGATTCGACATGGGGGTTTTCAATAAGAGTTAATGAAATAAATAAAACGCGTAACGCGTTAATTTATTATCATAACTCTATAACCTCAAACCCGATTATAAATATCCTCACAACCCCAACACTTTTCTCTAATCGTTGTGCACAACAATTCTGGAGAATTCTCTCAAGGCCGAAAGAACTTCTTCCTCCAAGAACGCTCTCAAGACCGAGAGAGATCCTCCTCCATCGGATCAAGACGATCTAAGACGGACAACGCAAGCAAAGATTTCTCCACGCTAGCACCCGGAGACTCCTTTGGCGACGTCCAGAGATACGTGGTGCACGTGTGGATCACCGCTAGAGGAAGTTTATCCTTGGCTTATGCGACGCAACGGCGGATCACATCGGAACGTGATCAGAAATATCAACGAAGAAAGAACACCATAAAAGGTACTTCTTGTCAATTAATTAAATTAATTATAATCAACTTGTGATGATCCTCCTTTGTGGTTCGGGGACTATTCTTCTTCTTTGTCTATTTCTGTGATTCGATCCGTGAAGTCTGGCGTTTATCGTCGTATTGATCCCGGATTTGTCACGACCCGTCCTCGGGGCCCGTGCCGTGACTACCCCAAGTCCGCCTTCCATAAGCCAGGGGCTGGCGACTAGCACCAAGGCGTAATTCCCGGTAAAAAGGGAAGGCATTGCCTTTATAAAGTAAACAAACACCACAGAGCAAGCAAGCAGAAGTAAACACTAAGTAAAAACTGGGTACCATAGTAAGTGCGGAAAAGTAAATAGGCCAGAATACAAACTCAAACTGAAAGTAAAGTACAACTGGAAAGGGAAAACAGCAACTGAAAGTAAGGCCGCAGTCTCGAGCCGTCCACTGGAAGTCCCACCTAAAGGGTGGGTACAGATAGCCTTCACAGCTCCTCGGGTCCAGCCGTCCGCTCCGTTTACGTCCCGCCCAGTGATCCACCTCTGGGTACCGACCTGCTCCTCGTACCTCAACCACGATCAGCGTTGTCCGTCGTCTGCAACCAACACAACGTAGTGCGGGCATAGCCCGTGCAGGGGTGAGTATAAGCAACTCAGTAGGGACCCCGAGACCCCCGAAGGCCTCCCAAAATCCACAAAGGATAATCCACAAAGGAAAGATACAAACACGAAATAACATCTGGCACTACTTAGGTATATGCTCATACATATACCTAAGTCATCAATTCTCGTTCGGCTCCAACATCCGAGCTCAAGTACAACCCAGTCCACACAGGAAACCACAACCCAATCCACACAGGAAAGCATAACGTAATCCACACAGGATATCAAGTCAATCATATTGAAGATAAGGATTGAAAGTCAAGATACAGCTCACACAGGTATACTTCTTCGTATGACGATTTAGATGATCAGATATAGCCACTGATTCATCTAAACCGTCGGACCCACAAAGGATCGATAGGTACTAACCCCCGCAATGACCCACAAAGGATCTGACCCACACATGATCGATAGATAACTAACCCCCGCAATGACCCACACAGGATCGGACCCACACAGGATCGATAGGTAACAAACCCCCGCAATGACCCACACAGGATCGGACCCACACAGGATCTGTAGGCGCTGGCCCACACAGAACCGCTGAGCGCTGACCCACACAGGATCTGACCCACACAGGATCGGTAGCACTGATCCACGTAGGATCGCAGAGTGCTGTAGTCGTCGTCGTCGAATCCACGGAGGATTTCTGCACAGTCGTCATCGTCGTCGCAGTCGCAGCCAGCTCTAGGGTTCCCGCACACAGCAAGCTCGTTCGGGAGGGTCCGCTCCACGAGTTGAGGGCTAATACATCAACTGACACAAAGTCCGGAGTTGATGTATCCAAAAGTTCCGTATCGCCAACAGGCACTCGACGTCACAGACGGCGCGTCAATCGAACGTCCGGTCTGAGAGTTATTGGCTTTTTCGTCCCAGGGG
Organism: Viscum album; assembly: GCA_963277665.1. Taxonomy (NCBI): domain Eukaryota; kingdom Viridiplantae; phylum Streptophyta; class Magnoliopsida; order Santalales; family Viscaceae; genus Viscum; species Viscum album. Next base: position 937,057,548 of record OY728123.1, on the reverse strand, counting down.
CCCGGTTGATTTTTAAGTCAAAACCAACCCGACCATACTCCAACTGCGTCCAAACCTCGAGCGGAGTAAGCCAAAAGGTCTGTCTCACTAAGAGGAATCCATCAAAGTCGACGGCATGTCAATCAGACGTCCGGAGCTTAAGTTATAAGCGTTTCCGCTCCGAGGGCCCGGTTGGTTTCGTGTACGAACCAACCCGGCCGAACACAAAATTCTCCGAAACCCTGAGTGTAATATACCGAAAAGACCGTCTCGATCCAAGAATCGCATCGCAGCTGACGGTGCGTCAATCAGAGGTCCGCAGCCCAAGATATGGGCAAAAGACCGATGGAGGTTCGGAATTAGGGGGTTCGGGCCCGGTCCGACCCGGCCCGATACCCCCAGGGTCGGCCCGAACCGGATCCAGGTCCGGCCCGCCTGGGCGCGGCCCGGCCTGGCGGTCCGGCCTAGGCAGCCGGCACGGCGCGCTGGCACCAGCCAGGTGGCTCGACCGTAACGGCCGAGCGGTGAAGGTGCGGGGGGGGCGCGCTGCCCCCCGTTTTTTTGTAACCGCGGCCCCATGTGGGGGCCGCTTTACTGGCCAACCGGGGGTTACGGACCCCCGGATTTCCCCCTGACCGGTCGGCCCGCTCCGGCCGGCCGGCTGCTGCCACCACGGGACCGGCAAGGGCCGGTCCCTCTGTTCCAGCGCCGGCGGCCCGGAACCGGCCGCCGGTCCCCCTGCTCCGCCGCGGCCCGGAACCAGCCGCGGCCCCGCTCCGGCCGCGGTGCTTTGTGTTTCTCCGGCGCGGCGCGACGGCGCCGCGTCTTTGGTTCGTCTTCAACGGCGCGGCGCGACGGCGCCGCGTCTCGGTTCGTCTTCAACGGCGCGCCGCGACAGCGCCGCGCTTCTCCCCCTTTCCTTAATAATTCCCGCGCGGTGCTTCGGCACCGCGTTGCCTTGCTCGTGCCGCAACAATATCAAACAACCAAAAGGGAGAGGAGGGTCGGCCGTGTTCGTGCGGTCCAACCCTCTCCCGTTATTGCGGTAACAGGCGGCTCCAATAGAAAAGAAGAAAGGCAACGGAAGAATTCACGAACAACAATTAAAATAAATCCCTACCTCGTCGAATATGATGAGCGAGGATTCGTCGCGGAAAAGCACGTCGCGGAAGAAGCGTCGCGGAAGAAGCATCGTTGATTTCCGAGGATCCGGCGTTCTTCGCGTTTTTCGCGTTCTTCGCGAGGAAGAGAAGATCTTCAAGAGCCTAAGTGAAATCTCCCTAGCCTCTCAACACCACCAGCCTAATAAAAATAAGAGTTGTCTTATTTTTATTTCACAAGCCTTGCGTTTTAAAAATTCAAAAACGAAAGAAACAATTAAGTGAATTAATTGCAACGCTTAACCGCCACATTAATGAGGCGGTTCTTAACCAGAATAAACGCAAGAGTTGACTTTAATAAAAAGGGGGGTGCGGGTGCGTTACTTAAGAAGAAAAGAAACGGTGGGGCTCGTGTGGGCCCCACCTCACAAATATCCTACCAAGTGGGTAAGATATTGTGGGTCCCACATCACCCACTTAACATAGGTAAACAACTTAAATAAAATAAATGGTGCGACGAATTTATTTTATTCATTTACTTAACCCGAAAATTTAAAAACCACACTCGAGCAAACGCAACTCCGAAAAAGGTGTTTTTAAGCAATTATCGGCGCTGCGATTCCAACGGTGCCCTCGGAATCCGATTCCGAGCACCGGCTCAAAAGTTAGAAAAACCCGCTCGTTCGTTCACTGAACGTACCCGAGCTAAACTTCGGAAAATGATTCCGGGCACACCAGGCGTCGGAATCAAGTGCCGTCAGAAACAGCGTTCTTGTAATTTCCCAAGAAAATTAAGAAAAAAAATTTCTTGAATTTTTCGGGTCTTTACATCACTCTCACCTCAGGGCTTTACATCCCCGTAAAGATACATCAAAAACTAGGGAAGCAAATGTGGGTACTGAGCACGCATCTGAGCCTCCCGCTCCCAAGTGCTCTCCTGGAGGTTCTCGTGTTGCCATCTGATGTGCACTAGAGGAATCGACCATCCACGTAGGACCCGCTCTTGTCGATCCTCGATCTCCACCGGGACCTCCGCAAAAGTCGCCCCATCATCAACGTCCAGCTCCCCATGGTCAATGATATGCGTCGGGTTGTGCACGTATCTCCTCAGCTGAGATACGTGGAAGACGTCGTGCACCCGGTGCAACTGAGGTGGTAGAGCCAAGCGATAAGCCACCTTGCCAATCCTGCTGAGGACCTGGAATGGTCCGATGAAACGTGGAGACAACTTGCCGCCTCGGCCAAATCTCCGTAATCCACGTCGAGGTGAGACTCGCAAGAAGACGTGGTCGCCATCCTCGAACTCCAGTGGCCTCCGCCTTCTGTCAGCATAAGACTTCTGCCGGCTCTGAGCTGTCCTCATTCGCTCCTGGATGACCTGGACCTTCTCCGTCGTGGCCTGGACCATCTCTGGTCCCACAAGTGCTGACTCCCCAGGGTCTGTCCAGCACAGAGGAGATCTGCAAGGTCGGCCGTACAACGCCTCGTATGGTGTCATCCCGATGGTGGAGTGGTAGCTGTTGTTGTACGCGAACTCCACCAAGGGTAAGTGGTCCTCCCAGTTGCGACCAAAGCCGAGGACACATGCACGGAGCATGTCCTCGAGAGTCTGAATGGTCATCTCCGTCTAACCATCTGTCTGAGGGTGAAAGGTGGTGCTCAGACATAGCTGCGTCCTGAACGCCTCCTGCAACCCCTTCCAAAGCCGGGAAGTAAAGCGAGCATCTCGATCGGAGACGATAGATGATGGCACACCATGAAGCCGTACAATCTCCTGAACGTAGAGACGTCCCAAGCTCTCCACTGAGCTCTGCTCTCTGATGGGTAAGAAGTGTGCCGACTTGGTGAGTCGGTCGACAATCACCCAAATGGAGTCGTGACCTCTGGAAGTGCGTGGAAGTTCAGTCACGAAGTCCATAGATATGTCGTCCCACTTCCACTCCGGGACCTCCAAGGGTTGTACCAAGCCTGCTGGTACCTGGTGCCTCTGCCTTCACCTGCTGGCAGGTGAGGCATCGAGAAACAAACTCTGCCACAGCCTTCTTCATGCCCGGCCACCAGTGCTGTCGTCTGAGATCCTGGTACATCTTCGCCACTCCAGGATGTACCGCCAAAGGGGAAGTGTGAAACTCCCTCAACACCTCCTCCCGTAAAGCAACTGGTACCAAGGTACGTCCTCTGAAAAAGACGTTGTGCTCTCCTCCAAAGGAGAAACCATCAGGTGTCTGTCCTGAGGATATCTGCGCACGCCGCGTCTCACAGTCGGCGTCCCCACACTGTGCCTCTCTGACCCGCTGCAGCAGTGGAGGAGTGACTATGAGTGACTGAAGAAAGGCTGCTCCATCTCTATCCACGAAGGATATCTGCAAAGCGGCTAGCTGCTCTGTCGCCTCCCCAAGTACCTGAATGCCCATCCTCCTGCTGAGAGCATCAGCTACTACGTTCCACTCCCCAGGAGTATAGACTATCTCAAAGTTATAGTCCTGGAGGAACTCGAGTCATCGCCGATATCTCAGGTTTAGATCCTTCCGAGAGAAGATGTACCTGAGACTCTGATGGTCAGAATAGACTGTAAAGCGCTCGCCCATCAGATAGTGTCGTCATGTCTTCAGAGCGAAGACCACTGTTGCTAACTCCAGGTCATGGGTAGCGTAGTTCTGCTCATGCGGCCTCAACTGACGTGATCCATAGACGATCACTGCCCGCTCCTGCATCAGGACACATCCGAGTCCGGTCCCTGATGCATCGCAGTAGACTACGTACCCTACTCCCTCCTCCGGCAACCTCAAGATAGGTGCGTTGGTCAATCTCTGTCTCAACTCCTAGAAGCTTTGCTGACATCTGTCTGACCACACAAAGGGTTTCCCCTTCTTCGTCAAAGCTGAGAGTGGTGCCGCAACTCTGGAGAAGTCTGGCACAAATCTCCGGTAGTATCCAGCTAGTCTCAAGAAACTCCGTACCTCCGTCACGCTCCTGGGTGGCTCCCAAGCTAGCACTGGCTCGATCTTCGCAGGATCCACCGCAACTCCCGCCTCAGAGATGACGTGTCCCAAGAAGTGGACCTCACGTATCCAGAACTGACACTTCGAGAGCTTGCCAAAAAGCTGGTGCTCTCGGAGTGTGTCTAGTACAACCCGTAAGTGGTAGGCGTGTTCCTCCTCAATCGTCGAGTATATCAAAATGTCGTCAATGAAGACCACAACAAATCGATCAAGGTATGGCTGAAAGATCCTGTTCATGAGGCCCATGAACACAGCTGGAGCATTGGTTACGCCGAATGGCATAACCAAGAACTCATAGTGGCCATACCGACATCTGAAGGCCGTCTTCTGCACGTCCTCGTCCCGAACTCTGAGCTGATGATAGCTTGACCTGAGGTCTATCTTTGAGAACCACCGCGCTCCCTTAAGCTGATCGAAGTGGTCATCAATCCTCGGTAGCGGATATTTGTTCCTCACTGTCACCTGGTTCAGGCGACGATAGTCGACACAAAGTCGCAAACTCTCGTCCGCCTTCTTGGCGAACAATATCGAGAAGCCCAGGGTGAAACACTGGGTCGGATGAATCTCTTGCCCTGCAAGTCCTCCAACTGTACCCGTAGCTCTCGAAGCTCGGCGGGAGCCATCCGATATGCTGGGGTGGATATCGGGGCTGTCCCAGGGTACAGATCAATATAAAAGTCTACCTCTCTGCGAGGAGGTAGTCCTGGAACGTCGTCGGGAAAAACGTTTGCAAACTGATCCACCACTGCAGGAAAACTATGACTCCGCACGTCAATTGCTCCTAGGATGAGGCTAGCCAACTGATGAGTGATGGGTTGTCCTCTCCTCTGCGGGAGTCCATCCTGTGCTGCGAAGACTCCCTTCTCGCCGGTGAAGGTGAACCTGCTCCCGTCGGTGCGTACACATCGCACCTTGCACCTAATACAGTCAATCTGAGCATGGACTGTAGATAACCAATCCATGCCCAAGATGACGTTGTAAGGCCTCGACGCCGCTACAAGAAGATCTCAGCCGAAGCTCTCGCCTCCTAGAGTAAGCTCACACTGCTGGCACCAGTGCGTAATCGTCGAGTCTACTCTCGTAGGAGTCTCTAGCCGTAAGGATCGAGCCAACGGCTCCGTCGGAATCTCCGAGCTCCGAACAAGGGCAGCGGCTATGAAAGAATGACTCGCTCTTATGTCTATAAGAACTGCAGCAAGGGTGGAATAGACACAGATAGTACCTCGAATCATCTCGGGCGCGCCGTGGTCGTAGGCCTCCACAGCCTGAAGCTGTGTCTGTCTCTGCCCGCCAGTTCCCTGTGGTCGGGGTGGACCTCCTGGTGGAGGTGGTGGTGGTGGTAGAGCCTCAAAGTGTCGTCCACCACCTGCTGCTCGGCCAGCTCCTATGCCTCGTCCGCCTGCTTCTGCGAACCGCCACGATCGACCTTCTGCCTCTGTCTGGGTGGCCCCTCAACCGTCTGCTGCTCCTCGGCACGGCGGGTCGGGCAGTCACGAGCCATGTGGCCCTGCCCGCCGCATGCGTAGCACTGTCTGCCTCTCGAAAGACTGGCTCCGCGCTGTGTGCCCCGCACTGCTGAGCCAGTGTCCTTAGGTCGTCTGCCTGAGGGTCTGGTCTGCCTGGACCCATGTGTCATCCGTCGACTGCCTGCTGCAGAAGACTCTGCTACGTGTCGCCCTGCGGTAGGTCTCGCTGCTGATGCAGGCTCAGCAAAGAAGCTCTCGATTAGAAGGGCTCGCTCCAGTACCCCTGCCTGTGTCGGAATGCTGAGGGAGATCAGCGATGCCCTGATCTCATGCCTCAATCCCTGCTCAAAGGTCCGGGCCCGGAAGAATAGGTCTCATACCATGTATGTCGAGTAGAGCGAGAGATCAGTAAATCTCGCCGAGTACTGGGCGACCGTCAAGCTGCCATGCCGCAGCTGTAGAAGCTCCTGGATGCGCACCGCACGGAGGGTGGCTGGGACGAACTCCAAGCGGAAGAGGCTCTCAAAGTCCGTCCAGAGGAGAGATGTCTCATCGTGCACCTGGCGCATCAAGCTCCACCATCTGCCTGCTGCCGCGTGCAGGAGGCTCGCTGCGAGGATCACCATGAGGTCTGCTGGTGTCCTCACTAACCTGAAAACCCGTACAACTACCTCCAGCCAATCATCGGCTGCCTGAGGGTCCGTCTCCCCGCAGAACCTGGGCGGTCGCTGGCGCTAAAACTCGTGCAGTGCACAAAGGCGACGTGCATCGTCAGCGGCTGGGGCTGGTAGCATCGGTGGCTCCGCGGGTAGAGTTACCGTCGGTGCCTCTGCTGTCAAAGGGCCCTGTACCGAGGTCTCGTCGCTCGGTGGGCTGTCGTCACGTACAACGCTCGGAACCCTAGCTGGCTGCCGTCATGGGGCCATCCTGAAAAGAAACAGGTGCGTCACGGTCAAACAGTATACCTGGTGAGCTGACACAAAGTAATCATAAAGAAAACTTTGAAACACACATGCAATCAATGTTTTCGTGCATTAAGTCGGAAATCAGAAGTCAGGGTCCTGGTGTATGGATACGTCGGCCGCCGCACCAACACTGGACTCCCTGGACTGATAATCACACTCAATATTCTATTGCTTCACACAGAAAAAGATCAGAGTCCTGAGTTCTGCGGTAGAACCGAACTCCTCTGATACCAATTTGTCACGACCCGTCCTCGAGGCCCGTGCCGTGACTACCCCAAGTCCGACTTCCATAGGCCAGTGGCTGGCGACTAGCACCAAGGCGTAATTCCCGGTAAAAAGAAAAGGCATTGCCTTTATAAAGTAAACAAACACCACAGAGCAAGCAAGCAGAAGTAAACACTAAGTAAAAACTGGGTACAACAGTAAGTGCGGAAAAGTAAGTGGGTCAGAATACAAACCCAAACTGAAAGTAAAGTACAACTGGAAAGGGAAAACAGCAACTGAAAGTAAAGCCGCAGCCTCGAGCCGTCCACTGGAAGTCCCACCTGAAGGGTGGGTACAGATAGCCTCCACAGCTCCTCGGGTCCAGCCGTCCGCTCCGTGTACGTCCCGCCCAGTGATCCACCTCAGGGTACCGACCTGCTCCTCGTACCTCAACCACGATCAGCGTCGTCCGTCGTCTGCAACCAACACAACGTAGTGCGGGCATAACCCGTACAAGGGTGAGTATAAGCTACTCAGTAAGGACCCCGAGACCCCCGAAGGTCTCCCAAAATCCATAAAGGATAATCTACAAAGGAAAGATACAAACACGAAGTAACATCCGACACTACTTAGGTATATGCCCATACATATACTTAAGTCATCAATTTTCGTTCGGCTCCAACATCCGAGCTCAAGTACAACCCAGTCCACACAGGAAACCACAACCCAATCCACACAGGAAAGCATAACGTAATCCACAAAGTATATCAAGTCAATCATATTGAAGATAAGGATTGAAAGTCAAGATACAGCTCACACAGGTATACTTCTTCGTATGACGATAGAGATGATCAGATATAGTCACTGATTCATCTAAGTCGTCGGACCCACAAAGGATCGATAGGTACTAACCCCCGCAATGACCCACAAAGGATCTGACCCACACAGGATCGATAGGTAACTAAACCCCGCAATAACCCACACAGGATCGGACTCACACAGGATCGATAGGTAACTAACCCCCGCAATGACCCACAGGATCGGACCCACACAGGATCTGTAGGCGCTGGCCCACACAGGACCGCTGAGCGCTGACCCACACAGGATCTGACCCACAGAGGATCGGTAGCACTGATCCACGTAGGATCGCTGAGTGTTGTAGTCGTCGTCGTCGAATCCACAGAGGATTTCTGAACAGTCGTCATCGTCGTCCCAGTCGCAGCCAGCTCTAGGGTTCCCGCACACAGCAAGCTCGTTCGGGAGGGTCCGCTCCACGAGCCGAGGGCTGATACATCAACTGACACAAAGTCCGGAGTTGATGTATCCAAAAGTTTCGTATCGCCAACAAGCACTCGACGTCACAGACGGCGCGTCAATCGGACGCTCGGTCTGAGAGTTATTGGCTTTTTCGTCCCAGGGGCCCGGTTGATTTTTAAGTCAAAACCAACCCGACCATACTCCAACTGCGTCCAAACCTCGAGTGGAGTAAGCCAAAAGGTCCGTCTCATTAAGAGGAATCCATCAAAGTCGACGGCACGTCAATCGGACGTCCAGAGCTTAAGTTATAAGTGTTTCCGCTCCGAGGGCCCGGTTGGTTTCGTGTACGAACCAACCCGGCCGAACCCAAAATTCTCCGAAACCCTGAGTGTAATATACCGAAAAGACCGTCTCGATCCAAGGATCGCATCGCAGCTGACGGTGCGTCGATCAGAGGTCCGCAGCCCAAAATATGGGCAGAAGACCGATGGAGGTTCGGTATTAGGGGGTTCGGGCCCGGTCCGACCCGGCCCGATACCCCCAGGGTCGGCCCGAACCGGGTCCAGATCCGGCCGGCCTAGGCGCGGCCCGGCCCGGCTGGCGCGGACCGGCCTGGCGGTCCGGGCTGGGCAGCCGGCCCGGCGCGCTGGCGCCAGCCAGGTGGCTCGGCCGTAACGATCGAGCGGTGAAGGTGAGGGGGGGGGGGGCGCTGCCCCCCGTTTTTTTGTAACCGCGGCCCCATGTGGGGGCCGCTTTGCTGGCCAACCGGGGGTTACAGACCCCCGGATTTCCCCCTGACCAGTCGGCCCGCTCCGGCCGACCGGCTGCTGCCACCACAGGACCGGCAAGGGCCAGTCCCTCTGTTCCGACGCCGGCAGCCCGGAACCGGCCGCCGGTCCCCCTGCTCCACCGTGGCCAGGAACCGGCAGCGACCTTGGTCCGTCCGGCGCGGCGCGACGCGACAGCGCCGCGCTTCTCCCCCTTTCCTTAATAATTCCCGCGCGGTGCTTCGGCACCGCGTTGCCTTGCTCGTGCCGCAACAATATCAAACAACCAAAAGGGAGAGGAGGCCCGGATTTCCCCCTGACCGGTCGGCCCGCTCCGTCCGACCGGCTGCTGCCACCACAGGACCGGCAAGGGCCAGTCCCTCTGTTCCGACGCCGGCGGCCCGGAACCGGCCGCCGGTCCCCCTGCTCCACCGTGGCCCGGAACCGGCCGCGGCTTTGGTCCGTCCGGCGCGGCGCGACGCGACAGCGCCGCGCTTCTCCCCCTTTCCTTAATAATTCTCGCGCGGTGCTTCGGCACCGCGTTGCCTTGCTCGTGCCGCAACAATATCAAACAACCAAAAGGGAGAGGAGGGTCGGCCGTGTTCGTGCGGTCCGACCCCCTCCCGTTATTGCGGTAACAGGCGGCTCCAATAGAAAAGAAGAAAGGCAACGGAAGAATTCACGAACAATTAAAATAAATCCCTACCTCGTCGAATATGATGAGCGAGGATTCGTCGCGGAAAAGCACGTCGCGCAAGAAGCGTCGCGGAAGAAGCATCGTTGATTTCCAAGGATTCGGCATTCTTCGCGTTTTTCGCGTTCTTCGCGAGGAAGAGAAGATCTTCAAGAGCCTAAGTGAAATCTCCCTAGCCTCTCAACACCACCAGCCTAATAAAAATAAGAGTTGTCTTATTTTTATTTCACAAGCCTTGCGTTTTAAAAATTCAAAAACGAAAGAAACAATTAAGTGAATTAATTGCAACACTTAAACCGCCACATTAATGAGGCGTTTCTTAACCAGAATAAACGCAAGAGTTGACTTTAATAAAAAGGGGGGTGCGGGTGCGTTACATAAGAAGAAAAGAAACGGTGGGGCTCGTGTGGGCCCCACCTCACAAATATCCTACCAAGTGGGTAGGATATTGTGGGTTCCACATCACCCACTTAACATAGGTAAACAACTTAAATAAAATAAATGGTGCGACGAATTTATTTTATTCATTTACTTATTCCGAAAATTTAAAAACCACACCCGAGCAAACGCAACTCCGGAAAATGTGTTTTTAAGCAATTATCGGCGCTGCGATTCCAACGGTGCCCTCGGAATCCGATTCCGAGCACCGGTTCAAAAGTTAGAAAAACCCGCTCGTTCGTTCACTGAACGTACCCGAGCTAAACTTCGGAAAATGATTCCGGGCACACCGGGCGTCGGAATCAGGTGCCGTCAGAAACAGCGTTCTTGTAATTTCCCAAGAAAATTAAGAAAAAAATTTCCTTGAATTTTTCGGGTCTTTACATCACTCTCACCTCAGGGCTTTACGTCCCCGTAAAGATACATCAAAAACTAGGGAAACAAATGTGAGTACTGAGCACGCATCTGAGCCTCCCGCTCCCAAGTGCTCTCCTGGAGGTTCTCGTGTTGCCATCTGATGTGCACTAGAGGAATCGACCGTCCACGTAGGACCCGCTCCTGTCGATCCTCGATCTCCACCGGGACCTCCGCAAAAGTCGCCCCATCATCAACGTCCAACTCCCCATGGTCAATGATATGCGTCGGGTTGTGCACGTATCTGCTCAGCTGAGATACGTGGAAGACGTCGTGCACCCGGTGCAACTGAGGTGGTAGAGCCAAGCGATAAGCCACCTTGCCAATCCTGCTGAGGACCTGGAATGATCCGATGAAGCGTGGAGACAACTTGCCGCCTCGGCCAAATCTCCGTAATCCACGTCGCGGTGAGACTCGCAAGAAGACGTGGTCGCCATCCTCGAACTCCAGTGGCTTCCGCCTTCTGTCAGCATAAGACTTCTGCCGGCTCTGAGCTGTCCTCATTCGCTCCTGGATGACCTGGACCTTCTCCGTCGTGGCCTGGACCATCTCTGGTCCCACAAGTGCTGACTCCCCAGGGTCTGTCCAGCACAGAGGAGATCTGCAAGGTCGGTCGTACAACGCCTCGTATGGTGTCATCCCGATAGTGGAGTGGTAGCTGTTGTTGTACGCGAACTCCACCAAGGGTAGGTGGTCCTCCCAGTTGCGACCAAAGTCGAGGACACATGCACGGAGCATGTCCTCGAGAGTCTGAATGGTCATCTCCGTCTAACCATCTGTCTGAGGGTGAAAGGCGGTGCTCAGACATAGCTGCGTCCCGAACGCCTCCTGCAACCCCTTCCAAAGCCGGGAAGTAAAGCGAGCATCTCGATCGGAGACGATAGATGATGGCACACCATGAAGCCGTACAATCTCCTGAACGTAGAGACGTCCCAAGCTCTCCACTGAGCTCTGCTCTCTGATGGGTAAGAAGTGTGCCGACTTGATGAGTCGGTCGACAATCACTCAAATGGAGTCGTGACCTCTGAAAGTGCGTGGAAGTCCAGTCACGAAGTCCATAGATATGTCGTCCCACTTCCACTCCGGGACCTCCAAGGGTTGTACCAAGCCTGCTGGTACCTGGTGCCTCTGCCTTCACCTGCTGGCAGGTGAGGCATCGAGAAACAAACTCTGTCACAGCCTTCTTCATGCCCGGCCACCAGTGCTGTCGTCTGAGATCCTGGTACATCTTCGCCACTCCAGGATGTACCGCCAAAGGGGAAGTGTGAAACTCCCTCAACACCTCCTCCCGTAAAGCAACTGGTACCAAGGTACGTCCTCTGAAAAAGACGTTGTGCTCTCCTCCAAAGAAGAAACCATCAGGTGTCTGTCCTGAGGATATCTGCGCACGCCGCGTCTCACAGTCGGCGTCCCCACACTGTGTCTCTCTGACCCGCTGCAGCAGTGGAGGAGTGACTGTGAGTGACTGAAGAAAGGCTGCTCCATCTCTATCCACGAAGGATATCTGCAAAGCGGCTAGCTGCTCTGTCGCCTCCCCAAGTAGCTGAATGCTCATCCTCCTGCTGAGAGCATCAGCTACTACGTTCCACTTCCCAGGAGTATAGACTATCTCAAAGTTATAGTCCTGGAGGAACTCGAGCCATCGCCGATATCTCAGGTTCAGATCCTTCTGAGAGAAGATGTACCTGAGACTCTGATGGTCAGAATAGACTGTAAAGCGCTCGCCCATCAGATAGTGTCGTCATGTCTTCAGAGCGAAGACCACTGCTGCTAACTCCAGGTCATGGGTAGCGTAGTTCTGCTCATGCGGCCTCAACTGACGTGATCCATAGACGATCACTGCCCGCTCCTGCATCAGGACACATCCGAGTCCGGTCCCTGATGCATCGCAGTAGACTACGTACCCTACTCCCTCCTCCGACAACCTCAAGATAGGTGCGTTGGTCAATCTCTGTCTCAACTCCTAGAAGCTCTGCTGACATCTGTCTGACCACACAAAGGGTTTCCCCTTCTTCGTCAAAGCTGAGAGTGGTGCCGCAACTCTGGAGAAGTCTGACACAAATCTCCGGTAGTATCCAGCTAGTCCCAAGAAACTCCGTACCTCCGTCACGCTCCTGGGTGGCTCCCAAGCTAGCACTGCCTCGATCTTCGCAGGATCCACCGCAACTCCCGCCTCAGAGATGACGTGTCCCAAGAAGTGGACCTCACGTATCCAGAACTGACACTTCGAGAGCTTGCCATAAAGCTGGTGCTCTCGGAGTGTGTCTAGTACAACCCGTAAGTGGTAGGCGTGCTCCTCCTCAATCGTCGAGTATATCAAAATGTCGTCGATGAAGACCACAACAAATCGATCGAGGTATGGCTGAAAGATCCTGTTCATGAGGCCCATGAACACAGCTGGAGCATTGGTTACGCCGAATGGCATAACCAAGAACTCATAGTGGTCATACCGACATCTGAAGGCCGTCTTCTGCACGTCCTCGTCCCGAACTCTGAGCTGATGATAGCTTGACCTGAGGTCTATCTTTGAGAACCACCGCGCTCCCTTGAGCTGATCGAAGAGGTCATCAATCCTCGGTAGCGGATATTTGTTCCTCACTGTCACCTGGTTCAGGCGACGATAGTCGACACAAAGTCGCAAACTCTCGTCCGCCTTCTTGGCGAACAATATCGAGAAGCCCAGGGTGAAACACTGGGTCGGATGAATCTCTTGCCCTGCAAGTCCTCCAACTGTACCCGTAGCTCTCGAAGCTCGGCGGGAGCCATCCGATATGCTGGGGTGGATATCGGGGCTGTCCCGGGGTACAGATCAATATAAAAGTCTACCTCTCTGCGAGGAGGTAGTGCTGGAACGTCGTCGGGAAAAACGTTCGCATACTGATCCACCAATGCAGGAAAACTATGACTCTGCACGTCAATTGCTCCTAGGATGAGGCTAGCCAACTGATGAGTGATGGGTTGTCCTCTCCTCTGCGGGAGTTCATCCTGTGCTGCGAAGACTCCCTTCTCGCCGGTGAAGGTGAACCTGCTCCCGTCGGTGCGTACACATCGCACCTTGCACCTAATACAGTCAATCTGAGCATGGACTGTAGATAACCAATCCATGCCCAAGATGACGTCGTAAGGCCTCGACGTCGCTACAAGAAGATCTCAGCCGAAGCTCTCGCCTCCTAAAGTAAGCTCACACTGCTGGCACCAGTGCGTAATCGTCGAGTCTACTCTCGTAGGAGTCTCTAGCCGTAAGGATCGAGTCAACGGCTCCGTCGGAATCTCCGAGCTCCGAACAAGGGCAGCGGCTATGAAAGAATGACTCGCTCTTATGTCTATAAGAACTGCAGCAAGGGTGGAATAGACACAGATAGTACCTCGAATCATCTCGGGCGCGCTGTGGTCGTAGGCCTCCGCAGCCTGAAGCTGTGTCTGTCTCTGCCCGCCAGCTCCCTGTGGTCGGAGTGGACCTCCTGGTGGAGGTGGTGGTGGTGGTAGAGCCTCAAAGTGTCGCCCACCACCTGCTGCTCGGCCAGCTCCTATGCCTCGTCCGCATGCTCCCTGCGAACCGTCACGGTCGACCCTCTACCTCTGCCTGGGTGGCCCCTCAACCGTCTGCTGCTCCTCGGCACGGCGGGTCGGGCAGTCACGAGCCATGTGGCCCTGCCCACCGCATGCGTAGCACTGTCTGCCTCTCGAAAGACTGGCTCCGCGCTGTGTGCCCCGCACTGCTGAGCCGGTGTCCTTAGGTCGTCTGCCTGAGAGTCTGGTCTGCCTGGACCCATGTGTCATCCGTCGACTGCCTGCTGCAGAAGACTCTGCTACGTGTCGCCCTGCGGTAGGTCTCGCTGCTGATGCAGGCTCAGCAAAGAAGCTCTCGATCAGAAGGGCTTGCTCCAGTACCTCTGCCTGTGTCGGAATGCTGAGGGAGATCAGCGATGCCCTGATCTCATGTCTCAATCCCTGCTCAAAGGTCCGGGCCCGAAAGAATAGGTCTCGTACCATGTCTGTCGAGTAGCGCGAGAGATCAGTAAATCTCGCCGAGTACTGGGCGACCGTCAAGCTGTCATGCCGCAGCTGTAGAAGCTCCTGGATGCGCACCGCACGGAGGGTGGTTGGGACGAACTCCAAGCGGAAGAGGCTCTCAAAGTCCGTCCAGAGGAGAGATGCCTCATCGTGCACCTGAAGCATCAAGCTCCACCATCTGCCTGCTGCCGCGTGCAGGAGGCTCGCTGCGAGGATCACCATGAGGTCTGCTGGTGTCCTCACTAACCTGAAAACCCGTACAACTGCCTCCAGCCAATCATCGGCTGCCTGAGAGTCCGTCTCCCCGCAGAACCTGGGCGGTCGCTGGCGCTAAAACTCGTGCAGTGCACTAAGGCGACGTGCATCGTCAGCGGCTGGGGCTAGTAGGATCGGTGGCTCCGCGGGTAGAGGTACCGCCGGTGCCTCTGCTGTCAAAGGGCCCTGTACCGAGGCCTCGTCGCTCGGTGGGCTGTGGTCACGTACAACGCTCGGAACCCTAGTTGGCTGCCGTCATGGGGCCATCCTGAAAAGAAACAAGTGCGTCACGGTCAAACAGTATACCTGGTGAGCTGACACAAAGTAATCACAAAAAAAACTTTGAAACACACATGCAATCAATGTTTTGATGCATTAAGTCGGAAATCAGAAGTCAGGGTTCTGGTGTATGGATACGTCGGCCGCCGCACCAACACTGGACTCCCTGGACTGATAATCACACTCAATACTCTTAACACTATTGCTTCACACAGAAAAAGATCAGAGTCCTGAGTTCTGCGGTAGAACCGAACTCCTCTGATACCAATTTGTCACGACCCGTCCTCGAGGCCCGTTCCGTGACTACCCCAAGTCCGACTTTCATAGGTCAGGGGCTGGCGACTAGCACCAAGGCGTAATTCCCGGTAAAAAGGAAAGGCATTGCCTTTATAAAGTAAACAAACACCACAGAGCAAGCAAGCAGAAGTAAACACTAAGTAAAAACTGGGTACAACAGTAAGTGCGGAAAAGTAAGTGGGTCAGAATACAAACCCAAACTGAAAGTAAAGTACAACTGGAAAGGGAAAACAGCAACTGAAAGTAAAGCCGCAGCCTCGAGCCGTCCACTGGAAGTCCCACCTGAAGGGTGGGTACAGATAGCCTCCACAGCTCCTCGGGTCCAGCCGTCCGCTCCGTGTACGTCCCGCCCAGTGATCCACCTCCGGGTACCGACCTGCTCCTCGTACCTCAACCACGATCAGCGTCGTCCGTCGTCTGCAACCAACACAACGTAGTGCGGGCATAACCCGTGCAAGGGTGAGTATAAGCTACTCAGTAGGGACCCCGAGACCCCCGAAGGTCTCCCAAAATCCACAAAGGATAATCCACAAAGGAAAGATACAAACACGAAGTAACATCCGGCACTACTTAGGTATATGCCCATACATATACCTAAGTCATCAATTCTCGTTCGGCTCCAACATCCGAGCTCAAGTACAACCCAGTCCACACAGGAAACCACAACCCAATCCACACAGGAAAGCATAACGTAATCCACAAAGGATATCAAGTCAATCATATTGAAGATAAGGATTGAAAGTCAAGATACAGCTCACACAGGTATACTTCTTCGTATGACGATAGAGATGATCAGATATAGCCACTGATTCATCTAAGTCGTCGGACCCACAAAGGATCGATAGGTACTAACCCCCGCAATGACCCACAAAGGATCTGACCCACACAGGATCGATAGGTAACTAAACCCCGCAATAACCCACACAGGATCGGACTCACACAGGATCGATAGGTAACTAAACCCCGCAATAACCCACACAGGATCGGACTCACACAGGATCGATAGGTAACTAACCCTCGCAATGACCCACACAGGATCAGACCCACACAGGATCTGTAGGCGCTGGCCCACACAGGACCGCTGAGCGCTGACCCACACAGGATCTGACCCACACAGGATCGGTAGCACTGATCCACGTAGGATCACTGAGTGTTGTAGTCGTCGCCGTCGAATCCACGGAGGATTTCTGAACAGTCGTCATCGTCGTCGCAGTCGCAGCCAGCTCTAGGGTTCCCGCACACAGCAAGCTCATTCGGGAGGGTCCGCTCCACGAGCCGAGGGCTGATACATCAACTGACACAAAGTCCGGAGTTGATGTATCCAAAAGTTCCGTATCGCCAACAGGCACTCGACGTCACAGATGGCGCGTCAATCGGACCCTCGGTCTGAGAGTTATTGGCTTTTTCGTCCCAGGGGCCCGGTTGATTTTTAAGTCAAAACCAACCCGACCATACTCCAACTGCGTCCAAACCTCGAGCGGAGTAAGCCAAAAGGTCCGTCTCACTAAGAGGAATCCATCAAAGTCGACGGCACGTCAATCGGACGTCCAGAGCTTAAGTTATAAGCGTTTCCGCTCCGAGGGCCCGGTTGGTTTCGTGTACGAACCAACCCGGCCGAACCCAAAGTTCTCCGAAACCCTGAGTGTAATATACCGAAAAGACCGTCTCGATCCAAGGATCGCATCGCAGCTGACGGTGCGTCGATCAGAGGTCTGCAGCCCAAAATATGGGCAGAAGACCGATGGAGGTTCGGTATTAGGGGGTTCGGGCCCGGTCCGACCCGGCCCGATACCCCCAGGGTCGGCCCGAACCGGGTCCAGATCTGGCCGGCCTAGGCGCGGCCCGGCCCGGCTGGCGCGGCCCGGCCTAGCGGTCCGGGCTGGGCAGTCGGCCCTGCGCGCTGGCGCCAGCCAGGTGGCTCGGCCGTAACGGTCGAGCGGTGAAGGTGAGGGGGGGGGCGCGTTGCCCCCCGTTTTTTTGTAACCGCGGCCCCATGTGGGGGCCGCTTTGCTGGCCAACCGGGGGTTACAGACCCCCGGATTTCCCCCTGACCGGTCGGCCCACTCCGGCCGGCCGGCTACTGCCACCACAGGACCGGCAAGAACCAGTCCCTCTGTTCCGACGCCGGCGGCCCGGAACCAGCCGCCGGTCCCCCTGCTCCACCGTGGCCCGGAACCGGCCGCGGCCTTGGTCCGTCCGGCGCGGCGCGACGCGACAGCGCCGCGCTTCTCCCCCTTTCGTTAATAATTCCTGCGCGGTGCTTCGGCACCGCGTTGCCTTGCTCGTGCCGCAACAATATCAA